>JBAJHX010000067.1:11723130-11763328 GCA_037176925.1 Amniataba percoides
CACACACACACACACACACTCACACCATTGGTACGTGCACCTGTACTGAACTCTCTTATCTAAAACAAACATGGTGGAGTAATCTACGGGAAGGGTGAGCTTGCTGACGGTTACTGCCACAGATTAATTTCAGCACAGTGTGAACTTCACAGCGAGGTGGCATCAGGAGAGATGTATCAAAGCACAGGCCCGCGAGTCATTGTGTAACCGCTCACCTGTATGGCCCTCTCCCTCGTGTAGGACTCGCTGTCTCCCTCTGTTTCTGTCTCTGAGTCTCCATCCTCTCCCGAGTTGAGGGACGACAGGCCGGACTGGGACGTCCCCTCGCACTCGGACACTTCCGCTCCCTTCCATATGCACTTGCTCTGGACCAGGTCCTGGAAAAAGGGACAGCTTGCACTCTTGGAGCCGGGGTTGACGTGGAACTTCTGCTCTGCCTCCTCTCTTTCCGCGATGCTCCAGTCTCTGGCACTGCTTACTGACAAGGCCGCTCTCTCCATGCAGCCTCTTTGACCCCCTTTTCCTCTTCCTTGCCAGCCAGAATCTCTCTCGTCATCTGCCCTTCTTCTTTCAGCTTCCACCTGCTCCTCGGCTTTTTGCTGAATGGTCTCCCGAATGACTTCCTTGTCCTCTGTAATGTCCATGACAACCCTCTCCTGCCCCAGTGACCCAGTGACAGCCAGGCCCCCGTTAAAGGTCTTCATGGGACAATGGTGGAATATTAACCCTGCTGACTTCTCCCCCAGCAGTGCTCTTGGCGCAGAGGAGACTGCCCTGACACCGGGTCTGTCTGAAAGGCTGACGTTTTCATCCATATCCATGTAGACCTCTTTCCCGCTCCATTTTCCCCGCCTATCATTTGTTTCTCTCTTAACCACATCAGCCTCCCATCGGCCTGTGCCAGCATCTGTTGCATTACCATCGATTTCAGATTTCAAGAGGTCATCGGCGCTCCCCATGCTGAGCGTGGGATATGAGGAATTTCCAGGGAAGTCAGCCTCAGTTTTGTTCTTACTTTTCACACCGCTGCTGGAGCAGGGCGAGCAGGGGCGATCACAGTCTTCCCTGATTACTGTTACTGGATTGTTTAGACTTTTCTCTGTGGAACAAGTCTCCTTCTCGCAGGCCAGCTGCCTGCGATACTTTGGACACTGCTTAAGGTAGTCATTTGTCCCTTCAGATACAGGTGTCGGAGTGCAAGCGCTGTTCTGGCTTCCCATTTTGTTGTTCACTGATTTGTTAAAGGGCCAAGGCACTTCCTGCTGAGGCGATGAGTTAGCGACTGGTTTTACTTCTTTCTCATCCAACAGCATGTCGTCAGAGTCTGTTCCACCTTCTTCATTTGACAGTCGCCTCTTGCATTTCTTCTTACAGCAGGTCTTTCTTGGAAAAGGGGTGGAGCCTTTGCTGGTGGAGAAGAACTTTGGGAGGAGGAAATCAAAGCATGCCTCGTCAAGGTCTCTGAAACCAAGAATAGAGGCCGAGTTGCGTATTTCTAAGACATCGTCTTTCCCAAAGAGAAGTTTGGACGTGTAGGCAAACTTTAGCAAGGGTTCAAAGCCGGCAGCTGTCACCTGTGAAGGAAGAGAAACTATATAAATGAGCACCCTCTGAAGAATAACAATGGGGTAATTGTGTAACATTTCCTGGAAGAATCAGCATTGTCCTTACAATGGTGTAGACCCAAACATTAAGACAGAATTACTAAGTAAAGCCCAGGATCGCAAAATTGTAATGACTAAGCAGCCAATACGCATGACCGAACAATCAAGTTTCTGTGGCTTTCACACTTCCTTCAGAGGTTTCTGAAGAATTTGGATTCCAGCAATTTCTCCCATTTAATGAATATTGTTCATGCAAATAACACCTTTTAATTAAATTTTTTAAATGATTTGGTTATGGTAATGAATGGTTTCGCCTTGTATGTGTCTGTTATTAAAGACCACACTAGTTGGACACTTCTTGCCTTTTTTATTTTTTATATTCAGTTTAACTGCTTCAATAACTTCTGGACTGTTCCTAAAGGCTCACTGGAATCACCTTTCACTCTACTTGGATGTGTCCTCTTGAGATACAGAAACATTTCATTGTTTTTTAAGTAGTAAGAGCGGCATAGAGTAATTAGAGTCATTCTCCACTGCCCTTCAAAGGAGTCTGCAGTTACAAATTACGTGGTTTTCAAAGTGTCAGGATAACATTTTAGACTGAGTGGCATTAAAATAAAAACAGCGAGTAAGAGCAATCAATCTCATACAGTGTTTGCCATTGACACTTGAGGAAACAAACCTTTTGGTGTTTTTGTTTTTTCTTTCTTTCACTTCACTTTTAGGCAGGCTTGTTGCGCGTGTGTCTCCTGGCCTGTGTGAGTGTGTGTGTGTGTGTGTGTGTGTGTGTCAAATGATTCCCTGAGCTGACACCTCACCTCTTGTGGCAGCGTGATGACCGCTCCGTGCTGCGTGAGGGAGGGGATCCTGTGTGTGAAGTACTCGCTGCAGGAGGCGAGCACCGAGCGGTGGGCCCTGAAACTCTGACCCTCCACCACCACCGTCACGTCGCACAGCGTGTCCCGCCGACGCTGCTCGTCCAGGCAGCGCAGCACATGGGAGGAATGCACCGTGGACTCAAATGTAAACACAGACGACCGGGGAGCGGACATGGCCATCAGGGACATCTATATGTATACACACACACACACACACAGACACATACACACTCTTATTGTTAACCATCCACTCCCATTCTATACGGATACATACTTTCAAAGTTAAACATTAAAAGAAGAGCAAAATCTTTCCTACCTTCCAAAAGTTGATTTTAAATATGTATGTGTATATATATCCAAGTTTCTTAGAGTGTCACAGAAAGTCCCAGCTGTTGAGCACTCATGGTTATTTCTAACTGGAATGCTGTCCAACTAGGCTCCGTTTCCCAGAAAGCCTTATCTCAACTCAGCTACAAACTAAAAACTGAGCTTGACTCAGTCATATGGCCTGTGTGTGAGTATGCCAGAGGGAGGGAGAGCTAGAGAGAGAGTGTGTGTGTGGCTCTGTGTGTGTGTGTGTGTGTGTGTGTGTGTTGCAACAGATCTGGGTGTAACAGAGCAAGCGCTGACTCATGCACTCCTGCTGATATAGGATGAGCAAGCAGTTTTTTTCCCGTCCATTCCAATCCCACCCTTGGATCCGTCTGGTAAACTAACAGGGTTTTTTCCCCCCAGAAAATCCCTTTACAGATTCAGCCTGAACAACAGCTCAGGGATTAAGGTGACGGTTGGAAATGTAAGCCCGGTGTTTAAACAGGATATTGTCTACTGTGTGCTGTCTTTAGATGTAGGCCCTCTTGGACTTACTCAACTAATTGCAGGCACGGTGCCTTTTTTTTTTTTTCTGAGAGTAAGTTGTGTAAAGTCAAGAGTGTAAAAACAAATGAGACTGACCTGTTGCAGGGAGAGCTGGGTTATTATGTTAATCTACAGATTAATGTTTCTCAGAGACAGGGTCCTCGGCATCTCATATCTCGCTGTGCTTTTTTCCAGGTAGCAGGAAATCTTCTGTGAGCTCAGTTCAAGCCGTCTTTGTTATGTTTGTGTTAGAGTGTGTGTCATAGAGTGAGAGAGAGAGAGAGAGAGAGAGAGAGGAGGGAGAGAGAGTGGTGGAGACAGAAGGAGGGAGGAGGGAGAGAGTAAGAGAGAGCATGCTTTATTGGCAGAGGTACAATAAGTTCACAGCTGTAAAAGAGAACAACTAATATGATTGGATCTTTGTCCTCACATGGATTCTTTTTATATTGTTTTGTGGCCTTTGAGGTTTCAGCAGCTGTTAGTGGTTGTGAAAGTAAACCGTCAATTATCTGTTATAGAGTGACTATTACAGAGGCTCACTAATGCTCCCGAAAAAATAGTGTTGTGATGAATTTTAGAAGTGAATATTTTATAAAGAAAGGGCACACCTTGTCAAGACTGGGGGAAGTGGGCAGCAAAGAGTACCAGAGTGAAATAATCATCACTACAAAGCACTGTTGTCACATGATTTCAAGGAGGAAGAGGGAAGCTTGCCAGAGTCAAGCGGACCAATCAGGTGACTGTTTCAAAATCCAGAATGAGCTAATCTCCTCATCAAAAAAAAAAAAAAAGTTCCCTTTTCCATGTAAGCGCTGTGATACGGTCATAAAGCGTACAACAAACACACAGCAGCGCCGGCTTGGAGAAATGAAACTACGGAACTGATGCTGGTGTTAAAATAAAATGCATTTTATTAATAGACGAGGACGATAAGCAGCAGTTCATCTCGTTGTATACTTCCCCTTCAACAGGTGGGTTCGACGCGTTACATCAAAAAATGTACAACTCTTACAGCGTTGTGTGGCGGCAGATACTTGTTGTGAAACGAATAATCACCCTTCTTCTTTTACCGTTTGTCACGCGTGGTGCCAACTCCCCACGATCCTTGACACTGTCTTAAACACTCATCTCATTTCCTTATTATCATAACGGGAACTTGACGGGAAAGTGTTGGGGAGGGAGAGGGAGGGAGAGAGAGAGAGAGAGAGAGAGAGAGAGAGAGAGAGAGGGAGAAATGCAACATTTGGACCACATCATACCACTTTTGGCTCCCTCCACAGACCTCAGGTAAAAGATCTGAGTCTCCACAGGACCTGAGACGGATATCAGAATATCTGGTCGCGTTCACAGCAGCTGACATTGTGTAAATATACCTCAAGGTATTGCAACAGTGACCAGGAAGGTTCTGTAAGATCACATAATAACAAAACAGTACCTAGAAAGGCGGCTTTGTGTCAGAGCTCAGGTAGAATCACTACAACAACTTCACACGATGATGACCGTACGTCTGTGGTTCAAACAAAATGACTCAGACATGAACAAACTTGACACCTTTCTCTGTAATTAGCTGATTCACTGGCTGTTGTTTGTGCCGAACGAGCTCTAGCTGAGCCTCTATTTCTGCCCGGCTTTCTGGCCTGGTGTCAACTGGATGCGTGAAAGGTCTCAGGTTCTGCGGAGGTCAGAGGTCACGAGGAGTCCTGCCTCGTCCGGTTGGTCAAGCAGAGGCTCTCCAGCTGCTGAGTGCGCTCGTTGTGGACAGTCACCAAGGTGCGGTTCTCCTCCGTCAGACGCCGAAACTCCTCCTCCAGACGAGCGATCTCCATGGCAACCTTCTCATCCTCCACCAGCTCTGCCAGCAACTTACGCCTGAGTAGACGAGTGATAAATAAAGAGCAGCACATTAGTACATTTACTTTGGAAAAAAAAATCAAAATGCATTAAAAGAATTGTGTAATGTTTCTTCAGAAAATGCGATTAATTGACTGTCGAGTCATTTGCTTGTCTTCTATCTCTTCCCAGATAATCTGTTTCAGTTGTGAAAAGCAGGAGACCAAGCATACACTTGGCTCAAGGCAGGGAAACACCCACAACAGGTTCCCAGTTCACAGACAGATTCACAGACGCACATTCATACCTACAGCATCTGAGCCATGTACATTCTCCAGCTACTCGTTTCTCGAACGTGGGAGGAAACTAGAGAAACCAAAATAACCATGGAAACAATGCAAACTTACAGGAAGGGCTGAGCAAGGGAAAAAAACAAAAAAAACACCGGTCCTGTTGGGCAATAAAGCTGCCGACTCCAGGATAAGTAAATCAGACATTTGGTGTGTAAGAGTCAAAAGTTCATGGTGGGGGTTTTTTGTCCTAATTTTACGTAGAAGAAGAGACGTCTGTGTGTTGACGTTTGGTGCAAACAACTACATAAACATTTTCCACTGAAATAAAACTAAATTCAGGTCCAATACCACTGACTACAGAAACAGGCAGGTTTCTATTTCTCTTTAAGGAGAAAATACTTACTGAATTAGATGACACTGGGGGAAGATGAAGTCATGCTCATTCTAATACTGTTTATTATTTTTTTCAGTAAAATGTAATTTCTCATGAACCATGAGGTGATCACAAGAAACTTCGGCTGCGCCTTAGGAAGGGAGGATTGGCACACATGATCAAGTTCATGACGGAAGACTAAGTTCTTTGTTCACAATGTAATGTGAAGAAGCTACATTCTTATCTGACATATGTTTCGACACTCGAACGGCATTCTTTGAATCTTGTATATCCTTGTGGGACGGGCGCTTGTGCGATACAACAAACTAACAACATTTTTTCATATAAAGCCGAGTTGAATGACTCTCGCTCTGCTTTAGGCAGGATGACCTGACTTCGCCTGACAAACAGTGATTTCACACTTTGGGAAGAGATCGGCCTTTGGACTTTGACAGGCAGTGTGAGCATACACGCACGCACACGTATCTGTACAGATACGTGTGCGTGTCGTGGCCTGACTCCAGTGTGTGTGTGCATGTCAGTGTTGTATTACAGTTAGGAAGTGCCAAGTCACATAACAGCAGCATCAACAAAGAGGAAAGGAGTCTCTATTCTATGATACAGGAGCTTCAGTGACGTAACTATGACAGAGGATGACTTTATAGATGGTCATTTCTTTGACCATATAAATTTCAGCTAAACACACATTAGATTTTTTGTTACTGTAGTGGTGCGATGTTTAAAAGCACAACCTGATATAAACAAATATGAGAAAATAGTTTTTGTCTAGGGTTTATCCCAATATTACAATTTCATTTATTTATGTTATTAAGTAACTGTAAAATGGCAAAGTAGTCCTAAAGGCATACATAACTATCAAATCAGATTTTTGATTGTGTTTCACGTGTTTGAGTTCAATTTGATTAAAACTAAGATTTAGAATTAACGTGGACACACATTGTCATATTCATATGAAGAGATTATCCAAACTAAGTTATCATTAACAATCTGCAGTTCTAAATAATTTAACAGTTGGTTATAATGGACTATTCATTTTATATTGTATTGTCTAAATACCTTCAACCAGGTTCAGACAATTCACTTCCTGAAAGACCAGATCTAAAAATAAGAAACAATCACAAAACGACATCACGGCATGGTGGAAACTTTGATTACGTGTATCTCTGTTCAGGTTTACACGTTTCTGGTAATTCCATTTGAGTTGATAAGAATAACTTGCTTTTTGATTTTTTAATACTGTATGACACACATGCAATAAACAACACAGAAAGCGTGCGTCTACTGTTCATGAATTTACAGTTTTATGGGTTACACAACTTGACCTAACTACAACCAAAACACAGTGTGGTTTACAGTAAAAGTACAGTGATACAGATGCATTGCTTTTCTGCCAAACGTTTTTTCCCTTTAGCAGAAGCAAGTTGAAACAGGCATGTGTACATGCGGGTGTTCATGTTTGTGTGATGGAGAAATAGCCTGAAAAAGGGGAAGAGATCCAGAAACCAGAAAGCTCTATTGAACAGACACTTTTTTTGCATATTCAGTAAAAAAGTACTATACTATGATATGAATTTGTTTGGTTTTTTGCGTGTACCAAAATTGATTAAGATATGAAAAAAACAGAATAATAAGAAAACTGTTATGGATAACAACCTCTCAAATACTTTACTCTGTGTGTCAAAATAAAGCTTAATTTTCTGATGGGGATTGTTTTGTTTTTTCGGAAAAGTTATGTTTTTACAGCTCTTTCACAATGAGGCCGTGTATTGTGTAATCGTGACAGTACTAGCAATAGGCTTAAGTAGTCAATGGCTGGTGTTTATGTACACACTGAGGAGGGTTTTTCCAACTTTGTGAAAGTCAATATATTTGTTTACATTTTGTGGGTGCAATAGGATTCAGTTCACTGGCGTCACAGAACTGATTGAACTGACTGATTTTGTGAGTCCTGGATCTTTGTATGAGCTAAAATAGATAACACAGGAGATTACTTCATCATTTGCTTCGTTGACAGTGACCAAAAGCAGACTGATTGAATTTTGGAAAATCCCTCCAGCAGTGTGTTAAAATCTTGTTCCTGTTGTCATCCTTGCAACACTTCACTGTGTGTTTGAGACTCTCCTATCTTTCTGTGTGTAATCATGCCCCTACAGGAAGTGACAGAAAGCTGTATCAAACATGTCTGTAGAAAATACTCCGAAACATGTTAAAATGTTCGAATTAATTAAAACTGTTGGTGCAAACTTTCATTGTATGTTTAGTATCAGAGTAAAAGCCCAGAATGTTGTGTTGCCTTCACTAATGTCTAGCGGCTCAATTTATTAGTGTGCATCTGACTATGTGTGCGTACGTGTCAGTGGATGTTGGCATGAGTGGCAGTGTTAAAAGACAGAAGCAAGAGTTTCTACAGGCCTGACTCATCATGTTCTTATCTAAACTCAAGGCTGTACTCATCCCATTGCAGTCTGCCCACTGTTCTCTATTTAGGATCTGCCAAATGGTGTAGGTTGTGTGTGTCCGTGTCCGTGTGTGTGTGTAGGTGTGGTGGTGGGTTAATGGCAAGGGCCTTGAAAATCCCTCTGCTAAGACTACCCACAGCTGCTAAGGGCACAGGGGACAGTGAGCACTGTTTGTGTGTGTGCGTGCGTTTTTGTGTGTGTGTGTGTGTGTGTGTGTGTTATCTTCCCCTGCTTATGTACGAGCATGTACAGTGCATATGTGCATTAAAGCATACAGCAAGTCTCGCTCAATTACACCTAACAGGCATAGCAGTTGTGATAGTCACTGCAGAAAAGGCACTAATGGGGTCCAAAATCAACCAATCAGACCAAGTGTTGTACACTCTGCACTCATCATACACACTCTTGTCTACTTGTAATAATAGAAAAATGCATTTAATATCAAAGTCATACATGAGCAGCTGTTCAAATATCATCTTAAGAAAACTGCTCTCTGTAGACCATGTGCTCAATGCTGTATGGAAGCTATTAACAAGTGCCATCTGGTGGACATTTTGAGCCAGTGTTTACATTTTTAGCTAAGGTGACCCAAGAGGGAATTTAACTCCAATATCTTGTCATTTTAAACATGCCTAAAATGCACTTATTTTACAATAAATTGTTATTATTGTCACAACAAATGGCATTTTGTTACTTAAAAGTGTAAATGGATATTTGAACATGTGCTTGTGACTTACATGCCATCTCTGGCCTAGACAATCCCAGATAAAGCTACTGGTATATACAGTAAAATTAAGTTAAATTTCTTCCAATTGTACCTGATGTGATGTGAACGCACAACCTCCTATGTTATTTGTCAAAAAAGGCATTTAGGGGGACTCACTTGCGGTCTTCAAGCATGGCGATGTCGTGCTTGACCTGATGGAACTCCCTCGCCATCCTGCAGTGTTCCTTGTACACCTGAACACTCTCTCTCAGAGACACACAGGGGGGCACTGGCTGCGAGTGGTCAGAGGGAGATACATGATCATCAGAGAGACGCAGGACATTAAGCAAAAAAAAGTTCGCATCACAAGATTATATCACAGATGCAGCTGCATGTACACACCTGTCACTGTTTCACTGTACAACTTTTATTACACTATCTATCTATCTATCTATCTATCTATCTATACACACACACGTATATATACATGTATATACGTATATTTGTATACATATACACATATATTTGAGTATTCCAATAATCATGTTGCAGATATCACCACTGCTGAAAGATAAAGTTGGTGTGCTTGAGGACAAGAAGTGAGACAGGGCATGTCTGACACCTGATAAGATGACTTGCTAATGTTCAAATTATGGCAAGGTCACAAAAAAAAAAGAAAATGCTTTTAGTCCTACAAACTAAAGCTGACAATGATTTTGTGTAAATAATAATAATAATAAAAAAGTGAGCCTCTACTAGCCTGTTGTACAGTCATTCATTGGCCTGCTACTACTGTTCTCATTTGATACTCTAAACCCTCATGGACTTTATGTGACCCGGGCACTGGCACACGGTGAAGGATAATTCAATGACAACACTAATAGCAGAGTGAGCCCACACAGTGCAAACATTGATTTGTAGGGTTGATAAGCTAAACTTAGAGCTCTTGCTAATGCACAAATTCTGCTTCTATCCTAAACAGAATAAAGCTTTAGAGGAAAAGTCCACCATCACACACACTTTTTATATAATAAGCCTTTAATGTCCAATTTATTTGAGGAGTTCTTTTTTTAATGAGGTTCATTTTTGATCTGCTCATTTTCAGTTCACTTTTGATCTATTTTTTCTCTCAACCTGCCCAGCTCTCATTCTGTTTCATGATTTACATATATTCTTTTTTCTGGCCTGGCCATCAGTTGCGTTAGTTATAGAGAAGTGCAGGGAGCAATAATGGCACGAAAAGTAATATGAACAAGAGCGCACACTTTCAAAATCATAACACATTTCAAAAAGGGAATTAATTTGCCATTGCACTGCTTGACTATCCACTGGCATAACAAAAATATGGCATTGAGCTACAAAATAGAAATGCTAATGGCCTTTTTTAACAGCACAACACAGGATTTGGATTTTCCCTTTAAAAGGCTTTCAGTGCTTTTCTTTCTCAGCGCTGTGAATTTAAAGTCGCTGCCTTCTCCTCTGTGTAACTCTGTGATGCTGCATGGTGCATTGTGTACCTGTAATCGCTGTTCAAGATCCGGGAAAGTCTGAGGGAGGTCCTCCACATCTTTTACATCTATTTAAACAGAGCACATTATCCAGTTACAACTCATGTAAAAACAGTAATATAGAGAATGGCATTCATTACATGTTTGAATAAAAAGTATGAATATTATGTGACATATTAAAAACAAAACATTGTATATGGATGATACCAACAATTCAAAAGAGTATTTTGATGTTTTTGCATGACTTCACGTTGCACATGCTTTACTACTGATTGTTTTCCGTCATGTCTCATCCCTTGGACTATTCTTGTTTTCAGTTTTCACTTATTCATGCACCGTTTCCTGTTTTAATTTTTACACTCACCTCCCCTCTCATTTCAGACGCTTCTCTTCCTGCCCCTGTGTGTTTCCCACTTGAGTAATTACCTGCCCCAACAGTTGGTCTCACTACCTGTGTATTTAGTCTGAATGTTCCCCTCCACCTGTGCCAGTCCGTCTTTGGACCTTATGTGAAGCACTCCGGCGTCTTCTCCTCATGCTTAGTGTTTCCTGCATTCTGACTGACTGCTTGTGCGCCAAAACCTCTGCTAGTAAAGACTGCCGCCTCCGAGTCATGCATTTCAGGCCCGTGATCTGTAGTTCACAGTTGGTACATTTTTTAAAAACATACTGTGTGTTTGTGTGGTGGGTAAAGTATTTAGACCTTCTACAGCAGTAAACTGAGACTGTAAAACTACTGAGTTACAGATAAAGTCAAATTGAATGAACATAGTCATATTAGCAAGCAAAAGAACATATTATTATTGTTGATAATCCCAATTGTTTTGTATAAAATCTTAGTGTTTAGTGGCTGTCAGAAAATGTAATAGTAAAAGTAAAAGTACAGCATTTCCTTCAAACATGTAGTGTTCTTAGTCACTCCACTTTCCATCACTTCTTTTTAGATTGATTTCCTTCCTTTCAGAGAGTCCTGCTTTCCATTTATTCCGGTGCTTTATGATAATCAGCCTGCAGAGACTTGTGGGAGTCTGTGCGGTGACACCACTGTTTACCACATATTGCTTTGAAAATACTGAGAGCATAACAGTAAGATCTCAACGCAATGTTTTCTATTGTTTTTCATTCATACCATTTGCTGTATGTCTGCCACATACCACCGAGTGACTTCTTCTATAGGCAGGTGCTTTAATACTTTTCTCCGCCTTATAAAATGGCCCAAAATGAAACACTATAGGGGCCTCTTATATGACACCACAACATAGCAGCACAGTGCCACACTTACAAATGAGCCATGTCCTCTTACTGTACAGCAGTAATGAGCTGTCAGACTGAAAGACATGCAGGGCAAGAATACAGTGGGACAACTATGTGAGCAGAGAGACAAACATGGTGGGCAGGGAGAAGGGACAGGCCAGATGTATGGACAGAGAGGGATTCAGACAGGCAGCCAGACAGACAGACAAAAACAGACAGGTTGTCTGCACCGGCCTCTGCCTCGCCAGTAATCTCCCCCCGGAGTTGCGGAACACATGTGGAGAATCCTGGGATGATGCAACCTTCTAAAAACAGGAGTATTAGTGGGCCAGCCTGCAGCCATGGGGCCAATTATGATGTGGAATAAATACAGTTCTCATGCTTAGGATTGACACAGTGTGGGGTTATAACTATGCCTGGCATGAAGTCATGAAGGGCCTAAGGGATGATCCCCAGACGGTGCACAGGTCTCAGCCCCCTGCCCCGCTGAGAAACACGGAGTTCAAAGAGACGACGACACGATCATCTGGGGAATATCTAAGAGGACGCCCGTGTGCGGATGACACGCCGAATGTCATGGAGCTGAATGAATCTCCGCTCAGAGAGGGATTTGAGCGTGCTGTTCCTACTACAGCCCTTCATCTCACTTCCTAGGAGAAAGACAAGGGGGATCAGAGTTGGGTGGAGTAGGACTAGAAGTGTTAACTGCCTATAAATATAGGCCAGTGTTCTAAAAGCTGAACAGTGAATCAGGCAGCGGGACACTGTTAGTATTAGAGAGGAAACCTGACCCCGCCATTGCATAGCTGCAGCTGCTGTCCCATTGCCTGGCCCCACTGCAGTAAAACATCCTGACAGACAGCACCTAGCACCATAGGTAGGTTAGACCTCGGAGTATATACAGTATGTGTGTGTGTGGGGCACAGACAAAGAGAGCTGTGCATGTTTTCACGGAAGATTAAAGAACCTAATAAACCGGTTCCCCCTAAAGGTTGTTCTTCTGCGGCTTCTGCGTACATGTGTGTTTTGCACAGCTGCGCACATGCAAGTGTGGTCGGTTGTTAATATGCTGTGGTCCTACAGAAATAGAGGGAGCACCTGTCTCAGCTACAGCATAGAAGAACACAGTTACAGAGTTAAAGTGATAGGGTGTGAGGGGGGAGTGGAGGCGGTAGAGGGGGGGGGGTTCAGGAGCAGATTGTGGCCGGTCTGTTTTGGTGGGAAGAATGTGGTGCATGTGTTCCACACATACTGGAAATTCAGCGAGAGTAGAGCTCTAAACTAAACTATCAATGAAGCAACAACTGAGCTCAAAATAGGCAGATAGAGTTGAGATACTGGAACACAGGTGTATGGACACAATGTGTGCGTGTGTGTGCGTGTGTGTGCGTGTGTGTGCGCGAATGCACGTTTACCTGATGTGTCGTCAAGGCTGAAGGCGATTCTAACTTCAGATTTGTCAGGAGACACTCTTCTGGTTGAGGTGATCATTTATCCCTTCATGAGGCCAAAGGCACAAAACAAACAGAGCTGTTAGCACAATCAAGAAAGATGAGCGATGATGTAATTATGAAACTATTAGTCGATCAGCTGAAAATTAACAGCAGAGAAGTTCATCATCAGGTGATTTCCTGCTTCCTCTTTGTTAAATATAATGGTAGATTGACTCTCTCTCTGAGAGAAACCGCTTGGACGGAGGTTCTCAGTCTTAGGAAACTGTGAAAGGCATTTTTTACCCAATTTTCTACAATTTAATGATTGAGTAAATAATCACCAAATTATTCAGTAGTTTGAGCTCTTGTTTGATGTGCATGCGGTGACAAATCTGGTGTCCAGGGTTTTTTTTTTTATTATATATTCCAACCTGGTATGTTATTGTATTTCAATCAGAGAGAGAATGTAAAAAACTGAACTCAGCAGGTGTAGTGTTCAGTTGAAATGAAAGCCTGCAGACCCTTTGATAAAGCACATCAGTGTGGAGCCTCATGAACACACACACACACAGCCACCAGTTTCATCATGCATTTAGAGTTGGTGGGATTAAATAATTACAGAGCTTTGACAGACTGGCTCTGAGGTCTGGATTTTGCATGCCCCCCTCCAGTGAAGGTACAGGCTTTTTATATCAGGGCATTTGCCTGCTTTAACCCTGATAAACCCCCTGTCTCACACAACATACCTCAGTGACCTTCTACAACAGGATATAAGCACTTTTTTTATAGTTGTTCACAGAGGATTGCGAGGTCAAATGTTGATATTTGTAATGTCTGTTCAAAACATGCCTTGTATAAAAAAATGACAGTATTAGTGAGTGAAACAGTATAATTGTGCACATATTGTAGACATACTGTATAATCTATATAATGATAAGCACTATTATTTGTCATACATAACAAAAGCATGCACTGGGTAGTTGAGAATGACCCATCTGGGCAAACAGATCATTGTTACCTGAAGAAGCACGAACTCGACTCAGGAAATTCCAGATAATAAAGTACAAACTCGGGTTGCCGTGTACGTGCTGTCTGTCTCCCCCGTCGTCTGTCTCCCCTGGTGAGGTCTCGTCGGGGGAAAGCGCAGGTCGTTTCTCAGCCTGTGCGCAAATTCAGCAGATATGGCACAGCTGCCTCTCCAAGTGTTGGCCCCCACTTCCCTCTAGAGTCTCCCAACTATGTGATTTTAAATCCAGAAGTCTTCCACCATAATCAAAGCGTCCACTACACTGGTTTCAGTCAAGGAGGGTGGGTTGAGGAGATTGGGGAGGGGGTGGGGGTGAGGTGGGGGGACTCCAGCAGCTCAAGTTTGCGTGGACATGGGCATGTTATCCACGGACTGCAGCCACGCGGCGCAGAGCAAAACAACAGGGCACAGGCGGTGGAGGAATGCCGTCCACTGTCCACCCCCCCCCACCCCCGTGGTGGCCCGGGCCCAATTAAATGTCTCAGATGACATGACTCCAGCCCGCAAAAATGCCCATAGCTCCAGCACTGCTTTGAGTGACACGGTCATGCCGCTGGGATGGTCTTTGGCTTCGCAATAGCTGTGCAATGAGGCAGTGGCTCAGAATGAACATCTCATGCTATAATAGCTCTTGCAGAGGAATATAGAGCATCCCAGGCTGCTTATCTTCTGGTGGGGGTATTTTAGGGCAATTAAAGGTGGACTTTAAAAGGGACACTGTGATTCATACACAGCACTAAAGCCTCTGAAAACTTTGACATCTCTGGATCTGAAGCTTCCTCAAGTCTGAACAAGAAAAGTTATCTTTTTTTTCAGACTGGGATGTTGTGTAGCAGGAATGAAGTTTGATAGAATGGTCTTTTACTGGCAAGAAAAGTCTAATGAAAATGTCCTTTGGAGCTTGACCTATAGTTGGGATAAATAATTGATAATTAGAAGAAGAAAATTAACCCATTATCACGCAAAAACAGACAGTTGTTTCCTATTTTAACTTGTTTATACGTTATTTAAAGTTTGTTTACAGTCAAATGGTACCTGTAGGCTATATGGGGATTTTTACACATTTAGGTTTTAACTATTGTTCAGTTATGGATCCTCCCAAACAGCCATGACAGCAACCTTGAAGGTTGGAATCAGTGGTGTTTTTCCAATTATGTAATTATCACAAGAAAATCCTGCGATATCTCGAGACAATGACAAAATTAACTTGTGATGTTTAGATAACAGCATAAAAATATGACTGTTCTCTGCACCATAACTGCTTCACATTTGTCTTTTTTTTTTTTTAAATCTGGCTTTTGGAAGTTGCCTAACTTAATGGGGGTAGAATACTAAATTGCTAGAGCTCCCCTTTTAGATAATATAGTATACACATACAAACAAACACAGATACAGACTGAGGCCAGTGAGAATCCAACAGGATCCAAATTCTGTGATTTAGCATTTTTCTGAAAAACTGGAGGATTAAGAGTTCCTTCCAAGGATGAGAAAATTCTCCAGCTTCTTAAAATAAATGAACCATTTAAATCCCCCCTGGATTTTCTGAGAAGGGCATTGTCATGAAGCTAAAAACAGAGCTGTTTTATTTTGCTCATTAAAAGTTGACTATATGCTGGGGTTTTTTTTTGTTTTTTTTACTTTCACACAATATAAACATTTTGCATTTGATCTTAAATGCTCAAATGGTAAAAAAGACATAAGTTCATATATTCAGTCTTAACGTGAAACTTGGGGCAGAGGACACAGTCTCCATCTGGTCTGTTTATAAAGTGACATGAATGCGTGTGACTTTGTAATAGGCTTAAACAGCATTATAATAATAATGCTAAACTGATCTTAAGCCTTTGAGGATATATCTCAAAGGGAAAAAACGTAGGCCCTGCGGTCCTCTAAAAAAAAAAAAAGAGCGCAGCCATAGTCTGTAGTTTTACATCCATGTGGCCGCTTCACCTGCACACCGGCCGATGAGAGCGTTCCCCCTGAATTATTTACAGCCAGGCTTTCAAATAGAAACAGAGAAAGTGAGACACAGAGAGACAAACAAAGAGAGAAGGAGAGAGATAAATGATGCTCCGCACCTCCAAGAGTCCTCCTCCTCCTCGTTTGTCTTCATTGACAGGCTGTTGACACAGACCTGCCTTATCAGCCCCAGAGACTGTTCATCTCATTGTGATGGATGGGACACGCTCAGACCTCTGCCACTCTTCACTGTTGGGAGTCATAGTTTAGATTTGATTCTTCTGTACTCATATGTACAGTTGAGAGCCTCGTGTAGCGACACATGAACCACACTTGACAGGTTTGAAGGATTTATATGTGAGATTTAAGACACACACAGAGGTAAAATTGTACAAGTGCTTTCTGATGTGTGAATGCATTTTCAAAATGCAGCAGGTTTTACATAACAGGTTGGTCAAATATATCCCGTCTAAATTTAGCCCTCGCTGAGTTTTTCTGTGGTTTGCTGACCTTTCCTTCAAGTGAAGGGGATAAGGGAAATATACTGCCCATTCAGGCATGTATAAAATGTCAAAAACAAGTTCTTTGAGCTGTCGCTCTATCTTTCTTTTTCTAGATTTTTCTCTCAATCTCTCCCTGTTCATCTATGGAAGAGGTATAGATGTATGGATCGTAATCTCTGACCTTCTTACTGACGGCACAAACAGACAGATGCCACTAGCCCTCTATCTCTCCCCAGTCCTCTTTCACCTTTCCACCACCGCCAAGGCTGTGTTTTTCCTGGATCATTGAGACAAACTGTTTCTGTGGGCGAAACAAACAAGGACTTGAACAGGGACGAAGACAGATTCTTTGTCCAGCAGCAGAACATTGTTCAGGTGAGGTCATCTTAGGTTAGTGAGAAGGAGGGGAGCCATGCTCAGCCATACTGAATGCCAAGGTCGGAGTTGTAATCCATGGCCTCATTCATGACGGATTAGAAAATGATAAAAAATAAATAAATAAAAACTCCCTTTGGTTTTGATTAAGAATTATGGGGTTAGGAGATTAGAGGCAAGCAAACGCTATTGCATTGGACAGAGCCCAATCCCAGAATTAATCTGAATACTAAAAAAGAGAAAACTCATTACATGAAGAGATTAAGAAAAGCTCGGTCCAATTCTCCAAGGATGCACTCAAACCAGTGTGCACAATCCACCGAGAGAAATGTCACAACAAAACCTCTGACTCGAGTAATTTATAAAGTATTTATATCTATTTATTGCTCCTTCCTGTTTAAAATGTCATTGCATTAGGTGGTAACAGCTCAGATTCGAGGGTCAGTTTAGAATGTCCTGACATTAATGATAATGAATTGTATTAAGATTTAATGCGTCAGGTGCCACATTAGCAGTCTGTTTCCTCTTTCTTTCGCCCTCTACACTTGATTTCTGACCAATATTAGTTCATGTTGACATTGTCAGCGTAAGCCTTTGTGCATCTGAGTGTGCTGGATGGTCACCTTGATCGTGATTTTACTGATGACAGTGTTTCCAAAATGTTGGGAATACTTAATTACTGGCTTCAAAAGGCTTAAATAATTCATGGTAAAGTCCACAAGGCAGGTGCACAGTAAAACTAAGAGGTTGCTGCAAGAGAAAAGTCGATGCTTACATTCCTCTTCCTTGACTTCAGAGGACAGAAACAATCCGGGAAATATGGGGAGGCTCATAATGTAGCATGAAGCTAGGAGGACATACAGGACCTGGAAATATTAATCGATGCTCTCTGTATTCATGCTGCAGAGAGGTAATTGTGCTGCAGCTGCTGGGAACATATTCATCCTTCATTCTGATTACCTGCCGCGCAGAGGTCAAGGCCAAAGTGCTGCTTACTCTACAGTCAGACTTTAAATTTGTGAAAAAGCAAACTTGTTTCCTTTAATCGTAAGTGAGGACAAATTGAATTTGTTAATTAAATCGATTGACAAAATCATCAAACATCTTTCCACACGTATTCCCGAAAGTTTGAAGGAACTTTACTTGGAACGACCTGTTCTTCCAAAGTAAAGGTTTTATGTTAATGTCATGGTTCTGTCTGTGGATCCTAATCGCACATCTCATCATGAATTATAATGCGGCATAAAACTGCTGGTAGGTAAGTTACATAATATATTCGCTATAACTTGCAAAGTACTTTAAGAGGAGAGACTGAGACCCACTGTCACTACTGGGAGACAAGATCTCCCCTCAGGCTTTCACATTCGACAGCTGCAAACAGAAAAGAAATGACTTATTGAAAAACAAGACTGTTACTCCCAGGGGGACGAGGAAATTGTATTTTGTCTTTGACCTGAGAATTTCATGCATAAAAAAAAAAAAAAAAAAAAACTCTTTCCCCTGTATCATATCCTTTCTCTGGTGCACAGACGGCTACATTTCATGATCACAAACATTTGTAAAGCTGTGTGTATGCCTGAGTGTGTGTGCGTGTGTGTCTGTGTGTGTGTGTGCGCGGGGGTGGGGGTTGGCGGGGTTTGTTGTGTGTGATGTTGATGCTTGAAGGGTATAAAACAGCAGGTGTGTTCCTGACTTTCCTTAGAGGTCCTTATCTCTTTTCACTGGCCAGGTTTGGCTCAGCAATCGGCTCTGAAGCTGCTTTGCCGCCTGTCGGGAGGCACACAAAGAAACATGCGCACACGCAGCTGCCACCCATAAACAGCCACAACGACAGCGAATCGGACAGCAGTTTAAAAAATGCAAAAGTCTTTTTACTTTGAAAATCAGTGAAGTTGTCACACATTTACACAATGGGAGTGTATCAGCAGTTTGCAGATTCAACTCTGCAAAAACTGCTCAGAACGGTGAAGTACAGCAACGAGGGAACAGCACAGGTTTATACTATAGGAGAGCTTTCATTCTTGCAGTCGCCACCTGTTCTAACATTATCAATGCTGAGATAAGGCAAAGACTTTGTAAACTACATCTACAGTATAATGCGTCAGTTATTATCCATACACATACAGTATAAAGACAGGGGGTAAACGAGGGAACAGCTTCATATCGCTTGGTGGCCCATGAACAAATAAGAGGAGCAGAAAGAGATCAAACTCAAGTCTCTGGTCTAAGATCCATCAGTTCTGTTTTTTTTTTGTTTGTTTTGTTTTTAGATCCAAGCCTCACGTGCTGGAGTCCCGTCTTGCTGCCTCCCTCTTGGCGGTGCGTTTGGGTTGACAGAAGATGCAAGCTGACCTTGCTCCGCTGTGGGGTCGCGACCGCCTCCGAATGCCTTTGTAACACTGCAGGGAGATACCCAGCTCCTCCATCAGGGCGCCAAAAGACACACACTACAAAGGTAGCAACAAAGGGCCCAGGTTAAAACACCAATAAAGCTGATTTATAAAGTCATTAAAAAAAGTCACATTGTGACCTTTGTAAACTGGCCATGAGTTTAAAGAAAGAAATTACTGTAGCTCCATAATTGGAAACATGGAAATGACTTGATACAGGATTAATTGAAAGCTATCCTACTTTTAGTTTAAATCTTCTGTAAGGCAATGACATTTGGTTCAGCTTGACTGCAGCTGAAGGAGAGCAGGCAGCCAACAACTTCAAGTCCTCCATAAAGTCTGACCAGACAAATGGCAGAAATGACCAATTACTAAACACATATAAATTGAACATTTATCTAAAAGAGTTGTAAAAGACTTGTAAACCGCTGTCTCGTCGTAAAATTGAATTACACAGACAACAGATGAGGGACAAAGTCTGCAGTGCAACATTGTAATGCAGGGCGCTATGAATTCATAATACGATAATTATTTGAAATGATCAAAGAGAGGGCCATCTGAAATGAAAAGCCTCAGGGCTTATTTGATTCTGCAGAATAATACATTGCATTGAACTCATTAATCTTCGATCACGTTTATTTGCCTTTTATTTTGCTCTCCTCTAGAGGTGGGTGGAGGGGGGGGGGCTCACTAAATTTATTTACACAAAGTCATCCTCTTTTTATCTGTTGGTCTTTGCATCCAAGGACCACAGAAGGTCCTCCCCTTTCATCCCCGAGCTTTGCCTAAAGCTTCTCAAACGAATATGGCTTCCTGCAGGGTTTCCCACGAATGCCAGTAACACTCAGTATTAATTGAAAAAACCTTCCAAGTACCAACCTCACACCTTGAATACTGAGAGAGAAGAGCACAAACCACTGATCATTGATTCTGGTCCTAGTTAATAAGCTGTTCTGTTTTATAATTTAGTGGTTTACATAATTATCTTATGTGCACTGATTTTATACCATTTAATGGAAGCAGTATCAATTATTCCTCTTTGTAGTGGTTAATGTTTGCGATAACTGACTGAATATTTTGTTGGATTTTTACTTGGGAGGAGACTGATCTCTTGATAAGATAACAAGGTCAGTCGAGGGGAGCAGTGACAACTTCAAAAGTTCGCATGCCTCTCTGATCCCATCCATCATTACTTCAGTCAAAATGTCCTGCAGTCACCCGAAGTTATTTATGAAATTACAACTTTGCTTCAGGCTTTGGATCTGCGTCAGGGGACATCTTAACCTGACACGTTGTTCCATCACTGTTATTCAAATTTCAACCAACCAAACCAGTGTACCAACGAGCTTAATGAGGAGGAAAATATTCAAATAACGTGTCCTATCTTTTGATTTCCCAAAAGGCATTCAAAGTCTGCTTCTAAAGTATACACAAATGCCCACTGAGACCACGCTGAATGACGCAAAAACCTGTGGGCTGGTATTGGAAGGCTACAGGCATGAAAAACAGCAGGGTAGCACTACGGAGCACAACCCTGTTTATATGAATTTAAAAGTCAGATTTTATTTGAAGGAAAACAAACAGGTGTCTCGCACATTTCATATGATAAATTGAAACTAAAAAAAAAAAAAAAAGAAGCTTTCCAGATGTCCTGAGCGATTTCCCTAATTACAGTCTATATTTTCAGGCTTTTAACAGTAAAGTGCTCTTTACATGCTGTCTGACAAGAGCTTGCAAATAAGAGGGGCCGGTCACTTATGAAGCAGACATGCCTGCATGGAGATGAGGTTTATTCCTGACACAAAACAAGGATTTTAGTTCTTGAGAAAGTGAAGGCTGTGTCTTCTTGCTGCAGAAGTTATACTGTTTAAAATCACACTGTAATCGTATTGAATGATTATCATTAAATATTTCATTCTGGCCTCAGGACAAAAGGAATGCACTGGAGGACAAAATATCAGTTGAAATAGGGAGATTTTACAGGGAAGTAATACAAGCACGAGGGTCAGGTTCAGAAGGTAAAATGGTAATTGGGTTTTCCAACAGGGAGGAGAGAGAAGGACACCTGGTTACAAACCTATCGTCTAGACTGTGTGTGTGTTGTAAATGTGCTGCCATGGCTACTCTGTGTCATCCCCCAGTAGCCTGCCGCTCTCCAGATCAGTAGATAAGGAGGTGCCGGAGGAGGAGGTTGAGCCGCGACGCTGGAACTGACGGGACTGCACCCCGTAAAAGAAACAGAAGGCCTGACACGAGCATGCGTAGAAAAAAAAGAAAAGAATGGTGGAGAAAACACAAAGCAGACATTAAATAAAAAGAAGAATATGACAAAGAAAATACAAATACAGCAAAAAAAGACACAAAAACTCAGAAAAAAGAAAGAAACTAATCATGGGAAGGGTAGTGTTGCAGACAGAGCTCGTGCTTCCACTACAGACTAATAACTAATTTTCTTCATGCATTCTGTTCTTGGCTAAAAGAGGAAGAATATATCTCTAAAACAAGGAGCAAAAGCCATTTATGTTACACTGGCACACGGTGTAACACTGATGAAATGCTTCTGATATGAATTCTACATGGCATACGTTCAACAAATGGGACATAATCAAGTTTAACAAATAATCATAAGAGAACAATTGAGTTGCGTCGTTTGGAGATGCAACCTCACCAAGTCATCGCTATAATTTACATGCTGTCCACTGAAGTTATAAATCCATCTACGGACTTTGCAAATATGATTTTGGGTAAATTAATTTTGATCAAGCAAACAACATCTAACAAGCGCATTTATAGTTAGAGAATATTAATTAGTAACTAACAAAGAAAATCTAAACAAAACGCTTATCCCCAGTCTTGAGAAAATGTGAGGGAGAATACATTTGCATAAATTTTCACATCTTACAATACTCATGATTTTGAACAAGCCACAATTAATTAAACCACCTCCTTTCTTCTTCGACAATACTTTAAAACAAAGATCTCATTACAAACGCATGCTTCCTCAGAGCAGAGTGCGAGCTTTAATCCCGCCATTTGTCATCGTCGCTCAGCGGGAGAGCAGCAGTTCCTCGTCGTCACTCACCTCCTCTATGTCGGCGTTCCTGCGGGCCTTGTAGATGAACTCTCCAATTGCCACAAACACAGAGAGAACCAGGCCGGCAGCCAGGACGATGAAGATGCCACCGATGTTTTCCACACCCAGGGCGTTGGCCTCCTTGTTGTCCTCCTCCGGACAGCCATTGCCCCTCCACCACTTCTCCTTCATCATGTGCAGCTTCCCTTCCTCCTGCAGCTGAAGGATGGCGATTGTCACTTTATCCCTGTAAGGAGAACCTGGCAAAAGGAAACAGCAAATAAAGACACATTATTTCTAAAAATGTCATTCTTTACTGTGACACCTTTGCTAAAAGAACAGAATTAACTGTAATAGAAAACTACTTGTATCATCTTATGTAAAGTGAATATCTAAAGACAGAGTAATATCCTCTGCAGATTGTAAATCTCAAAATAAATTTGTGATTTTGGGCCATACAATTCAAATTAATTTGGCTTGATCTGACTTACAGTACAATATACAAGCCAGGATTTTTATCTGCAGTACGAAATGAAATTCCAACTTATTGATTCTTTCCACCTTGGCCTAACTTGTGATGCAAAGCTAATCCTTACATGTAGCTTTTAGCAAGAGACTACCATGACTACAGCCTGTTATATCTATAAATGTGAGGACGTGGTCACAGAGGACAACGACACTGCTATGAGGTGACTGACTGGGACCAGAGACTCGAGATCAGAGGAGCCTCCAGGACCGAGAGGAGATGAAGAGGACACAGAAACATCTGACGGGTGAGACTCCTCAGGGGAGGGACAGCTGCAGCAGAACAACACAAGAGAGGTACGGAGCAGGATGAGAACCATCACCGGCTACAGGCAGATATCAGGCGACTGCAGGAGACGTGAAGAGGGTCAGGGGTTGAAGGAATCAAAGCGCTTTTTAAAAGTTTGACAGGTCTGCCCACCTACCGCCCGATTCCTCTTTCCTCTCTACTATCCTCCAAAGACACTCCAGGGCTTAAAACATCTGGGACATTAAAGCCTGTTGATCAGTTATAAAACGAGCTGAATAGCTTCAGTTGACAGCGCAGCCCGGGCACAGCTGCATCTGAGGGCATCAGCCTGAGGGTGCTAAAGTGGAGTGCCACTCAATGGTGTTTAGCTCTTAAGGAAGTCTTTAACCTAAAACTGAACCTGTACAGAGTCCCTGTGCAGTGGTAGACAACCTGCCAAACACACCTGTACGACTGAAAGAGGTGGATAGACCTGACACACCTCTGATTAAAGCAATCACCCCCTGCATTTTTCCTAGCAGTTAAGATATTGGGGCAGAAGATGGCATCCTTTTCATGTTTAGCATCATGTTGATGCTGATTTTTTAAATGGTTTTAATGCCACATCGTCCAACCGGCTCTGTGCTCCGCTCGTGGACATGCAGGCGGATGCCGTAAGAGGTGCGTCGGTTCCCTTCTTTAGATCAAGCTTGCGATTTCTTGCAGCCAGTGCCAACAGGGCAAAGAGGCTGAATGCAGACAAATGATGTGTGCTGGACCACCTGCAGCTCAACATCAAACTGAACTGGACTCTCAACACCGCTGTGTCTCTATAAGGGCGGCCAGTGCCAGCTGAACTTTCTGAGGAGGATCTGATCATTTGACATCTGCAGTTCGTATTCTTCCATTCTGTGGTTGGTCATTATTACATTCTACACAGCAGTGTTCAGGGGCAGCAGGGTGAGAGCAGCAGAATAGAAAAGTTCATCAAGAAGGTTGGATTGCTGGTGTGAGTGGAACTTGAGATTCTGGTGGACATGACGGCATGCAGTGAGTGAGAGGCATCACTGATGAATCCTACAGGAAATCATTTGTTTCTGTAGCAATCAAACTGTGCAATTCCTCCCCCTGCTGCTGGGAGGAGAGCCCTGCAACCTTTGAACTTTGGCTTTTATTTAATATTTAATTTACCGTGTGTATAATTTCATTCATAACTGCAGGTCTTAAACTGTTTGGAACTGTTGCACTTTTTATTTTTATCTTACCTAAGAATATAGAGGTAATAACTGCAATATCTTTATAATATACAATGAATACTATATATATGATACATGCACACCCTTAACGACAAAATAAGAGATTGAAAAAACATCTATAAAAGTTAAAGAGAAAACACAAGAGAGACACAAGCTGTTCAGCACTGCCAAAGTAAACATCTAACAGAACCAACTGCAAACACGGTCCAGTGGGTTGACTTGAATCCAGTTTAAGTTCTCAATCCAACAAAACCGGCCTGAAACCTTAAATGAATATTTGCACTGAACAGCTGGCAGAGCTTTCTGATGGGAGCGCATTTGCATGTAGAGGAAAGTGGCTCTGTACTTGAACCGTGCTGAAGAATGAAAATACTTGTTCCAAATAAAGTGAGGTTTCTGTCTGCAGCACACAGCCTCCATTTGCAGAGGTTCTATCAAAATCATACACTCAATCAACAGAATTGCCAGAAGGCCTTCAGAGAAATTGAATGTTCACAGAGGAGCTTGTATCAACATGACGTGTGCAGTACATACATGTCCTGTTGTCTTGGATGCTAAATGTGCATCTAACACAACAACACACAACCATAAAAGAGCACTGAAATTACAAGACGGACATCAAACTTTTCTCTCAAAGTGAAATGTCGATAATTTTTGGCAACAACACATATTGGTGTTGTTTTGAATATATTTAAGTTCTTTTCCTCTCTCTTTTCTTCTTTTTTTTTTATTGGCCGCTCCATTAACTATAAGAAGAGGTAAATAAACGATGCATGCGAAATCAAGTTCTATAGATAGACTTAATTCTTTGCAGCTTTTCATTCTCCACTAACAGGAAAAGATGTCGGTACAGTACACTACGCTGCACACACTATGTCCACGTCTTACAATCTCTGTCTCATTCATCATACCGATAGGTGTTCCCACTCCGTAGCCCTTGGAGTCTATGAGACCTCCGATCTGTGTGAGGTTGCAGTTTCTCTGGCTGATGTACTCGATGCTGGTGGATTCCATCAGCATGGCGTAGTCTGTGGTCAGGACCCGGGTGATGCCTTCCTTGTTGTTCTTAACCAATGCAGTGTTCTTCCTGCTGCTCATAAATGCCCACATCTTCTCGTAGGTGGAGATCTTTGATTTCTGCCGAAGGAGTCAAGCAGGTAAAAGTCAGCGTGCATTTCTACTCTCTGTGCACATGTGTGCGTGTTGCTGCACATAAACACGCCACACGTGTCCTTAAATATGTTTGAAATAAATATCATAAACAAATACGAGTTTAACAGCGGGATGTGCGGGACTATCTATCTTGGAGTGTGTGTCTTGGGGTATATGAATGTGTGTGAGATTCTCCCTGCTCAGTCAGAGAAAATGGGACAGCTGTGTTCTTAATCTCCTCCAGCTGATTCAATTTGTTCGAGCCATCAACACAGCCTGCTTCTTCCTATCCAGGCAGCCGTAATCACTGGCTGCAATCTGGGAGGATAAAGCCCTGCATGGATCACCCCTGCTGAGCCACCAGGATGCAAGGAAGAGTGGGTGGCAGTGGGGGAAGGAAGTGACAAGCCCTGCCTGAGGACATCGGCAAAGTGGTACGTTACATGACTGAAAACTTAACATATGTTTAGCTTCAACACAGACAGCCCAAAACACAAACACAAGTAGTCTTAATGCGCATCTTCTCCACTTCCCATCATATACACTCCACTTGATGCATCACTACGTTGTCTCTCATTAAAGTAAATTGAAGTTTTTTTATCTGCCTCTGTTTTTGGATGTTTGCTTTTTATGGATGTTTGGCAAAGATAGAGGATGATGGGTAGAGGGGAGCAGATGGGGGAACCCTCATGACCCTGACTTTATGCTACCGCTGGATCATGCTCACATCTAAAAGTACGACAGAGGCGACAGAATACGAAGCAGCAGTTTGCCTGCAATTTATAGACATGAACACACACTATTTAGACTTTTGTGTCCAGTGCTTGGCATTACTATTGGTTCATTTACATAATATATTTAAATTTAAAAGCACAGCATGGCTTGATTGCAACCTATGATTACAGGAGCAATCAAAGACCTTTAGGCAATCTGGAGTGGGAACTTTTTGGTTTCTTTTCTGGTAAGTTCTTATTAAAAGTTGATATTCAAATGAAGGAGTTCATGTTTTTTTATGTGGGAAATTATACTATATTTATACTATACATGGCCGGTGGCTTTCATTTGACATCAGCTGCACCTACCTATCAAATTCAGCAATGCATAAAACAGTTTGACAAATACTCTTGAAAAAGTAAACAGGCATATCTGCCAATTGTAAGTATTATTGCTTTTTAAGCTGTGACTTTGCAAGCCTGTGCAAGTTGCACCTTGAAGAAGGTCATGGTGGATCCATCCCTCACCGCCCCATACTCAATCCTGGTCTGCTTCGCCAGATCATCCGCTGAGTCGATAGGCGCATCCATCCGCTCCACAGTGAGGAAGGCAGCCAAGTTGGCCGTGTAGGAGGAGATGATGATTAAGGTGAAGAACCACCAGATCCCCCCAACTATACGAGTGGACAGAGCCTTAGGCATCAGCTCGGAGCCTGGAAGCACAGTGATGGGGGCCGAAAGGTTAAAAAATAGCTTTACAGGCTAGCATTGGTATGTTACAACCAGTGTGGCACACCCACATTGTGTTTGTACCGTGTGTAAACAACAACAACAACAACAATGAAAAAACATCTCACAGACAGAGTCACCCGAAGCAATGTCAAGTACTGTGGTCTAAATGGGGTTGTATTAATAACTGGATTCACACCAGAGCCCCAATTGGATTTTCACCTCAGCCCTAAATGATGAATTGTGCAGCTCTTCATACAGCACTTTCATTGTCTCCCTCTGCGCTACTTGTTAGGTCTGAAGCATGAAGTTGCGAAAAAATATAAATATCAGTGTGAAAAGGCAAACATAAAAGAGCATAAATACCACAAATGAAAGGAAGCAAACCTGACAAACAGAAGAATCCAAAGAAAATTAGGGAACACATCGTGCCAAACGTGTGGTAAATAATTAAATAAAACAGAAAAGGGAGAATGATCAACATGCTTTCGCTTTTCTTCTCCGTTGAGAGGGAAGAAGTGATGAAAAAGATGAATGTTACTGAAGAATACAATTGCCACATTTAATGTGCCAGGTTTGGGAACATTTGTGTCTAATTTTATGCCTTTTTTGATGGGAGTGGACAAATGCTTCACTACGCCTTCAGAATAAAACATTGTGGAGGGTTGCTTTAACAGCCGTGTATCCGGGGTAGCAGTTACTCTTGGTAACAGCATCGCAGCTCAAGACCACTGTTAACCACCAAATAGCCAGGTTACACACACACACACACGCAACAAATATAGTGTGCAGAATACATCCTCGAGCTTATAGCGCATACACTATAAAATCTGTTTAAGCTTGTCTGAGATAGCCTGTCTATGATGATGGGATTTATAACAGGAATCTTGCTATATTTCAACCTGATACAAGGTGTTAAAGGTCATCAGTTTGGTTTAAATTAGAAGTCAAAATAAGACAAAATGTGAAAGGAAGCATATAGTTCACAAAAGCTTCACTTCCTTGTTTCATCTATCAGCACTGTCGCATTTCAGAGGAACTGGTACATCTGTCAAATGTGGCTCGCTGCAAGCAAAGTCACAAGATTTCAGTCTCATTTTCCCATTTTTTTGCAGGCTGGTGTTGACAATAGGTTTGCTGGCCGTCCAATCAGGCATGTCAGTCTTATCCTGGCCAAATCTCCTGCCTTGAGGAAGGTCAACTCCCCATGAAGTGCAACGTAATTCATATAACAGGGTACGGTTGCAAATCATGGAGACTGGATCCAGGCTACATGGAAAGGGCATACGCAGGAAATAGGAGACAAATATTGACGTTTTGAATTAAACAGCTTAGAGCAGACTTTAGAGTGTCAGCATAGTCTTTACTGGTGTTCAGGGGGTTCATTACACAGCTCTACAGTCTGAGCCCAGTGGCTTTTGCAGGCTCTCCTATCATCAGCCTCTTTAAACCTGAAATAACAGATTTTCAAGGCACATTTCTGACCATCAGACACATTTAAATCCAATACATAAATTGCTTTTGGCCCTGATTTGGTCTCCGCTACAGCTCCAAAGGGAAATATTAGTTATTTTAGATGATAAATGCTCCTCTTCCTGTGTTCACCAGTTTGTTTTCTGTCTGCCATTTGGCACTGAGCAGGCAGTATGCAGCAGATTTTATCAAAGCTTTATGGCCAAAAAAAGATAGTTGCTGCAAACAAAAGCACAACCACAATCATTGCATGACCATGACATTTTCTTTTTTTGTTCCAAACCATGATCTTTCCTTAATCCCTAAACCTTAACCATGGCATGGTCACATGACAAAAACAAATGTCATTACGATGAGGTCCTGTCGGTATGGCGCATTACATCAGAAAACACTTATAATGTAGTTGAGAGCATGGACAAACAAAGTACGTTGTTGTCTAAACTGGAGGACTTTCCAGAGCAACCACTCTTGCATTCAAGTCATTATTTAATCCATCGACGTACAAACATTGGTTATAATCCCTAAAGCAATGAGCTACATACCTTGCCGCATGAGAGCTCCAACACCGAACCAGAAACTGTTGAGTAAAGTGAAATTATTCTGTATGAGAGTCGAGGACGGGTTGCACGGGTGTGGGTTGTACCACTCATACGGAGTAAACCTGCAAGACAATAAAGAGAGAAAAAGAGACAAAAAGAAATTTCAGCATCAGAATGAGAGATGCAAAACCCAAAGAAGCAAAACCTCCTTTATGTAGCTAATCCTTGAGGCATGACACCACGCTGGGGCCGAGCACTTTACTTCAGTACAGTCTTCCAGTTCTTTTCCAGCGCAATCTACACTTCACATTGATTTGCATTTTGATTTTAGCAACAAATATATTTCTCAGTCACGGGTTGCTAGGTGCTCCTGGCTGGCAGGGGTATTACACTCTTTCTGAGAGGAAGGTGAAGAGCGAGCTCGCAATTACTCCAGGCTACTTCACAACCACAATGGGAGCCAGTCTGGCAGCTAAAAGCATATTTTTATATTTTATTTCAGAATAGATATGCAAAATGACAAATTTGCTGAAGCGCAGTCACGCCAATTATTCAAGACTGTTTGCGAGTCTTGCCGTGTGAAGTCAATACATCGGGCGTGTACTGTTTGAAAAATGCTCACAGCTTCTGTGTCCTTTTCAATTTCATAATATTAACAGAAGTCCTTGTGGAAAACCTGACCTGGATTGTGGATAGTCCTATAAGCTGTCACCGTCTGTAGATATCCTGCGGTATATCCTCAGCATCTCATCACACATTATCTCATTATCGCAGGCGTCAGTCCATCCTCTTACCTGGCAATCACAAAGAGCACACAGCTAACTCCCGTGCAGGCCAGCAGCACGTACATCCAGATGTCGGGAGACAGCGGATTAAGGAAGGAGAACACGCCTGGATTGGTTCCGTTAGGTTTGCGGTACAGGATGCTGATACCCAAGGTCATGAAGGGCTTGGAGAAGTCGATGACTTTCTCTCTAACATATGTGATTGTCAACGGAGCCACGGCAAGGTCTGCAACCTTCAAAAGTAAAAAGAATAAGTGAGATTCCTTGTGAGTTAAACTGGCATTTATCAAGGTTACACTGAGGCTCCTGCAAACATTTGTTCTGTTTTTATCAATCTAACCAGCAATTGTCTGTGTATCAATATCCAATGTAAAAACTTTGGTTAAGTTTTAGGCTCTCCTCTACTGAAGAACAAAATGTTATACTGACTAAATCTGCAATACAAAACAAAATGACGAAAAATGTGAAAAAGCTGAGACATGAATGGAGGAAAATGACATATTATTTCCCCAAGACTGGTGATTGAAAATGAGCACAACAGGCTACTTTAAGCTAATCACTGTTGAAATCCCTGTGAATTTCTGTTTCAATGTAAGAGTAAAAGTCAGTCTATGCTCAGCCTGTTGTTTGATAAAAGCCCTAGCTACATGCGAGGATCATTGATTATACCATACCTCCTACTGATGTAAAAATAATAGCAACATGATTCTTTTGGTCTGTAAAAGCATTACTGCAAGCAGGGTTTGTTACCATCTGTGAACTTAATTGTAGACTAATTTGTCCACTCAGAGTGAAAATAGAATTTCTATTCACAAATGTGACCCTACAGGTGACTCTTATTTTTCAATGGAGCTGATTCATGAAGACCTTTAATTAATCATTGTTATAGTAACCCACATTTTACTTGTTTTGGTGTAGATTAGTCCTGCAGAAAAACAGTTTCCTGGTATGTTATTTGAGTATTTCCATTTTACACTAATGAATCCTTCTATCTAACTACTTCATGAGTTATTGCTACTTTTCACATTTTGATTTCACATTATAAAAACATTAAAAATGAGTCAGAAGTCTGTGTTTTCTTCTTTACTACCCCAAAATAATCTTGCAGTTACTGCATGACGGCTGCTTGTATTTTGATACTTTAGGACATTTCTCAATAAGATTATAAATGTAGTTGTATTCTGGTGGCCAGAAAGCCAGCGTTACTCCTACCCCTGTGCATAGGAAGCTCTGTAGTGTGATCGATTATCAACTCACGTGGTCAATCAGCTCCCGGACCATCCCGTTCCACTCTCCCTTGTCATTTTGGGCTCCGTATTTCCCATCAGCCACCAGTCTGACTTCATAGGTAAAACCCAAGATGTTGGAGAGCTCTTTCAGAAGGTCCAGACAGTAACCCTCGAAGCGATCGTTCCCCACCAGCTCCTTGTCTGACTTTTTGTACATCACATATGGATTTTCCTGTATAGCAAGAGGAAAACACTGCATTTCAGTTTTCAAGGCACTTTCCTGATAAGTTTAGATGGGTTTTAATCTTGAAGATGTTTCATCACTTCACCACAATCTCAAATATTTGTATGTCTAAATATTCTATTAATTCAAAAGAAGTCAGTTGAATATTTCCTCTATGCTACATTTTCTCTGTGCATGGCCCGTGTGCATAAACTTTCCACCTCTGTTTTTTTTTTCTCTCCTCACCACCACACCCATCTCATTGTACTTTCCTCTGTCGGGCCCCCCTATCTGCACTCTACACATCCCATACGTCCTCCCCTCCCTCTCCCTATGCTGTCCTCTGTTTAACCTTCCTCCTTCCTCCTCACCAGTATCGTAGTGACAATAAGAGTCCTGTTAGCCAGAGAGTCTGTCACATTGTTATTCTTGTCTCGGTTGGACTCCGTCAGGTTCATCCCCCGGTACGAGTTCCACACAGCAATCTGGAAAGACAAACAGGGCTTCAGGTCTACCGGACCACATTTCCTGCTGATCAAAAACACAACAACATACATTTGATCTTTCTTTCAAACTGTATGGATTCTTACTTCTGTTAAACTTTGAATAACGCTGCATTTGTGTCATTAATGACCACTTAAACTTGCAGTTAAGGGGAAAAAAAAGCTGACAGATTATTCTTATTATCTTTGACACCAAATACGCAGAGCCTGATTTAGTCTCTAAGTCCTAACAGGAAACTAAAAATTGCTCCAAACCATTGAATATTAATCATATTTTCTGATTCGTCGAACAGAAAAATGAAAAAGAAGTATAAAGGTTAAAAGACCTGACACTCCTGGCTCATTTTCCAACTTTCCCTTCGCTCAGCTTTGCTCTGACAAACTTGGGCAAAGTGCAGAAAACATCCCTTTATGTACAATGAATATGAAAATGAAAGAGAATGGTTTACTTCAAAGGGAGCTACAGATTGTGTGCATCAGGTTAAAGTTCACAGCAACCCAATATCATTCCCGTGGTGTGCAGCAATTTATCTGGCTCTCAGGTATCGAACATATTGTGGAGCCTGAACAACAAAGCTGTAGAAGTGAAGGCTGGAATTTCTTTATGATGAATTATTGTTTTGGATTCCCACAGACATCTGTTAGCATCTATATTTCATTGTCTGAGTTTAATATAAATCTTACTGACAGCAGAAAAAAAGTCCAGTTTTAAATTCAGTGCACTGAAATGTTTACAATGTACATCTATCAAATACAGCAATAACTTATTACAATAATTACAATAACTCCTAGATAACTTACTTTTCAACATATCAGTAGTTTAACATTGAGCTGAAGTAACACTTTCATTCATCGGAATTTATTTTATTTGTTGCTTATGTTAAATTAAAGCATATTTCTTTTGAATTTTCATAATATTTGACAACATAAGACCTTTGCTGGCATTACTTTTGATTTAAGGAAATCATTTTTTCATTACCTTGTTTTTCTTTTTCCCATAATTCTTTAGCTAAAATGATTAATCGATTGCCTATGAAATGAATCCACAAATAATCATTAGGTACAGCCCTGCTTGGATATGATGTTGAGGAATTTGAAATCACACCACCAAGGACAGTCTGAAGGGCGGGGTCACACAGAATTGGGGGAGGGGTGGTGGGTGTGGGTTTAAGGGGGGTGGTTGGGGGAGGACGACGTACAGTCAAAGTAATTGTGAATGAGAGCGTCCGGTTCATCGGACCAGGCGGTATAATCCCGACAGTTATCAGATTAGAACAAACGTCTGGCGGCTGGACTTCGTCCCTTTCAAATCCCCTCACTGGTTAAGAGCAGAGCAAAGGTCAAGGGGGCTCGGGACAGTGATGCAATAAAGTTAAATCCATTAACTGATCGAGCTTCATTGTAAACAAGAATTAAAGCGAGTGGCAGAGACAAGCTTTCCTCCTTTCACTGTTCCGTCTGTGAACAGAAAGTAATGATTTCTGGTATTTCTGGTAAGAAACAATGGGCCGTTCATTCAGCCGCTGCGTAAGAGGATGAGTAGCGGTGAACGCATCAGTACCTCTTATTAAACTGAGCTCTGCGGAAAGTGCAGCCTTATTTTTCACAATTTATTTTTCTGAAAAGGGGCCGTGCGGGATTACCTTTTGGAAAAGATAACATGCTTTTCACTCCTCATTACGCTCTATCTTATTTTGTTCACCCAGTCAGACAGACAGAAAATGTGCTCACTTATAACCTCGCTAAAAGCACTCTATATCTCCACCGTAGCACTTTCGCAAGGGTCCACTCTGTGCAGGAGTCCATAAATCTGTCTTATCTCTGGACGCTGCAGATGAGGAACACAGTGAATGGGGTGGGATTTAATTAATAGTATTGTCCTCAATCTCAAAGATAAATGGACAGAGTGAGAGCAATATTTGTTATTTTTTTTAAATGTGGAGGGTATTTTGGTCTCGGATTGTGCGGTTTCACGTCGTTTAGCTCGAGCTGTACGGTGAACAGTGTTATTTTGGGAAAATGTCATCCCCTGTGATATATAAACTGCACGATTAGTCAGTTTGAAGTTTGAGCAATAAAGTAATCTGACCGAGCCAATGAAATCAAGGCTAAAATACAGCCCAGGACGACTGCACAACCATACAGTCATCATCTTTTAAACCCCTAAGTCATGGATTTACTGTGTATAGCCTTGCAAATTTATCGTGCGTACCAGAGGAGCTTCCAACAACAAAGTGTGCTATAAAAACTGACAGGAATTCTCTCTCATACGCTGGGAGTAAAATGTTATCTATGAATCCTAAAGCTCATCTCCATCCAGAACCAAATCAGAGTGGAAAAGCGTTACAGGGGAGCAGCAGACATGCTAAGCCAGGCCAAGAAAGCCGAGAGGGGGGAAAAGAAAAAAAAGAAAAAAAAAAAGGGTGGGGGAGCTTCCAGTTAGTCAACAACTTTAAAGGAAATACTTTATTTCCCAGGAGACTTTCACTTTGTTTAGTCCCATCATCCTCTTCTGAGTGTATTTAACACTCCAGCGCCAAGGAACTAACACGACTGCAACGGACTGATAATTCATTTTTCATGACCTTAAAGTCGGCCGTTTCTGTGATGTGCTTACCATGTTGTGGTGTTTCCTCCATGGGGAGTGTTTTGAGGGCTAAAAGCTAAAAGTGTATGGAATTAAAATTAAAATATAAATCGCTGCTTCTGCACCTTGACAGCTGCTGCCCGCCTGCGTACCTGTCTCTGAGACAGACGGAGAGGAGGAGCTTTGTCTTTGACTTCTGACGGCAAACTGCATGTTTGAGGAGATGAATAAATTCAGTATTTTTTCCCTCACTAATCTTATGGAGATAATACGCAGCAGTGTAGTTTGTATTAGTCAGTATTAGCACAGTGTATTTTACAGGAATAAACGAAGAGATGTCAATGACAAGAATAAAGCTAATCATTAATTTGCACTTAAAAACTTCATTTGACATGGAAAAATAATAATTTGATTGAGTAAAAAAGGTTTATTTGGCGCACATCTTCAAGGCCAAGAAAGAAAATCTGCTCTGCTCGTTGCCTGAATTAAGCTGTCGTCTCCTCTGCTAACTGGATGCCTCTCAGCTGCAATTAAATGCTGCTAGCCTGTATGATTTCCAGGAAAGTATGAAGGCAGTCTAATGGTGAAGTACATTATACTGGAGTGACAAGCCTCTGCTAAAGCGAAGGATCAGTGGGATAAATTCATTTCTTTCGTTTTACTCACAGCCACCAGCTGTGGAATCTGAATAACATTCACATTAAGTGAAAGTGCAGGACTTACTTCTTTCCTCTAATTGAGGTATTGTTAAGTCTACTTAAACAAAGGAATTTTTTTTTGTTCTTTTTTTTTTTTTGCTACCACCGCTGACAAAGTTTTGACAAGTGTCAGAGCAAAGCCCGGACTCAAACACGGGGAAAAACTGAAATGTCAAACACATGGCATTGCTGTACACAAAATCAGTGAAGAGAAACAAGGTTGACAAGGCAAAGATCAGGGAGGCGCGTGGCATACAGAGTAAAGAGCAGGGGGGTGGAGGTGTGGGGGGGAGAACAACAAAGGTTTTGACCAAACACAGCGCCGGCACAAACCTTGATCCACCTCTTCGTGAGGCGACTTCCGCCCTCCATAACACCCTTTTTTTTTGCAAATGTGAAGAGGGCAAGATGAAGCGCAGACAGTGTGGAGAGAAATAATCAGCAGCATTATTGATATTCATGACTGGACAAATGTAAACCAAATAATAAAATGTGTGGCTGGATTACAGGAAACAAAAATCTCTACCTGTCTGTCTTTCTCTCTTTCTCTCTCTCTTTCATACTCACACAAACACACATATGCCTTAATGGAATGAATCAGCCGGCATGGAAGCAGCATGAGAGTGGTGTAATTGGCTGTTCCAGGCCTCTGTGCTCACCCTGGCAGTGCCGTCCTCTTTGAGGCTGATGATGTCCAAATCAAAGTCTCTCCTCAGGCCATCTGTCTTATTAAGAACAATGTGCCCTGTCAGTCCGTCCCACTGAGCCTACAGGGAAAGAGATGCGGAGGGAGAGGGAAAGAGGGAGAGAGAGAGAGAGAAGTGGGAGATATTCTCAAATGCCGCCTGAGTGCAGCGTGCATGCATGGAGCCTCATTGAAGCTCTGCGAGGTGATTCCCAGGAGGAGAAGCAGAGGGGAAATCGAGGCGCCGCGGAGAAGTCAGTGCTGACAGACGGCTGGGAGGCTCGCTGGATCACATCGGGTGAAAACTGGGAGACGCTTACAGGTGGTTCTGTGGCTTGATTTCAATATGCATGAAAGTTGAAAGTTTTATAATAGGTATCTTCAAATTCTTCATTTGAGTTGGTACATAAATGCAAATGGATGATTTTTGGAATAATATCATTATAACTGTTATGTATTTATGCATGTAAACACACGTGCACATCGGAGATAGTGATTACTAGTTTTTCTTCCAGTGAAAAGCTAATTTTCACATCTGTATATGCAGCTTATTTCCCAAGCTTTTTTTTTTTTTTTCAAACATGGTAATGTTTGAAGCCATTTGCATGTTAACACATGTAAATGGGTTCTCTAAAAATGTCTGGCTGTTTGTAGATCTGTTCATTTATGTTAATAAGAATATTGTTTCATATTGCAAAATCAATTTAACATTTTTCTTTTTCCTGTTATTCCATGTAACACATCAACAAGGTATCATGGTTATATGCATATACAGTTTGGATAATATATCACAGATCACATATTACCTATGTGTGAATGAAAAATTGATTCTTTTACTAAATACTGAGTAGTGCCATGTAACACAAAGGCACCGCCACCTTATCCTAATTCATGTTGAGAGTGAAGTGTTTTGCTGCCAGCCACAAGATCAAGGAACAAGAAAATCTTGAGCCTGAACAAGTGGAATTTGTTAAAATGCCAAAATTATACAATCACAGTCACAGCACAAAGAATATCAAGTTTTAGTTCTCACTGAATTGAGAAAACAATATATCCTTTCTCTGTCTGCCTCTCTATCAATTCTGGACAGCCAGTAGTGAGCAAAGTTTCTCATGAATGCAAAAAAGTCTTCGTGTATAATTTTCCTGGTGAAGAAACACTTCTTGCTGTGAACACATTATGAACTTGAATAAGGGATATCAATCAAACTAGACAGAAAAAGATCTGCAAAAAAAGAAATTATGAATACGACTGGAAAAATACCTTCAACAATGTAACAGGTTGCCTTTTTTTCTGTTTTCTGTGCTGAAATGATGTGCACTGAATAAAACAAAAATATGTCCACACATTTAAAATACAATGCAGTTTGTCTTTGTCACTCTAACACACTGATATTGTGCGAACAATAGCAAGAATAGAAAGAGAGCACAAAGGTTATAGTGCCCAGGATTTAATTTCAGCCATTGAAATGAAAGCTGTGTCCTCATATTTTGCGCTCTCTTGTCAGAAATGGTTTTTAATTGAGTGCTGTGTGAGACATATTACTGGTCCTTGCAATCAAAAAGGCTCTTATCTACTGATGAATAGCGCAGGAGGACAGATGCTTCAAAGGATGGGCAGTGGCAGACAAAACAAAAAGCCGAAAAAGGAGAGAGACACTGAGATGTAAAGAAAAAGAAAGAGGGAGAGAAGGACGAAGGGCGGGCGAGGGGGGGGCATGAAGAGGAAAATACGAGTAAGGGGATTGAATGATAATGTTCCCTCTCCATGGCAGGCAACGGTCCTCTGCTGGATTTAAGACTTAAGAGATCAAAACGCTCACGCATCAAAGGCCTCATTTCTGTCTGTAGGCATCCAGTCTGACAGTTGGGCCAGGCCACATGCTTTTCAACTTATAAGTGCATAAATGCCGTACGTTTTCATGTTGTGCGCTTTCAGCTGCAAAGCATGGCCTGTCAGAGGGCACCTATAATGTATCACAGGAAATGATCTAACGCCCAGTTTTGGTGGGTTTCATGTGTGCAAAAGAAGCATAACACGAGGGATCTTGAGCTTTTCAAAACACGCCGAAACACATCATCAAAAATGCATGGTGGTCAGGCTAAAAGTAACAGATTTTTTTTTAAAGTCGTGCTGGTGATGAAACAGGGGCTTCACTTCTCTGTGATTCGAGCCATTATCTGACACTGACCTCTTTGAAGAGGTTCATGAAGCGCGGTCCGAAGCGCCAGGGCTTGTGGCGGTGACACTGCAGGGAGCTGACGGTCATCTGGGTGGCCCGCTGGGAAGCAACAGCCACCATGAACACGGCGTCGTACATCAAGGCCGCGTCTGTCTGCGGAGGGGGCAGTGGGAGGGAGATGCTGTTGGCGCACTTCGAGAGAGAGCGTGTTTCGAAGATGACAATGCAACGCGATGATTGACAATCAGTTCCAGGAAAAGCGCGCCATAAGAGAAATCAGCGGGATAAAGTACAGATACGATGATGGAACAAATACAACTGAGGATTACAACATTTTCATTCTGCTGAAATAAAGCTCCTGCAAAGATTTAGAGGCTAGCAGATGTTTGCAATTTACAATTGTGCGCGATCATGCCCGCAGCATACAAATGCACGTGAATGACTTTCAGCAGAGCAGGTGTTTGCGTTGCTTAGTGCTCTGTTAGGTGAAGTAACAGCTTACGGTCATGATTCCGTCCATCAGGCCGCTCTCTTGTTTGGGGCCCTGCAGCCTTTCCATGGCCCACCTGTCCATTGTGGAAGCTACATAAGGGTCGTCGACGTTCAGCAGCCTGAAGCCCGTCATGTTGACCCCGCTGTAGCGGTACGGCTCCAAGTCCAAAGCAAACAAGTCCTGCATCGAGAAAGAAAGTGGAAATGTAAGCTCTGATTCAGGGTGTCGCTTTCTCTGCCTTTTGTTGTGTAAACGAGCAGCATCTTCTAACATTCCCAGTGAATCTAAAAGGCCCGACATGAGGTCAGTTTTATCTCCTGAGAAACAACTTTGGTGGCTCCATTTTTGTTACTCACCAAAGTCGTGAAGAAGAAATGGTAGTACTCGGTCATCATCCCCATTGATGAGAGCTGTAAAGTGAAGAGACGAAATAAAGTAATAAGAGACGGGCCGGGGCTTATTGCTTATTTAAAGAAATGATGAGTTCTCCAGTGCCACAGCTACATTGTCATATCTTCAATAACAGAGCAATTTGGCTGGTCGTTTCTCTTTCGCACAGTGCATCAAAAATATTATAGTTTTATTTTCAGGTCTGTTTTACTTAATGTCAAAGGCTGCGGCTTTATTCAAATACGAGCAAAAATCATTGACATAATTTCAGCTCGTCTTATTTAAAAACAGAACAATTATGTGGCTTAATAAGTAACAATAAGTAAGCAGTAATAAGTAATAGTTTAAGGTTTTGTCCTTGTATTTGTTAATTATAGACAATAATAATGACAGACAATGATGGACACAATATGGATGAAGAATTGAATTACAATGTAGTCAGAAAAAAAATCAAAAGTATGTCGGAACTGATGCACACAGTGATTTTCATAAATACATCAGCATGTCAGATCATTTCAGAGATCGTTTGCTATCATACTACCATCTAACTCATAATTGCCTTTGCCCAAATAATAACAAATCCATATGATGAGAAATAAGTTATGGCCCATTTAAAATTATGACTATAATTACGACTATGTGTTATTCTATCCCGAAGAGGCAACTTTCTTTATCATATCCTTTAATGCCTGCCATTCATATCACAATGTAAGCCTAAGTAAACAGGGTAATAGGTTTCATAGGATTTGCTACAACATAAAATGACATTGTGTTGGAAAGAATCATTAAAGGCCCCCAAAGGACACATAAAGGTGTTGTAAACTCTGTAGAACAAACTCATAAAAAAAGACACCTCGATCAATCCCTGTACCTGCTTGAGGAGCTCTGCAGCCATGCGGTAGGAGCAGTCGAAGAGGATAAAAAACTCCTTGTCTTTCTTCAGTTCCTTGAGAAGCGGTCGAGCATCTTGGTTGCCAGGGGTCAGCTGGCGGATTTTTATCTTCAGGTTGAACTTTGCCGGAGCCTTGATCAACTCTTGCATTCGCATCAGACCTAAAACAAAAAAAACAAAAACAGAAAAAGCAAATTAGACGTTTTATTCACCAGCTCTTAAACATTTGTTTCCCACTTCAGATTCAGGAAGGTCATAGGTCAGAGTTGAATATGAAACCTCCCTGCTGAAGTTCAGGGTCTTAACTTCCCACATCGTCCTGTCAGATTCTTCTACTTTGCTTCGCTTTGCTTTTTGAACACATCAAAGGC
>JBAJHX010000067.1:11774294-11796110 GCA_037176925.1 Amniataba percoides
TGAACTCCGTATGTGTGGCGTTCGGGCACTTTATGTTGCATGGCTCCACCTTAGAAAATGCATGTGCGCCCTTTTTTGTGGTAGAAATTGCGGTCATCTATTTGGAAACAAGGTGAATTAAGTTTGATTTTTTGTTGTTGTTAAAATAATAAATGCACATAATTTATTTTTTTCCCCAAATTCGACAGCTCAGCTCAGCCTTTACACTGAAGGCTCCGGCGGTCCCGTCCTGGTTATCTGTGGCCACTTTGGCTCCGTTCGGGCGGGATTAAGGAGCAGATGGATTGGCAGCGTTTCTCTCCACCGGTCCTGATGAGAGGAGAATAATCTTCAGGTTACAGGGCAGATGCCAGATTATCTCTCGCTGCAGACAAGCGAGGTCTTTATCAGACTGGGTCACTGGATGCCTTCCCACCCAGTCCCAGGACTCCTGAAAGACACTTCAAAACAAGGACTTAATCATGTGAACATCCACCCCCTACCAAATATTTTTACATCTTTACAGAGAGCTGTCAAAACTGGTTATTTCAGTGATGTTTTTCATGTTTTGTTACTGGAGTGTTTCTGAGGCTGGACGACATCTGTTCAGCACCTATGAACCATCCTCCATCACAGCAGAGCAGAGTTCAACAGCTAAGGAAAAGAAATTCCTCTTTGGAATTTGATTCAAATAAATTAAATGTCAAAAAAGTGGAAAAACAATTATCAGGTACAAACCCTGATAAATCAGGTGGGATGTGGAAAGCTCTTGAAATACCACTTCCTTAACCCTGGCGTAGAATGTAATGTAGGAAAAATTCTGAGCAACTGAAAAATTTTGGGTTTTTTTTTTTTGTTGTTGTTTTGTTTTTCTTTTTAGGAACTAATTCACCTACTAACTTTCAGCATGCTTGTTAGGACATTAAAAAATTTGCAATGCATATTAAAAGCTGATTTAACAGTTATATGTTTTTTTATAATGCTAGTTTTTCAAAAGTGAAAAGCTTACAGTGGAAACAATTTGGGGGCCATCAATGGTCTCTACTAATGATCTCCCACTTGTTCTAAATCAAGTGAGAGCAGATACGTATGCAGACGATGCAACGCTGTATCTTCCAGCAGAAAGTAATTGTGGGACTGGTAGAAGAAGCCAAACTCTTTGTGGTAACATTAGAGAGCAGATTCATTCATACATTCGTTATCTATACCTGCTTTATCCTGACACACAAAGTCGCAGGGTGTGCTGGAGCCTATCTCAGCTGTCACTGGGCGGGAGGCGGGGCACGGCTTGGACTGGACGCCAGTTAGTCACAGGGCTGACATAGAATGACAGACAAGCCACTCACACTCACATTCACAACTATAGGCAATTTAGAGTCGCCAAGTAACCTGCATGTCTTTGGATAGAAGGCAAATTGAAGTGGGTAAAGCAATAGTAAATCGTAAATAGTTACTCATAGTTACAGGTAGAGGTCTGGCAGAGGTTTGAAGAGATGCCCACACCAATGCATTTCTCACACTGCTCAAATATTAGTTGTCTTATTTGGATTACTGCCCAGTGCGTCAAATAAACATTTAGAAAAGCTACACTTAGTGTAGAATAGGGCCGCATGAATCACTCTGTACCAAAACGTCATTATAATCCACAGAACCTTGGTTTGGTCATTGGTCACGGACAGGATGGTTATTTGTCTACTCTTGTTCCATCTCTTTCTTCACCATCAAGAGATTGTTATTCTCTTCCTGTGTCAAAGACTGATGTGAGTCAACACACTGTTATGTGCAGAGGAATAAAATATGGAATGGTTTGCCATCAGATGTTACACATTTTATAAGTATAATAGTATTAAAAGGAGTTTAAAGAAATACCAAATGGTACAGAATACCAACTCAACATACACACATATTATCTGATTATATGATCATCAATGAGTCTTTATTTTTATTTTATCTTCTCAGTCACTGTATATGCTGTTTTAGAGGTCCTACTATCAATTAAAATATTTTTGAGCAATTTCGATATATAGAGTGGGTATTTGTTGTAATTGTTATTATCACCATTAGTAGTTTTATTGTTGTTGATTCATGTTCTTAGTTTGTTTAGCTTGTTTGTTTGTTTGTTTACATTATGATGTAACATTTATCTGTGTGGGCCCCAGAGAGAGATTTCACAATGATTGTCATTTACGGGGGATCCATACTGATAAATAAATCTATAAATCACTGGATTTTAAACTCTCTGTGGATCGTTAACTCCGGAATGTTGTTCGATATCGTGGCATTTGAAAAAGGCAAAGACTCTAGGTGCCAGCCGTCTCAGGCTCCCGGTTTCCTCGAGAAAAATCTGCATCACGTCAGAATTGGCATTTTGTTTATCACAATGTTTGTGAACTCTCTCACAGCTGAGAGCCAAGAGATCTGAAAAAAACTGCCAACTCAACCTGGACCCCTGACAAACAGCCTATAGACAAACTTAATTAACTCAGAAAATGACCATCCAGCCTCTCCAGAAGGAGTCCTTGGGCAACAGTCCTAACGCTGAACTCGCCTGATATGAATACTGAGCAGAAATAAAATATCACACATGTAAATGTTGATAAAGCAGCAGAAATAGGACTATTTCATATAAAATGAAAGAATACATGAAAAAACTAAACTGAATTTCAGTATTTCAGTGACATGATGTATTTTACTGAACAATGCATGTATATTAGACATCATATATATACACACACATATATGTATTTAAATATATAATGTCTAATATACATGTAATGTATTTTACTTAATACCAAGCCACAGTTTTACTAAATCAAGCCAACACTTCCTTTTAAAGTTTAACTGCCTCTACTTCCAGAATATTTGTTCAGTCATCCATCAGAATTGCTTATTTTGTGATGCTTTAAATTCAGCACAATTCATTCTTGGCCTGCAGTTCAAGAGGTAAAATCTTCTGGCATCCATCATTTTTATTTGATCAACTGAATGTGATCTTCCAGTACTAACCTCTGTGAGGCGGCTCTGATGTTTATGAAAATGCTGGGTCTCCATTTAAGGGAGAAAAATTGGTGACTAAGCTTTGTATTGGTGTCGCAGAGGCAGAAAAAAGCTCTTTGACTTCAAGGGTAAAATGAAAAATAATTGGCACTCTCACACAAAACTAAATTTAGAAAATTTATTTCAACATAAAAATGATAATACTCCACAGTTTCATGAACGAACACAGTTTTAAAAGTACAAAGGGAGGAGTCAAAGGGGGTGGGGGGGGGTCTCACAGGATTTGCCTCCAAGGCCAGGTGATTGTACCTCACAGTCTGAATGTCCTTACTGGTCACACAGCAGGCTAAAATTTAAGAAACCAGCATCATAATAAAAAGAAACAGGAACATCTAAAGTGTATTGTTCCCCTTCACACTCCCATCACATAAAAGTAGAAGAATCAGAGTAGCTTGCAGATCTCCACCCCCCTCACAGTTGGTTATTAAGTGCATGTTCAATACATCCATTAAGGTGCGAGTGACTGTGTTATCTGCAATCAGCGTGTTGCTGTGATGCCAAATAGTGAAACAGCACAGCCTGGTGGACAGAGGAAGAAATGCAGAAGGGGTGGAGGAGGCAGAAATACGATTGGGATTGATCTCAAATGTCACTGATGTGATGTCTCAGCCAGCTTCTCTGCATTTGTGATGCTGCTTGACATGACAAATGTCAAAAAAGGAGCCAGAGAGAGCAGGAGAAGGTGTCGGAGTTACAGTACAGTCGCTAGCATGGCTCTGTTGAATATCTCCTTTCAAAACAAAAGAAAATTCAAGTAAAACAGGATTGTTGTAGGAGTTATTATTCTGCTATCTATCAAACACGTGGAGCATGAAGAGAGCGGGGGCCTGTGGGGCAAGAAAAGGTCCAGTATCGTAAACGGCTTTGATGAAATCCATCCGTTACCAAAATAATGCCATTACATTTGAGCAAGAGAATTAAAAAGACTGGACATTCATGTGAAGGGCACAAGCGTTGGCTCTCTCAAGCCTGTTTCTGGCAACCAAACACACAAAAGGTGGTTTGTAACACTGGGCAGCTGAATGTGGTGTAAACATTAAAAAGTACAGTAAAAAGGCAATAATTAAATAAAGGATAGGTAGACTATCTTTTTTTTCCAAACTATCTTTTAAAAGGATATGCTAGGAGACAAAAGTGAGCTTCAAAACATTTTCATACAAGAGGTTAACGGCACTCTATTTGTACTCCTGACTATACACCGATGTGCAGCTGATATTAAGTTAAAACAATTTTTTAAAAAAGCACGATAAAGCTAAGTTGGATCTCCCCATCTTTTACACAGCAGTCGTTAAGCCAAAAGCCCCTGAAGAGAAGTTCAGTAACACACAGCCCTTGAGTGTTAAAATACAAACACGGTTTCTGAGTCAAAAAAATATAACACCCACATTCCTGTGTTGAAAAATAGACATTTTTGGCCACTAGGTCACAGTTCAGTGATAGCTTCAGTACAATGAGTGCACGGTACAGTAGCTGCCTAGAGTCTCTGTGGTGATGCGTCTGTGTACTAAAAGCTCTTAAACATACACACACTTGCTTTTTACTGGCGTGTACATGCAGTGCCGTCTTGTTCATATGTTCAAATGCACTTCCATACGTGTGTGTGTGTGTGTGTGTGTGTGTGTGTGTGTGTGAGAGAGAGATGCCTGGGTGTATCTCCAAAACAGTGAGGACCCTGTATTCTTTCTTGTTCCACTTTTAAGCAGTTCGGGATGAGAATCTCTCGATCTCAATAAATGATGCAGAGAGCTTTTTCTCACTCACGTGTTTTAGTACTCTAGGATTGTCAGAAAGAGGGAGATGCAGGTATGGTGGGAAGAAGAGGGTTGTGTTGTGATACAGGGAGGACTGTCTGAGGTTTAATACCTTCTATACACATTCTCTCCTCCATTTTCTACATATTTAAAGCTTGTATCCAATCTATCCTCCATTTCCTTGCACTCTTACTTTATATATACATATATATATATATATATATGTATATATTAAGTGAGAGAAAACACCACTCGTCTCCTTTCTTCATCTCGTTTTTCATCATTTCCGATCAGAAGACATCACTGTTGCACCCGTTAGCAAAGTCGTCCCGTCGAACCCAGATGATGTCATGGTCTTTGTTTGTTGCCCCCTCCGCGGCGCACTGCTTCAAAGGGGCAAGGTTCATAGTTGGGGTTGCGGAGCGGGACAGAGAGACGCCACGGGAGGCGAAGGAGTCTGATTCATCACCGTGCTTTATTCGTTCACCGTCCTCCTCCTGCGTCACACTCTGCGTGACCTCCCTTCCAGTCTCTACTCGTCCGTTCAGGTTGCGGCTCCTCGCCTCTCCGCCCTGCAGGTCGAGGCCTTCCATCTTCCCCTCCAGGTCGCTCGGTTCTGCCGACGCGGCCCGGACCGACTTGCAGTACTCGTCGTCGTCGCTCAAAATGTCCGTCTCCTTCACGTGTCCCACCACGCCCGGGTCTTCATAGCGACCCAGGTCGAACTGCTCCTCCACCCAACGGTCTGTGTCCTCACCTTGAGGCTTGTGGGATTGGAGAAGAGCTTGCTGGGAGAGCGGCAAGTAGGATGAGTGGCGGGAGGGCTCCGAGTCAGTGCTGCTGTTGTTGTTGTTGCCGTGGAAAACCAGGTCGGTATCGATGGTGAAGCGGTTCCTCACCAGCTTCCTGCGTGCCAGCGTTCGTGATGGAGCTGATGCTAAACAATGAGAAAAAAAAAACAAAGGACATTTTATCCTGTTAATGTCACTTTGAAATATTTTTAGTCTGCAGAATTATTTTCACACACAGGTCCTGACAGCACACTGAGATTCCTGTGAACTGGAAGTTATACCTGCTCTGTTCATGGTGGGCCGCGCCCCTTTGAGGGCACACAGACGTTTGCCCCCAAATGGGACATACTGCTGATTGGGCGGCAGAGACTCTGTCTTAAGAAGCTGCCGACGCTGCTTTTCTCTCAGGATGGAGTGCACTGCCTTGAGGAAGTCCTTCTTACTCTCTGGAGACCTGTGAACGGGACAAAAGTTGAGATTGAAGACAAAACTTTGACAATAATATTCTGTAGAAGGGTCTTATGTCTGAAGTTGTTTTATATCACAGGTTTTGAATATGCTTCTACAGCTTTTAGATAAAAAAAAAAACAACACACACCTGCAGCACAGCTGGAAGGTTGTCTCCGGTCTTCCTTCAGATTCGGATCTTGTGTGAACAATCTCACACGCTGCTGTACCCTCAGAGTCTGAGCGGAGGGAGAGAAGACATTTATAAAAGCAGTTCAGTTAATTTCCTTCATCAATTTCTTTTCCTTTTAACAACAGGCCATTAGGCAAACAAATGATAACACTTGAGCTGAATTGCTAGAGGGTAATTTAAGGTTGATCTAGGACAGAGATAAGATGTGAGGAAGACTGCATGCACACCTACTAATGGGTATTCATCTGTTTTGTTTACAAAGTTTATCATTTATTTTCTGCAGGACAGAAGAGCAGCAACAATGAAACTTCAGAGGCTTTGAAGCTACGGTCAGAAAATACTGAGTCAGCAGTAGTTGTTGTAGTTCAGACAGTATCAAAATACTAAAAGTATTAAAATAATCTGTCTATTATTATGTTGTGGTATTGTTATGTTGTGACTTTTCAAAAAACTGAGGAAAAAATGAGTTAGTACCTATATTAAACTCCTTAAACTCAAATTCTTTTTTATATATTCTCTAACTATCTCAATCAATGTAAATGTTTCCTAAACTATTGATGATATCTGGAGAAACAATGATACAAGACTGGAATTTATATTTGGTGCACTGTATTGTTACTGCAGTTAAATAGACCTACTTGCAAGGGTGCGGACTTGCAGGGAGTCTGTTGCGATCATGTGACGGAAGCGAAAAGGATCTTTGTCATCAATCACAGATGTGCGGTGAGATCCACCCTGAATTTTTTAAAAAAAGAATAAAAAAGTGGGTGGTAAGATATTTAATATATGATCAGTGCAATACATAATCATGGCAGCAGGGGGCACAAGAGAGCAACAACAGAAGGGTGGTTTAACAGATACAAACATCCATTGTGCTGTACTGTGCAAGAGGAACAGTGAATCATACATATAAAGTTTCTGCACTCTATTCAAATGTAAGTAACATCCCTCATACAATTCAGACTACTGTCTCCTGATGAAAAACATTAACATTAATATCTGTGTGGTCCCACTGTGCTATCCAAAACTACAAAAAGTCCTTTAAAGGGAGCACTTCAGAGGAAACTCAAAGTCCCAGTCTGCACAATATGATGTCCTCCAGCATGGTTTTTTTCTGAACAGATTAATCAACAGAAAATGAGAAAAACAGTACTTACGATTTTTTTCCGGTGCTTGGAGCAGTCTTTGTACACAAATACAAGCGCTGTTTTGAACACTAAGCGAGGGCAAGGGAGAGAGGCAGAAAAAAATGAGAGAAACCATTAGGAGAATGTGCATTCCTTCATCGCATATATCAAAAGACATTTCATTATCCTATTCACTGAAGTGACGGCGTAATGCAGCATGTCAATGGCTGCTCTAAGTTACAGCTTTCAAGGAAAAACAGCCACACACTACTGGCATACATCAGCAGCAGCACAAAAGCTGAAAATGGATCAAAGTCACGACATCGCATGCACAAAGCAGTCACTTCCACTCACTAACGCCTTGCCAGGGAAAGCCCATATAGCATGGAGATGTAATATTCATCGCTAAAAGTGTGTGAGCTGAGAAAAATTTCAAGACAGAGGGTACTTCTGGATGTGTGAGAATTTCATGTGATCCCATTACTGCAAAGATGACATGCAACATGCAAACTGTTTTTCTTTTTTAAAAAAAAGTTCCCTCATGTAATATGCCTGACTGGGTTTTCCTTTTAACAAGTCTTTTTCTTCCCTCCTGAAATAGCAACCAGCATCACACTATATATGCGTTATGTGGGATACAGTAAAGTGCAATGTGCTACCATGTGTTAAAATACACTTATGTAGTGCTTTTCTAGGGCGGAAAGCATTTAAGAGAAGTTTAACTCCATATGTACTGTATATGATGAATATGCATTCATTTATCTCTCTAGTATCTAAAGCAAGGGGATGAGCGCTTTGCAGATCATCTGTCCATCTGAAATCCTGCAGATGTGACAGGATTTTCAGAGTTATATAATGTTTTGACCAGTGCAAACGATGCTAAAAGGCATGTCATCACACTAAAGAGTTTGAATTGAAAGTTTTTACTGCTGATTTTTTTTTTAAATAATTACAACTAAAAACGTATACCAAGTTGAGTTGCAGTTGTCAGCTACAATGCAATCAGACCCAACAGAAATATAAATTACATGTGTGTATGAGGATTGAATCCAAGGATATAGATATAAATCTCATCCTTGTTAATGCATTCAGAAAAATTCTATTATAGCTGTAATTATGTTAAAAGATTTGCATTCCCATCTAGACAGCTGAGAGTTTAATCTGAAAAATGCATATATAAAGAAATCAAACAGTTCGGCAGAATCAGTTTCACAATGCAATGCAATTAACCCTTACCAAAAGCAGCCAATTCAGGGTCCTTTTTGCTCTTGACCAAAGAACTTGGAGGGTTGATCCACATTACAGTAGAATGTAGCAAAAGATCCCCCATCGAGAGGTCAGCCACCTGAGAGAAACAGAAGTAACGGAAAATACTGTAAAATATAAAGTCCTTAATTTATTTGATTCATGATGAATCTTGAATAAAATGTGCATCAATGTGTTTGCTGTACCTCTTTTTTAACTGCAGTCTGTTCGTTGATGAGCTGGTCAAAAACTGCTCCGTACTCCTCGTGAAGCTTCTGCATTTCATTGATGTGACTCGCCACTTTGTTCATGGCTTTCATTGCAACTAAATGGGACAAAGAGTCATAAACATCACATTTTACCCGACTTTCATGTAGCCTCAGCAATTATACCTTTGTGGATCTGGTGCAAAGATTATATGATGATGTATAATACAGTTCAAAAACTGCATCTGAATAAAAAAAAAACTGCCTTACCATCCAGGTGGTAGTGTTCCTCACTGTCAGGGTCGGTGAGGGAGTAGAGCTCCTTTAGCAGCAGTGGGTACTTCAGGACCCTCTGGATGGGTTTAATCAGGTAAGACTCCAGAGTGGACGAATGCTGCTGTCTGGGGTTTCTCTCTGCGAGGAAAGCTTTGAAGTCGGGGTCGGTCTTTGCTGGTGGAGCAGAATTATGAGCACTTATTCATTTTGTACAGGATGGCGAGGAAAACAGAAGCAGACAAATGGGTCAGAACAGTGTCTCAGCGTAGCAGCTGTAGCAGTACTTTCAAACGCATCTCAAACTGTATGATCACATCAGTCTCAAGTTTATGCCTCACTATGTGTTGACACTAGTTGCGGCTCGCCCTCTGTACTGCAGGGCATGTGACTACAACAACATATTTCCCATACTACACTACCCCCCCTCAGCCGTCACACACCACTGATGGTAGAGAGCAATACGCTATCTACAGCTATCAGAGAAGCAAATAGTGGTTGTGCACTCTCAAGAATGTGTTTTTACCTTTGGCCAGGACCTTCGGGACCTTGGTGTGGCTGGCACAGAAGGCGCTGTAGATCTTGAAGCGATCGGCATAATACAGAAACGAACCACCCAGGGAGAAGAGAACTTTCTGTGGAAACAAAGGATCAGCTCAATTTGGACATTTAGTCATGTAGAGACATATAAACCGAGTGACTTTGTTTGAGTCACTCAGAGTAAGGATTAACACATGTATATATAACTGCAACACCAATAAGCCCCATTATCCTGAATTATCCAAATAACACCCAGTTCTAAACAGCATCTAGTGAGACAAAATTATTCATCATTGAGCTCAGACCTCCCTCACCTTAAAATGCTCCACCCTTTCCAGTCTGTCCAGATCCGGCACCAGTCTGATACCGTCTTCCAGCGTCCGGAGAAACTCCACCTGGAACTCCACCATCTCCCCGAGGTTACCGAACAAAACGTCCAGCTGCGACACACACATGAAGCATTGTTCTGCCACTGCTACCACTTCATGAAAGCTGTCAGTGTTTATGTTATCATCCACAACAATTCATACACTGTGTTTCATGCTTGGGTTGCACAGATCAGGTGGGAATTACCTCATCTTGCGTAAGGAAGCTCTCTTTCTGCAAAGGCGTCAGGTAGCACTCTATTAGGCAGCTCAGGTCCTGAAAGAGACACGTGAACATGAATAAGATCAGTTTGTGATTAGATCTTCAAGGAAGAATGAGGAACGGCATACGCGGGCGTTTGTGTGAGAGCTGTGTAATGAGGAGTCATTACTGAGGATTTTAAATAAACAAGGATATCAGCTCCCACAAGTATGAACATAACCCACATGACACAGACAGCATGTAAATGTTCTACACGCCTATTGTGATGACTAGGACATTCCCAAGAACAAGTGAAGTTTTAATAGAACAGTCATGATTAATGATTGTGCCTCCACCTATCGTCAATCGGACACAGATCTGGATGGCTCACTCACTAGGTGTCGATTTGTGCAGTAAAAGTTCGCCTTAAACAAATCAAAGCCCCGCAGGAGAGTTTATACCGACCTTGACATACGTCCTCTCCGTCTCCACCAGTTCATTGATGACCTTGCGGAGTTTGTCTGCGTGGGAGAGCTGTCTCTGGGTGGCAGTGCCTGCTGTGGGCGGCAAAGCTGACACAGGGCTCGGGGAGAGGGATGACGAAGACGAAGATGAGGAGGATGACATAGGGCACTCCAGGGGATTCATGTCATGGAGACTGCGGCAGAACGCGGTGACCTGCTCCGTGCTCTGCAGAGAAAGGGACAAAAGACAGGAAATGTTCAATTTGAAGCATTTGAAGGACTTTCTTTTTAAAAGCATGTGAGAGAAAGCCGCAAATTGCTTGTTTTTATCTGAGAGGTATTATAAAGGGAAATTTAAAAAATAATTCACTGGATGTGGGCTTGTGTAAGACATAAAACAACTACATCACATGAACCAATATCAACCAAAAGTGTTCATTAACCATACATGCAACAAACTGGAAAATAAGCACTGCCACTACACACAACGCAGTCTTGCAGAGCCCGCAATAACAGCACCCACTTACATGTTTGGTATAAAAAATACCAAGCATGAGCAGACCTGCCAGGCTAGACTAGTGCTGCAGTTTGGTCTAATATAACTGAAAAAAAAAGAATGAAATGGGGAGGGGCTCCCCCTCCACTTATTTCTGGCTTCACAGCCCAGTATTAGTTGATATTGCTTCTACTTTTAAAAGTAAATTCCCTCTTCAATAAGGAGGATCATGAGAACCCAGGCTTCGCAAAGTGAGGGTCAGCAACTTCTGGAAAAGCTCAGAAGCATCATCTTTCATACCGATGCGTGACAGGAGTTTGAGAATTACACTCAGGAGCGTACACAAGAACATAAATAGTTAAGATCAAGAGGTCCTGTCCACGTCTAACTTTTTCTTTCATAGTCCCAAGGCTGTGAAGGTGAACAACGCGTAGGCACAGAAGAAAGAAAAATAAAGGAGAGTGACATAAGAACGTCATCAGAAGTGAGAGGCTGGATGTGTTAAGGCAAATCTGAGCTGTATCATGACTAATACAGCAATACTTATTCCCACAATACCAAAACAATTATTAATCTTTCCAATGTCTGCAAATACCACCTAATAATTGACTTCCTATGATCAAAAATCTCTGGATTCATATCAAATATTGGTGAATCTGTGCTTTTAATTAGGGATTGTTTGCAGGCCAAGTGCATGCAGGCTGTTGCTATGACTGTGAGGTCTGTTGAGAGATGGAAAGAGGGAAAGAAGAGATGTACAATTGCATCTCTTCCTCTGCGTCTACCCAGCCAGAACAAGTGGATTAAAGAGATGATTACAAAAGAAAGAATCTCCTTGAAATCTAGGGGGGAATGAAGGAGCTCAGCCCACACACACACACACACACACACACACACACACACACCGAACACTAATTGCAAGGGATTCATACTCCATGCCTCACTTAATGTAACTCCTGTCCAAAAGCAATGATACACGTCTCATTCTCGCTTTAACAAAACTCATTACAATCATAACCGTGATTGCACTCAAACTGTCTCTCATAAAATAAATCTGGAAAGAAATGAAAAGCTATCATTTGACAACCCAGGACAATTCCTTGGCATTTTCTTTCTTGTGGGATATTTTAGATTCAAACAAACGAGCACAATGAAGCCAGTGCAAAGTAGAACAACTCGACAGAGTGACTCATTGCAGCAGATCTCTGCAGATAAAACATTTGGCTTGCATCACCTGATCGGCTGTATACAACAGAGAACACAGACGCAGGAGCAATCAGATTTTCAGACATCATTCAGTTTCCATGGGATTAATGCAACAATTTCAATCCTGCAGCCATCAGTATTATTTGTAGGGAGCACCTCTGTGAATGTATGTCACACAGACGCCCCTCATCTGTGTGGGGTCGGTGAAAGAATTTAATAATTATAATCTGTGCATAAACACGCTGCATCTGCTTGTGTGTCTCCACCGACTTATTCACTGACAGCTGGTCAGCTGGGGGACACGGCTTGTCTTTGCTGATTCCACGGCCCGTCTCCTGTTGAGCTCTAGCAATGACAAACACAATTTTCCATTGTGGTATTCAAACCAGTTTCGCAACACTGCTGGACACACACGCATGAATGCAAAACACACACACACAATGCTGATATTACACTTCCTCTGATCAGATCAAGAAGAGCTCTTTCAGTCAGTAGAAAGGAAGGGAAGGGGATATCAGGAAATATATTAAAAGAATGTAATGCAAGTAAAACGATGTATCATATGCGATTAAATCCTTGCTAGCGTCCAAGTCATTCACACCGCAGTGGAAGCATCATTCGCAGAGGGTCAGTTATACAAAGAAGTATCTGCACTGCCGCTAACATACCAAATTGGTCTTACGTATAATTGTATAACTGACTTTGAGATTTGTAATGTTCTAAAATGCTGAACTGACTTGAAATTCTGTTGTCCGTGTACAGAAAGAAAAAGGGAAATGATGCAGGGATCAGAAACACTGATCCAAACCAAATACAGTTATTCCTACACTCACACTCGCACACACACAGACACACACACACAGCAAAGACGACGGTCTTGCCACTGGTAAGTGAGGTCCTGCCCCTTGACAGCCAGAGGAATTAGTGACAGCCAAGTGACAGATGGGGCAGCGACAGAGACAGATGAGAGAGGGAGATGGAGACAGAGGGACTGGGTGGAGAAGGATGGCTGCGTAACGCTTTGCCACCACTGCTTATTAACAAGCGAAATGAAGCGTGACCATGCTTAAACTTGATCACCTGAGCTCGCACTGATGATTTAAGACTATTGATAGATTTGCAGCAAGATGAAACAGTGACTAATGTTCTTTATTCTTTCCGCTGAAATATTAAACAGGATGACAGCACAATGTACGAATGCTGCAGTTCATGTAATAACATTATACGATCAGAGAAATCTTACAGTAGCTGGGCTGCTCTGCTAGGAATTAAACCTCTGACCTTGGTATCATCACATAATCACTGACCTCTGCAGGATCACATCCATAGTACAACAGATCTCCCTCTCTCTCTCTCCCTCTCCCTCCCTCAGACACACACACACACCACTCTGAACGTCTCACCAGCTGCAACATATCATAGATGGAGTCGGTCGAGCGCTTGGAGTTCCTGCTCTTCTTAAAGGCTGACATGCTGGCAGGTCAAACAGAGTTCAATGAGAAGTCAGGTGTCCGTTTCCTTTCCTGCCTGTCCGGTCGAGGCGCCTTCCATTCCTCCGTGCCGCTCAGTCCCAGCAGGATTTGTTTTTGTCTTCCTGCACAATGTGCGCCTGGTATGCTGTGTGCGGCTCTTGAACTTGTCCAGCCAAACTGGTCAGAAGTGTAAAAGTAAATCTCTGATATTCAGTACTCAACGCTGCTCTGCAAAATCACCACTGCTGGTAAAATCTTTACGTCACAGCTGAACAAATGGGTCATTAGACAGATTGAGCAGAGCAGATTACAATAAACAGCGCTCTCATGTCACCTTAACCTACAGCGCGTATCCAATCACTCTCTTTCTCAATCTCCCGACTGCTTATGCCTGCTGTCATCTCCCCGTTTCTCTTCTCTCTGCTCTTCTTATTCTTCTCTCCCTCTCTTGTCCTTGCTCCCTTTCTCACTCATGTCCAGGTGTTTGAGAGCCGCAGCGGCGGTGGCGGCAGCAGTAACGTGAAACACCACATTGAATTACAAGATCAAACGTCGCATCCCCGTGAGAGATGGAAGAAAAGAGGGGAGGAGAGGAAAGGAGGGAGGAGAGAATGGGAGGTGAGGAAGCAGTGGGTGGTGAGAGCTAAACACTCCAACAGGAAAAGACAACAGGCATCTGGCTTCCCCCCCTCCACCCTCTCTCTCTCCTTCTTTCATTGCAGCTCAGAAAGACTTATGTCACCACACTTGAGAAAGACAGCAGCTCTACTAAACAAAAAGTAAATATCAAAGATGCAGCTCTCTTATGTTTTACAATTTGTCAATGAAATGCCCCAAGCATCAGCTCTCTCTGCTAACAGTATAGCACAATCAGTTTTGGAGAAACTGGAGCAAATCTAGTAATGAAAACAGACATACCCAGACAAAAAAGAAATGTCCTGACGCATTAAACATCTCCTTCTGTTTAAGAAAGCAGCTTGAAGTCAATTCTACAAATGACATTTAATGCAGGTCTGACTGGAGTTTCAAGTACCATAATTGCTAAAGCCAGGACTTCCCTTTGTAATGTCACTGGTGTCAGTCCAGTGATGGCTTGCAGAACCACACCTGCTGCACGCTTGTTGTTCCTGAGAAACAAGTGTTATATAATACATGCAGGAATATTATCATGCCTTAATTGCAATATATGTGCAGATCTGAGAGATAACAACAGAATGGAATAATGGCTGAGTATGAAAATAACTTTTTTTTTTCTTCCCTTGAGCAACAACACCTGTTTTTCTGAGTAGGATCTCAGATGAAATATATCTTTTAATAAATGTTGCTGTCAATACTTCAAGAAAGACACTTCACCTTTTCTCAAACCAAAAGTGTGGTTTTGATCATGCATATACAACCTGACAAAAAAGGATGTTTTCTATGCTGATCGCAAATCTGTGATCAGTAAATGAGCATAAATATACACACACGGACGTACACATATGCACCACACAGCACTTTGACCTCAAGCACGAGAGAAAGTCTTAGAGAGAAGATACAAAACGATTAGAGGGAGGCAGCAGTACCTTTTCTCTAGTCAGTCCAATACATTCTTTTCATAACCCGGAGACGAATGTTTTACAAAATGTACTAAAGCCCAGATCCGCCCTTCAGAACAGAGAGACACAAGTACGGCATGAGGGAGGAGCATGGAGGCAAGCACCAACCTGCTCTCACACCCGGCAGCTGAAACCATGTACAGTGGGAGCCAGGATCAACAGAGATTACACATATCCACAGAGCTGGCATACAGAAACACATCACACACATTTACACATGTGGTGTATCGCAATCTGGCATGCAGAAATGCACACACGTATGATTAAATAGAAATGGGGCAGTTTTCATGGCGTGTACTCGTATGTTGCCCGTTCTTGGGCATTGTCGTTCAGAAAGAACAGGCATGTACTTGTCTGTGAACACAGCGAAGAGGAAGAAGACAGAGGGAAGGAGGGAGGGAGGGAGGGAGAGTCTTAAAGTTCAGTTTCATCTCAAACCAGGGTAACATGCAAATCCATAAATCCCCAAGAGGAATGATGGGATATATGCCATGAGAGAGAGGGAGAGAGGGATGGAGAGAGAGAGAGAGAGGGAGAGGGACTTTAATCGTTTAATCTGAAGTGAAAGGATGATGCTGTTATGACATGAGTCTTCACAAATCTGTGTGTTAACATTTAGACTTGCAAGCTTCTTCCTACAACTCTGATAAGTGGGTATCAAGAACAGAGCATAAGAAAATTCACTTTTACATTTAAGGTAAATTAAACTGTAGGCTGTATTATCTAACACCACGCACGTAACCCCACAGAATACAATCTATGAAAAGGTGTATTCAGAAATATTATATCAATATTGGTTAATCATACGTCATTTTGGACCAGATCTGTCCTTGGTTGCATGCTCTGTGTTTGAAACATTATTGTCTTGCAAGCTTCATGAATCAGCATGGTGCTCCCTCCAGTGGAAAAAGGTAAAATTACAGCAACACCTGAGACAAAGCTTGAAGGCCTTGAAGTGCAGTGGAAAGAGGCAAAACAAAGCCCAGTTAAGAAAAAAACAATTACAATTACACACACACACACACACACACGTATATTTCTCGTGTGTGTGTGTGTGTGTGTGTGTGTGTTGGTAATTGGTATATAGTCAGTAGCTATATTAAGCACAAGGCACTGCATGCAAGGAGCTATTTAACCAGAATTATACCATCAAAATTCAATCAAAACAAATGTTGATGAAAACTGCCCCCCCCAGCCTTTACACACTGAATAATGCATTTTTCATTTCAAATGCCCCTAAGACAAACTGATAGAGGGTTTGTCAATTATAAGCAGCACTTGTCGGTGAGGGTGACTACACCTTGGAGAACGCTGGCAATCACCGTCATCTCTATTATCGCTGTAATCGCAAGCAATCGTCGTTTTATTCTCTGGTTGGTTTATCATATTGAGGAGGTGGCTCTGTGCTTTGTCTAAAATAATGAACCTCCCGGTTTCCTCCGGCTAGCCAGACACTCATTTATCTCCACTAAATGATGTGAAACACTGTGGAGAATGAAGTAATTAGAATGTGGGGATAATTAAAATTGTCCCACTTTGCCTCTTTTTCCTCAGTCTTGCCACCATGTGACTGCAGGCTGTGGGTGAAATGAGGTAAGACGCAATCCTTGTCACTTCAGAGCATTTCCAGAAAGGAGAGCCTGGAAACAAAACCACGGACAACATGAATAAAGAAAAAAGCAACCCAAGTTAAGAAAAGAAAAAAAAAGGAAAAAAAAGAAGATAAATGACTTGTCTTTGGAAGTTCCCAGGGATTCTGTGGCAAGTTTGGACGGTCTTTGTTGACAGAGGAAGCGTCCAATTGCTTCAGGCTCGGGTCAGGGCCCACAGCCGGCTGCTTCAGAGCCTCATGTTGTTTATGGTAATGAGCAGCAGGGGGTACATGAGGAGGAGGAGGGGGGTAAAGAAGGACAGGAAGTCAAAAAGAAAGAGCATTCAAAACAAAGGACGGCAGATAAGGAGACAGGATGATCAGAAAGGACAAATGGAGAAAAAAACAAAACACAGAGCTGTCGTGACTGAGAGAGGACGTGTTCACATAGCAGCTCTCTATTATGGAGACGAAATATATGATAATAAATCACAAAGAAAAAAAAGAAGGCTAGAAAAAAGGGAGGTTGAAAAAAAGGAGGTTAAAAGCAGACTGTAGATGGAAATGAGGTGAAAAAAAATCAGACAGCACGTTTGACTGGAGACTGTCGGAAGTGAGATATTGAGAGGTGAAAGGAAAATAATAGATTTCCAGAGTTAATACTGTCGCACCATTCTGATGTCCTGTTTTTGACTTGCTGGCACAGCTTTATTTTTTCTCTCTATATTCATGTGGAACAGCATGTGCTAATAAACCGAAAAAAAAAAAAAAAACACGAGGCTAAGCATTAAACACCAAGGGGCAGCACTGCAGACAGGGGAGAGCAATATCATAGCCTCAAGCCTTTACTATTGGGTCTCAAAGGAGATTACACCATTTCACATGTGGGATTTAATGATATTACACCTCATCAACCAACTTATTGCTTGAAAGAGCAAACACAGTATTCATTCTGTGCTGAGTTTACTTTGATTGCATATACAAATTTGCCCTCATTTAATGCTAATAATATGTTACAATGCATTTCTTTTTTAGATTTTAAAACAACATACGCTAGTCCGGCACCGGCAACACTGCAGAAACCTTTAAACATTTAAAGGATTACAATGCACATCATTCAAAAGGTGTTATATAAAGACTGTATGCTGCATTTTGTGTTTTCTACTGTTTTGTCTGTTTGACTAGATTTGAATTGATTTCTTCCTGCATGCGGAAACATTATGAGTTTAAAATAGCAAAGCCCTTTAAATGTTAATTAGGAACTGTGTGCAGAGATTCAAAATGTTTTGTAAAGTTAAACAAGTTGAGAATGGCTGGATGTTTCCTCCCCCCATCCAGACAAAATGAGACTTCAGCAGTCCCAACCCAGCCTTCCTGGCAACCCTATCTGTCGGCATTTCTCTCATCTTCTCATTCTTTGCTTCCAACTAATAATGGCACTTTGGAGTCACAGAACCACCACTGTCCAACCGGACAGACTCTAGACCGGAGCCGGCTCTGACCTCGGCCATTAGTTCTCCCTCGAGACTGAAGCTCACTGACACATATCCCGGAGAGAACACAGCGCAGCCCCCGTCCTTTCCTCATTTTTTGTTCATGTCTGGGCTATCGACAGAGAGGTACAAAAAAAATGTTTCCGGTGGTTACTGGTTATCAGACATTGCCATGGTAATGGAAGTGACAACCGTATCCAAGGGAGACCGGCTGGCGCGCGGCGTGTCCCAGCAATCACTGCGCCGACCCTGATCAGACCAGACATCATCTTAATTAGAAAGTGATGCTGTTCACTCAGTCTTTCACTCACCTGTCTTTCTCCATCTCTGTGCTGCAGGGCACACACAGACACACACACATCTGTTCATCCACTAGGACTGACATATAATCTCTCTCTATTCTCTCTTGTCTTTTGTCTATAAAAATAAATGTTAATTATGTAGGAATATTATTAAGATTACAGTGTTTATAACAGTAGCTTACAGAACAAATTTATTGTATTAATTCACCATCAAGTTGGACTTGGATTTCCTAAAAAGCAAAGTCAAAGTGGCGATGAGTGTGTAAAATGTAGAGTTGTGGCTGTGCGTGCCTGTCAGACCACTTACACACTTGTGTTTCTTGTCTCAGATCTCTCTGTCCCAAAACAGCCTTTGTGTAAAGGTCACGAGTATCACATGAAAAAGCCTTTGAACATCTCCCAGCTTTTCACACTATCACTTTCCCTTTTCTGGCTACAAACACATGCTGATGAAAAAATAGAAAACAAAACACCTGACACAAGTGAAAGGTATTCAGGATAAGACCTGCCAGAGGAATTTTCTATAATCATAAACACACAGACGCTCTGTATTTGTTCAAAAAATTCATGTTGGATTGTTGATCAGTGATATCAGTGTTTTCCTCTCCTTTCTGACAGATCTCAGATCAGAAACAGAAATGAACTGCACTGCCAATGACACTAAAAAAAAAAAAAAAGAAAAAAGTCAGAAGGCTGAAAGATGGCAGCACAACAATGCAACTTATCAGCAGCTTCAATCAGCAGCATTGATCCACAGGTCACACACAAACAAAAACGCATACCAAAGCTGCTTGTTTTTCTCTGCAACAATACATCTGACAGGTTGTGAGTGATGCTCCATCCTTTGTAGAGGACTGTGGATCCCCTGCTCTGCATGTATGGCCTTATGTGTATACAGATCAAAGCTATGTCTTTGCACGCAATGTCCTACCTTCTGTCCGAGTCCCACGCAGGTTTTGTCTTCCTGATGACCTCCGGGACTCTGCAGGGTCAACCGAGCTCCTTCCTCCAAACTCTCGTCTGGACTATTCACGGTCAGCCCCGACACCTCATCCAGGATGTCCTCTACAGACAGAGACGGAGGACAGAGCTCTCATTGGGGAGCCAGAGTACATATATGTTGTGCATACTCAAATATGAACTTATTTCTAGTATTTAGTACAGTCTGAGCAGCTTTCTCCACTGAGATAAATATCATTTAACTGCGACGTCCTTGTTTTTGTTCTAATTGACATCCCTGTAACCCTTATTGTTTCTCATTATGATGACTTAAAGTGAAATTGGTAATGATCCCATCCGTATCCATAACAAATTTCCAATTTAATGTCTCCTCAGTTCTGAAGAAATCTGTACACTTGTCTCCTCTTAAGCATGACATCATCAGTAACCTCCATCTGGCTCCATCTGAGTTTTTCCCTCTTCCTCTGACCCTTTGCGTATGCCGTATCCTACACAGTGACAGCTCCACACTGCTCAAGTATTCATATTAATATTCATACTGCTCCTGAGTCCCTGTATAAACAATGCCAGCTTGTCAGCCTGTGCACTGCGAGCCCCAATTTATAAGGAATACAAATGGTGCCCTTGCATAGATAAAAAGAGCAGGTCAGAGGAAAGCTGGCGGCTGCCTGCAGGTTGGTTAGCAGACAGCATCCATGCATAATTAGCAGATTGCCCTATTCACCCTCTGTTTAAAAAGATCACCATCTGCATTCTCCCTTTTTTGCCACACAAAGTTGGGGATTTTGAGGATGTATGATGGTAACAAGACAAGAAACATGACTAAAAGTTAAAAGGACAATAAAAGGAGCACTGTGCTATTTTAGACTGTATGATATAAAGACTTTTTGTTTTTCAAAGATACCACTAATCAAACTATATTTCTAACATGCTGCCAAGCTATAGATATAGTAAGCATCAGTATAGATTACCCTGACCTGATTTTAACTTCAACAGACACATTGGTCACATAACAGCATATAGCACCTGAGAGTGTCTTAACAAAGCTGTTGCATCTTAAATGCATCAAAAGCAAGTTTGCACTCCACTCTTGACTTCACCAAACGTAACACATAACTTGAGATTGAAAAAGAAGCTCACTTTACTTGTCACTAGAGGACACTGTTTGTATCTCCCATCATCCCATGTGTCCTCAAGTTTGTTTATGTAGGACTGGAAGCTTTACCTTGGTTCTGGGAGAAGATGTCTGTGGCTTGGTCCTGCTCTCCATCAGAGCGCCGCGGTGGAAGGGAGCACAGCACCTGCGGGTCCAGCTGGGGCAGGGTGCTGATGCTCAAGGTCAGCGCTTGGTTTACAAATGCAGCCCTCATATCATCCATTTGGAGGGCAGATGCAGGCTTGCCGTTGAGCAACAGTATCTCATCCCCCGCTTTCAAGCCTGGTACAGAATGACAAGGACAAAACAAGGTGAGACACGTGAAATTCAGCTCATACAGACAGCTCCTTGAATGCTGAAAAACAGTAGCTTTCCTGTGAGCCATCAGCTTCAGAGCGCTAATGTGTACAAATGATTTACGCAAACAAAACTTTAGTGCCGTACTCCTCAACAGCAGCTCTCTGGCTAATCAGACACGTTGAGTCTCTAATGTGTGCAAGACATTAAAAATGCATCCTTATATGCTTGTTCGCTTGAGGCAAAAACTGATCTAACAAGACTGGATGGGTTTAAGAAGGAGGGAGCAATGCCTGTCTATTCTTGTCCTGTCATTATGTATATAGTCTATGGGGTAGCGTATATATATATAATGTATTCTATATGTATTATATATATGTGTGTGTGGGTATGTGTATGTGTGTGTGCGTGTGTGTGTGTGTGTGTGTGTGTAAAGGACACCACAGACTTCACTGGAACAAAGCTGCAGTTTGAAGTGTTTTCTCTTGCTGCTCCCATCCACCACCTGTGCCTGGTTTTGGTAATTGAGAATTAGCACTCAATCAGCTGACCAATTAGCAAACAACTTCACCCAATAAACCTGATCGGCGGTGACAGCTGTTTAG
>JBAJHX010000067.1:11796210-11839512 GCA_037176925.1 Amniataba percoides
GAATTAGCACTCAATCAGCTGACCAATTAGCAAACAACTTCACCCAATAAACCTGATCGGCGGTGACAGCTGTTTAGGAGCTCTGACAGCAGTCTCATTTGCACTCAATGTGGGACTAAGTAAGACAAAGGGTTATATAAACATGTTTCCATGTTGTTCTTTCTTGAGTCTAGCTTCATACATTTAAAAAGCAGACATTCTGTGATATGGTTTTGTGATATGTTGTAGACACACACAGACACACAGTCACACACATAGACACATGAGGCGTACATTTAGCCCTAAGTTCTGACCTAGTTGTCTGGGATGTGAAATGTCAGCTGTAGCAGAGTCTTTATTGGACGGAGAGAGATAACCCCTCTGGCCATATACTGCTGTGTGTGTGTGTGTGTGTGTGTGTGTGTGTGTGTGTGTGTGTGTGTGTGTGTCTTTGTGTATGTGCTTCTGCAGGGGGAGGAGGGAGCAGGAATTACAGTGAGAGAGAGAGGGAGAGAAAAAGAGATAGAGAAAAGACCCTTTGGGGCTCCTGGTCCAGCACTGGCCTGGTTTCTGCATACACCCTGCAGATATTGAGGCGTGATCTCTTTCACTCCCCATTCATTCTCCTCACTCTCGGTGAAACACATGCACGCACACACTGGTTCATCCCAGCGATCACGTGGAGCCACAAATTTCATGCCTGACATATTTATTTAATTCTGTGATTCAGCAAAATATAGTGTAATATTCCAACAAATTGCAATGTGTTGTCTGGATGCCATAAGCTCTTTTCTATCTCTGCTGGCATACAGAGGTGGAGAGTCGGTACAGCTGTATCCTCTGGCTGCTGGCAGCCTGCTAAGCTAGCAGCTTTTAGATTGTTAATGCGCTGCAGGACACAATCTCACACTTGAGTAACCTTGGTCTGACCCTGGGGCACAATAGTGAGGCATGTTATTTTCTATACATTAGTTTAGTATCTACAGAGCAGCCGTGTGTTTTTCAAACCCATTAGGTCTCTCTGGCTCTCTTAAAAGATAGGAACACGTGAATGGGGGCTGATCTCTACACACAGCTTTTCAAACAGCCGTCAGATGCAGACAAAGAATGCCATTTTACTTCTTCGCTCTCAGGAAGGCAGTGAAAGCCACAAATTCATAGCTCATATGTGATATTTCTGTTTCATGGATGGAGGTTTTGGCACATCACCAGACCGACAAATAAAGTGTATAGAACAGGTGATTCAAGTGTTGTTAAACATATTGATGCCAGCACACAAAAAAACTTTCTATAGACTCAGTGCATTGACTTTGATTGCCTTGTAAATCTTGAAAAAGCCAAGGCGTACTGAAATGTTGATCCACTGACTCGAAAATAAAGAGTATGTGTGAAGATGTGAACATCTTCCCACACAAGGCGAGCATTTTTTTCCTCTTCATCTCTTCTTTACACAAGCTACCAGACTTGTCTCTTTGCTCAACAGTCGATGCAATGCGGTCACACAAAGCTGCACTGATAAGAAGTCATGTGGGATCAGGTGTTTCTCAGGTCAGGTGTTTGGTTGCTGAGAGCGCAATGTCAACTCAAGAAGGAAATACGTACCTGGCGTCCACATAGCCATTATTATAACTGCTGTTGTTGCTGCACTCAGATGTAACTATGGTAGTTGTTCTAGAGGTTTGTCTTCTTTCGTTTGTTTTGTCTCATATGTCTGCACACCCACTCACCAGACAGAGAGTGTATAGTAGCACACACTTCATGTTTGTTTGTACATAAAAAAGAAATATCTACCTTTAGCAGAGGCCAGTCCCTCTGGTTTCACTTCAGTGATGTGGAGCTGCTGCGTCCCATCCTCATCAATAACTGCCACAGAAAAACCTAGACATGCACAATAATCAGACACAAAGATAATTTTTTTACACACTATTCATTTTAATCCTCTCTTAAATATCTCAATTTGACTGTGTGCGCTGCTGAAGCATAACGACAATGCAATTAGATCCACTTTAGGCAAAATACGCTCACACTGGGTCATCTCCCTTTAGACATTAACAAACCATGACTCAATGAACTCCATTAAGAAATCAATTTGATTCAGAATTTATGACGGGAACTGAGTCTATGTAGTTCAAACAGGGGTACGGTCAGGGGACAGCATACCGTATCCAATGGTGCAGGACTCAGCTTTGTCAAACCGGATCACCTTGGTAACTTTGGGGCAAATCTCAATCTCTTTGTAGAGCTGCAAACAAAAGAAAATCATCCTTTAATTGGCAAAAAAAATGGAAGTATGGCGGTGTTGTTGGACAGAGAAGGTCAAGGTCATGTTATCACTCTTAATAATACGGACAGACTCATGTATTATTCAGGCTTCTTAACAGAGCAATCGCATGTGAAGGTTGTGGGGTCAAAATCCAGGTCAAGTCTGAGAAGTGAGTGGGTGCTCAGATGAGGGTTTGACCTCACATCGGGTGACAGCATAGACACAGCTGTGTGTATGAAGCAACAGACGGGAACAGAAGTCCGCAGTGTGTAATGTGCTTCACTGTGGAGAAAATAATAATGTAATATCATAGACTGAGGATGAAAGAGGGTGAAATAAGTCGCTGATCAAAGCAGGAAGATAAAAGACCTCTTGAGGAAAAAGAGGGAGTTATACAATGACTTTGCTTTGAGAGTTCAGTGTATCACCTACAAAGCGCTGTCACAAAGAGAATTTGTTTTGGGATTTACAGCGGCCGAATAATGTGTAGGTGAGGTCTTTTCTCAATGAGAGCTATTGTTCATAGGAATAATAAGAAAAGTAAACACACAAATGGGTACAGTTCATAGTGCACATAATACACTCGCAATACTGTTTTGCATAATTTATAGCATAGGCAATGAAGCGTCTTTTGCATCCTGGGAATTTTGTATGCATTGCAAATCAAATCTGCAACCAAGTCATAAAACATGCACAAGCTCGCATCCAGATCTGCCAGAAAGGAAGCAAAAAATTAATTCATAATAAGGTGAAGACCCCAAAATCTAAATGGTACATTGTGTCTCAGATGATACCGTAATAAAATAACAAACAACACAAAAAACTAGGAACTTTTAAATACACACACACAGTTACAGTTATTAGCACCATGCTTGAGTGTCCATTTCCTCACCAGATCAGAGATGTCCTCTTCAAGTTTGGGAACATAAAACAGCATTTGGTTGTCAATCCACACCTTCATACGCAGGTAATGACTGGAGGGGTCTATTTTATGGGTCTGGAGACAACAAGATGGGGAATTGGGAGGTTTGGGGAGAGGGGGTAATGAAGAAAAAGACATGTTTAAGTGGAGGAAACTCATGAAATATGCAGTCAAAACCAATGTATTCAGTCAGTCTTCCTTTCAGAATAAGACAAGAACAGAAACTAAGCCAGTCTCTTTGTGTAACAGATGGATAATATTTTACAGTCCCCTATCAAAACACCATTCCCTTTACCATTACCATTCTATAAAGCTCATGACATCCCCTGACAAAAGGACACATGCATATATGTATCCAATCATGTATGTAATTCCCATATATATATCTGCATGCATGTAACACACAGCGGCCATGAATTAGATGCTCCAGTTCCTTGTGACATGTTTATGGTATACATGTGCACAAACGCCTACACACACGTCGATCAGCTTTACACACACGTTTAAATGGACATTTAGATGGAACGCATACGTATCATTAGGCATCTTTATTCTACTGTGTCTCTGGCTGAGACTAATTAGTGAGAGGAGGATATGAAGTGGAGGGAAATTTGACAAGATTGTATCAGACAGTAAAATGCAGGGTATATTGTAAGGTAAAAAAATGGCAAAGAAAAGATCTGTGATACTGTCAGTCTAAGAGCACATGCGACTTTGACAGAGTTCATTTTTCTGTACAAGACAGTCTTAGATCTCAGGTATTCTCAGATTCATATTCAGACTGACATTCAAGAAAATAACTTCTGATAATCTGCATCCAATTATCTATGTTGTTTTCCTGTTACCCTCAACTGAATTTTAAAAAGTTGACTTTTACAGGGTTGCCTGTCTTCAGCTGTCATCAGTCTGTAAAAAGGTAAGATTTTATTATCCCTATGCAACTATGTATGGTATTCTAAACTCCCCTCAACAGAGCTATGTGCAGTTTTATGCGACTGGTTCCTCAAGACTGCATGTGTTTGACAAACCTGTTAAAATGAATTATTTGTGTGCTGAACAGCTGTTGATGGTTTCCAGTTTTTCAGGATCGCTAACGTGTTTCTATAGGTGTCTGTGAAGGATAGCGTGCAATAAAGCAGATCTACCAAAGTGAAAAAGGTTTGGCATATTGTAACTGTTTCTCCAACTGCGCAATGTTTGCTCTGTAATTATCGCCCTTATAGGCAATGTGCTCTACAGCATTCACTTCAACAATGTAGTCCCCAGTAATGTGTCGTCTGCACTGCTATCAGTAATGGCCCACCTTGCAGACGGAGCTCAGGACTTCCAGCGCTGTCTCTCCGGGCTGTATGATGGCCAGGACAGGCCGATTGTTTGGCAGACAGACCCAGGAGGGAGTCAGGTAATCAGGAACCCAAATGTCGCTGTCTACATTTTGCTGAGGAAGACTTTTTACAGAGCCCTCTCTCTCCTTCTGAAAATACAACACACACAAAAAGAGAGAGACAGAGAGGGGGTTTGTTCAGTAGTAGTTGAGGTTCTGCTACAGGAAGAATTAGATCCAGAAAAAAAAACACATATTCCATTATCCACAATTAAAGTGGCTAAAATCATGCAATAATCCTGCTAATTCATCATCGTGTCGCTTCTTGTTAACAAAAGAAACCAGATTTGCTCAGATTGATTAGGCTAATATAATGGAAGATGGCGGTGGCCTGAAAGCAGCGGGAGATCTGATTACAAAATCTAATTCATTTGTGTCGATGAGAGCCTCTTGATACAACTGTCTCCCCGCATGGGTATGTGTTACATATGTGTGTGGGTTTGCATCCTCACGGGGGTGTATACATTCTGTCTGAGCCATACTCTGTGACCTTTAAGCCCAGCAGTCTGACCCCCTTCTACAATCTGGCGGTCATGTCAGCCTCTCTACTCAGATTCTGTCCCACTCGACCTCATGCTGTCTGTCACTGACACCTTATCTCTCCCTTTCAGGTAACAGCATCCACAAACTCGTTTATACTTTCATTCCTCTACCACCCCCTCCCCCTCTGCCCCCTCACTAATCACTGCCTCTCCCTCTGGTGCCCCTTCGCCTCTATCTGTACATCGCTCCATCATCTCCCTCCTCCCTGTCTTTCGTTCGCACCACACGATCTGCTGACTGTTAACAATGCAGCCCGGTGGACCCTGTTTAAATGAACTGATGAGCATGTTGGTTTGAGTGAAAGTGAGACAGAGAGAGCAAACCAGACATAAAAGTACATTTTTTTATATGCACAAAGAAACCACACCATGTTCACATGCAAAGCAAACAAACAAAAAACACACACACACATTTACTCAGACAGACAACAGACTGGGGGGCCAATAACTACTACCTCCCCCCAACTCCCTGAACTCCTCAGCCCTGCTCGGCACCATCTGGCTCCCCTCCTGGCCCATCTAGGATGCCTCTGTTGGGGGGTGGGGGGGGGGGTGGTGGGGGGGTTCTAGGCAGCAGACTAAACTCTTTCTCTCTATCATTCCCTTTTTCTGCCATCAGTGGGATTCCCCAAGAACAAACAGAGAATTAAAGCTGGGTCGACTCCATCAGATGTGAACATTTGGAACGCATCTTGCTGGAGATGCTCGCTGCTACTGATGCAGCATTTCCAGCTCTGTCTTGCAACCAACTGAGGAATGTTACTTCCTGTGCATTTCTTTACTGAAGCTGAGTGTGGGTGGAAGGAAATCAATCTCCCATGGTGCCACTGGGGGCCTCCACAGTCAGAGTGGGTTGGCGCGTTGAGTTTTCTTCAAACTACTGAGTTCAGACAGAGGATTTCCCCCACCCCCACCGCCTTTTACCAGTTCTCATAAAATATGGAGCTGGCATACTTGCACAACCCAAGGGTAACTGGACATTTTTCTTTGCATTTCATGTCATTTACCAGCCTGTGATAAGGTGCTGCTGGAAACCTACAATCCTACAGTGGCCACAGATAATGTGTTTTTCTCTCTGAAGGTGTTGTCCATTATTTGCAATTTTCTGTAAATTTTGGCAAATATGACAGACATGTGACAGCACAGATGGTGTGAAACAGCCAGGTCCTTTGGTGGCAAATGGCTGCATAATTTGTTGAAACATCAGAACGCTAATGATCTGAACATATCAGATCAAATTTGTCTCAGTGGGATTAGTAGACTGAAATATCCCTCCAGTCGATAGCCTGTGATGCTGATAGAGTTGGGATTGCCTGGAGCGCATGAAAAGATGAAATGTGAATCTGTCAACACTAATCTGAAAATAGTATTTGAGGCACTAAAAAGGTATAAAATAAGAATAATGGCATTATTTCTGGATATGGCACAGAGTGGTCAGAAATAGAGCCAAAGTAAGTCTGACGAAGCTAATAATATGTTGACTGATGCAGGAGAAATGGAAATCTGCAGCAGATGAAAAAAGACTGTTTATCTACCACAAATAAACTCAGGAATCATCTGATAATGAAAGACAAGATTCTGTAGCTTTTAAAGTTTCATAGTCTGCAAATTTCTCCTTTCGCTCTCCAGCTAGGAGAGAAATGGATGTCTGAAAACATTAAAGCAGGAGCTTGAAATTGACCTCAAAGAAATGTTCATTGATGCAGAAGGGCGCAGGGATTTTGTGCCTTCCCCAGATAACCCTCCAAATGAAGAGCCAGAGCACCAAAAGGATCCTCAGTTAAGTGAAAGGAGGTGGAAAATCCAGCGATGCTGCTAGCCTCAGGGTCTTAAGAAACCCATAACCCATTATGCAAGTACAAAGGTTCATCAGATGCCCCGGTGATTTTCATGTCGGCTTATGAGAAAGGCAAACAATGACAAGGAATTAGCCCACAGCTATATGAGCTCTGGTTCTCTGTAGTGAATGCCAAACAAAAAAAAGGGATTGGGAACTTAGCGTTTGGCTTTAGGAAGATTATTACTGTATACACGTAAACATTAAATGTATCTGTTTTGGCCTTTGTCAACTTGCTTTGGTCGCAGGATGAGCGGAAACCACTTTGGAAATAGGGACAAGTTCAGGCACACATTCAAAGCAACAGCAAACATTTCCCAATGTTCTTAGAACATTTTGGCTGACAATAAAAGAGGGCAGATATAAAATAGCTCACATCTAAAAGTGTCAAAGTGGACACAGTTCTATTATGATAGTTTTGTCTAATAAAGATGGCTGAGCTCTTACAGATTTCTCACTGGCTGAGTCTTCAAACATGCGTTCCAGTGGCTTTCTCACCGGCTCCATCCCATCAACAAACACCTTCAAAGACAGAGAGAACAGTAAGTAACAACAGCATCCAAATATGTCACATTAAGAGCAGCTATTATGGATGTATGACTATGGAAACCTGGTTGATTGAAGGATGCCCAGCGGTTTTCCTCTTTGACGTGGTGTCCAGGCCCCAAAGGGAGGAGAAACGGCTGCGACGTTTACTGAAGGTGCGAGGCACGGCCTGGCTCCGCCTCCTGATGCTGCTCTCTGTGCGGGCTGACACCTGTGACAGAGATATTTACAGAAAACGCTCATTAGTTAGTGTTGTATGACAGCCTATCCAAATTGTTATACTTAGAGAAATTGATGCTACTGTGTATATAAGTAGACTACTTTTTTTCCTACTGGACACCGACAGTACTTGCTGTCTCTGTTTGTTCAGTGAGTCACCTCTTGCATTCATACATAGAAATCTGCACGCGGGCATGTAAACAAGATGACATATAAAAACTGCTTTTCAGCTGCACATTATATACTAATGGCCCATACTGAGCACTTTCAACCTTTCATCTCCGTCAGTGACCTACTACACATTCAATGAGAAAGCGCTCTTGGCGTTTCTGGGTTAATTCACATTGAACTGTCGGGCTATGAGCAGCTCTGACTCACTATATGGCACACAGGGATCCATGCTCACTAATGTACATGCATGTATGCACGCACAAGCACATACTGTACTTATAGTGGGCGTGTGCTTGTTGGTCTCCTCGCTAGTCAGTGCTTGTGAGGCACACATGCGTCAAACATAATAGGTCAAACTGCCTTCAAGACTGTTCTTATGTAAGTTGTGTTTAAAAGGCATTTTTACTGCCCATTTTTATTCTGCTGTCTCTTTTAGCCATGGATGATTAGATTGCTGATAACTAAAAAGAATTTGTGTGGAGAGTAATTCAGGAAAAAACAGTGAAGAGTTGAGAGAGAGGACAGTGGACTTTTGCTATAGGCAGTGTGACTTGGTTCATTTTAATGTTTGTTTCATTTCATTTCCAAGTTCTATTCATTATTCTGTGTATGTGTTTCATTGTATCACTTCATTTGTATAGTAATTTCCATGCAGACTTCCCTCAAAAATGTCCATTTAGAGCAGTAAATAATTCATGCAATAATACAATTCAAAATCTAAAAGACAGAAGAAAAAAAGAAGAGGTGGATATGACGATAAACAGAGGGAAAGAAAATGGGGGAAAAAACAGGGGTGGTGTGAAGCAGAGAGGAGGGGAAAGGTGAGGAAAGACGGAAAGACAGCAGAGAAGAAAATACGGCAGATGAGGAGAGACTTAAGGGAGACAGAGTAGGAAACTGAGAGAGAGAGACAAAGGAAGTGAGGGTGTAGGCAGTAAAAGGAAGGAGGGGGGTCAACAGAGCAGAGAGCGTTAAGCCTGTTTGTGGGAAAGTGCCTCAGGGATGGCAGCTTACTAACAGAGTTCATATTGATCCACCAATCACAAAAAAACACTATCAACCTCTGATGCCGTGTGTGCATGATTGTGTGTGTGTGTCTGTGTGTGTGTGGGGGTGTGTGTGTGTGTGTGTGTCTGGTATATCTGATGGCCTGTTTGGATGAAACTGGTCCACAGAGGTATTGTTTCCACCTCTTTCTCTCCGCTCTGCTCTTTGTTTCTTGGACGATACTTGGCAGAGCACAGAGCGAAGCAGCATATATATCATTCCATCTATGGAGCCGTTTCATTCAGTACATTCTTGGAGTGCTCAAGTTGACAACGAGAGCGTGGCGCAAACCACTGAGTCAATAACTTGGCTTTTCGCCACAGCCCACAGCAGTCAACATCAGGGAAGTTTGTGACAAGAATGATCTGAATGCGAGAGGTCAAGACACTGTGCGTAGTTATGTAAACTTCAATGTGTACTTGTACTCCTGTTCAGAAGTATGCGTACAAGGAGTGATGAAAAGGTAAAAAAGACTGGGTAAAATTCTCTACAGTGAGGACAATTTAGTTTTGTTTTTGTCTCTTTAGACTGGTTATCATTGGGTTTAAATTTGAATTAAAGGTTGAAATTAGAATTAGACATAGAATGATCAAATAATTGCTTTTCAACAAAAGTAAAAAGATTTTAGTTTCAAAGAAACAGCCATTGTCAATATGAACAAAAGGATATATTTTTTGTCCAGGCTACGTCAGGACAGCTGTGCAAGATTTCTGAAAAAGGTTTAATATAGCAGCAGGTGTGTAGAGTTAATATAGGGGTGTTCATTACTCAGCCTTCCCTTTCCTGTTTGCTCCATTGTTCAGTTGCAGTTGAATTTGTTCTCAGGCTACATGCAATGCCTATTAGTCTGCACATTTATGCTGCTCAAGTAGAAATACTTGCTTTCAGTAGGTGTGCAATATGTGACAAGACACTCACTTTAACAGCCAGATCAATACACCCACTTTACAAGCTGGGCTGGTACTGAAGGTCAGCTATTGGAAACCTCTCACGCGATGCCTACTCGAACATGTAGAGACATGTGGGACATAATTTAGGCTCTAAATTAAGTGGGGTAAAATTGCAGCAGAGATAGTTGGGGAGAACAGTCGGTCACGAGTGCTAAAAATGCATGTGCGTGCGCATGAATGTGAATAAGCATTTTAATCATACCAGTGCATGGAAGGAAGAGACAGAGAAGATGCCCAGTCGTCCCATGGCCAGCTTAGTGGGACGTGAAGCGAAGCCCAGCAGGCGTTTGGGGTTGGGGGGCTCTCCACCCTGCAGACTGGCCAGGTAGCATCGACAGCGGAAGAGGTCCATGTGAAACCGCTCCAAGTTCTGCTCCCACAGGAAGATCTAACAGAGGGACAGACAGGAGCAAAATGAAACAGATGGATTTGTGATTATGCAACATAAGCAAACTTTCCTGATTAGATCTATATTTATCTATGATACGGCTCCAGATACGGCCACCGGTGAAAAAGATAAAATATGCATAAAAGATCACTCTTTGTTAGATGGGTATTTGGTCATTTCAGGAGGAGTGAGATGTGGGAGTGCTGAAGCCCCTGTGGAGAGGTATTACTCACCAACACAACCCCCACCAGTCGCCGACCTGCTGTGCTATGTGCAATGTATTACAGGGAGGGCCGTGGGAGGTGGAACACAGGGACACACACACACACACACAGACACACAATGAAACACTATCCAGGTTTAATTTTCACCGGGTTTTGCCTTCACCTATTTGTTCCAGGACTTTTTCAAAATCCGTACAATATCTACAATTCAACACAGATCACAGGCACAAAAATGTCTGTAAACTCCTTCAGTAGATTAATGTGGTTTCAGATATTGATCTTGAAAGAAAATGATACAATCAACCATTCAAGGTTAAGGTTTGTTCACTCTTTTGATGCAACAATTTTAGCTGGCATGCTTTCATAGAAAGCAATCAAAATCCTTTTGTTTTCTCAGAAAGAGAATACTTTCTCATGATTACAATTAACCACCTCCTGATGCTTTTTTAAAATGTAATATTGCTTTCTTTCATTGACTAAATGCCACACACGCACAAAGACACAGAGGCTTAATCCCACAAGGAGGGCTCATTGTTTGTGTGCACATTCTTAAGCTTTTTTTTTTTTTTTTAAAACAATTTTTACATGCAATGGTGCTTTAACATTCAGCAGCTCCAGACATGCACAGAGTAAAAAATGCATTCAAAGTGAACAAACCGGATGCTAGAAGACCTTTGAAATTCCAGCTGTGACTCGTTTCAAAACAGCTATTATGCATGGAAGGATTAGCAAAGATATTTCAGGCTCACCTGCGTGCTAATGTGTGCGTCTCAGGTGTTTCAACACGTGCTAGGAATATTCTGCATTATGCCACACTTGGATGTTTTTACAAATGAGCACGAGAGTATTCAAAAACATCTGTTGCTGCAAGTAGTCCTGAAGAACATTTTGTCTGGATGACGGCATGCAGTAAAGACTGACTGACTGAGCACTGAGTTTTTTGTGTGCATAGTTCGGAGGTACAGAGATGTACGTCTGTAAAGCGCCTTGGGTGTTTTCCCTCAACTCAAACTGGACGATAAAGACACTAGGCACGGTGCTCAACACATGAGATAACAAACCTGGTTAACGTCAGCATCACACGTACGTAAAGTGAGACTAATTTGCAGGGCCGTAATAAGGATAGGCTTCATTAAACACATAATTTCAGCTCTCCTTTTTAGCCATACCTGCTCCAGGATGGTCTTCCTCTTCTTGGCATCAGTGACGGTGGAAAGCTGCATGTCTCCCATCTTCTTCATCTTCTCATCCATGTCGATCTTCTGCTCCAGCTTGCGGATCTCAGTTCGCAGCAGCCGCACCGTGTCCTCCCTGTGGTGCTGCCGAGCCAAAGCGGCGGCACATGCAGAGTGGATCGCCGTGATCCAGTTCTCCAGTTCCGTCTGGCCAGACGTCTAGAAGAGAGAGAGACGAAAAGAGAAAACAGTAGAAATTAAGAAACTGACAGCTACAAGAATTGATGCGCAAGTCTCATTACTAGCCACAATGATCTCATCATCGTTTTATTACTTATCTTCGCCTTCAGTGATTGAATGTCACCGTGGACAGCTGCCATGAATATAAATAGCAACATTTTAATATTACACAATGGTCACTGTGGTGGATCACTGTCACAGTATGACAGTGTGGCCTTTAAACATGTCAGACATAAAACAAACATGCACAGAGGACTGGCTTATCTCCCACATGTGGCTAAATGTCATGTACTGTTGTGCCACACACACAAAGCCCTCATGGGAAATGAGGTCCCTTCTTATTCTAATCCGTCTTAGACTTGCTTGTGATCTGCTGGTCCCAAAAAACAAAACTGTGGACATGCTTTCTGTTTTAAACTATGAATTATTTGTTTTGTATCATTCTTAACTGTATGATTGAGTACTGTACTGTAGCTTCCCATTTGTTTTGTATGGTCGGTGCAGTGTTATGTCTCATGGATGTTCTAAACACCAGTGTTTTTCTCACCTGGAAGAGGAAAGCATCTCCCACAGAGTTGCTGAGGCAAAAGACAAAATCTTTTTTGGGATGTTCAGGTACGGCCTGGACAATACTGTTTTCCACCCACAATGCGTGTTTGGGAACACTGTTATGGTCAATCCCAGAGCGACTGTCTGACTCGTACAGGAAGAGAGTGCAGCCTTGAAAAATGCAGAGAAGAAATATGGAGAGGGAAAAAAAGCATTATTTTACTGGTGTCACATTGAAACTGTAGGTACCATTTTATTTTGTGGAAACCAATTTATAAAACAATTTTGCATTTACATTACTGTAAACTGTGAAAAAATGAAAAAATACAAACAAAAACAAAACATATCAATTTGTCTATCTATCAATATTGGATTTAATTCCTCATTGATGCACAAGCTAAATAATAAAAAAATTATTTAAAAATCATGGGTCTACTTTGTCTATTATAGATGAGACAAGAGCTCAGAAGGAATACTATGAGACAGTCTGATCTACTTCTTTTTCAGGGGGTGGACATAAAGACAGCAGACAGACAGGCTCTATCTTGTGTATTTCACAAGGATGAGATTGGATTAGACGCAGCCACCGCTGTAAAATGAAATTGTGACTAGGCTGAGAAGAGGAAATGCAAGGCCACACGGAGGAGGAGGGCGAGAGAGGGCAGTAGAGGTGACAACCAAGGGCACAGACTGTGTTAAGACTAATGTGATTTCAGGCTAACTGGAGGGAGCGGGTGAGAGATTAAACAAGCTGGGGTCAGGTTAAGATGTTTATCTGACTGAGACATTATGGCTTCCTGTAACATCACCTTAATCTTTTCATAATATTCAAATCTCAGTTATTAGTGACTGCTATTAATCATTGTCATAGCAATTTATCTAAATCTGTTCAATTTTCAATATGTTTTCAGCTGCATTTTTAGGCCTTTTACCCCAAATTTGAAATGTTTTGTCACTGTAAATGATCAAATAGTCAAAGGGAAATATCTTAAACATAAAATTATGAGTCTATGCACACCTTTCAGAGAGACCCAGTAGTGTTTCCACTTGCGCCTTGTTGCAGGTTCCACCTTCTTGTTTTTCTTATGAACCAAGAAGTTCTTCACAGCCAGAGCCCCCGCTTTCCTGACTGTGCCTTGCGCACAGCCAATCAGAGAGTCAGATGGATACGCACTGCTCAGTGTGCCGCTGCTCTGCTCATCACTCACAGCGGAACCAGCCTCCTCCGTGCAATCCCGACCCTGATGCGTCTGATGAGAGAGTGATGGACAAATTGAGTAATTACTACTAGCTGTATTTAAAAAAGAAATTATACAGACAGACACATGCACAAAGTAACTAACCCAGGCTTGATTGTCAAGCTCCTTCCGGAAATTTTCGTACACTCCTCCCCTGCCTCCCTCGCCGCCTCTTCCTTCTCCTCCTCCTGCACTGCTGCTGCCGCTGTCGCTGCCGTTGAAGACGCTGCTCTCAGTGGCCGAGTATACTGAGAAGGAGGCCGACATGGCCTTACAGCGCCGTGACACCAACTCTCCGTCCCCGTCAATCTCCGTGGTGACGCCATCGATGCCGCTGTCGCCATACTCACTTCCCTCGCCCAAAACACCTGAGATGTCCTGTCAGCCAAAAAAAACAGGGCAGAAACAGATTTATTTATGAATCATTGATGTATATACAGAAACTGACATGCTTGAATTCCAAAAATGTAAATAATGTCATATAATATATAATATAAACACAAAAACTAAAATAGGTTTTCAAAGCAACGTGACAAGTTAGGCCACACAAGATGCTACTCTGTGTGTATGTTTATGTGGGTGGGTGCCTTGGTGCATTACAATGTGTGTTTGTGTGCATGTTTTGCAATGCATTTCAATAAAAAGAAAGCTTTTCATTTGGAGCGAGAGCTTCTCTGTGCTTTCACACTATTCTTTCACCAAACCAAGTCTCCCTGTGTTCTTTTTCTCTTTGTTTTGCTGTGTTGTCGGTCTATTTATATCCGGTCTAACAACCCCCTCAGCCTGGCTAGATGAATTTATAATAAGCGCTTAGGGTGCTCTGCTATCCAAGGGTGCTTGGGGGTTCTGGGAACGAGTTGAAAGAAAAGCCTGGTTTTCTGTTTTAGTGTTTCCTTCTTATTTGGCAACTTTCTTTCTATCAATGACACATGAAAATTACAGAAAGCACATGAACCCTCCTTATGCTACTGATGTGGTTTTGTCTTGTGCATTGAATCTTCTTTGTGATGCATGATAGTGACTCTGCTTCCTCTTTTACCCCTGGAGTGAAACTGTCTTTGTGAGATTAAAAAAAGCTTCTAAATTATGTTCAAAATGTCTTTGTGTGTATTTTTGTGTGTTGGTACAGTGTGCATGGGTTGTGAATGGGGCATGAATGATGCTTTAATGCTTATTTCTGGAGGGGGAATGGAGAAACCAGGCCAGTGTTGGACAAGTAGCCCCACAGCAAGTATCTATCTGACTCCTTGTAATCCCTTTCCTCTTGACACAGATACACACGCACTTGGATGGGCACACATAAAACACACACGCACACACGACTGCAAAGAATGAGCACACACAGGAAATGTCTCTGGTTGTCAACAAAATGTTAATTGGAGTGACTGAAATGTCTGTGACCCCCCTGAACTTCCTGGATACTACTGGTAAACAAAGTCCTCTATCATTCTACATTAAGGGGGTCTGGATCTCAGAAAGGAGACCCAGAAGGGACAAAATACCAGAGAAATGTAGAGAAGTTTATGTTTTTGTCCTCTCTGTGTATGTACTCAAATATTCAGAGAATGTAATCCAACCTGAGTCGTCTGTGCTCTGCGTCCTTGGAAAGCAGGGCACGGTGCCGCTGGGATGCCAAGCCCTGCCAACCCCTCAGACAGGCAATGGGAGCGGCGGCAGGGGAGTGTGAACGCTCCGTACCCGCCACCGTCCTCCTCAGTCGGAGACATCAGCCCCTCCTCCCCTTCTCCATCTCCATCGCACTCGGCTTCTCTGCGGTTTTTAGCGTAGCGGCTCCTTTGCCCCCTGAGGCCTGGACTCTGCTGGCTGCACAGATGGTCCAGAGAAGATGCCCTTTCAGCTGAGCCTGGAACAAGCACAGGTGGTTATTGCATGGCAGTGTGCATAGTCATGTGTGCATGTGTGTGTGAGCATGGCGAGGTTGGTGTATTCTGATTACTGTCTTTCACTTTCAGATTACATTGCTGCATTTGATGTGTAAATTAACCTTCTCCAAATGTGCCCTTCTGTGAATCTGTATGATTTTGGCAAGTGAGCAGGAATCTATGTGTGTGTGTGTGTGCATGTGTGCCGCAAACCCATGTAATGTTCCAGGGTGTAGCTGACCACCTGGGGCCGGCTACACCTTCTGCAGTTAAGTTACCAGCTACCGCCTGCTGTGGCGCTGAACTCCAGCAGCTCCTGTACAACTCCACTTAAGCCAACAACCCCCTGATCAACTGAACTACTGCAGCTGATGGATGGCAGATAACCTTCAATCAGTGGATTTTCTCAAATCATTTTTCCCTACCCGGTGAGTGCCTGCAATTTTTCCCACCTCGCTCCCCCTCATCACCTGCAAAGCGAATCAAATCAAGCTAACACCCTTGCACACACACATATATGAACACCTTTTTCCAACCGTCACTCACTGTTTCCTCGGACAGCTACAGCGATGCTTTCTGAAAACTATATACTGAGTATAAATTTCAGAGCTTCAATTTCTACTATGTCAATTCTTGATACATATAATATAAGTTGACAAACTGAAGTCCTTTTAACTATATCTCTCAATGACTATATGAGAAAATTGGACATGCACCCTTCAGTTAACCATCCTCACCTGCACTGCCTCTGGAACATGTGAACTGCTCCTCGTCCTCTTCCTCTCCTCCACCTATAATCTCCTCGGTGCTAGTCAGATGCTCCTGGCTCAAGTCCGACAGCGAAAACTCCAAGCTGTCTTCTCTCCACATGTCCGCTGACTTGGACCGCTTCTTTTTAAAACTCCCTCCCTCCCGTGGGCCCTCAGTCATTCGCTGGAGGTACCTTTCCTCTCCGACGACGTCGCCCTCCCCCTCCCCCATGGAGTCCTCTCCACCGTCCTGGGCGACAGTGTCCGCCTCTGAGGTCTCTGGGGTCGGCGTGGCCAAGAGGTCATCGTCATTTTGATAGGACTCCGGCCTCATTGTCATAGCGACGCGCTGTGTCCAGTGAGGGTTGATGCCGAAGTCTCCGAACGCATCTGTTGCGTTGAAAGGCTCCAGTCCGTTCTCCGCTAAGGATTGTGGGATGCTTGGGGTGCTGGAGGAACGCGTCGAGGCCTCAGAGTTTCTGTGCTCCTGTTTGACCGAAGAAGAGTGGCGGGAACGACGGGTGACTTGCTGCTTGCTGGTGAGACGGAGTGACCGGGACGTGTGCTTACGGGAGAGGTGTCCCGTCACATCGCCATAGAAACCACTGTCTCCATTCTGACTCTCCACATTTCCCATGATTCAACTGCAGATCAAGGAAGAAATTTGTGTAAAACACACACCGCTCAAATGTTCACATTATCCTTTAATTTCGACTATGACTCATTCTTGCTAGTTGAGAAAGTGTTTTATAACTACTTATTGTTCTGTTCCACATCTGTGATTCATATCTCACATCTGCTTTGAGCACACTTTTTCAACCTGAGCTCATACCAAGCTGAATGAAAGTGCTATCATTAATTATGTTTATTAGGTTTATCAGCCTCATACCGAGGCTTTGACAGCGTGTGAGACAGCGTTGGTGTGACAGATGGAGAAAAGTATTAAATTAACTAGCAAAAAGCACACATTTCAAACAGCAACATGAGTCTGCCAGCTGTTTGTGGTGTATTTTTTAATTCCATGATTTGATTTACTTTTATGTGAGTCATTGATTTTGGGGAGATCAACAGAATATCTATTGATCAGATTATGTTTACATCCTTTTGGCTGAGGGTGGTATTAAACTTCAGAGAGTACTAGTGTCTGTGGCAGCAACTGTGAAAATCTGTCAAATACTGAAAGTTGGCACCAGATGATAGATCTGATATTGACTGTAATCTTTTTTTTTTTTTTGATTTTGTTAGAAAAGTCTTTTAGCATTTGGACCAAAACTATTTTAGTGCTATCACATCTGTGATTAAGTCTTAAACAATGGAGTTTAAGTTTGTAACAATACAGATTTCTGTTTTTCTGATTATTGAGAGATACATGCTTTTTAAATCATTACCAAGCTGCAGGCCTTGTCCTCTAATGGCATTGGCATATTTACTCTCACATTTATACTGAAAACCAGGTCACTCTCTGCACTGGATGAGTGAGCAACATTTGATGGCCCATTAACTAACAGTGGTACGTCAGAGGTATCCAAGATCTCTCTAACTGCCTCGGAGAGTTCAGGGTTCAGACACCAGACCTCCACAGTTTGATGTGGAAATTATCCCGCCAGGTTTTGGCCACGCTGACTGGCTTTGAAGTTTGGTAATTTGCTCAAGACAACACAACACTCAAATGGGCTAGAACAGGAACAATAAGTAAATTAAAAATGCATTTAGAACATAAACAAAGAGGCCTCCTAAGGTTTTCTGGTGTTGTCCCACTTAAATATTCAGAATGTATCAAAAGCTCATTCATTTTTTTAACAACAAAGACAAGAAATTAAAATAGAAAAAAAAACTCATTATATCGTACTTTTTAATGTTATGTTTCAATTTAAGTCATGAAAATGTTCATTTTGATTAATTAAACTCATTAAAACTGCACGGTGCTTCTCAGATTCCAGACACTGACAAATGGCTGTTGGTTTGGTTGACATGAGGATGGATCGCCTAATCATTTCTGCTGCACTTGCCGTCCTCAATGCTGTTAAAAGCATCCATTAGCTTTAGTCTGTTAAAACAATCATAGAAATCTTTTTTTTTAACTATATTCTGCTTATCATAAAGTTATCAGAGCATCCTGCTTCACCTCACGCTCTCTCTCGTTATATAAGCACATGGAGCTGCTGAGTCAACTGCTGTCAGATCAGTCGGTCCTCTGTGAGTCACACATCATCAAACCCACACCATCAGGTTCTCAGTGTGGGCTCAGACAGCAGAGAAACACTGACAAAAAACTCTTCTAACGAGTCAAGAATCTGTTTTAACAAATAACAAAAAAAAAAAAAAAGAATAAAAGCCACTTGTTTCTAGATTATATGACCGAAATAAGTGAAATTTTTCAAATTAACTAGCATGATTTTAAAATTCAATACAAGATCCAATTACTTGTGGAGATTTTGAGAGCGATGAGAAACCAAGTAGTGCAAATTGTGGTTACCTGTGGTTAAGCAGCCGCATCACCAGCTTCTCCACATCAGTGCGGTGTCATCTTTCACAGACCGCAGGATCCTCCGCACATCCTCAAACGGCGGTGTCAGTTTGCCCTGAGAGGAACAGGAAGAGAGAGAAGTGTTTCGGTGGAGCTCTCACATTTTCACAGTGACCCGATGTGTCAAACGAACACAGACGGGGAGAGAGAGAGAGAGAGAGAGAGAGAGAGAGAGAGAGAGAGAGAGAGAGAGAGAAGACAAGGACAGGAAGGTGTTTCAGAAACCTCTGCAGAGGACCTGACAGGTACGTCACATATCGCGGGTGAAGTAAAGTTGAAAGGAAAGCTGTGAAGCACACAAGAGAGGGAGTCTATAGGATAAAATAGGCTGAATACAGGATGAAAGAGAATAAAGGACACTGTGGTCAGTCAGCCTGGAGTTCAGATAATGCAGGATGGCAAGTGAAAACAGCAGGCAATAAATTAAATACGCACATATACAAACTCACAGATCATCAGAAAGCAAAGCATGGAGGTATTGTCTGAGCCTGAGGGGGGTGGGGGGGGGGCTCACAAACACCCGCGATTTCTTTGAACTGCACCCTGAAACTCACTGGCAACCAGAAACCATGCAGGCATGTACGGGCATGTGCACCGAACATTTTGGGAAAACACCCCATGATTCCCTGCAGACAAAGAGATGTGCACGCACACATGCACACAAGCACGCGCTGTTGGTAAAATGACAGAAGATGAAAGCAGCTATGGAGTATGATTTTCTGCTTAAGACTCAATTAAATGATCCATGCCAACACGACCTAATTTTCCCTAATACCAGCCCTGAGCTGCTTAGAGTAGACCATAATTTCCATAATGTGCTATGTATAGTGTGAAGGTATGCAAGTACAAGCATGCTTGTGTGTAGTTTGTGCATATTTTTGGTTTAAAAACTGAGTTTGTAAGTAGAACTAGGCAGATGTAAGTGATTGTTCTTCTTAGTCAGCCACTGTCAGCATTTGCTGGCCCCCAGATAAGAAATGGGAGGTGGTGGTCTTGGGAGACTGCAACCGGCAGTTCTGCAAACACTACTGTCAGATGTGTTTTTAAGCCTGTAAGTACGAGCATAGTGGAAGAGAAGTTTTTTCACTGTCCAGTAAAAAAAAGAGGAGAAAAAAAGCCTTTCAGTTGCAAAGCAGATGTCAATCAATACAGGGTCTGTTTTCAATCCTTCACATCTGGTGATTAATTTTTACTCAGTTTTTTTTTAAGAATGCAAAAAAAGCATTTGTTTCCTCAGGTGGCTGGCATGAGCATAATGTTGCTTTCATACAACTGTGACAACAGCTGCTGTTTTTATCATTGATCAGTATCGGATAATGATTCAATTTGTTTACTCGCTGGGGCTGAATTACAATTAGTCAACCATGTCATAGTTCTGCGAAAAAAGACATGAGAAAAGAAATGAGAGATCAGAAAAAGGGAAGTAGAAAGGACAATAAGAGAAGTGAAGGCCATTGCTGAGCAAAAGCATGAAGACCACACAGGCCATGCCCTCTGCACCACGGCATACTGATTGCGTTCGCAGATTTAAACATGGCCTCTGTGGCGCGTTTCGAACCAGCTGTGGGAAGTAGTTACATAAGATAAACTTCACCCTGATGCTTCGCCTCCTCTTCCTCTCGCCCCACCCTTTATTTCTCATCCCTCCTCCACCCCATCCGGCCTGATGAGACTTATCCCAGCCCACATGCTCGCTATCTACTCCCCCCAAAAAACAAACAGAAACACACACACAGTGTGAAGCACACACAATGCTTGACAGGTGTTGGGTATTTATTTTGGAGCAAGTCCTGCTTTCCTTTTAAATTTGGCATGAAACAAACACGGGTCTGAAAATGATTTGTACATAAATGGTTAACATATACTAGGAGAATATACGATACGGTCTAACCAACTGTCGACATACATTACTGCTGCCAGGCCATATAGTTCAACTGTACACCTCTCTGTCTGAGTCGAGCATACTGGAGGCACACAAACAAACAAAACAATCCCGTCTGACACAACACGGGGGACATCAAACCGCTGCCTTTCCTCTGGCAGTGTACAGTCTAAAATGTTTAGTCTCTTCGTTTTTCCTCACCCCGTGCCCCGCAGCAAAGAGTGGAAGCGAGACGGGTAAAGAGTGGGGGGGTGCGGGCGTGCATGTGTGGAGTAGGGGGATGTGGGGGGCTCTCTGCTAAACCCATGTAGAGCTGAGAGGTGAGGCGAGGCTGGAGGCGAAACGCATACAGAGGGAGGCTGGCGCCGAGGTTGGTGCAGACGCAGGACGGGAAGCAGGGAAAAAATAAAAAACCATATTGGAGCACTGGGCTATGAATAGAAGTTTGATATGGAAAAGTGAGAAAACAGAGGGGAAGGAAGAAAGACTGAGGCAGATAGAGAAAGAGAAAGAGAATGAGAGAGGTAGAGGATAGATAGAGACATTGGGGGGTCCTATTGTTGCCGAGCTTTAAGTGGATAAGTAGACATGTGCTCCGGCTGCCTCTCTTCAGGCTTAATTGAGGGAGCCGAGACAAAAGGGGAAACATAATTATTCGCTCTCTTTCTCTCTGTCTCTCGTTCTCGCTCTCATTCCCGCAGTATATTAACACATTGAGAGAGTGTATTAACACAATGGCCCGCGCAACAGCAGCCAAAGCATCATTACCATGCAGACGTGCCCACTCACAGACAAACTGAGCACTGAGGAGGGACAAAGAACAATGTTGATGAAAATAAAATTCCATATTGCTTAAATGTTTACAGGAAAATACACTTTTAAAATGTAACTCCCTTCGCTTTATTTGAAACTCTATATTCGTTTTTCTTTAACTGAATTCATCACTAACAACATGTTTAAATGGCAGATCTGCTGTTAAGCACAGAGGTTGGAAAAGCTGTTTAAAAAATGCTTTATAGTTTAACAGACCGCAATTCAGAGAGAGACGAGGGCAAGGATGAGTATCGTACTGGGACTCAATGTGGCACTTAACTGTCGGAAACAACTCTGCGCCGGAGCTGTCAAACTCACATTGCCACATAGCTGCGCTTGCGTTGGAGAGACGCTCAACACCTATGGGCTCTCGCGTCTATCACCTAACACGTGAACATGCACGCAGGTAGTCTTCTCCAGCGCTCAGCAGACTGCAATAGTACAAAGGCACGGTTTCAGTCACACACACACACCTGCACAATCCCGGGAGGAAAAGTGAGCAGGTTTTCCGACTCGCGCACATGCTCTCACACTCTTTGGAAAAATACCAAAGGCCTGTCAGAACAGCCACGGAGCAGGCACACCCTACTCCCACCCCCCCCTCCCTTCCTTCCCACCCCGCCAATCTTTTCATCTCTGCACCTGTCTCGCAGCTCCGCCCTACATGACACACACATCTCGGCTCTCCAGATTCAAACCACCCATGACGTGGATGAGCTCTACTGTACGGCACTGTACTGCGAGCGGAGCCAAACAAAACCTGTCTCGTTGCTTTCTCAAGCCTGTCATAGTCTAGACTGCAATCCAGACACCGACATCGAATTATGAAATAGACGAGCGTCTTTTATTGCATGCCCATCATAAACTTACTTGCTTTGACAATTCACAGCTACAGTAAAACTTAGCGGTCTTGAATTTTTGGCGCAAAGACGACCCGTGGAATATGCACAACAGTTCAAAAACAGCTGCACGTTCATTCATATGTGAACAGGATCCGATCCATAAATAAAGCAAGTCATCTCCTGCTCTTAAAAGGCGTTTCAATATGTAGATTTGCGGGAACTGTGTTTCATTGTGGATTGTGTTGTGGCTGTAACCTGGAAGGTTTGCTATCAGAAATCATTTGTTTGCTGCTGGGCGAAGAAAAATTACCTATGGTAAAAAAGAAAAAAAAAGCAAGTGTGTGTGGTTATTTTAGAGACAAACTAAGCCAAAGTGAAAGCCTTTATTTTTAGAGTTAAAAAGGACAACAGTGCTTCATGTTGTTTTAGTGTTACTTCTAAAAGTTTTCTGTCTGTTACCACTGACTACCCAGTGACCAAAAGAAAACAGCCCATCCCTAACAGAGCCATTAAAGTTAGTAACAATAGCGACCGGTCTAGACACTCCTGTAACCAGAGACATGCACAGCTTGACCGATCTCTGTGACCTTTCTCTGCAGCCCTCGAACCAAGACCACCACCTCCCATTAAGCCCCAAAACACATGACATAAGAGGATGCCGGACTCACCCTTGCCTAAGGCCTTTTCCCGCACCTTTCACATTCCTCAATCGGTTACCGTACCCCCTCCCTCGGGGCAGAGGATGAAGACGCCGAGGTTAACGCTGTCTCACAGGAGGGGGGTAAACAAAGGAATCTCTGGATGGGGCAAACTTCATTCCAAGTGAGTCAAAATAGACTTCCATGGGAATCTGGGAGACGGTTTTATCAGAGCGTCTCCACGCTTCCCTGATTTTGCACACACACCTGCACATGCCGACACACACAATCGCACCTGCAAGCATGCATGCGTGCACACCGGGGCTACTTTGTTGTTGTTTACGCGAGGCAAACCTGCTTTGAAAGATAACAAACACACCGTGAATAACATGTGATTCAGGACTGGGTGCATGGAGGCTCAGTGGTCCAAACAAATAAGGATGGGGGACTTATTCGTGTCTGCATGCGCACACTTAGGTGTGTGCGTATTGTTCACGTTTGAGGAAGAACTGTATCTACTCAGCCTGGAGATAACAGTCAGATATGCTCTGAAAACATCCCATTGTGGAGATGGGAGCGCACACTCCACTGCACTCCCACAGCCCCTCTGAGACGGGACTGTCTGAGACATCACTGGTAGAATTCCCTGGGAGAGGGAGATTAGCTTCTTATTCATCCTTTCGGGATCTGACAAGACACGCGCCACCCCCCCCCCCACCCCCCATTCTCTCTTAGCTTAAACACACGCACATACACAAACAGCATGCCTGCAAGCGCGAGTCGGGGCTGCTGCTTAAGTCAAACATTAATTTCTTTTAACTGCTGAGAGACGAATCGTAATTCCTTCCTGAAGAGCGCTTTCATTCTGGAGCCGCAGAGGAGGGAAAAGCATAAAAATGACAGAACAAAGTGGAGTGGGAGGAAATGAGATGATTGTTATTCATTTACTATGGTTCCCCTGTATTTGTCATCACCTAACAGAGGAGTAGAACGGGAAAAAAAGTGGAGATTTAGGGTTGTGTTGACAGAAGTAGCAGAGCATTTGCTGCCAACTCCTGGTAAAAAAAGAAAAAAGAAAAAAAAAAAGCAAACCCATAAAAATAGATTTTAATTTTGGGTCGCCGTGTGTGTGTGGCATTTGGGGATCAAGTGGAAAGAGATAAAGGGCAGTGGAAGTCAGTCAGCCAATTCTCTCCACTTTACTCCTCAAGTGTCACTAACTTCATTAAATACGCTCCTCCGTCTTTCTAGGAGCTTACACTGTACGCTCCTTAACTCAGATTTCAGCGGACTGTCTTCTGCAGCGCGGCAGTCAGGGATTACCATATTTTAAAGAAAAAAAATCCTTCCACCGCAAGTCATCCATTGAGTGAGAGGCCCGAGAGAGTCAATGAGTGTGTGTAGCTTGTGACGCTCCACTCTGTAGCTGCTTCTGCTGCTGCTGCAAACTCAGCTATCGGAGAGACCCTGTATGAATTCAGAGACAGGAAACCCCATAGATTTAAACCTCCCATTGTGATCTTCAAGATGTATATTTTAATGTGAGGCTTTTTACACTGGATGATCAAAGTGCGCTATTCTCCTGCTTGTTCTGAGATGAAGAGGGAGATCAAGGCATGTAAGCCTAAATTAAATCCATCTTGGACTTCTGTTGCAGGTTACTGTGCCACTTGAAATCTTGTTTAGAGAGTACAGCCAAACAGAGCAGCAGGTCGCATGACAAACAGCAAACTATCATTTGCCTTTTGCTAAATGTTAATAGATCAGCTCTCTCCTCTTGCCGTCCCTCAATCACCGCTTGCTCGCTTGTTTCTCCCAATGAAATCGTGATTGCGCAGACAATCGCCAACTCAATCAGCTGAATATTCATGGGGTGATTTGCTGCTCCAAATATATGAGCGGCAGTAAAAAAAGAAAAAAAAAGAAGAAGTGTTGTTTAATTATCCAGGAGGAGCAGGATGAGGCGTTGACTGTGCTCCAGATTCGGCTGGTAACCGTAGAAACCCTGCGGGGCAAATCCACCAGCCTGGGGGAGGAGCGGATGGTAGTGTAGGAATAAGATAGAGAGAGATGTTAAAGAAGAAGAAGAAGAAGAAGAAGAAGAAGAAGAAGAAGAAAGAACACAGTGTGGACGTGGTGGCTTATTTGTATTTCTTGAAATGACACATGGGCAATGACGTGCAACTACAGACATGCAGAGGAAAAAAAATAGATTGAGATTCCCTTAGTATTTCATCAGCAAAAATACAAACTAACTGATACAGTACTTTTCTGACTCTTCATTAATGTTGTGTTGCAAGAGTCAGTTTTATCACTGTTGTCCTTTAGCACACATTGGGATCATGTGCTGTTTGTGTTACTGATTTTTTTTTGTTATTGTTTGTTGTATAAGCTGGCCTGTTTTTCTGTTTTTTTCTGAGCTACACACAGATAAATTCCTCTCTACTTGGTTGACATGGCAATAAAGTAATGAAGTGGGATGGGACACTCTCCTGCAAAGAGCTGTTAAGCCTGAAATAATTAAGTGTTACCACGGCTCGTTGTGCCATCTTGAAAAGGGAATTCCTTCCAATTTTTCCCCGAACTCAGCTATTGTGGAAAGTTTTTCTTTTCTACACTAAGGGTCTAATAATGTAAACGGTGTGAATCATACATTAGCATGAAAAATATATTATCTAAAATCAGTTTCTACTATTCCATTCAGTGAAAAAATACCCCAAATGTGCTCACTGTTTTGGGGCTAAGTTTAAACATAATATTGGCACCAAATATTGTCAAGACACTAAAATGCACACATGCCCGCACACAAACACAGACAGGTGTGAATGGATCCAAATTGGTGGGTGATACCTCCTATTCCGCTCGGTGCAGGCTGAAGGGACGGGGAAATAACAGGGTGGATGAGTGAGCGAGAGAGGGATAAGAGGGTTTTAGGGAAAGGTAGACTGATTGAGGTGGGAGGTTGAGACAAGGGGGATGGGATGAGAGGGGCAGAGAGGGGCTGAAAAAAAATATATAATGGTGCTGAAAGGGGGATGAGAGGCTGTTAGAGCGGTGGGGAGCTGGTGGAATCGAGTGTTAGGCCACAGGTAAGAAGATGAATGATGTGTGCTGAGGTGGAAGGAGACATGAGAGGTAAAGAGGTGGAGTGGTGCTGATAGGTCCTGAGGGGCTGATAGAGATAGATGTTGTGTCAGTTCAAAGTAGGGCGGATGTGAACGGGCCCCATTTGTTGTCAGTAACGATATGACTGCAGTAAGACTATCAGGAGGGAGTTATTGAGGAGGTCTGTGTTTGTGTGTGTAGGTGTGACCAGATGGTCTGGAGGAAAGACAGAAATGTTTGTTTGCTACTGTTTTGTTAATTTAAAAAAAAACTAATGAATACAAATAGCTGATCAGAAACAACAGAAATCTGTCCTCTTATTAAATGAAAAGGTGCACACAAATAACATGATTATAGAATATTCAGATTAATGTAACAGTTGTAGCTTTAGAATACCTTGTATTCCTCAATGATCCAGTTAAAATGACGTTCAAGAGCTTAGTTAACTCTGACCTGGATAGAAATATACTTGGAAAATCGAGGAACTGTTTTTCAGACATACCTGCTGATCATGTGAGACCATGATGAAAGTGAAAGAATGGCTATTAACCCAGATGTGTTAATGGACTATACACAAACTCAGCAGCACAAAGATACCTGCAGACAATATGCAGGTATTCGCTTACTCTGGTTTTCATCAAATTGTTAGAGTTCATAAAACGGAAAGCAGTGCTGCTATCGCTTTATTAATTAAGATTACTGCTGAGGCTCAGCAAAAGCTTTGTAGTTCCCTAATCATTAACAGGGAGCAAGAGAGAGGCTTTGGTATGACCGCACAAGGACAAGGTGAGGGGAGGAAGAAAAAGGAGAGGGTACCGCAGGGGAGAAAAAGAGGGAGGAAATGAAAGATTAAGGGGCGGAGAAGGAGTAAAGGAGACACTGGGGCAAAACAAACCACAACGGTATAAAGCTGACAGTGGTGAGTGAGCAGGTAGCGTGAAGAAAAAAGTTGCGGCAGAGGAACGGGCAACATGAAGGTGGACTGCAGAGAGAGGGAGGAGGGGAGGGGGAGAGCGGCAGCAGGAGGTGGAAGGGGAAGTTATCTCAGTGCATCCCGGCACCTGAGTCAACAGCAGTGCTTGCAAACAAAGCAGCCCCTTGAAGAAGAGATGGCAGACAATGCGCCGCAGTGAGAGATGGGGGGTGAGAAATGCTCTGCAAGAATGTGACAGACAAACAGCAGCTCACAGTGCTCTGTGTCTGCGTCTCGGGCCAATGGAGGACACGGGCCATCGAAACAATACAGCTCAGGTCTGTGGTGCGCAAAGGTATCACACACAGCCAGTTAAGATAAAGTGGGATTTACATTAAAGTTGATTAAGAATTAAGAAGAAATAATAATATAAGGTAAACAGATGTGGCTGATCTCTGTACTTTAAAGATCTATGTGTTTACAATTTACAGTCCATGTTAAGATACTGGACTCCTCACATGATCACATGATTTTTTTTTTGTGTGTGTGTGTCTGCTCTACCAAGAAAAAAACCTACTTCTTCATTTGTGTATCCAGAGTGAGGTGTGACAAATTCAGAGAACGAGAGTGGGCCTACGCCCAGAGTGTTGCATCAATGTTCTGCAAATTTCAACAACAACAAACTGCTTCAGTAACCTTGACACACACACTGAGTCAGTTTCCCACACAGAGGCTCAGTTGAGGTCTATGGCAGAACTCAGAAGAGGTTCGAGTTGAAACAAATGAGCATTTTCTTTCATTTTGTTTAGTCAACGAAATGTGGAAAATCACAACTTCCTGGAGCCCAGCACGACATTGTCAAATAGCTTGTTATGCCCAAAGTTTCAGCACCACTGTAGACATCCTTTAGATCAAAGTTTGATCCTTCCATACACACATTTAAACATTAAAGCAACTCTAGCCTAATTACACACAACACAGTATGGAAACATTACAGTGATGAAGTTCCTCCATTAGTGAAACAAACAAATGGTTCAAAACTAAAGAGTAGAAAACAAGATATGGAAATGAGTTACATCCTGTTATGTTGTGTCAGATTAACATGTGACCCCCAGGTTGTGATTAACAAAATATCTAACCCTAACCCAACAGACTGCTATTTAAACTACATAAAAACCTTTATTCTAAAATAGTATCGTCCTAAAAATGCTGAGTCATGAAAAATGTGTGCCACTGCAGGTCACTCTAAAGGTCACAAAGGTTGGCAAACCATCATTACATGCTTGGCTACTGGGAATAAGAGTCGCCTCACATCACTGTCCTGTAGGATTTCAGCCGATGTTTCAAATACGTCTCGTGGCGAAAGCAACACTATCACTGAGACGGGGATGTCAACAACATGTCAGTGCTGAGGCATCTCTTCAGTAGATGGGGTTGGATCTAGGTCAATGGGTCCATTTCCTGGGAGTTGAGCTCTTGTGCCGACGCGAGCTGGGGGTTATTGTTTGCGCTCTGAGTGGCTACGGTGAATAGAGCCTCCCCTCTCAGTGCATTAGTGACCTGTATAAGCTCCACACGACTCACTGACATCTGACTGCAGGCCTGAGGGGAGAGGACAAAGGCAATCTGACCACACATATGCACACACGTGTCTAAAAGCTAACGCACCAAGACAATAACAAAATAGAGGCCTCATACAGCACTCACCACGTCTTTATCCCCAAAGAAACCCAATCGAAAGGAAAAAAAAAATTCATGGAGCTCTGCCCGTAAGCTTTTATCCTTGCTTTTGTCAGCCCCCCTCCCACATACACACACACACACGTGCACATTCAGACATATTCACGTACATATTTGCACATGCACACACTTACAAATGCACACAGAGCGCATCGCATGATGTGCATCACTTCCAGGTCAACAAGCAGAAACGTAAAGTGTGACTATGGGATGAGCGCCGAGTCGCTGGTCAGCATTCTCTTCATGTAACTAAAGTAAAGGAGAGAGGAGAGACAATGGCTAAATGGCCTGTTTCCTCTGCTTTAATTACACGTGGATGTAAACTTGGACAGAGGAACACACTCAAAACACACTCACACAAAGTAGGCGGTGTAAAGATTTCCGAGCAGAGATAAAAAAAAAAAAAAGAAAAGGAAAACAGTGGAGATCCCAGGAAGGTCGAATCTCCCCAGCGCAAACAAAGCATAAAGACAATCTTTGAAGACATTCTTTGCACTCCCACAGTAATTCCTCCCTTAAATCCCTACTCAGCACTTCACACACAAATGTATTTCCACTCTCTCACTCTGAAGTCTTTTACAGCAGCTTCCTGTTCAGGTAACGTCTTTAAGCTTCCTTTTCCCACTGAACCGCACTTCCACCTTTTCTAGCACCTTTCCAAATCTGTGCGTCTTTGGAAATGACACATATCTGCTTTGTTTGCACTGCACGCATCCTTTGTTTGTTAATCACTCAGTAAACGGAATCGCACACAGCCACCTCTCTCTGCTGTTTCCTCCTGCAGTTCTTCTGAATTGAGGGCAGCCTAGATAAAATGTGAAGATCTAACCATCTGTACGTCAAATAAGATGTAGATGTAGCGCACAAGCATGCACACACACACACACGCATGTATTTACACATCACCGGTTGGCAGTCGTAGCCCGATGTGTGGGCTGGAACGCAACACTGATCAGAGATAATGGGCAGACATGACAGGGATGGCAATGCTGTCACACCGAGAGAGGAAGGAAAGAGGGATGACGGAGGGAGAGGGAGAAAGAGAGGGACAAAGAAAAACAAAAGAGAGAGAGAAACAAAGTGGGAGCAAAGGGAGGAAAGGAAGGAAGGAAGGAAGAAACTCCCAATTCATCAGCAGACACAGAACAGACAAAAGATAGGAAATGAATGAGGGTACATGCCAGCTCATGTCAGCTCTGAGACACCCCTCCCCCGTCTGGACCCCTCCACAAATTAGAGGCATCGCCTTCTGTTTCTCATCCGCCACTAAAACAAATGTTCTTCGCCTGGTGTTTCACAATACCCACCACCCCCCACACCCACCATTATCACCATTCGCACCCCCCCCAACGGCAACTTTTAATGTCCCGCTCAACCGGACAAGTGGCATTACAAACGTACACGCGAAAGCAAACACGTCACTGTGACATAACGTTCGCACTGACTCATTCAGCTGCTCTCGTCTTGCACAATTTCTCGTATGTAAGTTCGCTGGAAAGGCCGAGATCAAGGAATGCACCATCTCACACACACACACACACACACACACACAGGCGCACACACACACACAGCCACATATGTATGTAAACTCCCAGTGGCTGACTTGATCCAGCATCACCAGTAGCATCACTCATGACCAGGTCAACAAAAGACTTATTTTCTTCTGTTTTAATAGTTTTTGTAGATATGAAAAAGACACGTTATCAAGGACTGGCACAACATCAGCAAAAGTAGACATGTTTTTTTCTGCTGTCCTCTTCTGTAAATCATCTCACAGCACCTCAGGTTTATTTTATTGCCCCATTGTGGAAGGGGATGCCGTCTCCCAGTTTGAGAGCGGGTATTCTACCAGCTGCACTGCAAAGGGATTCCCCCCATGCTATTGACTGCAACTGTGACAGAACCAGCACCTCAATTAGATACATTCTGTGAAACCAGAGAAGAGGAAAAACAATTCAGTGTCTCTCCACCCTCAGCTGTCAGTTTTGTCTTGCTTTTCCCAAAACAGACTTCAACAATATCTGTCCGCTGCCGGAGCTGCAAAGCGAGGATTGGGACGGCGAGAGGCGGGCGCGCAGAGGGCCCACAGGCACACAGTCAAACACAAACATTTAAACAGCTTGATTGCATGTGGGGAGATGGACACTTGGGGGGGCTGCATAAGCCCTGTATTTGCTTAACGGCAGAAATAAGTGGACCACTGAGGAAGAGGGATGAAACGGTGACAGCGGATGGAAACACGAGAGAGGCAGGCGGACGAAGATGAGAGAGAGAAAGAGAGAGATCATCCCTTTCATGTTAATTGCATCATCCCTTTATCATGCCCGCCACATGCTCGTCAAACTGCATCTTATGTGCTGTATCTGTAATCATAAAGAGGAGGGCGTTCGTCTGCTCTGCCACAAGGTCAGAAGAGTCGAGGATAGTGAGCTTGAGTTCCGTGTTGCGTATGCCGATGATGATTTCCATCTATATAATGTATTATTTGATGCATGGGGAGCTTTAAGAGCTACATGAGTGGATCAGAGAATAAATAAAAATTGAATCTTGGTATTTATAGTGTATAGAATATCTGTGTGTGTGTGGGTGTGAGGGCACTTGTTTGATTAAGGTTAAGGATTAGAGTTACGGTACCTGTGTAATGATTGTGGTTTCATTCATGGGTGCGAATGTAAGCGAATGCTACGTCCTCTTAAAAGACAACGCGGGTGCTTTAGTGTGGGTGTTTTTTTTTTCTTTTTATGAGAGGCTGGATGTGTGTCAAAGAGGATACACCTACCTGTATCTGCCCTATAGGTGAGCTGACTTGGCATGCGAGCAGTGTATCAATCTGGGTCAGTATGTACAGACACACACACACACACACACAATACAAACACATCCACAGGGGCTCACTTAACAGAGCCACATCCCCCCTCCCCCCTTCACGCTCACACACTATATTAGCCTACTGTACACAACGTAGACGCACACACACACACCTATTTGTCCTGAGCACACACACTTGCACACGTAGTAAATGGAAACACATGAATGCGCATAAACCTGGACAAGCAGTGTGTAACAGTGTGTGAGATAATGGCTTTCTCCCCGGTTTTCACAGCCCCGGGCTTTCGCAAAAAGTCTTTGGCGGTTCTGAGCAATATCGCATGCACGTTCACATACGTGCACGCGCACAAATACACACACACACACATACCAGTTTTTATCTGCCACTCTAAATCCTTTCACGGATCACTTCCTCAAAACACCCTGCCAATATTCAACTTCCTTGTGGCGGCAACTGAAGCAGTGAATTGTAGCAAGAAAGATAACATGAAGAAAAGATAACAGGAAAGACAGAGAGAGAAAGACGGGGAGAGAGATGACTGGTTTATTATTCTTATTCTTTTCTATGCAAAATCAAGACAAACGCTGTTAGTAAAAGTTAATAATGCAGTGAGCAGCATTTTACGTCTTCGTGATAAAACCGAGTACCTTTTATGATTTCGCACAAAGAGCTTACACTGTTTACAGTTACAGTCACGTAGTTACAGTGTCGTTATCTTAGTTACAGAACTTATCAGGCTTCTGTCAAAGATCTCAGTGTAAATACTCTTAGAAAAGTAGACTCGTATAGAATTGAGGCTTAATGTTAATAAATTACAAAGTGCTTCAGGATAAAAGTGCCACATAAATCCAGCCATAAATCTAATTACAGGTATTTTGACTTGTAATGTTTTATCGGCTCGTCAAAGCAATAATAAAATTATTTGTCACGTCTAAAATCTCACATTGTCTTATTTTTCCAACATTCCATATGATTTAGACTAACGTCTTTTAAATGGACAAACCAAATAGTTTTTTTTTCCCTTCCCCAGAGATAAAGCATGAAAGTGAGGCAGGAGAAAGGACAGCAGAGACTCTATGGCCTTTGACCCCTCATAACTCCTCGGCCGCCTGGATGCCTGAGGATGACCCTCTGCACAGCTGAGACCTAACACCTCCACAAAAACACGTGCATTTGAGTGACAGATGGTAAATACATCTCAAGCATTCACTCAGGAGGTAAAACCACACATTTGCACACTCTTCTCTTTTGTTCTTGGATCTCCTTTAACTTGAATCTTTTCCCTTATCCCCTCTCTTACGCTCTCTCTTTCTCTGTTTCCTTTTCAGTCTGTCTTGTTGGCTACTGTCGCTCTCTGCCAAGTCTTCAGCACCACACTGCTGTTAACTGCTGTTCCCTCAAGACTTTCAGGAGCTCTTACAGTAGGTCTTCCTCTTTGTCTGTCTACTCCTCTATTCTGCTCTTTAGCTGTTCCTCCTCTTTTATCCTCCATTAATATTTCCACACAACACAGCACACACACATACACAAAGTAGGCTAATGTCTTTATCAGATCCAAAACCGTTAGTGTGTAATCTCTCTCTTCATTTTGCATTGTGAACCTTTGATGGCATAACCAGGATTTCTTTAGACTGCCCTTTGCTTTTTTTTTAAATACTATTTCTTCAGAGTGCTACTGCTCTCTAACAAGCTTTTAACGGGTCACAATTGTTTTAAGTGCCACTTTAGTTTTTTATCTGCAGGATAATCTGACTTTATCTCAAGTTATTCCATCCTGCACTTCTTACGTAAAAAGCGGACAATCAAATATACACTCTGCTACAGCATGCATTTCTGTGTTTGCCCTTTGAGCCGTGCAGTTTGTTTAATGGCAGGCCATGCCTGTCCACAGGGCTGTTAAGGTATTTTGTTATCGCCAAATTACCTCCAGTAGGAGACTCTGCAATGTCCCAGTGAGAACATTAATGATTGATAAATTCCTTTCATCAACACACACACACTGGCCCAGGCTATTTCTGAAAGGCTTTTTTTCCCTAGCAGTTCTCTTGTATTTACATTAATATATAAGTGTGTGTGTGTGTGTGGAAAAGAGAGAGAGAGAGAGAACAGAGAGACTCATCAAAGGCACCACCAAACAGTACTATACTGTACGGGCAATGGAGAGAAGTCACACAGACACATGGAGATATTGTGTAAGAAAGCGTGCCATCTTACAAATACTACGTTGGTATGCAGACATTAATACGCACACACACTCACAGATAAGGACTGCGCACAATAAAAGTAGTCAGATGTACACATTTGGAGTCTTTACTATAACTTCACCTCATTTTGTCTCTCTCACACAAACATTAACATGTATCCAAATGTTCAGATCATCTAAACAACATGAAGCCAGTTATCTTAAACAGCCAAGCAACTCTATCTCCCCTTCTCTCACCTTCATCACCCACAAAGCTCCCGTAACACCTTAAAAAACAAGAAAGGAATCTCTTTACCTTCACTTAAGCTCCCAGTTGTTTCCTGTGTGTGTGTGTTAACAGTTAATTCCCTGTGGTGGTTAAAACACAGTCAGCACGTGTCCTTTCTGGGAGCAAACAGGGGGGAATCCTTGCATCAGTGAGACGTCTCTCCCGGACTCCAGCGCAGCGTTTCGACTCACACACACACGCGCACACACTTATACGGCGCACACTCAACACATGCTGCCTCTTGCACGCCTAGACCAGACTGAAGGCTGAGGGGAGGATGTGTGTGTGCGCTGCCTGAGTCTGAGCCCGCCCTCTTTCACTCTGGTTCTCCCCTTCGCTCTGCACTCACCCTGCCCTCCTCCTTCTTCCCTCTCTCTCTCTCTCTCTCTCTCTCCCTCTCTCTCCAATTTCACCTCCCCCGGCTTGCCAATTGACTGCCAGCATGTGTGCTGGGTCTGTGCCTCTAAGCCTTTAGATGTCCCAGTCCTCTTTTTAATTGCTGGCTCTCTGGCCTCTAGTTCTACACTCAAAAAAAAAAAAAAAAAAAAAAAAACAGAAAAAAACAAAAGACCCACAGATACAGTGGATAAGCAGAGGCACGCACAAACAGATAAGGATACATGTGCAGATAGAGACTCGTGAAATACACAGTAAATGAGTATTATTCAAAAAAGAATATAGATCACACAAACCTGGCACACAGACACAAACTGAAAAGCTACTAGGTAGGAAATGCACCCGAACAGAGATGTGCTTTAAGTAGAGAGGTGAGAAAAGTGCCCGGTGAAGTGCAGAGGAGTAAAAGAACAATCCGTCTCCTTCCTTGGAAACCTTCCATGATAGCAGCTGCAACTCGTGTTATGCTCCTGCTTGTCTTTTTTCCACACATCTTTCCTTTACTATCGTCTAACCCACCAGGGCTTTTGCAACAGAGGCTCTGGATAAAAAGAACAAACACTTGAGTGGTAGTATTTGCTGTTTTATTTTGTTTTTTTTCGCTACTTTCTCCCACATTGCGAGAATCAAGAAATCACCACTTGTAGGCTTGAAACAACGACTCTGAAGAGTTTGTAGCCCGTTCCTTCACTGACAGCAGATGTAGTCGGCTCGGATTCACAGTCAACAGTTGCAGATGGATTCAAACGGTGACCCAGTTTTATGGAGGAAAAAGTACTGAGACGTCTGTGGAAACTACTCAGACCACTTCTGCTGCAAAGAGTAACTCATATGGTTAGCTGTTTGCCTTTGTCATTAACATGAGCATGTGACAAAAGCAAATACAAGAGTATAAGAGTATGTGGAACAGCTTAGTATAGCTTGGGCGGAGAAGTGTGGAGAAATTTTCATCTGGGCTTTACTCAGTCAAAATAACAGCCTCACTTGCTACAGAAAATGTTACAATCCAACAAATGAGGAAATGTCCGTCAGGCATTTTTTTAAAGAAACTTGTTGGTGTGTCAAATGAAGTGTTCTTACAACATGATTCAGCGATGGATTTCACCCAAAAGGGTTTCCAATATGTCTGTATCCATCCACAAATATGAGCTGATATAAAATGCACTCTAGCAGTGAAGAACTTTCTCTCTTTTTGGAGATAACTATCCTCTGACAAAACTATTTGCAGATTTCTCGTCAAATCGCTTACCAAAACGTGTGGCTTGAGGACAAGAGATTTTATGAGAAAAACAGGGCTGATTACATAATAGGCCGATGCTTTCCCATTGTCTCTTACTGCCGCTCTGTTAAGCTGCTGAAATAACTGCTATTTGGATTATTTAACATTTATAGAGGCAAACATGTCGGGACAAAGGGCAAGGAAGGTAACAGATCTACCCAACAAAAGGACCTGACACAGCCTCCACAGGGGAGAAAAAGGGAGAGGAGACATTCACAAGCACAAAGTCGCTAACAGAGGTGCACACTGCATGCACGCGCAACACACATACATTCCCCGCTTCTTACCCCCAGGCATGTGATGACATTTCAGCACCTAACTCAGACAATACCGCTGCAGTGCTTCTCGTCTATTACAATTCTTTTGTGTAAAGCGTGTGTGTGTGTGAGCGTGCACATATGCTATCTGTCTGACAGTCTCCTACAGTAACCACCTGTCTGCCCATCACATCTCTTCCCAGTCTCTCCCCTTCCTCTCTGTCTGCCCCCGTTTGTTTTTTTCTGTGTTATCTAACGAATTAGCTAGAGGAGGTCGTGTCCTGCTAGGAGCCGGCTGAAACAGGAAATACCCAATCCAGGAGGATGAACAGCGATTTAGGCGACCAATTCCCACACTCCTAACCCAAACATAGTGTTATTGGGCTGTAATGCAATTACTCAAGGAGTGGGGAGGAATCAGTTTGTAGTTTATGGACAACGCGGAGCGATGGAATGTCGGCACAAGCAGAATACAGAGGAGGTAATAATAATAACAGCAGGTGGGGGATGTTATGTAAGCAGGGAGGAGGGTTTGGGGAACATCAGGATGGCGGGGGTTTCTTTTTGTTTGCTTGTTTTTGCACTGTCTGCGCTCATCATTTGGGGCGCTCTGCTTTTGTAATGTGAGCATGCTCATTGTTTGTTTTCAGCAGTCAGGATGGTGAGGAGTAAATGAATATCAAAAGCCGTTTGCTGCTCCCGTTTTACAGTTGAATAAACTGACTATTTGGTAGCGGTGCTGTAAGTGTAGCTGGTTTTGTCCCCCTGTCTTCCCGCACACCTGAGCTGGCCTTTCAGCACAATAGACTCCACCTTTCAATCCTTATCAGACCTTATCGCAGCGCGTGTGTGGGGGTGGGTGGGGGTGGCAATATCGGTTAAGAGCTGAAGGGATGAGATTGGTTTCCCATTTCATGCCTCCTGCCACCCCTCTTGCTAAACATATCATATTGAAATTCATGAACATACTGTATTGGAAAATGGACATACATAAAAAAAAAAGATGTGCACATATACGCATTCGGGATGCCAGTTTCATCCCCGCCCAACACCCCACCTTGCCAGATTTGATAAAATCATTATCACCAGCCATGCGAGTACAACTGATGAATAATGTATGCACTGCTGGGCCACAATAGCACACCCCTTCTGGCCTGCTACCTTTCTTTTAGAGTCACAGTAGCTACCGGTTGCACATTCCACTGTTTAAGGTCATATCAGCTAATCCCTGTCCGACACTATTACAGTTTCAATTAGCATGGGACACCACTATCTGTGCACATGCACAGTGGTATACACACAAAAGCATGTGTTGGCTGCATAGGGACAGACACACCGGCATACCGCCAGACAGAAAAATAAATTGGACAGGTATAGAGAAAGACACAACTGCACTCATTAATAGTGACGACAGAAGTGAGTGACAGATGTGACTGACAGATGCTGCAAGTGGGGAATAAGCGGGCATCAGGTGTGAGGCTGCATCCCGTCATGATCAACACAAGGAGCCGGTGACATGCATCAGATGTAACACCGTGATGGACAGCTTGGGTTTGACGCCATAGGTGAGACGTCAATTATTTCAATAGTCAAGTGCAACGGATTGCGCGCGGGCTGGATCTCCTCTGAGGCCTCTCGAATTCGCCGTCACATTCACATGCATGTAGAAAAACACACGCAATCACACAGGCTCACAGAGGTGGGAGGTTTGAGCCTGATCTTCGCTGTGCAGTTTCAACGGCTTTGTCCGAGCCAACATTAGATGTTCACTTTCAGAGGAGGCCAGTGAATCATGCTAGTTAGCTGTTACCTGCTGACAGTGTAATGGCCCCTTAGAGAAGATGGACAAAGAATGAGCAAGTCAACAATCAAGTTAATGCTACAGTTTTCTAATGAGCCCGTATATATTCTTGTCCTTAGACTGCAAGGTCATACAGCACACATCTGTGCAACATTAGCCCAAAGCTATGAGTCTAATTAATATTCATGTGGGGGAGGTTGGCTCATTACCTGCGGTTATTAAACAGGAACACTGTATATTGCACTGTTTACTTTGGTCATTCTTACATCGATGCTCATAAACCACAAAAACATGACCTTGACCACCTCATATGTTGTCTAAGAGGAACAAAACCTTACAAACAGCTTACATCATAAATAAAGTCTGATTCTGGCCATCTGATCACCGCAGGTCATGCACTGTTACACAGAAGTGAAAACAGATGGGAACAGTAGGAACCGAGTCTTGCCATTAGAGAGGAAGTGGCTAATCTCATTCTGACAGGGTACAGATAATGCACAACTAAACAAGCTTACGTCCAAAATGTTTTAAATTAGTTTGTCACAAGTTTTAAAAGTCTGTGAAATTGCTGAGCAAATAAATTAAATGTAAACCATCAATGATTCGAAGTAGAGAAGGGAAGCTGCAAATAAAAGGGCAGCACCGAGACAAACTCTATTTAATAAGAGGCTGATTGTTGTTTGTCACAAGATAAGACAATGAGCCTGACAAATGTTTTATTTTTTCTCTTACATGGTGTGCTTCCAGTTATTCAGTTATTCAGACCTCTGCTCGGGTTTAAGGTGAGCAGTGCTAGGCTGTGAATGACAAGAGCTCATTTGACTATGTGATAAGAGTGATAACAATGAAATTTGTCCTGTTCTAACATGCAACAAAGTTAAAGTGAGACTCATGTGGAAGGCAATTTAATGTGGACAGGTGCAAACAGTCCAGAGGAGGTATCTAATCATGCGTTTTAACTACATGGATTTACCATGGGTGTGCAGAGACTTTGTATGTGAGCAAAATGACGAAGAGAACATTTGGAAAGCCTGCATTTGATCTGTGAAACATGCACAAAACTCTGAAAATTATCATAGACAAACAGTTTAAAGGAAAAGTTGCAAAGAAGGAAACATTATTCTTATTATTCAGCTCATCTGCCGCCTTGCCAAGAGTCAGATGAGAAAATTGAGCCCAACAGTAAAAATAAATCCACTTACCAGCACCTGTAAAGCTTGCTTATTAACATGTCACATCTTGTTTGTTTATCTATTCACAAACTGAAGTGAAAAAACAACAAATTGCATTTTTACGGAGGATTATGTACCAGATTTCTTGCACGTGAGCAGTTGTCAGGCAACCAATATATTGGTCACCACCATGAAATAGCCTAACATGAGATAAATATCGTGCAAAGCAATATATCTGAAGAATAAGCCCAGCTATTTTTAACTATTTTAGATTCTGAAAACTATTTCATGATCGAATGAAGACAAACAAACACATGCATCTATTTCCTGTCTTGGTGTGAATGTTAAAATCAGTATGTAACACCCCCATTCCGTTAGTAAGTTAATGGATTTTATTACAGTCAGCCACACTCATCCCTAAACCTGATGGACTGATGCTTGCACAGCTACTTCAATCCATACTAATCAGGCACTCGCTGGGACACATAAGTGGGCAGACACATTAGCAACAAATGCCCAGCCAGTGATGAGATGACACACTGAAGTTGCAGTCGGTCCCTGGCGCACAACACAAACACTCCTGTGCAGTACACGTCTTTTTCTAGCTTGTGCTGAGATCGACAGAAAGATGAATGAACCAAGAAGCAGCGCTGCAGTCAGCACTACCTCATCTGAGGATCAGCTGGGTTTAAGATAGCGTCCAGTGTGGGTGGAGATTAAGACCAAAATAAGGCAATAAACAACGCACATGTATTTCCAAAGGTGAATAGTAATACTTAAATCATCTAACCAGAGTCAGTAGAGATGTGGATCTATCTGTGGGGGCTTTGTAATAAACCCTTAAACAACGAAAAAATAAAAGGTAGAGGATTTTGACTAATTACAGCATTCGTATCCACATGGTAATCTCTTAAAATGGCTGTGATACTTGGAAGAAAATAATTATATGTAGGAATAAGTGAAGACTAAATGTGTCTTTTAAAATGTCAAGTCTAGATTAACTTTAGTCAACACCGAGTAACGACAAAAGTCAAATCAGACATGTGGGCCCCAATGATACACACATACATACACACACAGGTTTACAAAGAGAATGGAGGATGCGGGATTTACAAAGAGTCATCAGCTGGCACTCAGCATGTTTGGCAAGCGTAAGCAGCGTCGGAGAGAATCAGATATAATCCGCAAGGCACAGTATCTGATGTAAAGACTGATCTGTGCTCCATACATGTTGGTATCACCCAGATCAGCATCAGGAGTAAAGGTACAGTATCGTACACTCCGATCATAATCCCCGTCAGTGAAAACAGTGAGCTGCATTAATTAGGATGCTGCGTTTAAAGATGATTATCTGGGATACGAGCGTATGGGACGGGTGGGAACATTATATATGTCTCTTTTGTTTCCGTGCTGGCTTACTTCAGCTCCCTTGCTCTCATTTGAACAAAGAGTGGCAGCAGAGGACTTAACTGTGTGTGTTGGTGTGAATGGAGGATTGGGGAGGGGGGGGTAGGCAGGATGTAAGAGACTTCTGCACACGCACACCGCACAACATCCTGACTTTGTCACAAACTCATGAGCGCAAACTGCACAGCCCATTTCATTACTCACACAGCCCAGTAACCTCTCGAGAGAGACACAAAGGCTCGCGCACACACAACTCTGCTCTTTTGTTATAAAAGCACGCTCGAACCCTCACAAGGCTACGGCCGCACACATCAAGAGATTTCACTGCTCTTGGACTCTTGGGCAAGGATGAAGATAGATTTTGACATGGTGTCCTGAAAAAAAACGTTGGCCTTAAGCTCTGATATAATACCTAACAAGTTGAACACAAAGATGCAAAGTCTTGGCTCTGCAGCAATAATAGAAATCTGAGATACACTCGTATGTATACATAAGATGAGTCTCACACACAAGGTGGAAAATGTTAAATTCTGAAATATACTTTTGTGTACTTTCTGTTCATATTAGCAGAAATACTTTTTTTTAACATTTCTTTCTTTCTATTACATTACGAAATATTGGTTTCCCACCTGAATATCTATAAATTACAAGTTAATACTAACAAAAAAAAGAGATTTACTCTGTTTCGGTAGTGATTTTGACTGACAGAACAGGGATTTAACTCGGAGCAACAAGGCTTACATTTAACTTGTTGAGACATTTGAGTCAAAACCACAAATGTGAACCTTATGGCAGCACTAGAGGAAAAGTCAGGGGATCATCAAAGTCATCAGAAATCATCGTTTGGGGAACCATGAACATCTGTACTAAATTTCATTGTGATCCATCCAATAGTTGTTGAGAACTTTGGTGATGACTTCAGCATCATCTTTGTGAGCATGTTAGCGTGCTGACGTTCGCATTTAACACAAAGCATGGCTGTGCCAAAGTGCTACAGCCTGACAGAACTGCTAGTGTGGCCGTAGGCTCTTATATGGATTAAAAATGGTCTTTTTCTCACCCTCCCCCTACTATTCATACACACACACACACACAAGCACACATACACACACATGAATTCCCATGCACTTCCTGCTCATTTAAGAAATCTTTGTATAAGGGCTGTTTCCAGGTCAAGCAGCGGAGACAGAATTAGACCTTTTTCTAGTCTGCCAGTTGTGCTTGTCTCATTACATCATTCACTGTCCGCAACACACAGCCATCTCAAATTTACGTCATCTAACCCCATTCAGTGCCCCTCTGTTTTCCACATGCAGACACACGGATGCTTAAAATACATATAATACAATAATTTTGTAAAGATGTAGGTCTTAATTCACATTGTATAACATTTTATGTGTGAAAAATGGATGCAACAGTATTAAATACTTTATTTTCATTGCTTTTGATTTTTTTTTTTATATTAACACCAACGTGACACAAAGCAGACAGTTTTCTCCCATAAGAATTTATAACCGCAGCATCTCGCCACTGAACCCGTCAGACAGAGCTGTAACACTGCAGCTTTTTACACAACCGCTGCGGCTGTGAGCTTCAGCCACTTCAGCTGAAAGTTGACAGCGCCAGCAAAAAAAAAAGGGAGGGAGGGAGAGAGAAGACAGGAGATGAGGTTAAGAGGTTGAGTGTGGGAAAAGGAGGAGGGGAGGAGAGGGACGAAGGGATTAAAGCATCAGAAGGTATAGTGTTCCTCTGAAAGATGACGGGCTGATGGCTGCTCCCACAGGAGCGACTGGAGGAGTAATCCCACCAAATGGAAGAGTTTAACAGTTGCCACCCACTGAGAGAGAAGCGCAGAGACAGAGGCGAGCTTACACAGTCACACATACGACAATAAATATACAACAGGGATATGGAGTGCACATACACTGCGGATAGACAAACACCAGAACTGGTAATTACAGTGACTTGTGCAACAATACAGCCCAGAAATTGCACAAACAATCACCACATGTTAAAATCCTTCAGACTGCAGAGGTGGAAGATATTGTGCAGGGGACACCTGACACCCCGCTGCACCCCTCCGACTCTCAAGCGTTCTGTGTACATCAGCAAAACCAAGGACCATTGTGCCCTGCTCTGATAAAAAAAGAAAAAGAAGAAAAACAGGACAGAGTGTTTTGCCGCTCTCCCATGTCTGCCGCAGATCTGGCCTGGTGTGACCCTGCATCGGCGCTCTGGTGGCTTGATGCTGCGTTCGCTGGCAAGCTCAAATAATTAGAAGTGCAAAACAGCCAGAAAGAGGCAGACAACAGGAGGCAGAGACGGATGGGATTTTGATGGGGCTGGGAGATGCTGCCAAGCCAGAGGAGGGTTTGAGTTCAGTGAACCCCACAACAGCCTCAGGACAACCCATACGTCATCTCGCCATTTTACGAGAAATACTATTGCCCTATTTGATGCTGAATAAATCATAACTTTGTGTTTTTGTGTAGGATTGCTTGAAATAAAAGACCATTATTGTTCAAATTTGCTAACACAAGCTGATATCGGTTTATTAGTACTCTTATAGATTAATTAATTTGGTGATTGCTTTGTTGATGACATGTTTAGAGTATTACATATTGTTTCTTTGTGTGCTGCCATCATTATTATTGACCTAAATTATAGGTTTCGGTTAACTAAATAATCAGTGTTGTTTGCATTTGTCAAATTAGCTTTTTCTGTAATTACCATGGCATTCAAACAGTCTATCCGGTATTGGATTAGTGTATTGATTTTCAGTTACCGGGGTTGAAAGGAAAACACTGCTCATATGTTTCAAAAATGCACCATCATAAATACAGAGAATCTACACACACACACACACACACACACACACACACACACACACACACACACACACACACACACACACACACACACA
>JBAJHX010000067.1:11839612-11866312 GCA_037176925.1 Amniataba percoides
ACACACACACACACACACACACACACACACACACACACACACACACACACACACACACACACACACACACAGAGGTATCCATGGCTCTGGATCACATGAAAAGAATAGACGTGACCTTTAGGTAGGTGAGGTGAAGCAGAGGAAAGCTGTTCCCCATCTGTTTGTTCCTCTTTCGATAATGGTGCTCATAACATTCAGGTAGGTTTCCCAAATGAGTAACAAAAAGGCTCTCTGGTGACCTCTGCTCTTGTTGTTGTTGTTTTCGACTCACTGGTTCAATTGAAGATTTGAGTCACAACCGAAGCATGAAACTGGCTCTGCGGTCACAGTTAATGAGCAGCTATTGAGCCTGATAAAGGGCGTCAATATGTGATGGAAGGTTCAAGACTGAATTAACAAACCACGCACCAGCACCAGTGAACTCTCTATCCACATTTAACTTCAACCTCTACCCTTATGTTATCATAATTTTAATCCCAACCCAAGATCTGCTGAGTTGTTTTTTTCAGAGAGGGATGAAAAAATGTTTCACTTTGGGAGGGATTTTCCTAAATTAGTTGGTTGGTTGGAAACAAGCTCAATTTGCTAGTTTCCCTTTATCATCGCTTTTCTGCTCTCACCGTGCCATGCTGCAAACTTTTGTACCACAAACAATTGTTAAAATGGTACTGTTTGACATATTCAATGATTACAAATCAGAATAGTTAGAACAAATATATCACAGGAACAAAGGAAGTAGATCACAATGTACAGATAAGCTGTCAGATTAATTACACTGTGTTTCATGCCAGGAAGTATCTTGTTGAAAGATCCCCATTGATCCCTATAGGAAGTTCAGCACAGTAATTAATCCAGTCCATGAGAGTAAAGGTAACAAAAGTCAAATATATAACAGTTAGTCCAATCATTATATCAGCAGGCAGCTAGTACTCATTGCAGCACATACTACACATATTAACAATCCCAAAACAGCACTGTATTTGCTCACAGATCTGACAAAAGGCTCACTGTAACATAGTCAGTAAGATATATCTACTACGGAGCTGGGCCAATTGGGGTTACTACTAGCAACAGGATGTTTAAACGGAAACCAACATCCTCTCTGTAATTGCCGGTGTTGTTGTCTCACCTCCTGCGGCAGCACCGCTCTAATTAAAACAGGTTAATTGCTGTCCAGGACTAACAAGGCTGAGGGCACCACAGGTAATTAATACGATAACTTTAAGAAGCAATAAGACCACGTTTTCACACACGCGCGCACATATAGGACCAACTGTGAATAATGGTTTGGAATGTCTGTGGGTGAAACAGAGACGTTTATACAGATTGTGTGTTCAGTCAGCTTACATATTAAAGATGATTATACAGTTATTTTTGCAGAGAATATAGGCCTATGTGCATTTTCCAAAGACATGAGCAAAGTGAGATGTCCTTGGCAAATGCAAGCTGGTTAACATTAGTCGTCTGAAGATAAAGCTTGGCATACACTTTAGAGGTCAAGTGTTTTGCTAAAAAGCACTTAGTCAGTACATGATAAGGTTACTTTTGTGGTTCAGACAGGGGAAAGGGGAATTGGGTAAGATCAAGCATTTCACTATTTTCTGGGATTTTATAGATTGAAGGATAATTGAGAAAATAGTCATCAGATGCAGCCCTGGTCTCCTTCTTACAGTCCAGATTCTGTGAGCACATTACTCTCCAAAATCTTTTCACAAGTAGATGAATAATTAAGCCAAACGTGGGGTGGAGTGTATAATTTCAGGCTGGGTAATTCAAAAGAATGCAAAATATGCGCATATTAGCACAGTAATTTTTCTCCTTCATCTCTGAGAGCGTGGGGGTCAGAGCCCAGACTCGCCCCATTATCTGTAACGGACAGAAAGGAGAAAGAAAGAAGAGCAGAGGAAAATCTTTACTTTTTTTTTTTTATAACTGGACTACACAGTGAGAGAGAGGACAGTCTGTGAATGAAGTATTAATATTCCTGCTAGTGTGGCCATGGACAATGTTGAATTTCTTCTCTCTGAGATGAACAGGAGTGTTAGTGACCCTCTCTCCCTCTCTCATTCTGTCCTCCTTCCTGTCCTCCTGCTTTAGTCGCTCTCCCCCATCAAGTCTTCACCCAGCAGAGAGGGCGTGTAGCGGTCTTTATTCTGCTGGGAACCGCAGAACACTTCACACCTGAGCAGCACATCTCGCACATACATATGAGAGTCTTAAATTGAAAACTCACAAACACACGCACATAAGTGCAATGGATGAGCTCTCAAGAAAGGAAATAATCACAGAAGCATGAAATGTGCATGGTGTGCTTATAGAGAGGTCACCTTGCAGATAAAAACATGTGCAAACATACTTGCTGATATCCTTCTGGTTCAATGATCGACCCCCAAACAGAATGTAAAGCATCCATGGACGTTTACTGACTGTTCTTCCTATCATTTAAGCTGTGCTGTCTGGCAAACTGGTTTCTTCTCTTCAGCCTGTTCACCACTTCCTCTTTCTCTAACTCTTTAAATATTTGCTTTGATAACATTTGCATGGGGAGTGATTTACATAACGGAATCCAGAGTCTGTCTGCAGGGAAAAATCTGCATGAACGGACTCCTGGGAAGAAAGAGGTAGGAGAGAGGAGAGGGGGGTGAATCAAAACACAGATCATTTCTGATCTGATCTTTTTTGTAAACGATCTGTAAGAATCATATATGTTATAAAACGTGTGTAAAATATGTAGATGTACACAAATTTATGTGCATAATTTCCCACATGTTTATGGCCACTTTCACAGAGGTGTCATAAATAATACTGTATATTCATATGTTGACAATATGGTAGTTTGTACTCTGCATCTAACAATTATTTTTAGTATCCATTAATCTGTTGATTTTTTCAGTCATGTTAGAGTAATTAATTAATCTAAGGATGACAATGTCAGTCAAGAGCAAAATATCTCAACAACTATGGCATCGACTGCCATGATATTTTGTCATCGACATCCCCAAAGATAATTCTCCTGAATCAGATGATCCTCTGACTTTTCTAGCACCACCATGAGGTTCATATTTGTATTTTTGAGAGTGTCTCAACAACCATTAGATGGATAACATTAAAATTTGGCTCATTCTCCCCTAAGGATGAACTCCATTTGTATATTTGGTAAACCTCATTTTCATCTTCCATCTAGTACAACCATAAGACAAAATTTGTCCAATATTTTATTTTATGACTAAAACAAAGCAAAATAAATGACATCCCCATTTTGTACTTATTGTCTGATTTTGGGCGGTAATACTTATACAGCTATGATACTCTGGATGCCATGTCCAAACCACACATTGTAGGTACATCTAAGTAAAAGAGCATTTACAGTACAATATAGTGTCAAATCTGTATAAAAATGACGATGAAAAGACAAAATACATAAGAATTGTTTGCTTGTATGCATATGGAATACTATGCTGTCACTTGTTTGAAATCACCATATGTGATATTCGTGCCATTGACCATTCTGGAGACGGCCACTGAGGCATCTCTGGAATGTCACACAAGGTCAGCGTCTGGCAAGCTACTCACTTGCCAAATATCCAATCATGTCTGTCTCCATGCCTTCCTTTATGTAGCAGTCAACCAAACAGTGTTAAAAATCCTACAGCCGCTCATCCTAGAAAGAATAATAAGCACCTTCTTGAGTAAAAGTGAGAGTTGTGGTCGAGCAGGGTTGGAAGGTCAGAGAGTTCAAAGGTCGGACCCCAAGACTGCTGTTTGACCATGGATGAGAGGAGGGGGTGCAATGTGTTAAATAGGCCTTTGAATCCCTCTGGAGTCATCGCTACACAGCCTGCACTCAGTGTAGCCCCATCCGTGTTCGACTGAAAGACTACTGAACCAATTCGAACATTTCAACATTTTTCTTCTCCACTTTTTTTTAATTTTTTGCCTCAACTATACCTATTACGAGATGGAGAGCATAAAAATGTAACAGAGGATAAAATGAACAACACAAAAGAAAAATTAGCTGTCAAACTTAAGAGTGACGGGGTGTTCAGGGGCTCCGCTCTCATGATCACATGACACAGAGCTCCGGGGGCAGAGGTTAGGTCACAGGGGCCTTGTAATTAGTCTGGCTACCAACCAACCATGTCTCACAGCATAGGCACCATTTATGGCATCTCACCCCTGACCTATGGCTCCTAGTCTCTAAAATATCCCCACAATGTCAGTGGTAAACCGGAAAGTGAACTCTCCCCTGAGAATAGAGGAGGGTCACAGAGGAGTGAGCACCAATATATCTAAATAGGATAATTCAGGCTGGAGTACGGGATAAGTTCCTGTCTTTGTTTCTAAACACTTATCTGTATGCATGGAGGTTCCAGCTCAGAGAGTTCATTTAGCTGATGCATTTTTCCGGAGTGATTTATACTAAGTGCATTCAACCCTGTGGATAAAATCTGAATACTGCAAAAATCACGCAAGTACATCAGCTTCATCGCATAAGCTGAGCTGCTTCATGTGCTGCAGTTAGAAACAAACGTGTGGGTCAGGGTGCAGTTTGAATAGCAGAGTTTTTGCTGTCCTGATGTCAATGCGGAGCTCACAAGTGGTTGTGAATTTGTTAGTCAGTGGCTGAGCCCACCTTGTAACCTTGTAAGGGGGTAACAAGCCTATTGACAGGCTGGTCTGACCGTGTCCTGGATGAGCACAGTGTGATGAGCCTGAGCTATTCTGAGCATGGGAGGTAAGTATTGGCGTCTTGTATCAGATTTAGGCGTCCACCAGTTAGTGCAGGGAGCAGAGCAGCAGTGCAGCACTCGGGTAGGGTGAAAACCAGACACACTGCTGCATTTTGGATGAGCTGCAGAGGTCAGAGGATACTTGCAGACATACCAGCCCAGGGTGAGTGAATAACTGAATGGACAGATTTATCTTTTTTAACAGTTAAAACGTGCAGCATAGGCTAACCAGGATATCCTGGTCACTGTTCAATACATTTTAGACTGCAAACAATTGACTGATTATTTGAGATAATAATCAGCAGATAATGAAAACATGTTAGCTGAATTCCAATTGCTTTTAGATTTCCAAATGACTGGAATTGTAATGACTGAACCTATAACAGATTGAACAGATTCAAAATGGTTGAGAAAGTAGTACATATAGCGTGCAGCTGTTAAACAAGTAAAAGCCTGTCTAGGGCGTTCAGCTGGAGCGCTCAGCCATACATCTACTGCTGCAGCCCTGAGGGGGGTACGATAGGAGGAAACCTCCAGAAATGCGACCACACTGGTTCTTGTAAGCACTGCTTCAGGGTGAAAAACTGGATGCATATGGAGAAAACAAAAAAAAAGAAAAAAGAACACAACCATGTAATTGTTCACAGACAAAGTACCCCTACTAACAGAACAGAAGCACACAGACAAATACACACACACACATTCATGCTAGTGAGTACACTTCACTTATGTAACTTGGTTGAAAAAACGAACTTCTACCTCTGAGTCATCTTTGAGTGAACACCAGAGGGACAGCCTCACCACCTCCAAGTGTGACTGTGTACATGTGGGTGTTGGATCTGATTAATAGTACGACATTTTCCCCATTGTTTTTCAATACGATGCGTACATGCTCTCACTGTGCCCTGGCCAGAGATAAAAGGCCTGAACCCTGTAAGACTGGTTCACCAGTACTTGAGGATGGAGCAGGCACAGCTCCTGTACTGTATAATGCCCCAAAGCAATGGCTATTAAAAGAAGAACAAACCTCAAGAATTACCTTTCACCTGAAAGTTTGTTTATGAGGAGCAGTGACAGTTATGCCCCGAGCCTTACGTAAGTATAGCTTATATGTGTTTTGTGTTGGTTCACTTTGGGGTTTGACTGAATTTGAAAAGCCCGTGCTGTGAAGGTGAGGTGTGAAAGCGGATGCTCTTGTTGGTATGTATTTGTCCACATTTAAAAAGGGTTGTTGGAAGTCCTATGAAACACCCATTAGATGTAAGGTACTAATACCAGAGTTACCACTTAAACCTTTGGTGAAATCTCAGCTTAACAGTTTTCATATATGACCAAAATGAAAAATGTGATGCAACAAAGTCCATCATATATGTCATATCTAACACAGAAATTATGCAGATTATTCATTCAGTATTATAATGACATATAATCTCTCACACGATCGGATAGTTCTGATGGTCTTTCTCATTCTGGTCTATTCTTTTCTATGCTTTCATACTGAGCTTTATTGGACTCTGTTGCTGTCATGGCCTCTCTCCCTCACTGTCAGCAGCATTGGTAGTCTCTATTATTCATCACCTCCACTCCCAGGCTATTTATACCAGCTTTTACAGTCAGTCTGTCTTTCCGCTCTACTGGCTGCATCTGTCTACACTAATACAGATATTTCATCCCGTATAGGCAGTTTTGGGCTGCCTGTGAGTTCCTGGCCTGCAACAGCATCACTACAGATTCCAGTGCACAGTGGACAGAAAAAGAAACACTCACTCTCATGCATAAATATATCCTGCTACTCCAAAAAAAAAGATAAGAAAATGGAAATGCTCTATTGTAAAAGGCTATACTTTTCTCTATGAAAAGGACATATCATTGCCACCACTGTCACCTGATGAAAATTGTAAATCCAATGGTGGATTTTAATGGAAAAATGACTACAGATGTAATAAAATAACAAGTGCTTAAGGTCCCTTAATTTTTATTTAGCACTGCCACTCATTCTGCTGTCTGAATGCCCTCAAAGCTGAGTAGAAAGCACAGCACGATTCACATCCCATATACCACAGAAGTTCCACATGTCTTGCTATGCATATTATTATTCCACTGCACATTTTCAAAGCTAAACATTTCATATATAGATTTAAAGCTCAATTTCTGCAGCTTGCCTCTGGATTGCTCCCTGGGGTATTAACTCCATTGAAGGGCCTCCAATGTCTCATTTCCCCTGGAGAGGAGCAGAGAGTGCCAAGTCACTTCACATGGGAGTATCCGCCATTCCCATGAAAAGGGAAAGGCTTTTAGAGGATGCAATTTCTGCAGCCATAACGCCAGCTATACTGTGGGCGAGTGTGTCTGTGTGTGTGTCACTGTGCGTGTGTGTTGGCCCGTGCAGGGCACAGCTGTTTGGTTTAATATCATGGAGCAAAGACCATCATTCCAATTTCAACTCAAAATTTCCAATCACAAACTGTTATTTATATTTCATAAGGCTGGACTGAACTGTTCAGTGTGACAGCCATCAATAATTTATATGAAGTAATTCAGCGTAATAAATAATAAGGCCTGTGTGTCCTATGATGTTTAGAAACAATGCTAAGAGCGTTAACTTGTGGATGTGTGGAAAAACCCGACATTGTAAAATACTCAAACACCCAAGAGACAGTGCTCACAAAGGTGAGGAGGACAAAACGTGATCTGATCCATCTGTGATGGAGCAGCAGACCTGAACCTTGAGTTATGAAGTGTTGCAACGCCCTCTAGAGGATGAGACAGCTTAATACCCAGTCCAGATAAGGTTTTTGATATCAGAGCCGCAAAAAACATCCCCTGGTTGAGATGAAGTAACGCCTTTATAATTGTTACTAACCGTGACAGCATTTATCACTGTTTTCTTACATTTTACAAAGCAGATTAATCCATAATGAAAATAATCAGTAGTTACTATAACTACAAATAACCTCCATCTCTTATTATTGGTGTTTTTATTACAAAATAGTTGACATACTGGTTCACCTTACTGATTACACACTCGTGCATGAGTGATAATAATCTATAACATACTAATAGTACATGTATTAGATTTACTATATAGCTATAATAGAGGATCTGAATACTTCATCCATATTATTTTATGTCGACATCAAGCCAAAAATGTTCTGTTGCTCAGGACTGATGCTCTTTGATAGCAGAGAGAAACGTCTTACCTATGGCCTGTCTGTCTGTCTGTCTGTCAGGTGGACTGTGAAGCATCAGGACGGAGCGATCACCACGTGACCACTCACGAGCCCAGGTATTCGCCATGTTTGACCGCCTTAGTCGTTTGTAGAACTGCGAATTTAAAAAAAGAAACTCTTCACATTAAAGTGCTTTAACGTTATTTAAGTGTTAACCACCTGTCATTTTCCCTCCGTCAATTTATCTAGAAAGTCGACTTTTATTTATCTTGCTTGTCTCTGCGTAGCCTATTTTAAATGTAACCTATTACCAAAAACGCACAACTCATTTAAGTAATTTAAACACTTTTAGTAATTTGTTACATTATATTTCGCCACTCAAACGTCCTACACAGTTATCTTTAGATATATAAAAACATTGAAAACAACGAGGCAGGCCTGCACACATTTACATGACCTAAAACATTAACATAACATAAATATCGTTAGCTTTGTTGGCAGGACACAGGAAGCTCCAATTCTCGACAAGACACGACAAATTCAGACAACATCAGGATATATCAGTGAAAAAAATATAAATAACGCCAATTTGACCAACCTGAAAGAGGACTCCGTCTGGGATTATGTTAGCCGGGCCTGTTTACCATGTCAGAGAGCGGTGTTACAAAGAAACCTGTGACCCTGCACAGTCAGTGACACAGGACAGCTGTGCTGCTCTGACCTGTCTGGTTATCCGGACAAACTCTGATGTGGGGCACCTGTTGTCTTCAGGTCCCTCATCAGGTGTAGTAAACACAGCTCAGAGAAAGATGTTAGCCTCATTATATTTTGCCAAGACACCTGGATACCAAAAACTAACACTACCTGATATGCTAAATAGTTTATAGTCATGTTATGATATACAGATTCATTTCAGAAAGTGCTCCATGCAAGTTTACATAGATGGCCAGAACTAGATTTTTAAGGAAGTAATTCACAACACAGATAAGGTTATGCAGGATCAATCTGATGATGTATTTTAGTGGAGCAGCACTATTTTTTTTAACAAAGATCAAAATACAGTATTTCACAATAACAGGAACTTTTGGCAGTTGAATTTCATTATCAGGTAACAGAATCTGAGAAACACCAAACTTCAATTACTGACAAAACATCCATTTGACAGAAGTCACCACACGTGATTCAGATGAACTGGCAATTTATTCATCATCTTTGTAAATTGCATACATCTGTTTATTACTTGTGCGTTTCCAATTCTTTGGGACCATAACTACTGAGCAGACTTACAAACCCAAACATACAATTGTGATGAAGAACATACAGGGAAAAGCATTGCTCATCTAAACTCTTCACTAGTTGACAAAAAGCCAGAGTGCTGAAAAGGACAAACTGTCACATCAAGTAGCTAGGTTGGTCTTTTTAAGTGCTGAGGGGGGGGAAAGATTGTTTCCAGTGTGCCATGTTTGAGCAGATTTACTGGGTGATGCCAATTACTCCACAGGCCAGACGTCCACCGGCATTGCCCGTCTTTAGACTCTCCTCGTTGCCTCCTTTTCCCAGGTCGTCGGCTTTCTCATGGATCTAACATTTTTTTTTTAAAAAAAAGGAGAGAAAGCAAAATCATAAGGGTTACAAGTTATGGTCTGTAGCCTAAATGATAATTTACTGTAAATAAAAATCCTGTGTCTTGCAGATTTTTGGTTCTCTCTCACACTCATTCTCATACAACTTCAGGCAAATGAAGCAAGATGTAAAAAGGGCACATTTCCTTACCACCATGGTTCTGCCAATGATAGAGTAGGGGCCAGTGAGGGTGAGCATCTTGTCTGTGATGTCAATCTTGGCAATATTATCTCCTCCTGCAGTCACATTCCCCAAGTCTCCAACGTGCCTATTAACATAAATAAATGTTATATACATTTATTTAAAAAAAATGAAACCCCATAAACCCCCATCTTAAAAGCCAAAGTAGGCAACTTATGTCAACATAACTTTTAGTCACCATGGCCTGCCAGTGACACACAAAACATGTAATGTGAAAAAAAAAAAAAATCCCTCCCTCTGCTTCTTATAAGGCTGTTTGCTAAAAACAGAGAACAATGAAAATGAACCTGGTTTTAAATCTGGGTTTCCTCCCTTGGCAAGTAATACAATGAGTCAAGTTCTTTTTTTTTTTTTTTTTTTTTTTTTACATCACATGCATCAACATAAAATTCACCGGTGCTATTCCTTCTATGATGAATCCGCTGCTGTGATTAAATACTGTGTTTCGTGCATACTGCAAACTAATGTGGCAGTACTCAACTTCAGTGTTTCAACTAAATTTAATATTGTTTTTATTCTGACTGAGGACCTTAGCTACATGTTCAAGCTCTCTCCGGTGTCTATTGTAAAGGTCTACAGATGTGCACAAACAAATCAAATAAATGACTTCCACTTTCTGTCCAATTATCTGGCTTAAAAACATTTGTTATCAGACATGTAATCTAACTACACAGGTTGGTGGCAACACTATGCAAACTCTGCTGAGTTGTTGCTGAACCAGTTATTTCGTCATACATAAATCACTGTAACCTCCAGTGCAATGACTACCCAATTATCCAAGTCTCCTTCGGCGCCTCCCTGCTATACAAACACTTATTCAAGAACACTGATTCTTTTATTGACCAAATGAGCCTTATAGTTAAATTCTGTTACTCATGATTTCAAAATTTATTTTAGAGTGGCCTCATTTCTCATGTGTGCAAGCTTTAAAACTATTACTGAATCAGTGAGTCTATGGATAAACTAGCCTTTCTTTCAACTGGACTCACCTCTCTGCATCAGTGGGACCGCCATGATTCTTGCTGTGGGGATTGAAGTGAGGGCCTGCACTGATGCACCCTGGGAAGGAGAAATACAAAAAATAATGAAACACTTCATATTAGCGCCAAGTGTAGGTAAGATGAAACCAGGCAGTGTAGTAACATTAGTTGCAAGTTATGTAATTTCAGAAACCTGAGAACTTAAGAACTACTGTCAGATACTCACCGTTCGTATTGTCACCAAAAGCATGGACATGGAAACCATGCTCACCAGGAGTGAGGCCTTTGATTTCTCCTGTCACCTTCACAGGGGCTGAGTCACCCTGACAGATTGAAATAACATGATTTAACAGGAGAAGACGAAAGATACAAAAGACCTGCCAAAGCCAGGTGGACTGAAGGACTGGAGCTGAAGTAAACAAAACAAGGAGGATTTCCACCTCATTCACACTCTCACATCAGTTCCAAAAACACACCCTTTCTACTGTCAAATGTACAAAATACATGAAAATGCCTAAATAAATAAAAAATACAAATAGCCCATTTGCAGATGACTTGTTCGCAGCTTTACTGACTGTCTTTTATGTGCTGCACATGAGGAGACAATTTGCTATCTAAACTACAAACTAACTTACACATTTATGCAAAATCTTAATCGATATGCACTGAAATCCTATCAAGTTATTGTAAAACTCAGGGGATCCATCATAAAAGCTCAAAATATGACATTAAATTGCTCGTTGTCTTTTTTGGTTTCTGACATCTTCCTCAAAAAGGAGACTAGACTAGAGGTGCGCAAGTCCATTAATCAATTAATTGTCAACTATTAAAAATGAATTACTAACCGTGTTGATAATCAAGTGGTTGCTCTGATACATGCATGTCCGAATTATCTAATTTCAGCTTATCAAATATAAATATCTTCTGGTTTCTTTCTTAGTCCTCGATAACAGTAAACTGAGCATATTTGGGTTGTGGACAAAAAACAAAAAAAACAAAAAAAAAAAAAAAAAACATATGAAGCCATTGCCTTCAGCTCTGGGAGCCATTGAAAATATATATATATATGTGTGTGTGTGTGTGTGTGTGTGTGTGTGTAACATATAATTATAAAAATAATTGTTATTTGCATCCCTACAACAGTAAAGAGGAAGTAAATAATGTTTCATTCTAGCTGCCATGTTTCAGAATTGACAGCTTTGCAATACTAACATATTGTTTCAACTTCCATGGACGTTTCATAATAGTCATTTGTCTGCTGTACTACTGCATGTTCCTCCATGTGGCTAAGATAAATGTACTGCATAACCAATTTAAGTGGACAAAACATTCAAGATGTTAATGGAAGATGTCTGCTGTTGTATTTGGGTGTAGTCAGAGCCGCTCAATCTGACACATGGCCCTAACTACACTCTTATCAAGAAGGCCAAACACTCGAGGTCAAGACAACAACGACGGGGGCAGCCAATGACTCAGCAGAAAAAAATAAATAAATGATTGGGACGGTTAGTGTGTACTCTTACTTTAAAAAGGCTACCATTAACAATGCAACTTCAACTTGGTGTTCAGCTAAGCAGCTAGAAACAGAAGAGTAACCTGATTTTGCGTCGTTCAAATGAATTAATCTCATCAGGCTGCAGATGTTAGATGTCAGAAACAAATGCCAAATGGGTGGACTTATGCAACAGGCGTCTCCGATGCATGTTGATCATTACCAAACCACAGGCCCTTGAACGTACAAAGGTTATGAGTTCAATGGCCACCCACTTTAGTTGGATGTAACATGAACTCACACGAGCAGCTTATCTTGAAGGATTAAAGCATTAATTGAATATCTACAACGTGCAGGGCAGCTGCAATCTGCACTAAATTATTTGCATACTTTTACGAAACGTGCAAATCAGCGCCGACTTGCTAAATGTTGCAAAAGTGCAATACTTAGTCATTCAAATGTAACACGGAGCTATCAAATCTAGGTCTCAACCCTGAATGAGTCATCTAAACTACCTGCTTTTTTGTGAATGGAGAATTTAGCTTGATTAGCATCGGGAAGCTAACGCTCCCATGAGGATGTCAAACCTCCGCGTAGTTTCATTATAATGACTCACTGCTGTTTCTAGCTCTCCTTCCGTCTCTTCCGCTTACCTCCTGCTCGAAATACACAGTCCCAGTGGTCTCCCCGGCTCCTTTCAGCACACAAACTGCTTTGAGTACCATCTTTGCATTAGTTTCAGAGGACGCACAAGTTTCTTGTCGCTCTTGCTGCTCTTTACGGTGACAACCGAGCAATGTAACCGCATACTAGGCGGGCGTAGAATACCGATCGGCCAATCAGAGGCAAGTGCGGTCAAAAGAGACGCGTCATGATTGGTCGCCGAGCATTACGGTACGGCGCGGCTCATTAGCAGGTGCACAGATCCTCAACAATCACTTTAACCGATTATTATATAAAAATAAAATAAAAAAAAAACCAAAACTATCACCTCCCTGAAAAAACAGGACTTTGAAACTCCTCTGAATGGCTCCGTATTAATATTGCACATTCTATTTGCTCAATATAACTGCTGCTCTGTAGTATTACTAACAGTATCATATATATCGCATTTATGTAATACTTGGTGTGTGCACATAAATAAAAATCTTTGAATTTATATTCTATTCAGCAATTACAAATTATGCATTTGTAAAAAAGGTATTACATTGTAATTAAACAGTAACATGTATTTCTGCAGTTATCAGTGCTATTTATCAGTGCCCTAGTATTTGCATTATCTTACCTTTACTGCCCAGCTGTGTTGCCAAATTACCCCATATTCCATGAGCACTGCATTAGCTTTTGGTTTTTGAGATCTACACTTACATGATAATTATAAAAAAATCTTACCTGTTTACTCTTCGATAGTAAAAGGTGAGCCAATGAGCATTAGTTGAATTACTCCAACATCACAGTACATATCACAGCTGTGGCTTTTAAAAACACCATGACATTAAGGATGTACCAGATCAGTTTGAATTTATGTTTTCAACATTTGGCTCAAAACTGAGTCTGGATTAAGAACAGAATATAATTTGAACAAGCAAAATGATTTGGTAGAAAAATAGTTTATTAAAAACAATTTCCTATGGTTGAAATATTGAAGATTTTATGTCCAGGTCTTTTGTATTTTTAACAAATCATAGAAACATCTGTCAACTTTCAAACCATTAGGAATTTAAAAAATGTTTAAGCAAAGGGCCTCTGTGATTTCTTCCAAGTCATTTTGTTTCTCTCAGATAAAACGAGTCACAGACCATAAAACAACAACTACCATTACACCTTTGAATCGTCAATTGTACAAGCATATTTACAGCAGTGTGTCCCAAGCAACACTCTTCATTTCATCACTTTCGCCGTCAGTGTTAAAATCATTTGTGAACAGGAGCTGGGCTTGCAGAGTCGGGGCTTCAAACGTTAATGACTCATCAATATCTGATAGCAAACGTCCTACTGTATGTTTGAAAGCTGTGTTTACTAAAGCTAAGTCAGCCACAGGGTTACATTATTTTCATGTGGCCAGAACTCATTTTTATTGAGCTTGATTAACGTATGTGAGACAAAACGGAAAAACTCTTCTGTCTGATCCAAGAAATCACTCTCTTCCTTCCAAACACACACACAGACTCACACATGAGAAAGAGAAATGACCGACATAAGCATAAAGCTCATCGAGTCTGCCTACTAACTTGTGTTTATACAAAACTCTCACACTTCCAAGCTGGAAACTGAATTTTTGCACATTTTTCATAGAGTACGATAAAATAAACCTGTGTCGGATATTCCTGTGTTGGATCTACAAAAACCTTCTATTTTATTTATTTAACTAAAAAATAAAAATATACACATTTAGTCAAGGATGTGACATTTAGACAGCAGAAAGATATTACCAAGTCCTTGAATTTCCAATGGAATTTTACATCTACTTAACTTGAATGATGTAAATGTTTTAATGGAAACTTTAAACAGAAACCAAGCTCTAAATCCACTAAATGTCAGATATTTTTACTGTTCTTTTAGCAGTTTTTCAACAGCTGCTCATTTGGGTAGAAGTCTGTAAAGATCACTCAATCCACTGAAAGAAAGCCTATTTAAATATTAGATATTAGAAATTTCTTCACTTTCTAAATATTCTGGTTTAGAAATACCATTTTATACCTTTTGTTTCATTCTTAAATTTCCATGCATGTTATGTTGAAATGTCTTAACAGAAATGCCTCTTCGCCAATCAATCACAATGTGTGTTATGCAAAAGAAATCTGATTATGCAACAGTTAAAATCCATGGTTTTGAGCCCCTACAATAGTTTGTGTATGTCCTTTTTTTTTAACAAATCACAATTATATGCACACAACTGAAAGAAGAACATTGCTATAAAGTCATGTCTGGATAAGTACAGTACGGTCCAAGAATGTGACTTATTCTTGATTCCCTAAATAATATCTAAGTGACAGGAGTGTTACTTTTTTCACAAGAATTGAGGTGTTATGCTTGTTATAAGTAAAATATTACTACCAAGTTAGATTAAGAGACCTTGTGAGGATAATCTCACGTTCTAGTCAGTCCCGTGTTTGTAAGAGCCTGAGCGCTACTGAAATATATAAAAACTAAACAAAACCAGGTATTGAGAGATTTTTAAGGACATCGGGTATTGGCCAGCAAATGTGCAGGGGTGACTGGCTGATCAGTTACTGCAAGTGTGTAAAGACAATGGCCACCTTTATTCTCTCTGAGATAAAAGCGGTGGTTCAAAGGGTAAAAAGTGAGGACATACTCAAAAAGGAGAGCTCAATGAATTGAGTGAGCTAAGAACCAGGCCTCAGTTTAATTTAGGTTTCCTCAATTTGTCAACTTCTTTTTAAAATTCGCATGACCCTTCTCAATTCAAACACTTACAAGTAACTTGACTTTAAGGCCACCACAGTCAAACCTATGCCTTACTTGCTGTGATATTGCAATGAGGAGCCAAAACACAAGATGAGACAAAAACAACTAAGAAAACGAAATGGCGAGGATATTCAGTGTTTGACATGACATTTTGGCAAATAAAAAAAAAATTAAAATGAACATATTTACCTCTTTGCGGAGTGCCTGCTGTAGCACAAATGTAAAAATAAATTTGATAGAAATCATGTTTCTTCCATCTGCAAACCAATGTAGGGAAAAACACAAAAACTAAGCTCAGATGGACACAGTTAACATGCAAGCACTCCGTTCATTCTTACAACTTTTAGAGGAAGGGAAAGAGGCTAGAGTTGACAGCCAGTATTTAACTACAGCCACTTTTCCAAACAGATGTTCAAGTGGGCAGGGGTCTCGAGACACAGATGCAAAGCCAAATTTTACCATAAGCTGAAAACAATTCTTTTCATATGGGTGGAAGAGGTTTGTTTTCAACAAATTTGTTGCTGCCCAGAAACAGTCAATTACCGGTTGACAAACTGTGAGTAATTAATAAATTCATCTGCCAGGAGTGGAGGCTGGTTATCAGTGTGAAAAACACCTTTTTTTTTAAATATTTCAGTGGTTCACAGCAGTCTCTAGCTGAAGGAGCAGTGAGCCAGTCTATGATTCTGCTTCCTGTTTTGTTTCTGTGGGCTCACTTTGAGCTGAAGGTAAGGGCTCAGAGGGTGTCGGCTCTTCTGCAACAGTAGTTACCTCTGGGGTCGGAGCTAAAAGTTCAGATTCCTCCTTCTTTTGAGGAGCTTCCGCGCTTGGTTCTTTGTTGGTTTCCACGGTGACGGCAGGAGTCAAACAAGGTTGCTCTGTGCTGTCAGAGGTCCGAAATCTGTCCATGTTTTCCAGTTCGGCCAATCGATCGTCTCTGTCCCACCGCGTGGTCCTCTCCCGCCGCTCTGACCGCCTCGGCCTGTCCCCCTCCTTCACTTCTGCTCCTCTCCCTCTTTCTCGGCTCCCTCCCTCTCCCCTTCCCCTTTCTCCCCCTTCTCCTCTCCCACGCTCCCTCTCCCCATCCTCACCCCTTCCTCGCTCCCTGTCGCTATCCAGGCTGCTTCGCCTCTCCCTCCAGTCCCGCCTGTCTCGGTCTCTGTCCCGATCGCGGTCGCGGTCTCTGTCTCTGTCTCTGTCTCTCTCCCATCCTCCTCCCCGGTGGTCACCTCCATCCTCCTGCCAGCCTCCGAGCCTTTCCCTCCCATCCATTCTATCGCCCCCTCCTCCCCTTCCTCCGTCTCCAAATGCACGCCTTCCACCTCCAAAACTTCTGTCCCTGTCTCTGTCCCTGTCTCGATCCCAGTCTCTCTCCCTCTCTGGCTCTCGGTCCCTGAATCCGGGCCTGTCTCCCCTGAACGGTCTGGCGTCCATTTCTTCTGGCGCCTCAAGGCCACGAGGACCCCCTGGTCTGATAAAAGGAGGAGGAGGACCCTGAGGAGGAGGGCCATGCCCGTGGGGAGGGAAGGGTGCCCTTATATTGTGGGGAGGGAGCATCCCAAAGCCTCCTTTGGGTGGAGGGGGGTCATGGTGCAGCATTTGAGGGTGTGGCCCTCTGGGCATCATCTGCGGGGGCATGGGTGGCATGTTGGGGTGAGGAGGTCGTGGCCCATGGGGTGGAGGGAAACGCTGCATGTGTGGTGGTGGGGGACCTGGAGGACGCTGCAGTGGGATTATACCGGGTCGTGCACCAAGCAGACCGCCAGAAGGGGGCTGGATGTTTCCAGGAGGACCGCCTGGAAGAGGACCTGGTGGTCCACCTACCTGGTTACCTGATGAGAGAAGCAAATGCAAAGTACAGCGTTAATTTTCTAAACGTTCCTAACTATCAAAAACTTTGACTGAATGAAAAACAACAAATTGCTTTGGCGAAAGGGGGAGAAAAACAGACTCACCCATAGGTCCCATCTGGTTGTTGAAGATGTTGGAACCCTCCAGCACCTCATCATTTTTCCTGTTAGCCAGACCTGCTGGGTCTAAAGATGGGTCTTCAGCTCCACCTTTCGTGGGAGGTGGGGGACCTAGAGGCATGGCACCCGGAGGAGGAAAACCTGGGAGAAAAGGGTGAGAGGAGTTAGGGTGCTTATTCAACCAGCTTGAATTGATTCAGTTCTGGTGTAAACTTAACTGGACAACATCCTGAAAAAGAAGCAAAGCAGATATTTGATTTTCTCAAAAGCTAAACAATTAAAGCAACCTATATTTTGTTTTCTTTTTCTTAGTCATTACTCCTGATGATTACAGCTCTTGGTTTGTTTGTGTAAACACAAACTAAACAGCAACAGTGCATCATGCAGACTGAATGAATTAATTCACAGGTGTGAAATCAACCATCGTTCCATAGTGGACACTGCGTAAGACAGAGAGACTGAATGAAAGCAAGCCACAAATGGTTTGTTGGCAGCTGTAAGAGGAGCTACCTGGAGGCATCTGCATGGGGTTGAAGCCAGGTCTGATGAAAGGAGGAGGGGGGACGCCTGGGGGGAAGGAAGGCGGAGGCAAGCCTATGGGGCCAGGAAAGACAGGAGGCTGGAGAGAGCCCACGCCAACCATTGGCTGCTGCATTGGAGGAACCTGAGAACATTCGAAAGGGATTTACTGGAGATGTCAAATGAGAAAGGTATCTGTTTTCCATCCCGGCGGCACAGGAGTTAAGGAATTTAGATAAAACATAAATAATAACATCTCTAGTATGTTTAATTCTGGTAACAAGTCGAAGCTGTTGTTCACCTGTACAGGAGGAGCAGCTGTGGAGGCAAGAGGTAATACTTGTGTCTCCTCAGGCTGCTGTGGCTCTGAACGGCCATTGTGGGTGAGTTCTTCTGGCTGTTCGAGAGTCTTCCTCACAGCACTCCACTCTGGAAAAGACACGATTCAGAGCGGTCAACACACTACACAATACACAGTGATTAATAAGACAACTTCTTTCTGATGTACACTTTACATGATGAAACAGAGGTGAGGCATGAATTGCTGAATTGCAATAAAGAACACCCTTGTTTTTACCTGGCGACAAGGTGTCTATATCCAGCATTCCTCCTTCTTTTAGCTCCTCCAACTGAACCTCTTTGATTTTAGACCAAGGTACGTAGGTGACACCCAGCTCAACATCCCAGTACTGTTTAAACTCAGGTTTAATGCCCTTGTTCAAAGCCCAAGCAATCTGGCGAGAAATAAATAAAAACAACTCTTGATTAATTTTCAAAAAATCCTATTTGATTTGTTTCTGATTTTAGCAGAGACGACCGGTGCTCGCTCACCTTGATGGCTTTTTGGTTAACTTTGTGAGTTCCTCTACTCAGCTTTTGTAGAGCCCTGAAGGCATCTTGTCTGTGTATCATGACAATGTAGGCACAGCCACGTGGAGGGATCATCTTAACAAGAGAGGACAAAAAAAAAAAAACAAGCAAAAATCAAGGAGACTGTGATTTCCATTTAAATAAATGAGTCTAGACTCAGTCTCATGATTGGTCCTTTAATGAGGAGGTGCACTTGACAGCAACTTGTAGTAAAAGACACAAAAAACTTCAGAAACACAAATGTTGGTGTTGCAAACACTGAATATTGTCAAGAGTTGGATCAATGTAAATGATCAATACAAGTGTACTTACATTGATGGATTCAATCTGGCCAAACTCTTCCAGTAAACAGGCAACATCTTGCTGTTGTGTTCGCTTATCCAACTGACCCACCCAGAGAGTTGTACTGCAAACTGAAAGACGCAAAAATATATCCAACACTTAAAATCAAAGGAAGGGAAATTAAAAAGTGAGGTCCTCCAAAGAATTTTATAAAACTACAAACAAAAAAACACACAGATGGATCTTTTCAGGTCCATACTTAGATAAATATGACCATAAATAGATTATGACTCACTGCTTAATGTCTCGCTCTTGGGTGGTGGAAGGCCTTTCTGCCGTCGCTCTCTCTCCTTCTCTCTTTCCCTGCGCTCCTGCGAGCGAGAGTGCGGTGAATGGTGGCGCCGGTCTCTGGAGCGAGAGCGGGATCGTCGGTGCCTGGATCGTCGTGTGCGGGAATTAGACCGTGACCTCCTCCGCTTTGGAGACCTGAAGGAAAAAAAGAAAAGCAAATTCAAAGTCATGATATGTTTACCATAAATAGGCAGAAGAAGCTAAAAAAAATATATGGGTAAGAAAGTTACAGCTTTGAGATGTAAACTCGACTTGACTCATCTCATTTCAGATGCTTACCTGGAGCCTGAGTGTGACCGCCGACCGTGTCTGCCATCCCTCATAGATGAACGGTCCATGTCCATTGATGAATCCTGATGAGGCACAGAAAAGACACTTTTATGATGTGATGCAAACACATTTAGACTTGGTTCATTCTCATTATGCAGCAACTCATGTGCACTCCTTTACCTTCGCTTTATATTGGTATTTGGTTTTTTATCATTTATTGTTACTGTATTACTGTACTCTGGCAAAACAGTCACCTTCAGGATTAATAAAGTTATTTGTATATGTATTTTTTTACTGCAACTCTAAATAATTACTTTAAACACACTTTAATTACTGAAGTCACTCTAAAAATGAGCTTTCATTATTTTACATCCTCTGTATCCCTTGTACTGTTTTTAAGTCTACCTGTTGTTGCTGCGCTGCACTGTGGGGAGGGTATACTCCGAGGAAGCCCGGAGGCCCAGCAGAACCAGGGAGAGGCTGCCCTGGTAAAGCATGCCCCATAGGAGGCATCATAACAGGGAAGCTTTGTCCTGGTGGTAAACCGTAGGCCTGGAGCTGGCCATTAGGAGGGAGCGGAACCTAGGAAAGAAAACTGGAGTTAATGTTGCGCACGTGCAAAAGGGCTTCTCAAATATAAAATTAATGATGCACAAAAAGACAAGTTCCTTGTTATATTTTATTTTCACATTTTAAACATATTATTTCCTTTTATAAAAATGTTTACCTTCCACAAATAAAGAGCATACAGTGTACATAGCATATGTATCAGGTAATCCGACTGTTGTATCACAAGCTGCAATAGTTATGTTGTGCGTATCTGTAGTTATTACCTGTTGTGAGAGGTCTTGCGACATGTTCATCATCTGCGGTTTAAAGTGCTCCATGTGCTGTAGGAAGGCTGGAGGCTGCTGCATACTGTGATGATAAAAATACTCCATCAGCGTCACAGCTTTTAGTTCGTTTTCAGAAATCAATCAGAGCTTCCCACTTCTTGGCACTGTACAGCTGCTGTAATACATGTAATAAATAAAGGGCTTACAAGGAGGGCTGCAATGAGATTTCATCCTTCTTTGTTTCCTCTCCAACTTCTGGTTCGTCATCATAGTCAAAACGGTCCAGCAATTTCTACAAGAATAGAGAGAGGGGATGTAAAAAGCACAAAAAGCAGTTTTTTTTTTCCAAAGCTCCTATATAGCATTAAATGACTTGCTGTAATGCTCCAAGTACTGTGCTACAGAGTGTCTAAGTAGGGCCAAACCACTTCCATGTTCTTTATTTATTTATAGTGCATTCAGCTGCAATGTGCAAATTAAAAAATAAGAAAAGAAAAGAAAAAAAACCCCACAGCCACCTTGTCAAAGGCAGTCTTCTGCTGGGTCGGTTGGCTGGGCAGCGGAGGTTGCGGGGCGACCATGCCCATGCCGGTGGTGACGTTTTGGGCCTGTGTTTGAATGGTATGGACAGGAGGCTGAGTGTTGGCGTCAGGCTTCGCTGGCTGCTGCTGAAAGTTCTGAAGCATCTGTTGCAGCTAAAGATGCCAGCGACAGAGGGTGAAAGAAGAATTATTAGTGAGGGTCTAAGTGGTGTGCGAGCAATCATAACAACAACACAAGCGGTCGAGGCGAACAACAGCCTGCACACACCTGCTGACCCTGTGAGGACTGGAAGAGCTGTGCCACAGCAGCAAAGGCATCAGAGTTTTGCAGCTGAGCAGCAGATGTCGTGGTAGAGTTTGCTGTTACCGCAGTAACTGGCTCTTTGGCTGGAGGTGGAGAAGAACCTGGGGGAGGAGACATAACACAAACATAAATGTACAGACCACAGCAGTTAAGAACTGTAGTTTAAACAACAATATCATGAATTTACAATAACCATTAGTGCCTCGTGCGTACAAACAGGTACCTGGCTCATCCGTGCCTGTGTAGGGCGCAGTGGCACTGCTTGAGCCAGCTGCCATGTCCAAGAGTGGCTGAATAACCTCGATCTTGAAAACCCCATTTTTCTGCCACAGGTTCAACACCCGCACAATCTTACTCTGCAAAAAAAAAATAAGAAAGCAAAATTTTAAACCTGAACTTAATAGTACAATTCTCCATTAATTGCAGTGAAGTTTTCACCACTCTTACCCTGTCCTCTAGTGGGCAAAGGCAGAGATTCTCAAAAGTTCCTGTAATGTTTTTGGTGAATCGCGGACCAAACACATCCTTGTCTGCTCCAAACTGGTGTCTGGACTGTCTAACAATGGAGTCCACCACATACAGGCCTGCTACCTTGTACTCAGGCTTGCACTGGAGAGAGCAGAGAGAGAGAAACATTTGTTTGTGCATGTTTGTTGAAGAGAAACTGAGTGATGACTGAGTATGAAGAGGTGTTTCTCACCTTTTTGATAAACTTCTCCACAATCTGGACCACGTGTTTGTATAGCTGAGAGAGAGAAGCAAGTGAGACTCAAAAAACAATGGAAATCATTTCAGAAACACAGACAGCACAAAATACAAGCAATTCTCAAAACAAATGTCAATCATATTCTTACTTTCATAGCTTTGATGGCCGATTTGGTGATGGAGATCATCTTTGCCCGAGAGATCGGAGGCTTTGAGTCCATCAGTGAGAACAACTAGACACAGATGAGCGAGAAGAGGAGAGTTACACAACAGGAGAAAAATATTAATAAAAGAGGACAGAGAGTGCCAGTCCTTTTTACTCCTTTTTCCACTGCTTTTGATTTCCACACTAAAATCAGGGTGTGCTCTCTTTGGCTGCCAGTATGAATAATCTCAAAGGTGATGCTGTAAATGGTTAAGTGGACTTATGTCCTGTGTGATCACTGCATTTTTCGGTACCCTCAAATGGAAGTGTGGGGTGAAACTCTCTTTTTTTTTTTTTTTTTTACTATATTGCACTGTGCAGCAAAAACTGTAAACATATGAAAATCCTCCCACTGTGTTGTTTCTCACTTTCATTTTTCAACCGCAACAAACGATTTGACTCTCTGAAACTAGCGTCCGATTAAGTCAAATATATTTTCACAATTCCTGCTCAGGTTTCAGCAGACTGATGCATTTAGATAGTTTGGAGCGTCTGAAGCTTTTGCAGCATAACTCGTACTAAACGGCCAGACAGCCTTGTCACAATGTGGTATGAAAAAGTTACGAAATACCTATTCAGTGTTGATTTCAGAGGAAGTTAAGGCATCTTAAAAGCTGTGTGATGCACTGTGCATTTTATAAAACTAAATAAAAAGGTCCAGTATGTGACAGAAACTAATTTAGATTTCACTGAAGTGCATGTTTTCTCTTCTAAGAGATGTATATTGCCATGTGAGTCACATCTAACCATTTGAAAGTACTTTCTCTGCGCCTGTGAACTACTGAAACTGCAAGAAGTATCAGGGCTAGCTAATAATGCAAGGATTACAGGTTTGCCACCCAGGTGTAGCTCGTAGCTTTGCCACACATTTAAGGGTTAAAAAAGGGCAGCAGCAGAAACAAGAAGCACCACAAACACCAATGGATGACTTGACCCGTCTTTCCTGGACATTTACAACCATCAGGCCTCACAGCAACCTGACATCTTATAAACAAACACAGGCGGTGTGCAGCACTCGAGCAGTGCGTTTTTAAGCTTGTCCACAGCAGCAGGACGGTGTGTTTGCTCGCCAGCAGCTTTGTTACCACGCTCCTGCTCAAGCTAGCACCGAGCACCAAGTTTGTGCGAGGCTACCGCCGCCAAAGTGGGCTGCAGAGTTGGTTTTGTTTCGGTAGCGACAGCCGCAGGCGTGGCCACGGTGAGGACGCTAACCCAGCTAGCCCCCCTCTTAAACCGGAGAGAGGCAAAGGGGGGGCGGACAAGTCCAGCTAGGTAGGCCCGCTGGTCCTCCGCACAGCACCGGGACCAGGCTCGGCTCACCTCGGGGTTCTCGGTGAGCGCCCCCCCTCTCTGTCCCCCCCCTCCCTCGCAGGCGGCTCACCTCGTGGTTGAAGGCGTTGACGGCGTCCATGGTTGCCCGCCGCTCCGAGCCTCCTCCCTCCGCTCCCGTTTCCCCGCTCACCGCGATGTTTACTCGAGGAAGGGTCGGTACAACATGTCCGCTGCTCCCTCCCGGTGGCTAACGACAGCTAGCATAGCATCCGTAGCTCTCGGGTCGGCGGGCACGGCAATGCATGATGGGATTCGGCGCTGTTGTTCCGGGGTTTGTCCACTGGGTGGCGCCAGATTGCAGGGATTAATCACACTGTGGGAAATGTGTATGAAAATAATACTGCACTTTTCAGACCCCCCCCCCCCTTATTTGTGTTCCTTCAGTTACATGAATTAACTACCAATCCCAGTGGTCCTTCAGTGTCTATAATGTTATCTACACTACATACACAGCAGACAACACATGCAGTCTTATATTATTTGGCCTTCTGTTGCTCTACCACATGGCCCCAAATTAAACCATAAACCGAAGATTTAGATTACTTGTTTTTTGTTCTGTGGATCATCCTCTACACTACAGAGTTCAACTACAACACAGCCATCACACATGCCATCTTCAGAAGTTTCCTGATGACTGCTGTAGCTGGATCTATCACCAAGGGTCAGCAGAACCACCTCCAGCTCAATGTGACTAAAACTAAAGAACTGATTGTGGATCTGAGGAGGACAAAGGCCTCCTCAGATGCACAGACCCCCTGTTTTCATCCAGAGACTGAACAAACTGATCCGCAAGGCCAGCAGCATTGTGGGGATGGAGCTGGACTCTCTGATGGTGGAGCTACGTGTCATCTTGGACAGTGTCTCCCACCCACTCCGTTATGTGCTTGTCAGGCACAGAAGGTCATTCAGTGAGAGACTCATTCCTCTAAGATGACCAACAGAACAGCGCAACTTTACAACTCCTATCTTTGACACACCACTTTCATTAACTGCTCCAAGGATTACATAAACCTGCTCATAATAATATATGAGTGCAACTGTGCAATATCTTCGTTCTACACTCATCTGTAGATAATATGCTTCTATTGTATTTTTGTATATTTCTATTGTTTTCTGTATCAGGACAACTGGAACATTTCCCAACATATCCTCCTGGGATAAATAAAGATTCAAGATTCCTTTATCCTTTATTCCTTTATCAGAGATGCAAGGATAGAATAAAATAAGAGATAATAATAAATATAGAATATATAATAAAATAAAACAAGAACTGAAATATATAATAATCCAAGATAAATAACTAACTAACTGTTGGTATACCTGTACAAAGTACAGAGGAGTGTGCCTGAAGAATACTTCTGGGATAAAGAGCAAAACACAGCATCTTTAATACCTTTAAAGTATTCATGTATGTCACAAAAATAATTCTTTCTCTAAAATTATCCTTAACAATTCTTTAGTAATTGAAAGTTTAAAATCAATGAGCCCATAAAGTTTGCGTGTTCTCTTTTTGGGCCTCTCACCCAATGCCAGCTGCGATTGTCTCCAGCACTCCTGCCAGAATGAGTGATATCAGTAATGGATGGATGGAAACTTTCCGCCAGGTATAATGCATATGTGCAACGTTTCCAAAACACACACTTTAAATGGAAGATATTTTATCCCCAACTCATTAAATAAATCCCTGGGTCATTGTTATTTTTACAGGCTACTATTAAAACTTTAAGGATAAATCCATGGAATAGTTCCTTTTTAAAAAAATGCCTGGTATCAGAAAGTGATCTTCAGTGCAGGCTCACTGCACACTGACTCGTGTCCTGCATGTTCTTGTAGTACTACCTCCAATAGATGGCGGTACGCTCACACTTCTGATTCCGTGTCTGGGCGTCTGGTCCTGTGTCTAGAAAGCGTGGGGTCTACCGGGCAAGTCACCTGTACATGTGCATGTATTCCGCTCTTTCTTTCTAACAATCCATGCAAGGAGCGAGTAGCGCACCTGTGCAGGCAATCCAGTCTGAATCTACACCTGCAGCCTCATGAAACAGAACACCTCTCTGACACATGCTTCACATTGGTTGTATATATTATTCTATTTCATTTAAGGTGTTTCTGTTTCTATTTTGCTCATCTCCTGCAGGAAACATTTAATAAAAAATCACACTGGGTCAGACTGAGCTGACCTGAAGGCAAATCCTGGGAGAAAAAAAAACTGTTGCCTCCCTGCATGTGTCCTCCTTTGAGTGATGAGCTCCGTGTTAATTAGGCCAGCAAACACCTCAACGCGCTTCTTTTGTCTGCTCCAGTGGACTGAGGTACAACTTTCCACTGTTGTTGGAGGAACTCCAAGTTCAGAGACGCGGAGGTGTAAAAAAATAAATAAATAACGGCAACGATGGCGCGCCTTGTGTGAAAACAGATCATTTCCTCACAGGCAGCATTCATTTCATTTATGGCCATTTATCACGGGGAATGTACACACACCTGTATCAGTGTGTGTGTGTGTCAGTGTGGTGGAGGAATTGGGATGGACAGGGGAGCGCTGCGTGATGGTGCGCTGCGCAATTTGGATCCTTTTTACCTCTCCAAAACGCGCCTGACAACAGACGTGCGAGTGTGAGCCCCTCTCTCCCTCCCTCAATCCTTCCATCCCTCCCCAAAATAATAAAAAAAATCTGCTACAGGCATTCAGATTGAATCAATAAATTCGTGTGGTGGCGGTGTTGCTGCCTCTCTTTGTTCACTGTGGACGGTGTGAGCGCACAGTGAGAGGAACCGGCGGGGGTGAGGAGGTACCGGGTGCTGTTGTAACCCCCTCACTCACTCACTCACTCACACACACACACACACACACACACACACACACACACACACACACACACACACACACAC
>JBAJHX010000067.1:11866412-11916015 GCA_037176925.1 Amniataba percoides
CACACACACACACACACACACACACACACACACACACACACACACACACACACACACACACACACACACCTCCCTCCTCACTTTTGCTCCGCCCGTCTGCTCTGATTGGACTGAACATCAACCCCACCACAGTGTGAGGGGCTGTGTGTTGTGTGTTATTTTTTTTCCCACCCTCACACTAAGAAACGCCCCCTCAGATGGCCGGTGAAGTGACTTGAAACTGGAAAAACACGCCGCCTGCACACATTCAGGAGACGCGTGGGGAAGCGGACTGAGGCACCTCCTCTTATCTCATTTACATCATTTTTTTTCTATTAAACCTTAAAGACACATTATTAACTTTTCGCAATCCAACCTTTTTTTTCTTTCTTTCTCATTGTGTCATTGTGTCATTTAAACCTCAAAGCCGATCCCTGCTGAGTCTCTGGATGTCTCTGGGTGAACAGGTGGCCGCAGCAGCTCCGGTTCCTCTTAACTTTGCTATTAAGGAGCGAGACCGGAGGAGTTCACGCACTTCACCTAAGCATTTAATTCTACCTGAGCTGTAAGCCGGGCGAGGAGGAGAGAAGAGGGGAGGAGGAGGGGGAGGAAGGACGCGTCTTTTCCTCCCTCGGTTTGATAAAAAGGGGGGAGCTGCTGCGATGCCGGTGGCAGACGGCGACATGGTGGTGGACAACGGACACGCGCTGTACGAGGGCAAAACTCCGAGCGGCGCCGGCGGCGAGGCCGTGCTGCCGGCGTCCCTCTGCAGCCCCGCGGCAGACATCCTCAAGAACTTCTACCACACCAAGAGGGTGGGAAACTACCTGATCGGGAGGAAGCTGGGAGAGGGCTCCTTCGCCAAAGTTAGAGAGGGTCTCCACGCGATGACTGGGGAGAAGGTGAGTGCGCTTTTTTTTTTTTTTTGCGAAATTGAAATCTTTGGCTTGTAGTCCAAAAACAAACTTTTGTCATAAAAGTAGTTTTCTTTCTCTGTAACAGCCTGGCATTTAAAGAATGATGCCTGGCATGATAAAAGTGTGGCTTCAGAGGAGACTGTCAGCTGTCACTTCACCACATGCGGACCAAGAGAAAGTCTGTTTATATTAGTCATACATTCTTGTTGTTTGTTTATTTTTATTTTTTTCTTGTTGAGTGTTGAGCTGAGTGCCAGCACAGAGAGTTGCTGGCTCTGTCTGAGAAAGTGATCAGCTCAGTGTGCAGCTCCGTTAATGAGCTCATGCGGCACCGCCAGCTGCTGAACTCCGCTTTACGCGCGGCGGGTGGCGCCTTTCCAGCGACAATATTTACTTTTTTCCTTGCGTGTGTAAGAAACAGAGGGGTGAGAGATGCCTGTCTTGTTTATTTATTTATTTATTCATTTATTTCTCAGACCATGTGCTGGGTGGCTGTGTTGGCTTTGTTTGCCGCCGCTGGTGAAGCTGGTGACGGTGATCTCACCGCTGTGGGCGCGCAGGGCTGTGATAGGGACAGAGGGGGAAATTGGCCGACCTATCAGAGGGCAGAGCTGCTGCTTGCATATGCAATCATGTCGTTGATAAATGGGCTCCAGACTCATTGCGATTCCGCCAGTGCAGGGCTTTGATATGGACCACCATTGGCCACTGGTTGCCTTTGTCTCTCCAGGCTTTTTTTTTTTTCTTTTGGAGGAGCAGTCAGGAAATTTGCATAGTGGAAGAACAAGTGTTCCTTCATGTAGAACCCGTGTCCTGCTTGCACATGTGCAGAACAGAATACGAGCCACTAAAATGAATCATCAGCATTTTGCATTTAAAATAAAAATGATAATAATAGTGATGATATTAAAGATGAGCTCACCCTGTGGCCACCTCAGTCCCTCACCTCCCCTCCCATTCTGTTGCTGTGAGGAGAAGAGAAAGCCCCTCTCTCCTCTTCCCTTCACTCTCTTTGTTGAGGATGATGCAAACACTGGCAATCACACAGCCAAGCACATCACATGCTCTCTCTCTCTCTCTTTATGCACACTCTCTCTCTCTCTCATTCAGCTGAATGCAGGGTCTAACAGGCGCTGGAAGGGAGCTGAGGGCAGTGAGTTTATTCCAGCAAAAAAACAGGGGGGGGGGGGTTACAGGAGGTCCATCCTTTTTTTTTAGCATCACTAGAAAGTCAGGGTGGATGCAGGGATGAGTGTGTATGTGTGTTTTAATAGCAGGGGGTATGAAAGTGAGGAGAGGTGGGAGACGGTGCTGTTGGGGCTGAGGGGTAGTGGGGGGTCCAGGGAGGTCATACCCATGTGTTTTGATGTCTGTAACCCACTTTCCCCTCCATGCCCCCCCCCCCCCCTTTTTTTTTCTGTCTGAGGGGCTCCTGATAAACAACTGAATCCCCCAGAAGCCCCCTGGCTGGGCACACCCCTCCCCCCTCCGTATCCCCAACCACCCCCCACCCACTTCCCCCTCCCTCTCCTCATATAGACTAGCCTACTGTAAATACAGTGCCCCCTCCCCCCATACATACCCCGCACCCCTTCTCTGATCCACCCTGCTTGGCGTAAACACGAAGCCATCTATTACTGCATCGTGACAGCAGCTCACCACACACACATGCACACACACACATGCACACACGATACAGCCAGGTTTAATTAGCAGCTGTAAAAAAGGTGAATCAATTATCAGAGATGAAAGGATGAAAGTAATAAAGAAAGACAAGCTGAAGGACAGAAGAAAGAGAAGACATACACACACACACACAACCACTTTGGCCCTCGCCATTTCATTAATGGATATGGTGATTAGTTTCCACTGGTCGTGCCTTTCCATGTCTGTGGGATCTCCTTGAGATGATTTGCTGTGTATGGTCGCCACGCTCTTGAACCCGGTCTAGACGGAGCACAAGGAGAAGCGGGCAAGGGATGAAATAGAGCAGACAGGGTACGTTATTGAATGCAATTAGCCACAGGATGGAAGTGTTTGTCGTGCAGGTAAAGGACACATTCTGAGGCTTTTTATGAGGACATCCTGCAGGTTTCTCCTGCCAATGAGACGACCAAGGGCAGAGAGAGATGCAGACAGAAGAGAAGATGCTGAGATGAGTAATTAAAGGGAAAAAAAATGAGAAACGCATCTGTTCTCCTCAGTCTGTTGAGTCTGACAATGAGCGGGCCCTCATTTATCCCGACTCAGTCTCATTTTACTACATTTGACTCCGCTCCCCGTGTGTGTTTAGCTGCGGCTAAACTCTGTGGCAAATGGGAGAATATTAAATGTCCATTTGGCCTTGGCGCCGTGTCAGCAGATAGGGTAACATTTGCTTTCCCCTAGTTTATGATGGTTCAGTGACCCCGCCAACACACACACACACATACACCTCCCCCTCTTGAAGCCTCAGGGCCCTATAGCGCCTGGGTGCCCCACATTGGGAGCAGCTGTGAGGGAGAGGTCAGTGTCGAGTTATATACCCTACGATGGCAACTGAGTAGCCCATCACCTGTTACACTGCAGTTCTCTGAAAACCTCTCCCCAAGACACAGCCGTGCACTACAGCGGTCTGCTTTCCATGGGCGTTATTCCCAGGATCACGGCGTAAACTTTAACAGCAAAACTTTAACAGCCAAACTTTAGCTGTCAAACATGCCATCCCCGCCTCACCTTCTTTCTCCTCTTCTCTCCTGTGTTAATTGATCCCCAGGTGGCGGTGAAGGTGATCGACAAGCGGAAGGCCAAGAAGGACTCGTACGTGACCAAGAACCTACGGAGGGAGGGGCACATCCAGCAGATGATCCGCCACCCCAACATCACGCAGCTGCTGGACATCCTGGAGACGGAGAACAGCTACTACCTGGTGATGGAGCTGTGCCCCGGCGGGAACCTCATGAACCGCATCTACGACAAGAAACGCCTGGATGAGAGGGAGACCCAGAAGTACATCCGGCAGCTGGTGCTGGCCGTGGAGCACCTGCACAGGGCGGGTGTGGTGCACAGGTAAAAAACAACAAACAAAAAAACATCCAAACAAAGGCAGACATGCAGAAAGAAGAAACACCCAGCCACACACACGCGCGTTGCTCTCTGATATCGGAGCAGAATTTGTAACGACGCCACAGAGAGTATTGACAGTTTGCCATCCGTAGCTCAGAGAGCTTTGTGCAGTCTGTGGGTTAAAGCTGACTTTAAGATCTCTGAATCAGACATGATCTTCTTTCTCAAAGTGTGGGTTAAGTCCTTATTGTGCACATTACTGTTAATCCACAAATAACCATATCTGTCTGCTCAATAACTGCAGAGCTCCGAGAGCTTCCCAAAAGAGCCGCTAAGAGGTCCCCAAATAAACACGATTAAAATAAAAGATAGATCGGCAAGCCGGATTTTCACGCACACTGCACAGATATGAATGAAAATACTGCATCTTATATTAAAATACTTAGATTTGATTTCGGGAAAACAACACACAAACTGCGGCTTTAAATCAAATTGCGCATATACATTTCATGAAGCCCTTCCCGAGAATATTAAATTCACTGTCGCACAGAGCCTGGGAACTAAGTTTCTATCACGCCGAGATGGCCTGTGTAGATAACTGTATAACAGGATTTCTGAGACTGTAGGGGGATCTGAAGGCACACAATAGACCCTGAAAATCAGCCAGTGTGACCCACATTGGGAGGGGTGTGTGTCGGGGGCTTACAGGCCGAGGAGGGGGGGGTGACCTCTCCCGCCTGTGCATTGTATGATGATGGCTGAGATAAGTTATCTAACGTAATCGCTGACTCTCGTTTCTCTCTTTGTCTCTCAGGGACCTGAAGATTGAGAACCTCCTGTTGGATGAGCAGGACAACATAAAGCTCATTGGTAACTTAAGAGTTTTTATATCTACAGTATCAAACTGGCCTTTCTTTGCTTCATTCACTGTAGCACTGCTTCTTTTAATTTCCCCTGAATAATACATTTTTATACAATTTTATAGAATTATACAGATTCTATAAATTAATTTATATACACTACAAATGTAAGAAGAACCTTAAAGCGCTACACATAAAAAGATTAGCTCACTCACAGTGTCGCTGAGTCCCGCATGTGGTGAGGGGTGAAGAGCAATTAAACATCCAGTTAAAACCCTTACGAGCTCTCACCCTCGCGCTAATCTGCTTCTGTTTGTGTGTGCGACGCGGCGATGAGGCGACTCGTTTGACGGGTGAGCCAAAAAGACGGCAGTAAACCTAGAAACAAACACTCACCTCTCCCCTTCTTCCGTCACTCAGACTTTGGCCTCAGTAACTGTGCCGGCATCTTGGGGTACTCTGACCCTTTCAGCACCCAGTGCGGCAGCCCGGCCTACGCTGCCCCAGAGCTGCTTTCCCGGAAGAAGTACGGGCCGAAGGTGGATGTCTGGTCCATGTGAGTGAATTGTCAAATTTCAACTCATTTGTTGTGTGTTTGTTTATTTCACAAGTGCACAAGGAGCTGATGAGTGTGTGTGTGTGTGTTTGGATCTTCCAGTGGTGTGAACATGTACGCAATGTTGACCGGGACTCTCCCATTCACCGTGGAGCCCTTCAGCCTCCGAGCCCTGCACCAGAAGATGGTAGACAAGGAGATGAACCCCCTGCCTCCCTCGCTGTCTACAGGTAATGCACCCGAGGCGCCAATGCACACCTGCGTGCGAAAAGAAAAAATAAAAATGAATCCATCAGCTTGCACGCCCTGCAGCTAGTGGCCTACCGTACACGCATAGCACTGCAATCGCCCCGCAGGCTGGAGCTAATACGAATGTGACAGATTGAAAGAAAGCATGTTGACATTTACAACGGCAATTAGACAGTTCTGCAGAAAGACGCAGTAACTGTAAGAACAAAAGAACGGCGAGGACAGCCAGCCCTATCAGATGTGATAGTGATTATCAGTGTTTTTTAAATTGTGAATGGACAAACCCCGCCCTCAGATAAACAAAGAAGAAAACAAAACGGCACAGAGAGTTTTCTGAGGAATTATTGGTTGATAAGAATTTCTTGAAAACGAACTTGGCAGAAGTACAGCCACATCAGTCATCATCACACTTACCTGTGACATTCAGTGAGGACAGAGCATGAGCGAGTCAACCTGCCTTTCAGGGTTCAGCGTTACTGGCAGCCCTTATCTAACTTTTCTCGTTAAGTTGCTGGCGCTACATGACAACAAGTAACATTTCCCTCAGAGTATCTATCAGAATTCGTGAGAAGGGATGCCACTGTTAACAGCTTTAATTTCTGATAAATAATACATAAATGTCTTAATCTTTTATTGTGGTTATTATATACAAGTATAATTAGAGTACAATTACTAAGGTATATTTTAGCTAGTTCAACATACATAGTTATATCTAATGGGCTAACTGACAATGCTGAGAATCAATATGAGGAAATGAGCGGGGGGAGAAAAACACAGGTGTGTGTGTACTTGGCAAGGACTGGTGACGCTCATGCCACAGATGCATCTCCTCAGCGTGTCACAACATTAGTCACAATGTTGTTAATACAGAAAGTAAGAGATGGCTTAACACAGTTGCGTAAGGGACGATTAATCTGTTTGTGACATAGATGTGTCATCATACCTGTCTTATGTAATGTTAAAGCGGATGAGCGGGAAGAGGGCCAAGTTTGTGATCAGCGGGTACGTGCGCCGTGTCAAGACGAGGGCATTGTGAAACTCGCGCCTCTGCTCCAACTGCTCGTCGCAAACGGCCCGCGGTGCCAGAGCAAACCAGACAGTGATTAATGTTTGGTCGCATAGTCAGCGGCCAAAAAGAGCAGTCATCCTTTCTGAAGAAAAACATGCAGTGCAATAACATGTTTTTTCCTCTTTTATGCAGTAAGCTGACAGCGTATTAATAATCATTCTCCCTTTTCTGTCTTAGCCGCCATCTGTCTCCTGAAGAAGCTTCTTGAGCCAGATCCCAATAAGCGTCCCAATATCCACCAGGTGATGGCTGATTCATGGCTCCAGCTGGCCAACAAGAACACAGGGGCACCGTACCTCAACAGGTAGACTCAAATGTCATTTCTATTTATTTATTTTTTGTTTTTTAAATCTTTGTCTTTTGAACGTCTTTCCTTTTTTTTTTACATTCAGTTCAATGATCACAGAGCATTAACCTTCCTTGTCTGTTTTAAGGATTCACATTGAGGAAATAAACCACACGGTGTTGCTGCACATGACGGAGAAGATGGGCTACAAGCACAGCGAGGTGCTGAGCGCCGTCCTCACCAACCGCGCCTGCCACACTCTGGCTGTGTACTTCCTCCTCAACAAGAAAATGAAGAGACTCTCCAAAGAGTACAGGGTAAGGGCATCCTGGTTAACACCTGGCTCGTGCCATTCTTAATAGCCGTTCATAAAAAAAAATACTCTACTTGATATTCTGGTGCGTTTAAAGCGTTCCTTCATTTCTTTGTTTTTTTTTAAGGTTAAAAGCATGCAAAGGCTCATGGGCTGCCCGATCTGGTTGAACAACAACAGCTGTAATAAGCGGTTTGCTCTGCGTGTTTGTTTTTAGGAGATGCAGTTCCAGGAGAAAAAGAAAGGAGAGAAGCAGAAAAGCGAATACTTCCAGACCCAGTGGAGAAAGCATGTGGACAAGCTCACCATCCCCCCCAAGCAGACGCCCGTCTACCTGGCTGTCAGCAAGGGGCCCAGCAAGGAGAAGAAACACAGAACAGGTGGGGAATCGTATGGTGTTGCACAGAAATACCTGGGTAGACTTGTAATAAAGATTGTTAGATACTGTGTTTTTACCACTTTATTTATTTCATCTATTTTATTTATTCATACAGGGTAGGTTGACTGAGCATGCATGTTCTTGTACGGCAGCGACCTGTTTCACATATACGTAGTTACCCAGTCATCCGTCCGTCCATCCATCCACCCCTCCCTCCATCCATCCATCCATCCATCCATTGTTTGTCTGTTCATCCATCCAACCACCCACCCATCCATTCAGCTGAGAAGAAACTTCCTGGATAAGTTGTCTGTTGATCATAGGACAGTTACTATTTTTTTTAAGTAAATGTGTGTGCAGTCAAATGACTAAGAAAGTATTGCACAAAAGTAAGTATCTAAACTGAATTACACCCAGAAACACAGCAACATTCATTCAGTTCAGTTCTTTCTTTCAAACTTGACCCTGTGTTTTTAAGAGTGATAGGTGGTCAGATTTTATCAGATCACACTCACTGAAAAAGAGCTTACAAGTGACAGACGAGGACCCAGGGGCAAAGCTTAGTTAAGCTCCTTTCTCTCTCCTCATTTGCCTGTAAGTGGTATATAAAGAAAGCCTATAGGCCATTTCAAATCCAGCATGTCAGGGCGAGCCAGTCTTCACAAGGTTAAAGTCAGAACAGAATGTTCTTGTACTTTTACACCTGTGTGTTATGAGCTGTCAGATAATTATGTCTGTGAGAAGGACTGTATGTTTTCGCTGACACGACATATAGAATCTGGAGACATAGCGCAAGCTGCCAAAAGTATACAGAGAGGCCAAAGCTCTCACCCTTTTCATAGAGTCGTATCTGCAGCCAGTTGAGCAAAAACCAATATTACAAGTGTCTGTTTGACATCAAAGTAAAATATTTCAGGAATCTTACAATGTCTTTCATTTCCTCTTCAGGTCTATTGCGTGCAATAACTGGTGGCCATCGTAATTCACCCCTGGCACCACCCGGCACCGTCGCCTCCTCCTCTATGGAGTACCTCGAGATCCATCCTCTCTTTTCCAACACTCCTCAGCAACGGAGGCGCTTGGCCACACTCCCACAGGTCAACACCAGCCCAGAGCACAACATACCCGCTCCGCCGGCGCCGTCACCGATCGGCATGCATTCCTTCGGCTCGCTCTCCAAAGCCGAGCAAATTGAGGACACCCCGGCTTCGCCCTGGTACAAGCTAACCAACGGCACTCTGTCCCCGCCCCGCCACGTGTCCGCCTTCCAACCCGACTCCTCTTACTTGAAGAAGGCCACCATCCCCAGTCCTCCCGTCCTCATTGTCAACCCGCAGCCCAAGAAGAGCATCTCGTCAGATTGGTGCGGCTCCTCTGACACCAGCGGCAGCCCCCCCAGCACCGTAGGAAGCCCTCCAGGTAGCTCGGCCTTCAGTCCTCCAAAGTCTGCATTCAGTCCCCTCAACCCCACCTCGGCATTCAGCCCTCCCTCCAACAACAGCAGCAGCAGCGACCCTGAGAGCCCGACGCACCGCAGCAAGTTCCCCTCAATGGGAATCGGACAGATCCTAAAGAAGAAGGTGCAGCTGCAGCCGTTCACCTTCCGACCAGAGCAGGTCGTCGAGGAGGTGGTGTCCCCCCCTCCCTACCCCATGCAGACTCTCCTCTGTGCTTCAGGTGCACTCAAGACCCTCTGCTGAGGGGAAACGACAAAAAAAAAAGGAAAGAAAGAGAGACTGAACTAGAGGCCCCTCTCAACATTTTGTGTACGTTGGAGAGGTCTTCCAGAGCGGCCTTCTGAACTGTGAACTGTCCCTTTATTGCGACTGAGCCACTTTTCATCGAAGACTCAATCAATTTGAAAAAAAAAAAAAGAAAAAAGAAAACAAAAAGAGGGTAAAAAATATTCCATCTCTTTTTACCGCTCTCATTATGTAATAAGAGGTGGTGACACTGAGGAGATGAGATTTGAAAACAGATCCCTGAGCAATGACTAAACCTCGCCATGTCCTAAATACTTAGTGAACATCACGTGACACGGGCCTTGCATACGAGGTGTACACGTACATACGCACGTACATACGCACATACATACGTAGATACATGCGTAGATACACACACGAAACACTGTATTATAGACTGAGTTAAGAGATACAATCTCTTGTGTAATATTGCTGTAACTGGTTACTAATTGAGCCGCAGACTGATTCACACCAGCTAACAGACCCCAACCCTGACCCCTGATTACATGTCTAAGTGTTTTGTCTCTGTGAAAACTCTCTAAGATACCCACTGACTTCCAGCCAGCTGGCACTGTATCCTCAATGCTGACTGGACGAAGGAGCTCACTGCACTATTCTTAAAAACCAAAAGCTGTAGTAACAACGGTGTACACCATCTTTTACCTCACTGCATTATTCATACATCGACGTATAACAGCGGTCCATCCTGTGACATGCTTGTGTGGATTTCGCCGAGGCGTTGCAGTGTCTGAGCGTTAGTGCCATTAGGATCAACACACTGAAATAGAAGTAGGTACCAAGAGTAGAGCCATGATCTCACTTTTTTATAGCGTTCTCATAAACTGTCACTCTGACAGTGATGATAATTTACAGCTATAACTTTTTATACACAAGTGTTACATCACCTCTATGACCCACAGGGAAACAGTCTTATGTGTGACTTTCTCACAGCGGGATATGCCTGCTCGTAGTCAGTTTTGAAGAAATAATAAAAAAAGAAATGATTAAAAAAAAAAATAGAGCATCAAAAGCCTTATGAAACTGATCGACCTCGGTGAACGCTGAGGGGGATGAAAGCGGGAAGAACCCGCTACTCGGATCACGCAACATCCATGAAAACTAATTCACTTCCTTTTGTCTTAATGCTGTAGTTTGTGCAATAGTCTTTTAAGTGTTAACTGCAATGACGAGTATTTGCAAAGAGCTCTCTGAGAGTGATGTGAATAATTGTGCTTGTAAATAACGGTACGACTCACGTGTTCCTGTCACTTGTGCCGTCCCCGCGCGGAGGCAAAACGTCCCGCCGAATTTGACTCTTTCGCGCGCTAGTGGCTTCTCTGAACAGTTTGACTCTGCTGAAAGGCTTCCGCGGGCACACGAGGCTTCGCACTGTTAAAGACACTGCAAGAATCTCTTCCTGTCCAAATGAAAAAGTTGCATGCGACGTTTTCACGAGTCAAACTGTAAACTGTCAAGGTTTGGAATTACGTCTTTGTACTTTTTTTTCCCGGTTGATACTGAGATTGATACAGACTCGGGGGGTCTTTTGTAAGATTTTGTAACGGATGGTTTTGTTTGAGTGTCAAGAGATTTCTATGCTGTATAAAGTATTTTAAATATTTATACTGAACCCATTACGCGTCTGTCTGGTCTTTTCAAATGCACCTGCTCACTGTCTCGTTTCATTTATGCACACACGTCAGTATAGCTATATGTTTCTAATAACTGAAGAAATATAGAATTACACTGAAATTGCTATAATTAAGAAAGCACTTCCACATTAATCCACAGAATCCAACACTCCTGTTAATTTATGTATAATTTACACAGAGCCTGAGGCGTAATAATTTATTCTTAAAGCTCTCAGCTCCTGGAGCACTTAATGAAGATCGGCCTCTCCGCAGTGCAGGAGCCTGTGTTTGCTTTACAACCTCAATGTGCCACTTGTCTCACATACCAGATATGTTTCCCACGGGACACCTGTGGTGGGTAAGAAAAGAAAAACACACTCTTTGCAACAGCTGAAGGATCCTCAGGCCTGATGCACACACACACACATTGCGACCCCTACCCTCTTCACACACACACACACATACTGTAGACACTAATCTACTCAGCTGTGGCTCCTGTGTCCCCAGCATAAACCTCTTTGGGTGACACTGCCCTGACGAGACAAAGAAGGGGGGATCACCAGAGCTCTGAGACAAACACACGCGTGGGACGACACAAACAGGGCCGCCCGATTAAGTCGGCGTGGCTAAGCTGATAAAAGCCGAGGGGCAAGAGTGGCTCTGAAATGCATTAAGAGCCGGAGCCTTTTGTTTATGAAATACATGCGGACAGTTAGTCAAAATCTGCAGGCGGTCCGGTGAGACAAACAGGCTGCGGCCGTGAATCCTGTGTGCTTAACCACAGCGCAGGGCGGTAAGGACAGCGAACCCCACAGGGAGACTGCAGGTGATACTTGTACCCGAGTGTCCAGTGCTGCTCTGGTGACACCTGGAATAGGTGTTCACACACAAACACACACACAAAGAAAATATGACCCACTCACAGTGTGGAGCTCCCAGAAAGCCCCCTCTCATAATTAGTCCCCCGTGGATGCTTTTATTTTAATATTAGTCAGGTGAAGGGCATTAATTACGGTGGGGAATACTAGATTTGTTTAACATAAAAATTAATCAATGACATTTCGTTTAAAATTCATTTTTTTATGTCAATTGTCAAGCAAAAATGAGTAAGAGTAAGAAAGAGAAAGAGTAAGTTGCAGCCTTTTAAGCACTTTTTTTTAGGGGTATACATATGGAAGTTATTAATCTAATGTCTAACTGGAGGAAGCATTAATGGAAGAAATCCGTACTGATGAGATGAAGATCAGAAAAATTCATTTTCTTCATTTTTTCAAAGTCATTTTCTGTGAGATTATTGCAATGATAATCTGTGTGTAAACAGGTCAAGTTACAGTGACGAGTCTGGGATAAACAACTAACACCCCCCCTCCCCTCACTGTCCCAGCAGGGGTGGGCGATGAGTTGATAGTTTTCATCATAATCACATTAGATCTGATTTTACCAGGAATGATTTCTGAAATATTTGGGAGGCTGCAAATGAATGATAGATGATTGTTTATGTCTAAATATTCTCATTTATCAACATATTATTATAGTTATTTATTATTTACTTTATTGGTCTGTTGTCTTTATGATCAAACCATACATCTTCACACACTCACAAACACTTTAAAGTTGAAGCAACAAGAGAGAGAATTAGTTGAGAGCAGACACACGCCACACCCTGGAGATATGCAGGCTTTCCCTCCAAATTTTAATAGAGCATCAAACAGCCAGTCTCCTAGCTACATTCAAGTGTGTGTGCATGCGTGTGTGTGCAATTGCATTCACAAATGTTCCTACCTGTGATTAACCACACACACGTCATGTCCTGCCGTTCACATCACTTTTAATGAGAGGCCAAAGTGACCACTGTACAGCGGGACGTTATTTCTGTCAATCTGTTTGGGCTTAGATCCTGATGACACTAATCCTGTTTTCAGCCCCCTTGATCGTCACATATACGCACACACACACACACACACACACACACACCAGGGTGTCATCACTGGCAACAGGGCGAGCCTTTGTGTCTGAGAAAAACAGACGATTAACCTGCTGCCTCAGTGATGGGCACCACACCACTGGGGACATGCAGGCCCACCACACTTAAACCCTCACACACACACATACACACACACACTGAGCATCCAGGTTCAACCCTGCTTGCCATCCTCAGCAGAGGTGGAGAGAGTGAGAGACAACCAGATGACCTGGCAGACACTGGTGTGCACAAAGATGTGTTTGTTTGAAGTGTGTGTGTGTGTGAGAGAGGGGGAGACAAACAAGCAGATGTTTCTAATGAAGTAGGAGGCTTTGAGCACTCAGAGGGGATTTGGGTTATTCAGTCAGACGAGTTTCTGACCGGTTCGAACACAGATGAAGGTGATTAATGAAACGAGAAGGCTGTCCTGGCTTATCAGAGATTTTACGCTTTCGCCCTAAAGGTGACATCAAAAGGAAAGAAAGAAAAAACACAAGACAAACAAACAAACAGGGCTAAGTTTCCCAAATGCTCTTAACGCTGAGATCATCTTTACACACGCCGATTCCTGAGATTAGTTTGGGAAATGAACCCTCCTGGATGAGGAGGGGAGATTTTTTTACAGGCTGACCTTTGTGTCTGTGCGACACAAAGACAGAGATGAGACCAGACCGTCTTAATGACATTAGACCTAACAAGGAGCTTTGGAAGCATATGTCAAACAAGCAAGCACGGAAGGAGAAGTGCGGTGATGGTAGTCAAAAGTTCAGCGGGTGCACACACACAATCTACTAAATGTAATATCATTGGGTAGTATTTGCATGAAAGCAGCATGCCAAAACATTTACATTAATAAAATAATCATTTGATACTAATACATAATAATAATGTGAATACATAGTCTCTTAAATTCAACAAGAACATGTTAAATATTACTACATGAGAAACACAGTGGACCTTTTTTTTCCACGGTGCTGTGGAAAACCAAGAGTTAAGTCGGGAACTGCTGATAAACTAGCAAAAAGCAACTGGTGGGGTGTGGCTCTTTTGTCAGAGGAAAACCAAACATGAGGATGTGAAGGCACTGTTATCCTCATTTTAACTTCACAAAAACCCAAACACATAGACAAAGAGGGGAAAAAACCCTCCCCCCATTGCTCACTTTATTACCTGAATTAAGGTCTCTCAAATCCCTTAAAACAGAAACAGTTTCCTTCTCAAAAAGTAATGTTTTTCCATTTCATGAGAAAAACAAACAAACAAATACATTTTTTTTAACTTGGCACACAGGTGGCACTCCTTGAGATATTTTTTCTCTCTCTCTCTCTCAAAAACAAGATCAGAAATTCAATCAAAGAGCGGCCCTCGGCCAATAGGATTTCAGTGTCTGTGGCAACAAGCAGCATCAGCTCGGGCCGCCATTGGTCCGCTCGCTCACGCAGGGAGCGCCGCGATTGGTCGAGAGCGCGCCGAGGCTTCATTGCCTCCATGGCAACATTGCTTCCTTATTGCTTAGGGAAGGTGAAAAAGGAGGGAAAGAGGGGAGGCGACTTTCACGCAGACACTACCTCTGCATTATTCATCCTTTGTCCCCGAGTGCTCGGAGAAGATGTGTGTGTGTAGATGCACTGACTGACTGAGGCCCGTGTGTGTGTGTTTCTATGTTGGTCTCGGGTTGCGTGGCGGTGATTGGCTGAGACTTAGGAGGTGAATGGGGGTGAAACCGGTGCAATAATTGCGCTCGGCGGTGCAACGCATCCAGCAACACGGCGTCTATATATAAAACAGCCAAATGAGTTCAGAGGTTAGCTGGCGAGAGATCCGCGGTGACGCTGCCGGGGCTTTAGAGCCCTGAATGGGGACAAACAAACAAAACAAAACAAACTAACAAAAACAGGGTTGTCCAAATCTGAGTGTTTTACAGCACACGTGGACATCGCGAGGACAGACTGTGGACAACAACAGCATCGCGAGAAAACAACAAAACCACGCGGCTTGTTTGTTTTGGCTTTTTTCCTCCCTCCCCAGCAGTTGAAAGAGGGATGGATGGAGGGAAAAGGGGGCGATGGGTGGGGTTAGAGGAGAGAAAAACATCACACAGAGATTAGGGTGTTGGAAGGATGGGGGGGGGAGGGTTTCATTGAGGACTCCTCCCCTGTGTGTGTGGAGGGATGGTGATGTTGTTGAAGGTGGTGATGGTGGAGGGAAAAAAAGGAAGGGGGGGGGGGGGGCATGGCTGGCTGTAACGCGATGACGAGATGGCAACAGGCGCTCGCTGCCTAGCACGTGCTCCCGCAGTTGCCATCGCAACCTGCCCTTGGATACAGCGTGCTGGTTGGCCGCCTGCTCACTGTTGTTGTTTCCGTGAAAGGCTGATGGAAACCTCGTGGATGGTGAAGCCGCTTCCCGCCTCGCCGAGAAGGAAAGTGTTGCTAGGCACATTAGAGGTCAGTTGGTAAACAAACCTTCAGTATATATAATCACATCACCACCCCATAACTTTTGCTGTTTAACTCTTAAATCCGAGAGACGCTCCTACATAAAGCTTGATGAGCCCACTGATTCCCTCCACAATCTCACTGCTCAAAGAGAGAGAAGCATTTTAAAGGGATTATTCTGACACCTTAAAGTTTGGTGTAACCCTACATGGAGAACTGACAGCACAAGATTCATAAAATAATGTCTTTATTTTTTATTTTTTTTAAGCAACAGATGCATCTTGAAATGAAAATGCTTGAAGACAAAGCTTTGAACAATAATAAACAGTAGTAAGTCTACATAATAACAAGTATATGGGTGCAAATTAGCATATAAGAAAGTAAAATATTATCCAACAGTGTGCCAAGCTGTGATGGCCGATATTAAAGAGGGTGTGTCTGTTTATGATGAAGAGCTCTCTGGCCACAGCACAGCGATAAAAAGCACACATTCTGAGATCCTTCAGTGCCCCATACTTGAGGAAGAGAACAAAGAGAAAGTGTGTGTGTTTGTGTGTGTATGTGTGTGGCCTCGGGTGGCCAGATCAATATGGCATTGTGCTGAGTGTGCAGCCTGCCTGATGAAATCCCGCACAAATAAACATTCAGCTCGTGGTGTACATTTGCTCTGCGCCGACACGCACGGAGGGAGGAACGGCGCCGTGAGCCGCGAGGAGCAGAGCTGACAACATGATCGATTAGGTGTGCGGGCAGTCTTTGTTTCACAGACTGTAATCAGGACAAAGCGGAGTGGAGAGCTGTGTGTGTGTGTGTGTGTGTGTGTGTGTGTGTGTGTCTGGCTGTTTGTGAGTGTTCAAGGTGAGGCTGAGACAAAAAGGCATTACTGCGGGAATGTGGTTGAAATTGAAGTTAGAGGAGGAAGCAGTGATGTGGATCTGAGGAGCAGGGGATGTTTAATCCCCCCCCCCAAACACCTGGACAAAACACCCAGCCCGGACAAGTTGACGTCCATCACTTGTCACGTCTCGTCACGTCACTCTTGAAGGCCTGTTTCGATCTCCTCCAGCCTCTGTGCCATGGACATCACCAGCATTTTCATCTAGGAAGGATAAAGCGGTGGGGGGGGGGTGTTTGAAAGGGGCACAGGTTCGGGAGGTGAATGTAAACAGCAAGGGCAGGAAGGTGGAAAAATGAGTGAAGGGGTGAGGATGGAAAGGGCGGATATGAAGGAGTGAGAACGGGGAAGACAGACGAAGAGGGGAAAGTGGACAGGTGGGAAATGAAGGGGGCAGTGGGGAGCAGTGAAGAGGAAAGAGGGGAGGAGTAAAGATAATTGGAAGAAAGGGTGGGGAGGGAGAGTGACGAAACCCAGAGGGGACGGATGGGTATGGGGTGGAGGAGGGGGGTGGGGGGCAGGTCAGTGAGTGTACAAGATAAAAAACCCAAACAAGTGTCTACGAGACAGTCAGACAGACAGACAGACAGAATACATTAAGTATGGCGGCGGGGTGACGAACACCTTCGTCAGACAGTATAGATGAGGACAAAGAACATTAGAGTGTGGGGCTGTGTCCTCTTTACTTTTCACTTTATACTGGTGGTGATACCAAAGTATCAGCTTTGTGAAGTAAAAAAAGCAAACAAAAAAAAACCTTCAGCAAGTTCCCACTGCTAGATAACTAGTTGCCATTTTTGCTTTATAAATTAATCAATTTTCTGAAGATGAATCTACAAATCAGTTTAAAATCAAAAAGATGTACAGCATGTACATTAAACTGTCAAAATATGAACTTTTTCTAAATGAAATCGAAAAATTGGCAAAACATTTCTTTCTTCAAATCTGATCAACAGCTTTCAATAGTTGTTGTAATATTTCAGTAACAACATAACCTGTGGACAGAAAAGCTGTTACATGTGACTTCTAGCAAACATGTTTTGGCTTTGGGGCCAAACTCAAACATAATGCTGATGGAAAGAAGTCAAACTTGTCAGTGGAAAAGCCTTAGTGATTTATGGTGACTGACGTGGTGAAAGAAAGAACTCATTTAAATTCTTGACCCACTCAAAGGCTTTAATAATCTAGTTACAATGTGCCAAGGGCTAACAATGAATGATGGTGAGAAAACCATCTAAAATGAATACAATCAGCATGGGGCTGTGGTCGGATTAATCTTCAGCCTCTGTATACAGTCAGTGAAGAGGTGGATTAAGGTGGCAACCTACATATTAACCACAGACAGTATGAGAGAAACCTGTTCATTTCACTCTACAACATCCGCATGGTCCCCTGCAGCCTCATAATTACAGCAGTGACACTGGCATTGTTGCGTGAGACGAGCTAAAGAGGTGATTAATTTTGAAGCGTGTTTGTTTTGGTGGTTCACAAACAGAAGAGACAAGATAATTATAAATGGAAACTACGTGAGTAACATGCAGTAATGACACTGTGTGCTAACAAACACACACGAAATATTCAAAAGAACTTGTAAACACATTTCATGTTCTGTTGCTCACGAGCAGTGTTTTCTTTTGTACTTTTTATACAAGCACTTTAACCTTTCTAAAATACAGTGTTGCGTAGATAACATCTCGTAATGGATCAATTCTCAAAAAACAGGAAATTCCACTGCCTCTGCCAAGAAATGTAGAACGGCATACATGCAGCCAGTTACAGTGACAAAGACGCTTCATGATCAAAACATGTTTTTCCTCTAACAAAGATTCCTCAACATGCTCCCCATCACATCCATTGTCCTAGCAGGTACTACTGCACACCATCACCACCTACTGGCCAATCTGTGCATTGGTAGCTATTTTTTAAACAAAGAAGGATTTAAAAGAACTTTGGGAATCATGATACAATTACAGAGAAAAACGCAAGTACTCTCTAAATTTTCATAATAAGAAGACAAACAGGAAAGGAATTAAAGGTTCAAATATACAAAACAAAAGAGAAATATATTTAGATGTTTATATAAGAATTTTTCTTGTGTCTTTTATTGTAATCTAAAATAACCCCTAAACTAAACCTATTTTCAGGGAGTGACACAGAGAGATGAGGTAATGTCTGATATAAGCGTCTGCCCGTCACAGGACCAAGGGCTTCCCAGAACTGAGCTGATGTCATCATTAGTACAACCTGTGCATTGATAATCAATGAGCAGCTATAAAGCACTACAAGGACACTGTCAGCAAGACAACACAACACACAGGACAGTGGTTGCTGCCAAAACTGGTAAGGGCAGGACAGATCTGTAGATTTTCATCATTTTCTTCCATATTCATTATGCAAATTTAAAAGACTAAACTAGACTTGTTTTTAGAGAAAATGTCATAGTTACATACTGCAACAAGCTTTAGAGCAGAAATTCTGCTCAGCGGATGAAACATTTTCATCTCACACTGACAGAATATAAGAGAAAATCAGACAAAGAAAAGCAGCAGCAGTAAATTACCTGTGTCAGCTGTTGTTCAACAATGCCTCTATACTCCAGTGTGACTGGCTGCTCTTTGGGGCCCTCTGCTGCCAACATCTGATTTGCAGAACCAAGCACATAGCTAGAGGAGATTCACAGTTAAACATTAGAGTGTTAAATGCAGGCACAGGGGGCAATACACACTATTAACACCTGCACAACTAATAAAATTGAATACAATATCTCAACAATGAACTCCACCTGTGTAAAGCGTATCACATCTAGCTTTAGTGTAAGACGGATTGTGTAGCTTCCTGGACATCTTGTTTTAAAAAAAGATCGGACCAGAAATGTTTTCAGTTTTGGAATACAATAAACAACACACCTCATTTTATTTCAAACTTGTTATTTGAAACATAAGGAATTCGGCTTATAACGATTTGTGCCTTCTGTTGATGGACACAAACAGCAAACCCATATAATGTAAAGCTAAAACATTAATGTCAACGTGTGATGTTTTCCATAGCAAAGTGGGGGGTTTCTTGATTTATCTTGATCGTGAGAAAGCGCTGAGGTCATCAAGACTGCATTTGTTAATATCACTTGATATATGGGGGTCATATTTTCAAGTTACAAAAATAATACATCAAACAAATAAGTGGGCAATTTCATTAGAGAACATCTTGTCAGATAATGTTCCTAGACTGTAGTGAAACTGCATTGGCATGTTTTTTTATCTTGTTAAATAAGAGGTGTGCAACACTCTTAAAAGTATAAAGTCATGACTTGACCATTAAACCTTTAGACAATTATCAAATATCACACTGAAAAAAATGAACCCCTCAACATACCTGTCGATGTTTGCCACGTTGAAATAGAATGTGAATCTCTTGTGGTCCATGTTCCTGGGTGTGGAAGAGTAAACCATGCCAAGCACAGAGTGGCAGCCTTGACAGATTAGATCCACGACCAGACTGCAGAGGGAAAAAGTTTAGCCCAAATCAGAAGTGCATCAGATTTCATTCAATAAGCACTCATACATAAATGACAAAAAATATCTGCATCCTCTACCACCGTTGGTAAAATCAAACACCTTTAATCAAGTGCTGTCCTTAAATACAATTTAAAGGTGCTTTTTATTTTACTGATTGCTATAGGCAGATGTTGCTTTGCAGATTAAGAGTTCACATACATATGATCATCTCACAAAATATGATATTATTTTTTATATTAAAGACCCTAAAAAGTCATTATATAATTTATATAAAAACATGCATACTATATTAGAAAATGCTGCTTATAAGGCTAAGATACAGGTACAATATTATAACCCTTACTAACCCTAGTAGAAGTATTAGTTATAAGTTACAATGAAATAATAATAGTAATACATGGCATTATGATTATTAGTAGTAATAGTATTGCTATATTATGTCATTTTTATCATTAACATCATCGTATCTGACAGGGCAAATTTTGTAGCATAATTAAAACTTGATCATTGACATACTTCTGTACTTTTACTAAGACATTTAAACATAGTGGAGTATTTTCACATTGTTGTATTACTATTTTTACTTGAATGAACGATCCGTATACATCACCCAATGGTGGACAGGAGCTTCTTACCAGTAAGAACGCTTGCTGACTTCATACACGCGATTCTCCTTTCCGACCAAGACGTTTTCAGTGACACCTGATACCAAAACACCACAAAACATCAGCAGCACTGTAAACACACGCCCTCTACAGTTGCACCTGAACGCACCATCCAGGCTCACCTCAACTCATCTTACAGATCTCAAATGTCTTCATTGTCATTGCTGTTTTCACATCTGGCAGTGACGAAAAGGAGACAATTTAGTGTAATATAAAACCTCTGTTACTCACGCTTCAGTCTTATTTGGTTTTCGCCGTCTTCACTTCCATCCCAAGACTCCGAGTCTCCGACAGGCAGTTTGCATTTCGCACATATGAAGACCACCGGTCCGTCCTCACCGTCCTCCTCCTCCTCCGCGGCGGTGGAGTCGACGCTGGACGTTTCAAATGTGGTATTTACTCGTTTCTTTGGGTATTTTAAGCACTTTTCTCTTGCCGCCATCTCTGCCAGCTGCTGCTAAAAACAACTTTCAAAGCGTCTGCTGGCTCAAGATTGCGCGGGAAATTGGAGGGGCGGGGTTTACATTTACATATCACGTATGACGTTCGACGCTACGTACATCGTCCCGCGTCTTCTTCTAGTTTTTTTTGCAGTTGGCAAACTACGTTATGGCGCATTACCGCCACTAACTGGAATTGAACTGGAATCTCATTTCTAACTCTACTACATAGATGTTTTTTATCCCCCCCGCCCGCCCCAAAAAAACAAAAACGAAATTCTCTCCACTAAGTTGGTTTTCCCAAGATACTGAGACAAAAACAAATAACACTCCTCTCCAGAGTTTCTTTGTAACAGGTCCCGTAAATCAAATTTTAACTTTGTTTCTTGGAGTCTCAGTATCAGTTTCCTTCTCAGTATTATATTTGGGACAATAAAATATAGCATGTTCCAATGATTCTTCTTTAGTGTCTGTGTGACCAAAACTCTTTGTGAATATTGTTTTTCCTCTCTCCTGGTTTTCCCATCATTCCTACTTACTTTCATTCATCATTCCTACTAAGAGAATTCCTGTTCTCTTTTCTTCCCACCACTTTTGTCACCTTTCTTTTCATTTATGATTGATTCTAATCTTCATTTCAGTTTTGCTCAAGGGTATTGTGATATCAGTGTGATTTATTTACGTGGCTTCCTTTGCATAATTATGTGTTATCTCATTTCCTGTGATTCCTATATGTGCTGGTATCCATAAAAATATTACATTAAGCCCCATTATTTGTATTCTGTATAGTGTTTGCTGTATAGGCTAAATCTGAACATAACTGTAATAGTTACTTTCTGTATGTGTTTTTATTGTCTGTATATGTGAAATAAACTCCTTGTCTTTATTTTTTTTGTCTACCATTGTCAGATCCACACAAAGGTTAGGAAGAACCCAGGACTGTATTAGAGTGTTAAGGCTGGATTTATGTCAGTCACTTATTCCAAGTTCTTTTGGTTCGTTTGGACTTGATTGATTTTAAGAAGTCCACTGATTAGTTAGTCTACATTTGTTTAGCATTTCAGAATTGCTGTGAATTAATATGGGTATGTTTTGCGTAGTCCATTATTTTGTAGTTCAATTTTCCATCTATCTTTATTTAATTTAAAATGCAAATCGTTGTCCTTACTCTTGAATTTCCCTGAGGGAGTCATCCCAAAAGGGTCAATAAAGTGAAGTCTAAGTCTAAGTCTAATGAAAAAATTCGCTCCGTCCTCTTATTGGCTGTTAACCAGGAAGTTACCAGAGTGACGTCGCACGGCGCGAAACCACAAAGCTAAAACGTCCGGAGCTTCTCTTAAAAAGCAGCAGGAGCGTCCGGACGAATTCAGAAGCTGCTTGTTTTGGTTTAGACTGCCTTATATTCAGTCGCCATGTGTGAAAATATCAAGAAGGTGAGGCTCGGTGACTTTCTAACGCGACTTTGTGAACTCAACGAGTGCCCCGCCTGTGTTAATCCGTGTGTGGTGTCGCTCCGCAGGTGAACAGCTGGCTCGGCTCGGTGTTTGGGGAGCAGCCGGTGCCGCACTTCGAGGTGAACACGCGGACGGTGGACATCCTGAGGCAGCTGGCCGAGTCCAGTGAAGCTCGGTGCGGAGACACGGCTGTTTTGACCGAGGATCTCAGACAGAAAGCGTCAGAGTATCAAGCTGAGGGTGAGCAGACCGCAGCAAACACACTGTGGTTTAACTACAGTTCAACTCTCATTATATTTGTATTAAACAAAATGCGGTGAGTAATGTTATTATTACTGGGACTGATGGCCAGATGATGAATGTTAAATGGATAATGTATAATTTTCTTAGTGTAACATTCAAGTCAAGTCATTATTATGCTTGTTTGGACTATAAAAATGACTTGAATGAATGTGTAATTAATATGGTGACTACAATGTTATTTACCAGGAATGATGGCCAGAACTATGAATGATAAATTTACTGTAATTATATTGTTTTTCTCTACCTAAGCGGACAAAGCACTTACAATTTGCCTCTCCTACACACACACACACACGCACGCACACACACACACACACTGATGGCACCATGCAAGCTAGCTTGCCCATAAATTGTACTTGCACTTATGTAGGGTTCAGACCACTTAAAGGGCTTTACAATATGTTCACTCATGTAAGGACATTAATAAATACTGACCACAAAGTGTTCACAGCATTTTCACAGAACTCACCTGTGTTTCCTCCCTCTAGGTGCTCATCTCCAGGATGTTCTTCTGCAAGGTGCTGGCCTCTCCTGTGCGAGCTTGTCAAAGCCAGCCGCTGACTACGTGTCTGCTTTAGTGGACATGGCCATGGTGCTCGGAGTCAGAGACACTTCACTGGGCAGGTACATTGCTGATGTCCATTTTCTTGTTGGAACTTTACCTATAGTAGTTATCATATCATATTTCACAGGGAATTTTTTTTTCATGTCTTGTCTAGCTTCATGCCAGCAGTGAACAACCTCACCAATGAACTTATGGAAGCAGAGAAATCAAACAGGAGACTTGAGAGGGAGCTCAGAGCCCTCAGAAAGAGACTCGGTGCCACTCTGGTGCTGCGGAGCAACTTACAAGAGTAAGAGCACAGAAAGAGATAGTTGGAACAAATCCACAGTCCTGACCTTTCATGTAAGCACATGCTAAACATGAACCATGTGCTGTTTTGAATAATCTGCAGAGATATCAACAAAACTGTCAACTCACAGGCAGTGGAGAGTGCAAAAGCAGAGGAGAGATTGCTCAACATGGATTTTGTGACAGCGAAGGCCAAAGAGCTCAGCAACAGACGGGAGAGGGCGGAGGTATGTTGTGGGGCTGTACGTGTGATAGCTGCACAGTTCAGGTGAAGTTGGAAACAAGCACAGATATTTATACTCCTTTTTTCCTTTCTAGTTATTACCAATATTCATGTCTTAATAAGAGGTTTAAAAAAGTCAAGCAAAATTGTAATCACATTGACACTGACAATGACATCATTGTATACAACCTGAACAGGATTGAATTTTTAGTGTCCTCAACCTCCAGTAAGAGAAAAAGACGATCAGAAAACAATGCCAGTGGAATAAAAGAAAATGTTAAAACACAGACATGATGCTGTGGTCACAGAGCTTGTTGGGTCATTTAGCTTTTTTTCATCCTCCTCTATCAATCCTGCAGGCTCAACTTGTATCAAGGAACATGGACAAGTCCATCACCCACCAGGCTATTGTGCAGCTCTCTGAGGTAATTTCAGCTTTTGCAATGTCGAGCACAGTGGTGTTGAAGATGTAAGATTTTGTGCTTTCAGAGTTTGAAATGTGTCTCTTTTTTTTCCCGTGTAGGACGTCAATGCACTGAAGCAAGAAGTTGTCCCTTTGAAAAAGAAACTGGAGCCGTACATGGACTTAAGCCCTGTATGTGTATTTTCAGTCTATTAACCAAAAGTGCGTTCATATTACCCCAATTTTTTACTGGCTTCAGCTAATAAACTTGTTTTTGCCTTCCCAACCTCAACAGAGCCCATCTCTTGCTCAAGTGAAAATTGAAGAAGCAAAAAGAGAATTGGTGAGTATTTGAACACACCATGCAGTGATGGATGAGATGCAGTTGCTCACTCTTAAGTTTTAACACCATTTTGTTTTGTTTTACAGGCTGCACTTGACTCTCAGCTTGAAGTGAACATGGATTTCAAATGAAGATGTTTGTTAATGTTAAAATCATTCCTGTTTTGTGCTGTAAATAACAATGACTAATAAATTCTGTGATTGAAAAATAATATAGTAATAATTTCTCAAGAGTCTTTGTCATCATCTTATATTTTCATTATTTAAAATGGAATCCTGGCCACTAAACAGGTCAATTGTTTGTTCATTTAGGACACATATTTCTGACTACAACCTCTTGCTTTAAAGCAAATACTGGCTGTGTATCTATATTTGTCCCTTGGCTGCTTAAGATAAGGAAACCTTTTTTACAGTGGTTCCTGACGGTCTGCACTTGGCACTAATCACACGACTGTCTCCCTCTTTTTGAATGTTCTTTGGTAAAGTAAAGGAAAGAAACCTCGCTACGTTCAGCCACAGCCGAGGAGAGAAATGTAAATCATGATCTTTCTTTCCTTTGGTTGGACCTGTCTGGCTGATCTCCTCTTCCTGTTTGTTCCAAAACATCATTAACACTAATCAAATGTTTAGTCTTTATTTGCTCTGCTATCTAATCGAGAGCTTGTGTTCCCAAAGTTTTAACAGCACGTCATGTGAAAGCTTCTAACAAGCCGGATAACATTTGTATCATACATATTATTCCTAAGTGTGTTAGTGTATATGTGTATTTATTAAATATCCCCATCTTATACATCCACATATTTCTGAGCTTTTTTTTCCACCATGGCGCTAAACATGAAATAGCTGGGAGTACATTTGGGAGAACAAAGTGCAATTTTCACCTGCACCACTGAATCTCCTCTTAAAAACAAAGTGGCAGGAAATGTTTTGAGGTTGACAACAAAATTCCACGGGCTTTGGGAGGGATAGACGCTCATGAAAGGGGTTACGCGGAGCCACTCCCTGGATGCCTGAAGCAAAAAAATACAGAGAATGGAGTCAACTGGGGGGGTCTGTTGTCCAGTTTGTATGCAAAATATCAGCCCCCTACCAATTCTCTGAGCGTGGAGACCCCGGCTACTCCTGTCAGTTGACTGTTGTAGGTCTGGCGCTGCAGTCTGACACACAGATTGGCCGGTTACCATGGAGTGGGTCATGGATGTGGGCCCGGGGTGCAATTTACCCAGTAGGCCCCCTGCTTCATTCAAAGGCACCATGGTTTGAGCATCGACAGTTTATGAAAAGAAACAGAATCAAAATATCACACACTTGGATCTTGATCTTAGAATTAAGAAAAAAAAAACACTGCTGCAGTCAAATTGGGACACACAGAGACCCACAAACTCTAAACACATCTTCTGTCTAATTCAAGGTTTGCTTGTATGTGCACCTTATTTTTCCTGGCTCTTCATGTGCATGTCCTGTTTATACTTATCCTTACATTGACTAAACACTTAATTGTGCAGAAAAACATGCATGACACAGTGTACCAAATATACATAGTGAGGGAAATAAAGGCAAAAAAATACAGCAATACTAAAAAAAAAAAGAAGGTTAAAATCACACAACATGACCTGGAAATAATAATAAAACTGAATGTGGGGAAAAAATGTGCATTGAAAATTCAAACAGATTCACCCTGTCGTGAGACGTTCAAAGACTGTGCACCTGTGAGGTTATGCAACATTTGGAAGAGGGAGGCTTCAACAGAGCTGAAGCATTTTGCCATAATCCAAAAAGTAAACATGTGCCTCACTCACGGAGGGAGGGGAGAAGAGGAGGATAGGAGGGGGGGTGCAGAGAGGAAACCTCACAGCTCCTGCCCCCCCCAACACCCCCCCTCTTCTTCCCTTTAAAATAGTTTGATCTGCCACGCCTACCTCCACAACTCCCACTCAGCTGTTCCTGCAAGTCGCTTTCTGTTTCCACACACGCTGCCCGCGGATCTGCTCTGTCGAGGAGAGAGAGAGAGACAGAGAGAGAGAGAGAGAGAGAGGATCGGCCACCTCGTCCGTCAGATTTTTTTTTTTTGATCAACTTGTTGCGCAGCTGCTATTTCCAGCCTCTTCTCTTTCTGTATCTCTCTCTCCAGGATGGATGAACCGGGGTGTTTCTCCCGAGCAATCATTTGATTATCTCTAACTCTTTTTTTTCTTTTTTTAATGTGTGTGTGTGAAGTCCTGCGGCCCGCAATCTGGAGTTTGGACTCTCTCTATAATATGATCTCAAAGCCGGGGGATGCGAGCCATGAGCTGGACGCGTCCCTGCCTCGGAGCGGACTGGAGCCACAGCCTCTTCTACCTGACTCTGCTGCTGTGGACCAGGCGCATGAACGGACTGGCTGACTTCTCCAGTGAGTGGATGAGGATGCAGAGGGTGTGGGGGGGGGCAGAAAGGTTAAAGATCACAGGCAGGGTTTTATCCAAAGAAGCCCCCTGAATTTAAAGTGTGAGTTGTGTACTTTTGCACAGTTGATGCACGCTGTGATAAGATAAGATGTCAGCGTTCCTAATATAGCTGCCGTTTGTTCAAAAGATCCCATTTGAGATTTGGCGTCGAAGTGCACACCTGTCTGGGAATGTGGAAGAGGGGAAATACACGCAGCGTGTATGACTGGGAGGCAAAATCCTGCCTGCACTGACACGGGCCTCTTATAGAGTTAAGACGCCATTGCAGGAGTTGTGTCCATTTAATCTAATCTAATCCCTCTATCCCCTTCCTTTTTTCTGCATAATGCAAACATCTCAAGATAAAAGACTCTGAATCAAGTAACCTAATCCCGTCTTCACACCGCGCGGCAAAGGTGGGTCACGCCAGGGGTTGGATGCCAGCTGGCGGAGTTGGCCGCCTAGCAGGAAAGGGAGCGCTTTGACGGGCGAGCTCTGAAAGCAACTTGAGACAACGAACAGGGCTCCGAAGAGGCCTGACAGACTGGTCCAAAAGCACAGATGCAGTAGATTGAAGTGTAATAATCTTTTTTTTTCAGTGGTATTAAGTTGAAATCCTTTTTCATTAAGTTTTGTAGTTGGTGTGTTTTACTTCTACCCCTGTGAGTGATGGTGGACTCCCCTTGAAAACACACCCACACTTCTCCCATCGCTTATATGTTTGAGTGGATGTAAAGGGGAGCGCCGGTGATGTTGTATTGCACTTCCAGAAAGTTTGGAGACTCGAGAGACAGATAAAAATATTAATGACGGTGGCAGCAGAGGCCTGACTTTTAGTTTCTAATGTGGGCAAAAGTCCAGAAATGTTGGTTCCTACATCTCCCTTAATGTAACTCAATAGCATCTTTCAGTAGAACCTCCCCACCTTGTAAATGCCCCCTTTTTACACCCTAAACTGACATCATCTGGGCTCATTTTTGTAAAACTCCCTCCAGAGTCACTTTAGTGTTCATTAAACTTTTCTATTTTCGCAGGCTGAGCTGAATACTCATCACTCGTCTCCTCATGTCGAGTGAACTCAACTTCATGTGTAAAAACCCCGCCAGAGTTTTCCTTTAAATGAGTCCGTGTGTCTACAGATTACTTGTCCAGGATCATCACCAGTCACTCCGCTCAGGCATGCGACGGACAGCCCCTGCGCCTCCACTGCCCGCGCCACTCCACCATCTCCATCCAGTCGGCCTTCTACGGGAGCGGCGGGGCTCGGCTGTGCAGAGCGGATCCTCCGCTCAGAGCCCGCAACCACAGCTGCTCAGCTTTTACTGCTCTGCAGGTGTGTTTCCCTCTCAACTCTCACTGGGTCACCAGTTTTCAGCTGACTTACTGGGAGAGATTTTCTCGCCATATGTGTGTTTTTTGTAGCGAGCTGGCTGCGTTCATTTTGCATTTGATTTACATTTTCGCTCACTGTGGGTCTGAAACATCAGATCCTGCGTGCTGGTTGGTGCTGACTGTGCCCGGTTTGTGCTGTGCAGAAGCTGCTGTCCGAATGTCAGAGCCAGAGAGACTGTCAGCTGCCTGTCAACCACCTGCTGTTTGGGAAGGACCCCTGCCCTGGCACGGCCAAATACCTCCACGTGGACTACAAGTGTAAACCAAGTGAGTTCAGCAGCTCAATTGTCCTTTTTTTATTGTCATATCCCCTCCCAGTCAACTCATGCTCCGTCTTTTGGCATCAGTTTCTCTGGTGGAGGATCATGGGAAAGCTACACAGCTATACTCAACAATCCCCAACCCCTCAGTTTTCCCACCCGCCGTCATCACCTTCACCTCTGCGTCCTTTTTGTTTTATCCCCTCGCTCAGCTGAACACAAAAGACATGTGGCGTGTGAGGGAGACACCATGGTCCTGCGCTGTAAGCCCCCCAAGGTGCTGAACATCTACGCAGCTGTCTACGGCAGAAGTCTGGGCCAGACTGACACCTGCCCCTCACGCCTGACAAGACCACCCCCATTTGGTGAGTCGCCATATTCAGCGTTCTCATGCGGCGATAACTACTGTAACAGGTGTCTTTTTACAAGGTAATGAGGTCATGTCCCCAGAATTAACTTTACACAGTGAAAGAGGAAAAGCAAAGGCTGTACATTAGGCTTTTTTTTCACATTGTACATTTTGACCAACCAGAGTGGAAAAAACCAGTGTTACTAATAACATCCACAATGGCTGCATTCCTTTTGGGTGTGTCTCAGCCGTGGTCGATGTTAATGAGTGTACCTGTGCTTTTTCCCGGTACGAGCCAAAATGTCTGCTCATGTGAATGGTTGGAGGTAAAGACTGGATTACATTGTCATTTTTAGTAATCCTGCCCAATTATACTTGTTTTCCAGCCATATGATTTGGAATTGAATTCTTTTGAATGAGCAGAGTGCGTTAACATTAAACCATCTGAGATGCTCAGAGTTAACTATTTGCTTTTTCTGGTATGAAATTTATCAGACGGCTGCCAGAAAAGGTGATTTCATTCTAGTTAAACTACAACCAAGCCCTGCAAAATATTGAAGCAGTGGTTCCCCTGTTGCAGTGCGTCTTTGTCCCAAAGCTGAGTGAACATTACACACACACACACACACACACACACAAACCCACTGTGTCTTCTTCAATGACTGGCTCTCTTTGCTGTTCCCCTGCAGAGTGTCTGAACCACGAGGCCGTGCACTTGGTGTCCAAATCCTGCTACAGCAAACAGAAGTGTGTTGTTTCTGTCAGCAACCAGACCTTTAGGGACCCCTGCTTTCCAGGAACCAGGAAGTACCTCAGCGTGCTCTATTCTTGTGGTAGGACTCTCTCATTCACGGGGATACAATTAGAGGCCTGGTGATAAATTAGGTAGAGCTTTCAAAGGCTCACGTGATGTTACGGATTTGGCTCGCGTCACGCCCGCATGTGTTTGTCTCATTCATTATGTCACGGTGCCTTTAGTTTCCCACTGCGGGTTCTTATCTGCCGGTCTCTCGCCATCAGCTTTTCCTATCGCATCACACCCAACAACACAGCGGCGGGGGAATAAATACGCTGTGAGCTCAGATATGCAGGTCGAGGCCGACATCCTGGTTAACTTCCCACGGTTGGCACTGATGCCAGTGAGGTCATGCGGCGACATTGTTCACGTGTCAAAGTTTGGAGATTTGACTTCAGTCTGGCACTGAAAGAATTCCTCTGACCGGGCTGCGTCGGCTCCATCTAGCACAGAACAATGCGTGTTGACCTTGGAGACCAGTGAGCAACACAATTAGACAGAAAGTATTCACACTATGGGAGTTTCAGTCCACTGTGGGCACAGTTTTTGCAGACGTTTGGATGTGGCGTGCAGATAAATTGCAACATTTATGTACACGAAGTCTCCTCTGTTCTTCTTCTGATAGTGCCGCAGACTTTACTAAGGGAGGCAGACCCTCACATATTCCGCTCCACCTCACCTCCACCTGCTCTTCCCACAGAAAAAGGTAAAGTCATCAAGCCATCTGTTGCAACTGTAGGGTTTTTTTGTGCATTTTATCTCACATCATAATTCTTGTCCTCCAACAACAGCTCCTCCTGCAGATCTAGAAGAGCTTTTTCCCAAAGGGTCAAGAAGGCCGGACAGATCGGGAGCCATGATGAGCAACTCTCTCCTGACCTACGCCTACATTAAAGGTAAACATCACTCACGCACGTGCGGATAAGTGAGTCCCATCGGCGGTTTGTACGTCAGCTTTCCCCCTCTGTATTTCCTGCACAGAGCATCCAGAGATGGCGGCGCTGCTCTTCACCTCCAGCGTGTGCGTCGGCCTTCTGCTCACTCTGCTGGCCGTGTCGGTCCGAGTGACCTGCAGAGGACGCCGGCTCCGAGATCACAAGCTGGCGCCCAAGACTGCCGACTGTCAAGAGGAGGATGAGGATGACGACGATGATGATGATGAGGAGGAAAAGGAAGACGATGATGACAGAGAGGGAACGGAGAGCTCTCTGATCTCGGCCGCGGAGAGGAGGGCGATGCGCGGCGGCTGGGAGGAGGTGACTTACATGAGCGAGGCGGCCGAGCGGGCAGAGAGGATCGAGCGCAGGGAGATGATCATTCAGGAGATCTGGATGAACTCCTATCTGAACGGCAGCTCATGCTGACCCCCGGATGCACCTTCAGGATTTCTTCAGGATTCATCCGCAGCAGCTCCAAGGCTTTGTTTTTTTTTTTTTTTTTTTAACAAAACAAGAAACCTTTTTTTATTTTTTCATTTTTTAACACTGTACAGTTTGTTTGTGTTGCTGTTTTTTCAGGAGCCCTCAGTTTCTGAAGAATGTAACGTTTGGGTGGAACTGCAGCACTAGCCATTTTTAAAGGATCAACAGGGTTTAAAATGGGTCACATAAATTCTGTAATCGTTCAAGTGTCGTATTTATTCACATACAGCACCAAATTAAGCTATGTTTTCAGGTCAAAGTATTACCTACTGCTACAGATTTGCCTCAAGGGGCTTTAAACTCCCCCGAAAACACCTTTAACAGGGAATAAAATGGGAGAAATACTGATTTATTTCATATGAAGAATATGGATCCACTAGCAAGTTCCAGGTGCAAAAGAAGCAGCAAGAGGAAATAATCAGACAATAAGCACCTAAGTAAAAGGTTGGTGAAATGGTGAGGTGGAAGTTTGGGTTTAAAGGCCCCAACAATGCCAGACTGATGTCAGCGGGGGGGAGAAGGGCATGATAAGAAAAGGCTCTTTAGCCTGATGACTCCTTTTTAACTCTGAAATTATCACTGCAGCATTCTGCACCATCCAAGCAGAAAAAGCACACAAAATGTTACAATAATCAAGTGTGGAAATTGTTATTTGTTTAATGTTTATCAAACCAAATTTTAAGGGTCTCGGGACTGCAGCTCTCGGTAAAAGCGCAGTCGGAAGAGCTGCCAGTAGATGAAACACTGGGTTATATTTCACAATATTGCTGTAATGATTCGCCATCAAGGACCACTCTCTATGAACCAAAGAGCTTGTTAGGGGATGTACTGTACTGCCAGAACACCACCAGTTCATCTGAAGGGACCATGAAACACAGCTGCTCTGAACTCCCTCTAACTCAGTGTGAAGCCTTTTCATTCCTTTTCACAGTTTCTTTACACAGTCCTCACAGTTTAACTACATTATTGGTTGCAGCTCATATCGTACATCCACTGTATTCCAGTTTCACCGACTGCAGCTAATCACCCGTCTTTTAAAGCCATCTAAACTGAATGTACTTCAGGTGGAACTATGCTTTGTGTCCTGGATGTTAATTTTTAATGTGCCTTTGTGAATCATGGCATCAGCTCTGTCAACAATTCCACGCAGCTACAGCTTCCTCCTCCTCGCTGGGACAAGAGCTGGAACGACCATCGACTGTGTGGCAACATCCTGCCCCAGAGCAGCACCGACTTTCAGAGGTGTGTGTTTCTGTGTGTGCGTGTCACTTGACGGCAGACAAAGAGAGGAAAGGTGCAGCATCCTTGTCCCTGCCCTTCAAGGGATGTAAAACTGTGCTCCAGTTGAGTCACTACCTCTGAGACTGAATGTTAAATATTAACAACACATTAATACAAAATGTTTAAATGTTTGTGTGTTAAACAGGCTACAATGGAGGCCATTCTATTTTTTTTTTTTTATTATTTCTACACAATAAAAATGTACAGTAGATTTAGATTAAACTTAAATTTTACTTTTTTGCACAGCTTCAATAAAAACTTTAAAACAGGGTAAAAACAATCAGTAAAAGAATACATTTAAGTTCAAATAAATCAGGTTTCTCACAACTTCAGCCTCTGTGTCTTGTCATATTACATGTCCAAGTGTTTTTTTCACCGTTCAGCTCGGGACTATATGAACTTCAAGGCATATGAGCTCATCAGCTCGATGGAAAACTCTCTGGAAGGCCTCAAGTAACAGAGAGTGAGCTGATTTCAGGATTGTGAAAAGGCATATTAAGTCAGTAGTCATATAGGGCTGTGGAGGGGCTGTGGTCTTTATCTCGGCCCCCATTTGATGTTGGTGAGACCTTGAAACTGCTTCTTGAGGGCCTGTCTGTCTGACCACTGTGAGTCCAGGTAACTGTCGTCGTCTGCCTCCTCCAGTTTCTGCAGACGTCACCAGGAGAAGGTTAAAAAGGCACATTCCTTACAAACATTCAGTTAAAAGTCTACCAGTGTTTTGTTTGCTATAATTTTACTCATCCTTTCCTCACCTTGAGCTCCTCCTGCCTCCTGTGGTAATGCATCATCATCTGTTTCTGCTGCTCATCAGTGATCAGAGGCTCCCTCGCTGGTGCCCCCTGTCCTTTCTGAAGGGAACAGCAACAAATGGATCAAAGTTATTCTCAAAACCAATAAAAGCGTAAAAACAAATACACTGTTTGTTACATTTAGCATAAAACCTTTGCTTCAGATTGTCCGAAACGGCTCTCACCTTTTGGATTTTGACCACAAGCTTCGTCTTTTCATTTCTGCCGATGTAGTCCTGCAGTTTTTTCCCCCTCTGCATCTCTTTGGCAGCCCACCATAGCTGGCACTCGCCCTCCGAGATCACCTGCAGAGATGCCTGAGGTACGGAGACAGATGGGAGAGAGCAGACGCAGAGGAATGGAGATAATGGAGGAGATGGTGAGGACAGCTTTGCCTCCAAATGCACCAAACAATAATAATTTATGCCCTTTTTGTTGACTGAAAACCTTCTTCATGTGGCCATCAGCTGCTCGGTGCAGAGAAACAGGATCAGCTGCTTACCTGCGTTCCAGAAAGGTCTTCCCGGTCCTCGAACTCCATCCTGATGGGGTCATGCGGAGGCAGCCCCATGGGGTATGCGATCATGACCGCACCCCTCAGCTGATCCAGGGCTTGCTTTACCATCTCCATGGTGACACAGACGTTGGCCTGAGCTTGTTTCTAAACGATGAAGAGAGAGACTGAAAAAGTACTGACCCTCGACGAGCAAGAGAACAAAAGATTTGGCGATTACAATGTTACTCACTTTGGAGACCAGCGCCTTTGCCTCCTCCACTGTTCTCATCAACACCTCCTTCATTTTGTCATTTGGAGCTGGTGGAAGATAAAGAGATGGACTGTCAGACTGTCTTTTTTCCTGCTGTGATAAAATGAAATACCCTTTTTCCCAACATATTTTCATGCAAACTAAAAAAGGAAACGCAGGGAGAATTAACCTCTAACCAGTAACCATTTACATTTGCCTAACTATTTTACCTACATGGGATACACTATAACTGGGATAAGAAAATGACATACTTACAGGATAAAAAAAGATGTTTAATATGAGATATACAAGAAAAGTAACATGCAAATGACATCCCACCAAAAGTGATATCAGCTGTAAAGAAATTTTTATGTTGCATTTACTGCCAAGATGTAAATTAGTAAATTACAGTCTTTATTGTTTTTATTTATTTTATCTATTTTTTCTTACTTACGCCTCTTGATATTGCACTATCCTCCTTTGCATATTTCCCCACTGTGAGATTAATCTCATTTTGGGCATTTGAAATAATTTTCTTGTCAAACCACGTGGTCTCACCGTGTCCGTTCCTCCTCCCGATTTCATCCGCTTTGAATACCGACCCTCCGCTGGGCACGCACTTGTCCTCCCATTCATCCTTCAGCTTCAGCTCCATGATCTGCTCCTCCGTCAGGCCCTGCATGTTGGCCGGCAGCATGATGCCGTGGTCTGCCAGCTCTGGGATCTCTGAGAAGCAAAGGAGCAAGTCAGTGCTGGACTGAGAGATCAAATTTACAGCTCTGAATAGTTAAGGGGGATGAAACGTGTTAAGTTGTTCAGAAGAAAATTAATCTGCACCAATAGTAAAAGTCACTAAGGATAAAAACACTTTACCTGTAGTACTTCTTTATCTCTGCTTTAGTTCTTTGTCTCTGCTTTACATCTCTCTTCAGATTAACTAGTTCTCTGTCTTTGCTTTAAAACAAGTTATCCGTCTATGCTTTTTATAGATCAACTAGTTCTCCATCTCTGCTTTACATTTCTACATCTTCTTAACTATAGTCGTCTCTGCTTTACAGTAGATTAGCTAATAATTTGTGTCTCCTTTACATCAGATTGACTATTTCTTTGTTTTTGCTTTATGTCAGATTAGCTAGTACAGTGGTAGTAAAAGTGCAAATACAAAGATTAGAAGTTAAATAATACAAGTGCCTAAACTGTAAGAATAAGAAATACAAAATATAAAAACATCATGTGTCTAAAGTAACAAAATAATCAAGACAAAGAAGTGCACAAGTGAAACAGCATAACGAGAGTGAATCAAGGAAAATACACTACACATGAAAATACTGCACATAATAAACTACTGTGATTAATAATCTCTCAAAGTACACCAGTGCACACGGTAGACTAAGCGTGGGAAAGCCCTCTGGCCCACACAGAGGTCATCTCCTCATACCTGAACACAGCCGGTCCACTTTGAGCCTCCCGTTGTAGATGGCTGTGACCTGCTGGATCACCGCGTCCAGAGGCGCGTCCACGGTGGTGTTGAACAGAAACTGGCTCTCATCTCCGCGCTTCACATGCAGCTGCACCATCTTTTTATCTCTTTTTATTTTTATTTTTGTTTTCTAGTTTTCTAAAAAAAAAGAGATGGAGGAGGTTTTAAACGACCCAAAGATGTTGCCCCGGTGTGGTAAAAGCGGCTCTTCCGGGGGGGTATTCAAGTAAAACAGTGTAACCATAGCAACAGCAGTTGGTAGACGCTTCCAGAAAACACCGAGCTAGCTTTTGAGTATCAGATATTAGCCTCTTAGCTGTTTACATTCATTAGTCCGGCCTTTTAAAAGTGCATTTTTCTCTGTGTCTACAGTGACTGAGAATGAAAAACACTTAACTTACCTGCGACAGGACGCTCACAGTTCAGACTGGGCTCACACTTTGCTTACAGCCGGTGACATTGTTAGCTACAGAGTCCATGCAGATGCTGCTTCAGTGTGTGTGCAACACGCTACCTGCTCCTTCTTCTTCTTGGGAACTTTTTAAAGTATCTTAGATTAATGCATGCAGAATCACTGCCCCCTAATGGTGGATGATGGTAACATAGAATCCGCCAGATATCTGCTTCTTTGCATAAAACTGGCTAATTAAAACATTATACGCACATATAAATTAAAATAAACAAAGAAATGAAAGGAAAATAAGAGACACAAATAAATAAGGCATTATAAATGAGTCAGTCAGACATTATCACATTGTTGATCATTACTGCCAACTCATCTAGTGTTACAGTAAGAAATTTGAGAATAAAGTTTGAAGAAGCTGCAAAAAGATGATGGAATAGAGGTACAAACCCACACATATAAAAACAGGCAGATCTGAAGAATATTTTTGTGATGAAATATAGATTTGAAATATAGAATATGAATTAAACATGATTTCAGTAGTTAAGATGGTTTTGTTTTTGGTTCATACATAACCATCACGACCCCAAGATCCATTCAAATGCTTGGATGATTTTAGAGGATATTAGATAGATATTAGATATTAGAGGTCTGGAATTCCATGTAGACTAAGTGGCATGTGAAATATACACAGAATTTTGCTGTAGAAATAAAAAAAAACTGCAGTCATTGAAAACAGACATCACTGATCAGGTAAACTTACATTTATTTTTGCATACATACAACATAAACTGCTTCATACATAAATATGCAATCAGCTGTGCACTTAAAATATGGAACGTCGGATATTAACATGAACCGCAGCTTCATGTTTCTCTTTAATACATACAGAATATGTTCAACAACACAGACTCTTATTTACTATGGATTATAGCCATAAAAAGGGACACCGACCTCACAAAAGGAGCAATTTGTTTCCTATAAAATCTCATCTTGAACATGACATGACACAAAGCGCTGGCTAGTCACTGTTAATGCAGATACAGCATCTACTGCACACATCTGGATAACACAATAAATGCATTTTAGAGATGACGTCAACATGTAAGCAAAGGCAACCGGATACACTTGCTTACATAGATAGCTACTGCTTTCAGTGCAGCGAATGACTATTTTTTAAATGTATTTTACACGGTGTTTAAACAGCGCGCAGAAGCGTTAGTTAGCTGGTACCTTCTTGGGTCAGATGTATCCACGATGAACCATCAAATATTCTTTTAAGACATTTTAGCCGGTTCTTTATAAAGGTTGTGGTGACGGGGGGGTTAAAACAACTCTCACTGATCCTTCTGCAAAACTATTGCTTGTCGTCACTGTCAGCATTGGCGCTGACCTATACAACTCAGTAGAAGTTAAAGAGAGAAGTAGGTAGTAGAACGGAGGTGGGGAAATACTGAGACAGCACCTTGGACAACACCACACGCACACACCCCAAGAACGAAATCAGCGAGAAACAATTACTCTCAGCGGTAAGAAACAGATATGGGTTGAGAAGACACCCAACACTTGAATCACGCCACTGTCTGGAATGGGAGGGGGGAGGCAACACTGAGCCAGGGGAGGACACAACAAACTGGAAATGATTATCTGGTGATGCATATGGAGTAGACAAGTCTCTTTATTCAGGTGGTGAATTGCCTTCCATTAGTGTTGCTAAATTCTGTCAAAGGTGGTGGGTGCTTTGGGAGAAAAAAAAAAAAGTCCTTTGTTTTGTATTGTTAACTTTTTTCGCATACAGTGGTCCCTAAATAGACCAGGAAATGCACAGTTACAGCCGTGTGCCAGTGAATACAGAGACTGTCAGTGCATTTGCTTACAGATTCTGAATTGTGTGTACTTAAAAGAGTAGACTTCCTCTCCACTCTTACACTCACACCCAAACACAAACACCATAACAGACGATATGCACCTCAAACACAACACATTACTTCTCACCACAGTATCAATAATAGATTATTTAGAGTAAATGTTCTTAGAAATTAAAATAATGACTTTTGCAGTAAGCAAAAGTTGAAGTAAAAAAAATGTGCCCTCTTATTATTATTATTATTGTTATGCGCGGCATCATGTCATTGTAGCCAAGTCCACGGACCCAAACCACTCTGTCTTCGTACTTTAGAGTAACAGAAGTATACACACTCACACGCCACATTCTCTGGATTTACAATAGTATGGTTAAATGCTTTGGATAAATCAGGAGGGATCAAAACACTACAGGAAGAAAGGTCAAGGAGCCCTCTCATCTGTTCGATCCACAGGCTCTTGTTTTTTTTTTTTGCCACTCTGCCGCCGACAAGAATACAACCGAGAGAGCACATGACAGCGTTTCAGTGCATATCAGTTACATTGTGCAAACCACTGATACGGGCATCACAAACACACATACGCACATTTAGCGAGTAGTTTCCATACTGAAAACGTACATTTATACATAATCACTATGTATAGTTTTGATATAGAGCTACAAAATATATCCAGTTAAGCGGAAAAAAGCCCATAGACAAAGACTGGTGGCTGAGTAGAGAACTAAACGTCTTACTATCGAGTGGGTGGGGTGATATTACAGAGCATCGGTCCTGCGGCAGTGAACAGTTTGACTGGCCTTGACACCTACTCGTGCTGATCTTGTTCACTCTGACACTCTGAGGTGTCAGCATGGAGGCAAAAACGCAGTGCAACATAAAGTACATTCATGATCAAAGCAAGCACAGTATGACTTCAATGCACACACCTCCGACACAAAAACAAACAAAACAAAAAAAAAAAAGTACAACAAACTCTCTGTGAGTCAAAGCGATTCCGATTGCTGCAATTCTGCGGGCAAACGGAAAACCTGCGATGCATAGCGTTCTACGACGTGTAAACTGACCAAACGGAGAAAGCGGAAGATTACCCTCTACTCCGAGAATCCCGCTCTAACGACGTACAGGTCAGTCAAAATGATAGATATGAGCCGCAGCGTGTCGGCCGAATGCAAAGGCGACGCTGATTCAAGTGAGCGCTCGCGGGGTGGCCACACACAGACTTGTCTTGATATTGCACAGGTGATGACTGCACACGTGATTTGTGCGTATAGATGTACTTTATATAACTATATACTGTAGACACAGGCACGTGTTTGCTGCCATAAATAAAAATAAACGTCCGAGCGATTCATATTAAAATAAACATCAATATCAGGAAACAAGCAAACATCTCTGTGGTAAAGTTGGAACACGCGTTAGGCTCATAAACTTCTCCTGTTACTGCTCGAGATATAAACCCTTTTCTGTGATTCAGAAGGGGATTGGTCTATACTTCTTAAATACAGTCTCTTTTGTACATACACACACACATATACACATTTATCATAGATCTATACATATCTGGATATGCCCTTTACATATTAAGAGTGATCCTATCTTTCTGTCGACTCCCTGGGGAAGAAGCAGCCGTCACTGGGTCCCTCTGGGAGATTGGTGTTACTGGTTACAGTTCTAGTGGGGACAGGAGGGGGCAGCGTGGGGAATACTGAGGGGGCAGAAAATAACCAGTCGGGCTCTGAGTCAAACAGAGAGCGGGAGGGCAGAGTCTGGGACCTGGATGGCAAGATGGGGGCCTGTGGTGTTTCGGTTGGAGGAGCAAAATCCAAATCATCGTCAAACGTGACCCACTGCTGGGTTGGTTTCCCTCCCGTAGCAGGAGGCTGACGACGAGGTGCGAGTGCAGACGGAATGGAGGAGGGAGGTGCGAGAGGCAAAGGTGGGGCAGGAGACGGGTCAGGGGCGAGGGGCAGCAGGGGAACAGGTGTGGGATTAAGAGTGGATGATGGTCCAAACAGGGACGTGGTCCTTTGGAGCTGGGTGGCGGGTGCGGTCGCCGGGGCTGCTGTTGGAGCAGGGGTGGGAATGAGAGGCTGAGAAAGAGCGGACACGGTCCTCTGAAGGTTTAGTGTCGCGGCCGGACGCTGGACGCTGAAGTCTGGGGTGAGCGAGCGGTGCTGCTGCTGCACCAGAGGACCTGTGAAGGGATTGGTGCTGCTGGGCCGGGCGGGAAGCGGGTCGATCGGGAAGGGGCCAGGAGAGGCACGCAGAGTCTCCTGCGAGCGGCTACGAGACGGGACCGGAGGCGGCGGGAGCAGGGCGGAGGAGCACGGCGACGGGGTGGAGAGCGAGGAAGAGGAGGACGACTCGAGCGACTGCAGGTCTGACAGAGCTGAGGACTGGAGGGAGAAGGACGAAGGGAGAGTGCTGGAGGACGACGCTGACACAGGAATGGAGGGGGGCATACGCAGAGAGGAGCCTCTGTTCAGGGACTGGGTGGTGCGCCAAAGGGATGATGAGGAGGAGACGAATTCAGATGAAAGTGAGTTGAAGGGGTCGGGCTTCCATTGTGCTTCTCTTTGGAATCCATTCAGTCCATTGGTCTAAGAAGGAACAAAAAGAAAATGCCATTCAGCTAACACAGCACAGGAGCTAATAATTAGTGTTTTGCTGACTAATGGACCGTATGATGTTTTTTATTATGATGTTTCAGTTTCTTTAGCTTGAAATAAAGTTTAAAGATACCCTTTAGAGCTTTCTTGAAATCAAACTGATGCATTTCCTTTGTCAAAAAGCAGATTTTGGACTATTTTGTAATCTGCATGTATAAATCCATGCTTACATCAGTGAGTAGTAATCCTCTTCCCCAAACATTTGATGGTGGAATGTTGTATTTGTTGATGACAAAAAAACAAACAAACAAAAAAAAACTGCTCACCAAAACACTAATACATAACACCACTTACAGTCAAAAACTCCACAGGGTACCTTTAATTTGGCCCGACTGAAAACATTCTGTCTTTAATTTACACTGACTACTGATAACAACGGATGTGTTTTTCACAGTCAACATACAAGCACCAACTGTAATACAAATAAATGAGATAATACAGATTGAACAAAAATTATGAGGTCATTGCATATGTGCTCACTCTCACCACCTGAATCACAGTGAGCAGATATGAAAGGACTGGTGTGGGGAAAATGGCCAACAACAAACATCACATCATTTTTTAAATGCCATTTACTGTTTGATATATTGGCCTACAAAAAGAAAGCAATTACAATGCTCCACTTTGTGAGCCTGACACAAAACAATGCACGGCTTTGTGGTGTACTAAAGGTTAAAACAACTTAGGGAGGAGATGTAAAAGGAAGGAAAAACAAAAGGACGGGGTTACTGGGTGTGATGTATGAGAGGTAATAACATCAGAGCAGAGAACTGTTGTGCTATGGAGGATGAGACAAAGAGGTGGTTTAATATCAAGTACCTGTCACCCTGAGGGCTTCTCCAGCTTGTGAGAGAGAGACAAATGTATCAGAGAGACAAAAGCAGGAAGAATGACACACACAGCAAAGCTCTAAGGAGCAGCGAGAGGCTATTTTCTCATTGCCGCAGTCTCCAACTCCATCACTCGTCAACATTTTACATTAAAAATCTTGCAGCAGAATCTGAGCAAGACTCTGTGGCAAATGATTTAACAACATGCAAGCAGAAAACAAAAATTCAATAGATAGTTATGTAAGTCTTTGTTCGTTTTCTGACATTCCAGTAATTTCATGAAAAGGAAGTTGGCACCAACCTGTGCAGCTGGGGCTGTCTCAGATTTGGCAGCATCGGGCGGCAGAGCGTGAGAGGAGCGGGAGCGTGGTGGGGGTTTGGGAGAGGCGAGACCCTGCGGAGGCCCGGCAGGGGCAGCAGCAGCAGGAGGGGGGCCTGCTTTAGGAGCTGCAGCTTGCTGCGGCTGCAGTGGAGCTGGAAGTGTGGGCTGCATCGGTGGTGGGAGTTGGGACTGAACCGAGGGGGCAACTGGTTGGGGCTGCATGGGTGGCTGCATGGGTGATGGCATCTGGGGTCTCGCTGCAGGAGGCTCTGTAGGAGGCGGTCCTGAGGGCGGAGGCAACACAGCAAAGTTAAGGCTTAAAAATTCAGTGAATCCCATTAATAACATTCTAGTGTCATCATCTTGTATACTGCCCATTTGTGAAAACGACATTCCTTACCCAGAGGCAGGTCACTCGGCTTGGCCTGTGCACTGGGCACAGGTCGTGGGGCCCCTGGGTGGGTATCTGGGATGGGCCGAGGGGCCCCAGGATGCACTTCTGGGATTGGTCTGGGTGCTCCAGGGTGGGAAGGAGGAGGTGGGCGAGATTGAGGGGGCATACTGATTACCCCAGCTCGCGGAGGGATATTCTAGATGACAAAAGGGAACAGAGAATAGGGAAAAATGAACAAATTAGGAAAAAAATCTGTTCAAGGATAGCCAAAGTACCCTTGTTGTGACCAATTAATGTTGTAAACTCACCGGTCTGGAAGCACCTCCAGGTCCAGGAGCTCCTGCTGCCTGGCTTCGACCTGAAAAGAGTTAAAACTGTGAAATCAGCTACATTAACAACAGAAAAATGTCTTACTATTCTGCATTTATCAAGTAGGCTCTGCCCCCTAGAGACAGATGCCAGGAATAGCAGAAGAATTCAGAGAGATGGGATGAAATTAAAAAGGTTTACTGTGTTAAATGCCACACAAGTGCAATCCAAACTCGCCCTGAAACAGACCAAATTCCCTACGGCTAACTCCATGATAAATGATGACTCAGTCATTCCTGAGCTGCAGGAGGTCTGTGAGGTAGAAGCAGGCCTTGTTCTGAGAGCCAAATGCTTACCACACAGCTTGCAGAGCACACACCTCGTTCTTTCACTATCCTCTTGCTGAACCCCTCTCACAGCCTGCGAGCATGTTCCCACGCAACTTAAATGTCTGCTTCTGTGTAATACTTCGCTGAGCAGTCACCAAACGTAAGGCAACCCTGCTCACCACACACACCATACAAATGGGTCAGCAGAAGGCGGGCCAAGTCAACGAAAAGGCTACCAAACACTATCCCCCACACTGGGACAGGCTTAATTTGTGTCAGGGCATAAACACATAACAGAGGATTATACAAGACAGCCCGGGATAATCTCAGCCACTCCCACTAAGTACAAGGAAACTACACACTAAGATCGGCTTTTATGGGAAAAACACAAGCCTACATAACTGAGTAACAAGCCATTGTCTTTTTTTCTGGTACATTAATGCTTAGTGAGGCTATGTTATGCTTTGTTGCACTCACCTGCAGCAGCATCTGGCCGAGCGAGAGCGGGGCTTTTTGGTCCTTTGCAGCACAAAGGAAACCAAACCACATTACTGTTACACATGAAGTGATCACAGGAGGCGAGTGCTCCCTGTGACAAAACTTTATAAGAAGCACCAAGAATAGCATATGGTGGTAATAATGCAGCACAGCAGTGAAGCCTGAAGTGAAGTCTGAGTATCTAACTGCCTGAGGAGGATTTCTCCCACTAATCATGTGGGATTAGTGAAACCGAGCTGACTTTAAGACCAATTTAAAGTCCGGACAAAAGGACTTTCCTTTAACTCACATTATCTCCCCTGCTGTGAAAAGACTTTAATTACCAATTTAATACTTATTTAGTTTAGTTTGCACTGATAGTGCACACACTGGAGTCAGATGGCTGTCTGCAATAACCTCTCACTTATGACTGGCTGATTAAAGTAGCCTTGTTTTGAGGCATAGCATATCCCTCTACCTTGTAATATTTACTGTCAGACCGTAACACAAGCTTACAATACAAAATAAAGACTTGTTAGGAAAAAAGGACGCCCTTCTTTTCTGTTGTTTAAATTAATTCTTATCAAATGGCACTTGTCTGTAATTACTGCACTTTAAATTTGAAAGACATTTTGTCTTGTAGGTAGAAAACTTTACCTTCGTCATAGTGTATTTGGTCCTTCTAGCACTTTAACCTATGTGACTTTTGCATTTCCTGCTTACTTTACATTCACATACAAATTATGTTCTTTTTACAACAGGCTATCAAACACATCTCTCTCTCTCTCTCTCACACACACAAGACTAAGATGGCCCACATTGATGCAGAATCAGTCAGCGGTAAACCATCAATGTCTGGGTAAAAAAAGCATCAATAACATTGATGACTGGGTGTGAAACTACAGGGATCAGATGACAGTTAAAGACACACCGCCAGTTACCTTCACTGCCTCTCCTACCAAGCAGTGGGCTGGGACAGTTGCCACAGTCTTAAAAAGTCAAAGAGGGGAAACAGTATTTTCAAAACAAAGTACAGCAGGGAGCATAACAAAAGATTAAAAAGAAAAGATTTTTGCTTCAGTGTTGGTTGGACAATATGAAGAACATACATCGTGACCTACCGCCTACTGCCACATTGAATACATTCAAATAAGGGCAAGAGTGTCAACGACAGTTGATAACGACACTTTTACAGTACTCACAGATACACCACAGAGACATAGTTTTCACATTTTTGCTCTGTAAGAATATACAAAGTGGTTTTGGTTGATCTAATCACAAAGGTGAGTGATTAAATGACACCCAAAAAACACAATCTAAACTTGAAAACCTACTGAACACGTGCTTAATCTATGAGCTGCTCACCTAAACTCAAGCATGAGTCGGCAAATTTTATTCTGAGACTGATTTGGGGTGGCACTTGAGGCGACATCTTATGTTGAAAAGCTGAAACTAAACTTAAGGATGGCAAAATGCTGTGTACATCAAGTTAGATGTAGGAGCAGTCATGTTGATGTGTCTGTGTGGTGCCACTGTCTTATCGTGCAGAGTGAGTCTCAATGAGCAAAATAAAATTGGCAGGGCTGGCTGTGCAAAGTCAAAAGGACGAGCAAAGAACTGTCAAAATACATCAGCAGTCATATATCAAGCGCAAAGTCAGGTTTTACATGCACTGTGTGTTTCACTGGATTATCAGTGCTTAAGAAAATGACAATTCATGTTCTTAATCATACTTAAATATTTCATAGAGAAGTTGAAGCTCTGCAAAGAGTTTTCTTGTCTACATCAGACAGTTACTACAATCAGAAATCTGCTTCCAAGGCAGCAACGTTTTAATTCAATTTTAATATCTGGCACAAAAGCACTCATTTTAACTCATAGTTGACCATTATTGCCGTCAATGATGAGTTATGTTTTATTTTCTTGGTTTAGAGCACAGTGACTGTGCAGGAATGAGCACTGGAAATATTGGCACCTTTCTGCATCAGCACTAAATCAATGCGCTTCTCAGTGTGCAGCTATGGAAAAAAAAGCAGCCACTACTTTAAATGTTTGAGCATTGTAAGCACAAAAACACAGCCCAACAGTGATCACTTTACCTCCAGAGTCCTTTCTAACTGGAAGAGGGCTCATGCCTCCTTCAGGAATGAGGCGAAGCAGTGGAATAAAGGTGACAATGTTAACACCTGCCTAAAGTATCTCATAATGTACAATGCTAAAAATGTAAGATCCATTTATATTCAGGTGAAGGTTGTATGCTATATTTCTGTGATTCCCATGTCAGAAAGGCTTTAGTCAACGGTTTACAAGAGGAATGTGCATGACGCTTTACCTGAAGGTGGTGGTGGGCGTTGAGGGGGTGCTGGTCTCGCTGGGGGAGCGTTGGGACGAGGAGGAGGCGGGCGTTTGGGCTCGAAGCCTTGAGATGTTGGGGCACCAGGTTGGAAATCAACAGGAGGTCCTGGAAGGAAAAAAAAATGAAAGAGGTGGAAATTTATAGATGAAAAGGGAGTGGTTTAAGAGAGAAACAACTTTTTACCATTTGTAATCATTTCCTGCAAATGTGTGACCCAATTTATACACTTTGTGAGAACTTGCACATTCAACCTATACTGAAAAGTATTTTTTTCCTGTAACAGAGGATTAATGACTTCAAAGTCAAACATCTCTACAAAATGAACCACCCTATAGTTTGTTCCTCATGCACAGCTGGGATTTGGTGTTTCAGATAATTCAGACCACAGAAAAGATGAAGCAAACACTGCACACATTTTAATACTGCACCATAAAACATGTTTCAAAGGGAAACAAGTTTATTTTAAAACACACCACAAACTCTCTATGACTAAACGTAGATTAATTCATCACACATCAGATTTTACCTGGAAATTCTCTCCTCAATGACGATGGACTTAAATCTGCTTCCAGGCATTACAAACAGAGTAAAAATTATAGTTTATATTCCAGAGACTAGAGCACGAGTGGATGATTGGACTGTGATTTTAGCAACCTTGATTCCAGGTATATGTCGTGCTGTATTTACCTTGTGATGGTCTGGAGGGTTGTGGTGCACGACTGGGCCTGCTGGGGGCTGCAGGTTCTCCGTGAGTGGGGGAAGGGCAGGGACTACTGCGGGGAGAGGGGAGAGGGGAGGACCCAGGACCAGTGCCTGCTCCGGGCTGCAAGTGCTGAGGAAGAATCTCCTCCACCTCATCATCTACATCACCTGATACAAGCGACAAGAGGGTCGATCATCATTCGTGTCGTTGAAACTGGTAACTAGAACCTCCTTCATATCAGTGGTGACGATAAGGACTGGGATTGCTTGGCCATCATTCCTCACCTTCCATGTCGTAATCATCATCGCCCATGTCTGTATCCTCAGCAAGCAGGGTGGAGCTGGCGGAGGTGGGGATGCTTCCACAGATCCTTTCTACGCTCATCTCTTCCTCTAGACTCTTGATCCAGCCTGGACTCTTCAGACGGATGTCGATCATCTTGCCAAGGACCTATAATGTAACGAGAAACAATAGTTGGGAGAGAAGTAGACCTTGGTTAGCAGATTTACAAGTTAAGACAAAGAACAGGAAATAGAAACTACTTTACAGTTTGAATGTAGCACAGGAGTAACTAAAATGTCATTTTTCTGTTTAAACAATGAAGATGCTATTAATGTTAAGACTTATGGGAGCATCCAGCTTAGAAGTCATTCCTAAAATCCGTGATGACTTACAGTGGAAGCGCTGAGAGACAGAGCAGCAAGAGCAGAGTAACCTTCCAGGAAAGTCACCCACATCTTCTCCTCGACAAATCTGCACAAACAAGGAAATTATGGATGCAGTCCAAGCGTCTGAAGGTAATGCGTGTCTGTCTGTGTTTAGATGTCAGGCTCACCTGATGAGGATGACCTCTCCGAAATTAGCAAACTTGTCCAGCAGCTCATCGATGAGAGCATCGTCAAAGTAGTCGTCCGGCCCAGAAGAGCAGAGTGACACCAGGATGGTGCCGTCTGGCGGTCCCTGCAGGGCAATGACGTCTTTGTAGACCTGGTGCCGAGCTTCGGGGTCGACCTCCAAGATGTCCACGTCTATTATTGCCACAACAGGCCTATAAAAATAAAGGAGACCTTCAGGATAGTGATGTTCAATTCAAGAGAGAAATGACATTTTATATTTGTTTGGACCATAGTTATATTTCAGAGTCTATGTGATCAGTCACATTGCAAAGATGTGACTTAAGAAGGTAATGATGCAAATAATACTGCAGGGGAGGCTCTTTAATATCAGTCCTGCTCCAATCTTACTAATATATCTTGTTACTTACCTGTGGTCTGATGTCTTAAGCTCAGCCCTGCCATAGTACTTCAGAGTCCCAGGGCTCCAGGGGCAATCTGGATTATCCTCATTCTCCCCTGATGTAGAAGATGCCCCAACTACATTCATCTCCTCAGCTGCAAAACATACACGACATGCACTTATGTACAGAAGCACACAAACAGATAAAGTATCCTGATAGTTAAGAAGTTTTAAATGATATAATATGTAAGTACAGAATGAAACAAGGCAGCAGAATAAATATGCTAAATAAAACATTTTTCCAGTGTTGTACTATCATCTTCAGTCAAGAGGTCAGAGACAGAGGGAAAGGAGATTTGAGATTATTATTATCATCATGTGAAGTCATTCTGCATCTTACCAGTTTTGTCAAAGTTCCACTTCCTCCTCTTCCAGAGAATGCGGTCAGTCCAGGCTGGCGTGCGGCACTTCTCACTTGTGTCATAATCTTCTGAGAAGAGATCATACTTGTAGGTGGGGGCAAAATCTAACTTCCCCTCGATAAAGCCTCGGAAAACCTATGGAAGACATTTCTGCATTAGTACAGGCTACACCCAGGCTTGGTGTTATGGTAAATTGTTTTCTGTAGAGAGGAAGTAAAGGTTATTGGTGCAATAAACATGCGTGGGTGCTAAAAATCGTACCAAACCGGCATTCTTCTGGTCTAATAACTGGTCCCCAGCTGTCAAGGCATCCCAGTTCTGCTGTTTGATTAGTTCTTTTACTTCCTCATTGGGCAGACTGATTCGATAGTTAAAGTCTCCGCACCAGAAGACGTAGTCATGTGAGTACAGCAGACGACCCTGGCAAGGACAAGGTGGATGCAGTTATGCTTGCATTATGCAAAAACAGTTTTTAGAATTCACTTGTTATTGTTATTATTCGTGTATTACCATGGGGAAGCTGAGTCTGCGTGTGATCTCGTTGTAGTCGTCGTTCCTTTCCTTGACCTGTGATTGGCCAGCAGCAAAGTGGGAGCAGACGAAGCAGATGCTGGTGGTGTGGAACAGCAGACGGATGGCCACGCCCCCTTTATTGCCTGTAGCCCCGCCCATTCCTGTTTTCACAGTATCTACAGCAACATCCCTGGAAAAAATATTAAATTACACGATATGACATGAAACCATACATATAATTTTGCAGCATAATTCATTAAGTGTCATTGATGAGAAAGTGTACAGTTCATACCTGATGAAGGGTGCGTGCTGAGGGCGGATGAAAACAAAGAGACACACACCCACCAGCTGCTCTGAAGCGAGCAGCACGTACTTGTGGTCCCGTGATATGTTTTTTTGTAACTCAGCTGCCCAAAGTTTCTGGTTAGTAGTGCTGAGACAAGAACAGAAAGATGCGTCAGTGCAGAAAGGGAAACAGGAAAAACACATAGACACAAAAATCATCTCACATATATATGACCAAAATAATTAACATGTGGATAAGACACATTAGCCTTGTCAGATCAGGCCTAAGCAGTCCAGATCCTTGTCTTAATGATCTTATTAATTCAGGTTTCAAGACTGAAAAAATCCTGATCAAATATCAGGCTTTTACATGCTGTGTATATATTAATATAATTAAGGAATTTAAACATTTCTTAACTTTATATCTGAAGGTGAAAACAATATTTGTGTTATTGATATCACCTGAAATGTAGACTGTATGGCTGTGTGTGGTGTCTTGCACACATACCTGGCACTAACAATGTTGCCCGCATTCAGTTCAACCATTTCCTCAAAACCGATGGCAAAGATATCTATAGGGTTGGCTTTGCTGTCTGTAAAGAGAAAAATGACACATTGTTCTACATAGATATTTACGATACAGCAGCATCATTTGATTTAGTGGGTAAGTAGTTTTTTACCCAATAAATTACTGTATGGATTAGCATGACATTGTACCACTGTTACTTTTGAGACAGTAGACAAGTGCTACACTGAAATCAAACAAATAAAGTTTTGCTGACCAATAGGCAAACTAGACGAAATGATGATAGTAAAATATATATATGTAAACGCTTGTTTACAAGTAAATGCATTCAGCTAGCAAATACTCTGCTGAATAATGTCAGCTGTAGTCAATTAAGTGGACTCAGCTACAATAGGTAGTACCTGAATAGTAGTTAATAGTGACTAAAGGATTCAAGGATTCAAGGATTCAAGGATTCTTTATTGTCATTTCAACACATGTAGAAAAACATGGGCTAGAAACG
>JBAJHX010000067.1:11916115-11939623 GCA_037176925.1 Amniataba percoides
CGGGATCGGTGGTCTCCCGTTGTTAGCCTTTAGCCTGGCTAGCAGTCCGCCCCGTTTGCCCCTCTTCTGCTTCCGCGTGCACCGCTTCCTCTTGCCCTCTGACCCGCAGACACCTCTACGCCAGTCCGGTGTCCTCAGGAGCTGCAGTCTGCCCAGCAGGGCCTTCAGTTGGAGGTCCGCTGTCGATAGTTTTGTATTATTGACCGAACCCTCTCTTATATTGATAAGATCGGTTCGGCTGTACCTAACACGCTTGTTAACACAAGCAAAACCGACAAAGTTGGCCTCAGGACCAACCAGAAAAGTAGTAAAAGGGGGCTTGACCCCGGGAGCACGAGAAGCCGCTGCACTACTGCGCGCCGCCATCTTGAAAAGAGTACTTCTATTCAGTTTTTCCTGTCTAGATTCTCCTAGCCATCCTGAAACTTTAAAAGGACCTAGAAAGGCCTTGGATATTAAAACCAAGAAGAAGCATAAAGAAGATGGAAAGTAAAGGAGGATACCAATCCTTTGTTTTTATCAGATTAAACAAATGAGAGTGAACTTTAGAGGTGCTGGTAGGTGGAGTTTGTTTCCACACTAGCCATTTTTATGCTAAGCTAAGTTGACCAGCTGCTTGCTATCTTTTAATATTTAGCTTTTATTTTATTGCAAAACTAGTGAAAGCAGATAAATGAAGAGAGACATACCCTGGAACTCAGGATGGCCGGCCTTCTTTGGAGCATCCAACAGCCAGTCGTTGAGTGTCTGGTTGCGGAAAGCAATGCTGCGAAACTGTTTACCCCCGTTGACGTTCCAGGTGCCGACACACACCCGGATCTGCTTGGGCTTTGTGTACTTATGGTAGTTCTGACACATTCCCAGCAGAACTCTTGGGGAGGCTGCAGAGGGGAAGCGAGAAGGATTAGAGAATAGAAATGTGTGTCTGCAGGAAGGGTGGGATACAGGGCCACAAAACAAAGATGGGAAAAATCAAAACCAACAAAACCAATGGGAGAATATCCAAATACAACAGAGGAAACAATGTTTTTAAACACAGGGTGTGGAAGGAAGGTTAAAAAAACTGAACTCTTGCTGAAATACAGATAACATTCAAATAATCAACCTTGGCAACAGTTCATTTCTGTCTGTAAATTTAAACTCAAAGGGATGTCAACATTCATTGCAAAATTCAACATCCTCTTTCTTTTAAATCGCTAATGTGATGACTTGATGATATGCAACAGACAGAGGGCTGAACCACCACCAACATTGGATTACAAATGAATGACCAGATAAAACACAAAATGAGAGGACAACTATGACAGGGGATGAAAAGAGCCATCCACTAGGGGCAGTCTGTCAGTTACTATACCTGATTGTAAGACGGGCTCAGTGACTAAGATCGTGCGCAAGAAGAGGAGGGGGGAAGAGAAGCGAGAGAAGGGCGGGTTAACCAGTGCTTTAACAGATAATGCCAGCAGAGCAGTTGGTCAGAATTAATCTGACTGGGACAGCGAGCTGACACATGGAGATTACACTTCCCACTTGAGACAGAGCAGACAAACCCTTCTATTGTGCACAGTCGCTTCTGGCTAACAGGTCTTCAACAGATACGGGTCAGAACTCGTCAAAATATTCAAACAACCCCACCCCCAGCCACTGGAGCAGAGAGTGAATTCTTAAAATGACAAAATACAGAAGCTGCAACATGTAATCAGGAGAAAAAAAATGCATTTGTTATACTCTTCATGAGTAACTCTTAGGAAAGATGTGATCTGTTGACTAAACAGAATGAGTCATATTACCGTAAAGACTGGACGTGGTGAGCAGGGCTCGAGCTTTGTCCGCCAAATCACTGTTGAGCGTGGAGCCCAGCCTCAGGATGTCGATAGCCTCCTGCTTGGAACTATCGAAGAAGTTGTTCTGGATGGTCCTTGTCACTGAACGAGCTCCATCTTTCAGCTTTCCCGCCTACAGACACACACACAAAGAAATTAGATAAAACCTTCTAAATTATATGCCATTCTTAATGAAAGAAAAGTCTGTACTTCCCACTCCAACCACAGAAGCGAAGAAAAGGGGGAACACTTCATGAGAGATTCAAGTGATGTGGATTTTTGAACTGACCAGGACGGATTAAAACTGCCTCATGGGGTGCAACCTGAAAATTTTGCTGATTGATGTGTGACATAGTTTGATTTAATGCCACATGGCAACAATTTTGATTGATTCCTCTGGGATCCAATCAAGACAGCTGATGTTCCCAGATAATTTAGACAACTTGAAAAGATAATGCAGTAATAAAATAATCACTCAACAAGTGAGGGCAATGGATATTTTTCCTTTGTTTTCTTTTAACTAAATTTCTGTTGATCAGTGGAGAGGTTTCAAGGGTTGTCAGGTCAAGACTGTATGCATCACCAGGATACCTCAAGGGGATCATAATCAAGATTTATTGAATGAATAAAGAAGCCCCTCCCATCCCATCCTCAATCATCATCACCATTTAACCCACGGACACTGAAATCAATAATGCACCCGAAATAGACGCACAGCTCAAAAACGACATCGACTGGCTTGTGAACTTACCACACAGGTAGAGAGGTCCAGAGGACAGCAGAAAGAGACAGCACACGAGAGTTAAGAAACAGACGCACACAGGTCTACACACAGAGAGGATCATGCAGACCTCTGTTACTGTGCACAACTATCCATCATCATTTGAAAAAAAAAATTGAGTCAGTATCAACCACCGGGAGGATGTTGTTAAAACAGCCTGAGATTCACCATGAGTAACCTTTAACAGTATCAGGTGTCAAAACAAATCAGATTTAAAAAAAAAAAAACCACTGAAATCTTACATTGTATGCAGCTCTGACAAACTGTTTGACTTTTTTTGCTTCAGTGGCTATATTGTGAATTACTGTGGAATACATTTGTTTGTATTGTGTGTTCACATTGTGTACCTTGGCCTTGCCATCCAGGGCACCGGTGCCTGCGTAGATCTTGCTGACTGAGTCTCCGTTGGCAGACCACATGGTCCTAAAAACCTCCTGGAACCTGGCCACTAGCTGGGGTTTCTCTGTCAGGCCCATTTCCTCCAGCTGCTTTGGCAGCATCTGTTTGGTGAGGAACAGGGGTTAGACTAAAAGCACCTGTACTAAAGAAAACATTGGACTTTGACAGCAGAAATGAAAACAGTATTTCATAACAGAAACAAGATCATATCGCCACTGTGACTCAGACTCCTACCTCGAGGGCAAAAAAGGCCTGGACACTGTTGGTTCTGTCTAGACAGTCCAGGCAGTTGGTCCTGATGGTCCCACCCTGAGTCCTAAAAAGACATAAGAACATAATGTTAAGAAGCAATGACAAAAAAGATATTTAATGTTATTTTACACATGTAATCTTTTCTTACCTTGCGATACCCGTCTCCCCAGAGTAGTAGAAGAAGCCACACTCTTCTAAGAACTTGCTGAGGTAGGGTTTGAGCACACTGTGGAGCTTGTCTGCCTTGCCTCCCTTCACATTTTGATGGTAGTCAAAGTTCACCATTTTCACTGCTGATGCATGCTCCGATGCCTTCAGGTGACTCTGAGAGTTACAACCATGGAGAGAGGAAATTCAAACTAAATGCAAAAATGTCGTGTGTGTGAAGTGAGCTGCCTGTATGTACATTTATTCATGCAAAACCAATGGTTTGAGTTCTCAGGAAACATTTGAACCTGCAGGTCAAGTTTTTGTATGTGTTTTAACAAATAATAGATATACATACATACATAAAATTATGTTTTCTTTATAGTGCGTTTTCTCAGTGGCTTTGTACCAGTTCCAAGACGACAGAAAAACAATGTGATCTGACAAGAGTCCAGTAACCGGGATAGGAAATAATTCCTTACTGTTGCTTGTGTGTAGGTTTAGACAATAAAGGCATTCTCTGTTTTGAGGCACACCATTCACTGCCAGTGTGTGTGACTAGATTATCAGATAAATGTCTAAAAGTAGATGTCAGTGTTGAGGGACACAGACTGGCTCTTCTCACCTGAAATGCTTTGCTGAGCATGTGTTCCCCCTCCTTACTCCCCAGCAGGTTGATGATGACCTGTTTACCATACAACCTCCGCAGTGCAGTGAAGTGTCTGGACAACACATACACACACAATAAGCATTGTTCAGATCTAATAAGACAACATAGACTAATGGTGCAGCAATTCAAGCATTTATCTTAACATAGTAAATACTCCATGTTTGGTACTAGTGTTTAAGCTTGACAAACAATATGCAATATCTCTCAGATTTATCAGTCAGCATCATCACATCTCAGCACCTGCTGGGCTCAATACACAGTTCTTACTGCACAAAATTAGAAACCCACCGACAAGCTTATATCATGTTTCCTTTTAAGAAAACTGTGCAATGTGCAATTAACTGAAAGGCTTATATCTTTTATTTGAATTTGAAAACATTTTTCTGCAGCTGTGCCACTTGCCTATAAATAGCTGAGGTAATATATCACATAAATGAAGGGGATTAATCCTACTGACTTACTAAGACACACCCTTAAGTGGATATGTGTTCTTGTAAAATTGTAGAGTCTAGATGGATGAAGAATGGGAAAGTGCCGAGAAGAGACATTAAAATAACCTCAGACATGTGCATCAAACTGGTTTAATATACTGGAAATATGGAGGAATGGCTGCAACTTCGCAGTGAGGAGAACTTGGCTACATTCTGCTACCGTTACCATGTTTATAAAAAGATGTTAGTGTTGGCCTTGTACTATCCAAGGTATTTCAACACACATATACTAGGTTGTCAATGTAGAAAACTGACTAGATATAAAACAGCATGAGTCATACATCCTGAGCTGGACTGATATAGAGAAAGACAAGTTGCACTGGCAACTACTAGGTGTGAATAAATGACTAATGTGTTAAAAAATACAAACATTCTGACATGCTCAAGATGCTGAGAAGCAAAAGGGAAAAATCTCAGAAGTCTAAAAACGGGTGGTCTGTTGGTCTTCATAGCGTTTAAGCAAAATGTTATCCTGAACTGAGTGAACAGCTTGTCGATTCCGAGTCTGACAGGGTGGCTACAGAGAGCTGAGATATCAAGATATCACGGTGTGCCATAGTGATTAGAGTGATCCTCTTCCCTTCCTTCCTCCTTTCCTCTGGAGGGCTTGGGTTTAGTCCCAGTGACAACCCAGCTGGTTTAAAGTAAACTAGCAACTCTAAATGGTGCTGCTCTAATTCTGACGGTGCTTCTGTAACGTAAGCTTGTCGGAAAGCAAAGAACACATTGGTTCTTCAAGGCTGCAAAGTTATCATTTAAATAAATTTGTCCTTAAATTTATTGTTAAAGGTGAAGAACGAATGATTAGGAGAAAATCTTCATAGAGCTGTTTATGAGACCTGTTTATGATGCCAAATGGCATGTAGAGAAAACTAAATTACCATTATCATATGTATTTGCAAACACCGAGCTATTTTCTATAAAGAAACACAACAAATGCTATGATCTGTTTGAGATAAAAATGTGGATGATTCCAATTAAGGAGGCTCATATTTGTCACTGCCCACCTAGTATCTCCAATTTACTGCCAATAAAGACACAATGAGTAATCAGAGACCCAATCCATAGCCGCAGCATTATTGTTCCAACTCTGAGAGTGGAATCTGGAAGGATACGACTACTGAGAAGACACAAATGTCATTAGATGATCTGTATGCATAAGTGAAGTAGGCTATTTCAACACTTTTAGTTGTTTTATTTTGATATATTTAAGTTTTAATGCGCACACACACTTTTAATTAACACTAAAGTGATTCAAAAAAGAAGCGTGCAAAGAGTCAAGGAAGAACTTCTGCAAAGAAACTGTCTGTAATAAATATAAAATACAGGTTATTGAGGTTGACAGCTAATCAAGGGCTACTGTGTCCTTTCTGTTCTCCGCAATAAACCAGCCTCTGAGGACACACTTCAATTAACATATTCCCTTTCAAGAGTCTGGACCGCTTATCTCTGTCGTGGCTTGGGCAGCAAGTACAGGAGACATAGCATTATGGTGTCTCCTCTGCTCTTCAGAGGAGTGGTAATCTGTTGGAGGCCAGATAAAACAGCTGAAAACCGCCACGCACACAAAGAACATTTTAATTACCTTTCAAACGCTGGTGCATTTGCCTCAAATCCCCTTGAGAGTTTGACACGGTGAGAGCCAACCTGCAAGGCAGAGACAGCAAAGAAAGACGGAAAAGTCACAGTGTCCTTTGTACTTATATTCAAACGTTTTAAGAGGAAAAACTGTCCAAACACACACGTTTCAGATGACCAGAAGACCTCGGGCTGAAGAATGAAGTTGGGATAGAAATTTCGGAAAACATTTTAACGGTGGGAACAAAAAGTGTGATGTCGGGCAACACAGGGACAGCAAAGGTAAACTTATTCATACGGACAAAGACACTGAGCAGCAGAGAAATCTTGTAGTCCATCATCTCTCCAACACCTTTAGAAGAACTTTTAATCAAACTTTCAACCTTTCTATTAAATCCTCTCCATCTTTGCTTCTCGCTAATTTTTATATACTCATTTTGAGAGTATGCTGAATCACGAGAAACACCAAAGGGCCTTACGAAGAAGTCAAGGTAGACATGACCACACCTTGGCAGGCTCAGCAGGACACTTGCAGACTGGTTGTTACTCAGAGATCTACTCATTGCACTGCAGGTCTTTACTTGTTCCCCTGTTGCTCTGCACACGTCAGTATTTCTTTCTTTTGTTTATAGTCTCTTGCTTTTGAAATATTTCAGATTTCTATCTACAATAGCCATAAACAACGTCAAATATCATCGTCCCTCCTGCAGATTTAGTTTCTCCCTCCTCCTCCTAATGGTGAATCAATTCTGATCCATTTTTCAGCATTTTCTCTGGGGATGTTTTTGGGATCTCCTGAGTCCACTTTGACTCTTGTGTCCACTCTAGTTTCTCGCTTTCTTCCTTTTAGCACATTCTGCTGATCTTTCCCTCTGCTCTGTATTCATTTATTTGAAAGTTTGTGTGTGCCTATTTTGGCTGAGCCGGTGTGTAGCAGGGCTAGCCATCTTGCTCCATGCTGCCATTTTGTCACTCTGTCTGTCTACTGTTGTGCAGGTCTACGCTATGCATATTTAATAACTTCCTGAGATGGCATCAGAGAGCACTCAGGTTACAGCTGTACACCTTAAACTAAACCTCCTCACATTCCACTCCAACTTAACAGATGATGCCTAAAGTTTAATCGGTTAAATCACTTATGTAACTCACTTTGATTAATCGATTACAAAGTCAATGTCAGTCAATGTCCACAATATATTCAACAGTTACATTATCATATTTGTTTTTAAATATTAAATGATTACAAGCTCAACTCATTTGTTAGGTGTTTGATTTCAGTTAAGATCTATTCAAATCCAGTGCTTATTAATGAAGAAAGCATACATGTGAATATTACTGCAATGCCACGTGTGATCATTTTACATTCTCCCAAACTATAAAAAATAATGAACTACATTTTGTCATCAACCAGGACTCTAACAACTAACCAGATCAGAGAACAGCAGCCATACGACTTCACTGATTTAGATGTTTCCCAATAGGGAATTCTGATACTACACTAAAATGTGAATCAGAGACTAATTACCAACGATATCTAATGTAAACTAAATGTAAAAAAATATAGGTAACTCCTCTGGATAAAACCAAAACTATCCATTCTGCACAGGGGATGAATTTGAGAGTAATGCAAGGAAAAAGTAAGCCTAGAAAGCCACAATCGGTCGAGGGAACTAAGAGCTAACACAGCACTTTAAAAGCAAGAGGACTACAGTTCTTTTCTGAAAACAACCCCCGAGCTCACAACCCCGTGTTTTGACCAAACCACAGACCTTGGGGATTGAATAGGTGACTAATATGGTCTTGGCTTCTCTTGGCCCTCAAGGAAGTCTCAACATTTTGTTCTTCCATATTATCAATTAACACCTATCCAGCTGCATGGAGATTATCAGAAGACTTAAAGAAAAGGGGAGTGATTGGGGGATGTTTTCAGATCAGGCTCTCACCTGACCAAAGATGTCTGGGAGCTGGGGAAAACAGAAAAACGCCCTTTACCAACCACTGTATCTATCATTAACCTCCCCCACATCTGATTCAATCCACCAGTCTGTGCAATGTCAAGACAAGGGCATGGGAGTGCCGATGATGTTATTTATGGTGTGCATTTAATAAGTGATCCCAGTTCCTGCTGTCGCTCTCCAAAAACACATTTCCTGGAAAGGTACTGTGTCCATAGTTGGACTGCCTTGGTTTTCACCACTGGCCTTTGGCATTGCACAGAGAAACCCTTATCTGCAGTACGGAAGAGCCAGCACCAGCAAGAGCCAGAAGAAAATAAGGTTATACCAGGTGGGGGTTCTCATCCAGCTGTTTAGGGTGCCGATTCTCATTCAGTTGCAACAAAACACCCTTAATGGAGTTTTTCTGAACACAGCATGGACAAAATTTGTTAAACAAAAATAGGATAAAGATATCCAGTATAATTAGAGGGAAACCTTTCATTCCCTTCACACTGGCTTGGTGGAACCAAACGCCATATACAATACATTTTAATGTTTGCGTCATCAGAGTTCAGTGTTTACACAGTGCAACCAACTGAGACAGAGTGAGGCTTATCTACAACTACATTACACACAAATGTAAAGGGCTGCTTTATGATTTTCATATAATGTGGCTTGATATATGAAAACTCACATTCACAATTCAAGGCTGGCTTTCAGGGAGGGGATAGATTTAGTTCCCATTACCTGGATTCCTGGCTGTTCCCAGAAAAGAGGAATGGAGCCACGGATCTGTATGAAGGATGAGACTTTGTCATCCAGGAAAATAACCTGTTAAAAACAAGAGGAAGATGAAGATAACTTAATTTGCCATGACACAAAACATACATGTGATTGTAAAAAACACTGGACTAAATACACATTTGACCAAAAAAAACAAAAAAACCCGCAGAAAAAACAGAGCCTGTGAAACATCTCATATCATGTTAATGACTGTATAATACAGAGAAGACTGAGAAGATAATGATTTTACTGTATTGGTGTCAACAGTACAAACATGTTGTGACTGTGTTGTGTGCTGTGGCTGCTTTGACAGGATAGAAGAGAAATGTAAAGGAGAAATTATAAGGACAGGTAGTGTGTTATAGGTAGAAAGGCTTGTGCTCTGCTGATGGTTCTGAGGCCAAATCATAAATCAGCAAAATATCCAGAAAGACTTTCAACACAATGAAATTGACTTTTGAAGCCCTGCAATTACTGCGACACATCGGAAGCTTCTAAATGTTACATTTCCAATCAGATCGGGATGTTGAATGACCTCTGTGGTAAGTTTTGTGGCTGCACGTATTGCCGTGGTTATACTTCATTAACCTACATTGTATTGTAACTGCAGTAGTTCCAAATTTTCTGTCTAACCTACAGCTTCCTGTTTGTTTCCTGAAATGGGAAATGCAAAAAGGGAATGTGCACATCGGGTCATTTTCCACAACTGAGAACTGAGAAACTTGCACGTCTTATGACAATGTGCTGACTCAGCAGAAAAAGCAAAATAGTTACTTGCTAGATGTTTACCCATATGGACCTTAAAAATACTGCAGTAACAGAGCTCAGACTGACCAATAAATTAGAGCACAGATATATCATTATCATCATTACCATAGTGCATGTTTCCTTGTATGTTTTGCTGTTAACTATACATTTATAATAATCACTGTTAAACTATAATGACAGCACAAAATGGTGGAGCAATTGCGTTTGACCACGAGGTTGTGCCAGGTTTGCTCCTGAACACTCAATAGATAACCAGTGTTTAAATAGTCTGTATTAACTGAGGTCATGTGACTAAGACCAAGGTACTGATACACATAAAAAGATCCAGTTTCACTTGGACTATTTGGGTCAATATTCTGATTCACATCATGTATCACCATGGTATGCACCAACGTCACAAAGTTTCACAGCAGTGGGGAACCAGGCGAGGATGCCCACCCTCCCCCTCACTGAACTGCTAGCAGAAGTCATTTGTTAACATGTCAGTATCCCAGGTATCCAGACTGTTAACACATAACAAAAGATTAGTCTTAAGGCAGATGACGCAATCTTCTTCCTCCAAAACCCTTCATTATCATTTAAAGACACCATCAAGCTTAGAAGAAAATATTTTGGCTTTTCCATCACCTGGACTAAATCAATTCTCATCTGTCTTTACACAAATGGCAGCCCGAGCATCATTTCTCCTTCTACCCACTGGAAATATTACTTATTTTACACATCCATATTTCCACCAAGCTGCCAGAATAGTTAAATCTGAACTTCACATCAGTACTCAAAACAATAAATAATGACCTTCAATGTCGCAAAACACTTCCACTATCCATTATGGGCAGAATAGAAACAATCAAAATAATTATACTCAAAGATCTCCATTAAGCCAGCTAATACCTGGTTTAAATCTTAAGATGAAAATACTGTATGTCCTAATTCTACTGTAAGAATAAATAATCTGGAAGCAGCAGCCATACAAAAATACAAATCCCAAGGACCACTCGAGGCGCCCACACTTTTTCTCACAAACCAGCTCCAGTTTATATTTAAATTGATCTATTCCAAGTGCTGAGAAGACACAAATGCTAGAAAGACACAGATCAAACCCTGTGCAGTAACAGTCAAATGGTAGATATTCTCAGTTTCATCCAATCCATCAAACATTCATCAAAGCTTATACAATATCAACGGCTCTGACAACTTGATATTCCACAATATCACAAACTGCACACAGATTTCCTTACTTAACAACCTGCCCCTACTCTTTCCCTAAAAAGGGGAAAAAAAGAAGAAAAAAAAAAAACACATCTTCGGCACATCTTTAAGAATAATATCCTGCTTTCATTTCCTGACTTGGCCCAGAAGTTCAGCATTTGGAATAAACATTTTTCTTCATTTTTTTCACTCAAGCAGACAAAGAAAATTGAGCTCCACACCCGCACCTCTCCCAGAAACTCCTGTCCAACATATATGAATAATAAATCATAAATAATTCTATCAAATCTGACACAGCAATATCCATGGCACCAGTAAACTGGCAAAAAAAATGTCCCCATGCTGACGTCTGGATCAAAATGTCTTCACAAATGTCTATTAGTATGTAAGAATGCCTTTAACTTCTGACAGTTCCACCATTGTTCATTGTTGTCTCACAAATATAAAGAATAAAATATAATAGAGAAACCAAAAAGTCCAAAGTGTGAGGTAGATTATGTTTGTCATAATCGGAGCCTCTTGCTTTGTTCTGCTTTGATGGGCACATGACAACAGTGCAGCTGTTTGCTGACCACCAGCTTTATCATGACACCCCTCAAAGAAGAGGAGAGACTCAGTGCTCACCTGTTCGGTCTCCACGAAGTTGGCCACCTGTCCATCATCATTTGTTCCTCGAACGTTGAATCGCGTGCCTGCTCGCTCTGAGCTGAGGCGGGAGAAGATGCAGGCCTTGGCCTGTTTGTGCCCTGCATAGATGGTCCTGATCTCCACACCACCACACATCAGCCTCAACAGCCAGTCATCACAGTTTACTCCGTAGTGTTTCAGATGCAGGTGCAGAGATTGGTTCCTATTCATTCATTAAGAAAGACACAAAACACACAGCACACAACAAATTCAGCGTGAACAGTGAATTTTCACAACTTAGTTGCAAATCACACAGCCCCCATATCACACCTTCTGAAGACACTAATTCACTGCAGAGATTGTACTTAGTTCATTATCTACAGCTCTCTAAGATTTTCAAAGCCAAATAGCTGCCTACTAGCCTCATTAACACCTTGGAACAGTAATCTTTTCATGCTCTTACCAAAAGAAGCGGTTATCTGTAGTGTCTTCTAGGATCCTGCGATGTGCATTGAGACTCAAGTCCATGCTGACTCCGGTGGAAGACCAGGCAAAGTAGAAGTGTCCTGAGTTAAGGACCTTTCGCACCTCAGCGATCCGGTCCTCATCTCCCGGATCATTCTTCAGTGATATAAAGTCTGTCTGTGTGACCCTGAAAACCTCTGAATCCTGCACCTTCCCCACAGAGCTGCATCCTGTCACAACTACCAGACTGTGGAGCATGGAGTCACCTGCAGAAGGATGGTTAAAAAAAGAAAGAAAACCTTGTATATGGTTGATTTTTAAGGAAAGGGATGGAAGCAAGTATTACGTTTATAGATATGAAGCACTGCTTTAAGAAAAGATGCAACAAAACACTGACCATTACCCAGTGGGCAAGAAATGGTTAATTTAACTTTGGTGCCACTACTTTATAAGAAATCACCAGCCAGACAAATCTCAGACATCTATAATGCTGAGCTTTAATCTTTTACGTGGCTGTTTCCTTGTTGTAATAACAACGGCGTTCAAGGTCACGTGGAGGACAAGAGAAAGCAGCTTACAAGTAAGCAGCAACAGAGCTACAAACCAGAGGACCTTCCCAGTCACACAGGAGACTGAGGGGTCACAATCTGCCCTGAAATCTCTGCAACGAGGAGCAACAGAGAGAGAAGATGCATCTGTAGCTTACCCAGATTTAGGCGGAGGACGCCCAGGATCCCATAGGCGTCAACGATCTTGGTGTATGTGTTTTTAATGGCCTCCTTCTCTGCTGCAGCTAGAATCAAATGAAAGGCATCACAATATAAGGTTCACTCTTTTATATCTTAAGGTAAATATAACCTGTGACTTAAGCACAGGACAGAATCGCTGCCATCACTTGACACGTCTATTATAGCTGTATTTCCTTTGCTGCATCCTCATCTGGGAGGGATGGAAAACTTAAAGGGTAATTAAATTATCTCACATTGCAACGCAATTAAATAAAATGTCTTACAGAGAACGGCAACAGCCCCTGACTCAAACATGAGGCATTCTTCCCTGGTCCTAGTTTCCACTATGACACTGTAGGGAGGTGGGTCCAGCTTGTGGTAGATGCGATATCCCTTGCTGAAGGCCATTGTTGATTCAAGAAGTGAAAACCTATGTTATGACCTGGAAACCAAAGAGAGGGGCAGCAGATCAGATAAGATAAGACAATCCCAATCACATAACATGACAACAGGAGTATTTGAAGGCCACTAGGCAGCAGGATTTATTATCAATTGAAGTGACGCATGATATGACCATGCAGCTTTTGCTTTTTTGTGATATATGCATGAAAAACTAAGTTATTACATTTTGTACAGCTAACGTTGTGACTAAGCCAACCATACAGAGGTTACAAAAACTACATATAAATAATTGCACATCATTCTGACTGCAGGTAATATAATATTTGGGTAACAAATAGTTTTTCCCGCTGAGGAAATCTGTTTTATTGAGCAATAACGTTGAAGATCAAATGACAAAACTTTCGTTGCGAAATCAGGAACATAACATAAATTTGCGGACATAGCTGAGGCCCACACAAATTAGTTTATTTCACACCGAAACATCGCAGGTAGAGCGATTCCGAGCAGCAACAGAGCGACAATATTTAGGCCGGGAGGCTGAAATATCATCCATCCTAACACGGACAGTCACGACTTCACAGTGGAAGCGGGCGAAGCTAACGCTAACCTCTTCAGCCCCCCTTTAAACACCGGCAGAGACCGCGAAATCGACCGAGAAGGCGACGAAGGGGGGGAAAGGACGATGCAAAAACAGCTTGTTAGCCTTTATCGTTCATTTAACGTGAGCTAAGTTGAGCTAAATTAACCACAGAGGTAGCTACGACTTGGCTAGCAGGCGATGTATATTTTGATGGTGGCACTACCTGCACCGGATAAGCTGACACTTGCTAATAAACACACATTTAAGCAACTCGGCTCCGCGTTAGACTCACAAACCTGCGCACTATTTTTTAGTTTAGGTTTTATCTTACGGGCTGTGGGTTAGGTTTAAATGACTCAGAGGAGAAGGGTAAAAAAAAAAGGTTGCGGATTTCTCCTTACCGTCTCCCCCCGCCGGGTTGTTTCGCTCCGCTGTCACAACAAAATCCTTCCCGGTGTGTCGGCGGCGGAGTGGTACATTCCGACGCAAAGCACGCCTCCCTCACGTTACCGTAATACCTAGAAAAGTGCTAGTGCGCACTTTAGCACAAAGGCGGAAACAATTAGAGAGTACAGATAAAATGTCTAAACCTAAATCGAACAAACACCCCTTGTCGGGCTTTGTCAGATTTATGTTAATATTCAACAAAGAATCAATTTGCAAAGCCGCAAACTGGTCTTGTCCGCGTCTAGTAATGACTGACTGTTTCTCCAGCCAATGAGCTTACCCCTGAGAGACTGATGTCCAATCGCATGCGGCGGATGGGCGGGGCTCCAGCGTTTCATAATAACGCCCCACAATGTTGTATATAACAAGAGCTGCCGCTGACCTCGTAAACATCATGTCTCGTTGGCGACATAGTAATGACCCAAACATAATCTAAGCGAAGCTCATAAAGGTAGGTGTTCAGCTGCACATCTCTTTTTAAATAACCTGTGAGAAAATAAGTTGTTTCTTTGTGTTTGTTCGGCTACCTGCTCAGTGACAGCCCAGCTCATCCTGCAGCTCATAAGAACACACTGTACACTGCAAGGTTATTATCTTATATTCCACTTTTATTTCTCCGCTGTTTAAAACTTTTTGATTATGTTGGATGGATAATGTATAGTGCAGACTCTCTCCTCCCTCCGCGATCCTCAAAGGGCAAACGAAAGCAACAACCAAGCCTGACAATCATTGTCTGTTGTTCCATGTAAACTCTTATCTTAAGACTTGAGTTAATTTAGTGCTATTTCAGGAGGAATGCTGTGGATGTCATGTGCTGATCATTGAACTTGCATGCTGGAATGAAGTATTTAGGGTTGAAACTTGAAGGCTCCTCTTCATTTTGTTTGTTTGTTTGTTTGTTTTGTTTTGTTTTCTGTGCAGGGGATCTTGCAGCTCCTCAACAATGAAGGGTCTTTTCCTGGTGGAGCCTGTGGTTGCCCTGTACGCCTTCTCCAGTTTTCTCATCTACCCTCTGCTGCAGCAGTATGTGTACAGGCGGCTCTGGCAGCAGCTGACAAACACCACCTATCCCGTCTCGGACAACACGTCCATATGTGCAGCAAACAACAACAGCAACCAGTCCAGCTACCATGAGGTTGGTGTGTAATCACTGGCTGTAAGAGAGAATGCATTTGAGCAACTGAGTTACACAGACATTGGGCACCTTGCAATCTTTTTCCTTCCACTTAAAGCATGCTAAGAACAACAGAGACCATACTAACTTTACAGTAACCACCTGTGATACGTTTCCAGTATAAGAAGTAATGATAGTTTACAATTGCATCCATTCAGTAGCACTCATACTGTGATTATTTGGGTATTTACATAGACTTACACAATACCCCTGCTTTCTTGTTGTGTTTTTTGCTTACTTTATTGGGATGCATGTGACTCTGATGCAATCACTGTTGTGTCATGATTTTTGTGTAGTGATGGAAAAAAATGTCTCAGTGACAGAAGATAAAAACAGACTTCCTAAACTTACAAACACTAATTCTCCGTTTGGGTGTAGTCTCCTCTTCCACTTTGTATCTCAGCGAGTCTTTATGTCTGTGCTCAGCCTTTACTGTCATGACACAGCATAAAAGTAAAGAACTCAAGCAAGTAACCCTTTCAGATTCCCTCTTGCAACTGAGCTCAGGTAAAGAAAAAGAACAGATTCAGCCACTTTTCCGTAAGGTGATATGCAAGTGAGACCTGAGACTTAAGTTTATTGAACTCGCACGGATACTGGCTGACACATTGTAGTGACTGCACTTCTGCCAAAGAGTGACAATCTTTTGACATCACTTATTATACTTATAATACACAGAAATTAATGTTAGAGAACACCAAGTTGTACAGCATTACAAGAAAGATTTCAAGACCTTGGCAAGTTTTTTTTATGTATTTCTAGAGAATGAAAACACAAGAGGGAAGTGGGAACAAACGCACTGATCTAAAAAAAAGGCAGTTGTCTTGTGGTAAAATTACCAGTGCTGCACCTGTTGCACTGGAACAAGCTTTGTCCCTGAATTAAAAACCGCCACATGATACGATTGCAAAAGGCACAAATCGAAGTGCTTTGAATTAGGACTGGTTTCGTGATAATTGATCCTAACTGTCTCTGTTTAACCTGTTTCATTTGCAGGATAGTTGCCAATTTAAGGGAAGTTATTTTGCCCTCTGAGGTCTGTTACAGATTAATGTAGATACTCCAGTTTAAGCGTGAACATGATTTTTAAATTAAAGCCTGCTTTCTCTCTCTCTCTCTCTCTGTCTGTTTCTAGGAGGTACAGAGGCAAGCGTCTCTCTTCTCCCTTTACACGGAGCTCTTCTCCACAATCCCCTCTTTGGTCGTCACTCTCATGCTTGTGGCCTACAGTGACCGGGGAGGACGCAAGATCACAATCATCATGCCGCTGATTGGCACGTTGATCTACACCCTGACCTTCTTGGTGGTGTCCTACTTCGAACTCAGCATTTACTTGCTCATTGGCTCCTCGCTCCTCAGCTCCCTGTTTGGTGGCTTGGGGACGTTTCTCGGCGGCTGTTTCGCCTACATAGCGGACCTGTGCGACGACGACCGTCAGAAGACACTGCGCATGGCTGGAGTGGACATGATGATTGGCCTGTTGTCTGGCGTGGCCGCGTTATCGACGGGCTACTTCCTGAGAGCTGCAGGCTTTAACTGGCCTTTTGTAACCTCTGCGCTGTGTCAGTGTTTGATCCTGCTCTATGCAATTTTCATCCTGGAAGAGACGGTAAAGAAGCCTCCTGCTGATGCCGTTATTCTAGATGGGGCCCCTCAGTCCTCGGCCTTGAAACAGATGATGTATGGGGTCTATCATTTGTTCGCAGGGGCCAACCGCAAGTCTAAAACCATCTTGATCCTCCTGATGGTTGTTTTCATCAGCTTCTGTTTTGCTTATATGGGTGGGATCTCCTTGATAACACTATATGAGCTCAACAAGCCGCTGTGCTGGACTGAGATTTTGATCGGCTATGGCTCAGCGCTGTCCGCCGCTGTGTTTGTGGCCAGTTTTTTGGGGGTGTTGGCCTTCACGTACTGTGGCGTGCCACAGCTGCTCATCGTCCTGGTGGGGATCCTGTCCGTCACAGCAAGCATGATCCTGTTGGCATTCACTAAGACCACTTTACTGATGTTTATAGGTGAGAAACACTTGCACATAATGTACAAGAGGCTTGAACCGCCCGTTTGATGGACGACACTGAATTAAAACCTACACCTTGTTTCATTTTGAGGACAGTGAAGGATTATAAATTAGTTTCTACTTCAGCTGTATGTCTGATATTGGAAATTCTGTTGGGGAAATTACTGTATGCACAAAATTTATAACACCTGATTTACGGCCTTGTTGTTGGCCTCTGTCTTGCCAACCATCACACACAGATAGTGGATAAATTAAAGGAAAAAGATGAAAGAGTGGAAAAGCTTATTAAATGCAGATGCTTCCTGATAGGTGAGAAGCATTTTGCCAGAATGCTTTGGGTCCAGTTGTGTTCTTAGGGGGCAGGGTTGAGGTAGTGCTAAAAGGAGGCTCAAAGTGCTAAAAGTGGTTTAATATAAATGGATATAAAAAGACAGCACATGTAATAAAAGACAGGACACACTGAAGAGCAATATAAAACAGGATACTGCATAAATAAATATTACACAGTAGTTGCAAAGGTTACTAATTGACAGAATCTGCCCTTACCACCATCTTTACAAGGTGTAAAACGTTACTTGGGTTACAGTATCTTCTGTATTTTATTGGATTATTGTATTATAGGCAGATAAAACAATGTAATTATGATACATTATCATTGCTTTGTTTATTTAAGTGACTGTCTTTTAGCCCTTATCCAAATTAATAAATATTTAAGTAATAATTAAGTATTAATAACTTTCATTCCCTGCATCGTGCTGATTGATATGATGTCTGTCTTGTCTTGTTTGATTACCGCAGTGAGGGTGCCAATGCTTCTGTCTATCATGCCTTTCCCTGTGCTGCGCTCCATGATGTCAAAGATCATCTCAAAGGCTGAGCAGGGTGAGTGGGTCCAGGGCTTTACAGGAGCCACAGACCTGTGTCTGTGTGTTTGTAGAGTCAGAGTCCACTGGAGAGTTGTCCGCTCCAGCGACTTCACGTTGCACTTGAAAATATCACAAAGCACCCTCCAAGTTTCTGTTCCTCACGGTGGAGGGCACGCTTGAAACTAACTTTTATATCCTGTTGTTAATCACACTGTCACTTCTTAAAACTTGAGTTTCTTGTCCCCCGTGTGTGTTTTTGCAGGCGCCCTGTTTGCCTGTCTTTCCTTCCTGGAGAGTTTAACTAGCAACTCAGCGAGTGCAGTCTTCAACAGTGTGTATGCAGCTACAGTGGCGTGGTACCCTGGCTTTGTTTTCCTGTTGTCCGCAGGGCTCTGTGCCATCCCTTTGTTTTTCCTCGGGTGAGTTCATCGTGTTACAAATATAAATGACATTAAAGGATCCCAGTAAGGACTTTAGCATGTTTTAAGACAAAGCACAAGCATTTATGTCATTAAAGCATACAATCATATATTTCAAAACTAATTTTCTGTTGTACTTCTCAGGCACTTTTGGCCTCCTTTTATTTTACTATGCCCTAAAAACCAAGCTTGAAATGTGCGAAAATGTGTGAAAAAAGTGGTCTTACTTTGAAAATTTGCATGAGTGCGTTTCAGCCGACTTCCCTTTTTTAAGTTGTCTGAAGTTACAAGGTGTTAAGATAGTTAACTGATTGGTTATCTCTACAAGACAAAGTGAGCAGTTTATGCTTTGTAGACACGCCTCAGGTGTAGAGCTGTGAACAGAGCTGCATTACAGATACCTGCTTAACAAGAAAAGAGAAGGAACTGGCTGAATTTGGACCCTCAGAAAATAACAAGGCTCAGTTCCTTATGCCTTCGTTCGTCACTTCCTCCACCAAACTGTTTTCTTCTTTGTTACGTAGAAATGAAAGAAGTGCCACTGAAGGATACTTATCTGTGTTCTCACATGACTTGACAAAGTAGTGCTGCTGAGTCAGTCGAGGAGGTGCACCGTCAAACATAAACATCCATGAGTGAATCCACCTCTGTCACATGTGCTGCCTCTTTTGGTACAAAGCGAGTGGTTATAGAATAACAAATCCACTGGTTCAGCAGTCTCATCTTAACTTTTTGAAGTGTTTTTTTTTCTTCAAATGGGTTGTGGAAAGAATCATCAAGACTGCCTACTGGTACACAAAAATCTGTCACTTAGATAACCCAGAAATTCCATAGACTCAGAAATCACATTTTTGAAGCTCTTTGAAGTTTAAATCTGTAGATTGGTCTGTTGAGATCACTATGCCATGTAATTCTTTTAGAAAATAATGTTATTACACTAAAATTAAGTGTTCCTTGTACTGTTTGAGCAGTGTTCATGTAGTATTTATATTTTTGCAACATGGGACATGTGAAGGAGAAAACATGATGTTTTCATGATGTCTGGGAGTTATATTTTTGTAACATTGGACACGTCAGTGGATTTAAAAACTCATTCAGGCTGAAGCGGATGTGTCAAGAGAAGAAGTGTTGAAACTGCTGAGACGACAGTTGCTCACTTTAATTGGTAGAAGTGGTATCCTGTGTCTTTCCTGCCTCTCTCATGCTTGTTTTTCCACATTTCAGGGTGGTGGGTGTGATAGGACTGGATGTTACGAAAGAAGAGAAAAAGCCAGAGCCCATCGTGTCTGAGGAAGAGAACCCTGTTGAAGAACAGGACGACAACGATCCTCTTTTTAGCTGAGCCACATTCACTGCCTGAGCCTCGCCAGCACTTTGTTCACTTTTTCAATAGGCATTTATTTTTAAATGCATTTTCCAAAAGTACCTCAGTCACCTTTATTTTAAGTAAAATAAGTTAATAATGCAGGTTGCAGGTTCATCTCTTTTGTTGTGGTTTTGAATGCTATGGAGACCCAGCAGGGAGTTGGAAGCAAACGTGCACTGAAACAGGGAATTTTAAGAGATTGTGGTATTTGGTAGCATTAATAGATATGAAGTGAATGGATGTTAAGTGACGTGCATTGAATCTAACAGGTGTTCAGTTAAGAATAAGCAGTCTCACACATTATGTATACCTCAAAATGGCCTTATTGTGACATAGCATATTCAAGAGGTTTGAAAGTGTTTTCATGCAGTGAGATGTGATTTTATGAGTTTTAAAAATAGAGTTCCACTCATTCACGTTCATTTCAATCTTTTCTTGTCTCTTTGTGTCTACCTTTATAACAAATCTAATACAAAACAAATCAGCCATATAGGTAAATTTTTAAATCCATTTGGTGATGGAAAAAATGACAAATATTATAGCATAAATGTGCAAATATGAAGTATGACTTCCATGATTTTTGGTTGTCCTCCAATGTTTGGTGACTAAAGGGATTGTAAGAAAGGAAAAGACCAAAATGAGAATAACAATGAGAAAGAAAAGATGTGATTTTTATGTCTGGTTTTGGCTGAATTTACCCAGATGGAATCTGACCCTGCCATAAGTTTTATCAGTTGCTTTTTGCTTTGTTTTTATTTTAATTTTGAGAACCACAGACATGGTAAACCCCAGAGTGTAATGTTGTTATATGTCTTAATTCCAAATTATCTGAATTGGAAACATTGAGAAGTTGTCAGTGTTTAAGTTTTATTTTTGTGAAGGTTATCTCACAGAAGTGCAAATAATCTAAAAAATATATCTTTAAAGTGTTTGTATGTGTTTGTGTATGTACAATTTAAGAGAAAATGGATGGTATACTATAAGAAAAGTTTCACAGAAGATCAACAATTAGGAAGTTTTGCTGTTAATGGAGAATATTCATTCTTCCAAAAACCAGGTCCAGTTGAGATGTGTCTTAGAGAGAGACAGCTTAATCAAGACCCATACTTTGATAGAAAACGATTGGACATCTTGTCAATTAACATTTAAAAACTTGTTTTTCGCGTCTGATGTTAGGAATAAGAGAGATGCACACTTTTGTATATTGACCACTAGGTGTCACTCTTGGTCCAGGCTGACTGGCACACTGACATGTTGCACCTAGAACAGTATCCGGCAGCACCATATGCATATAAAGCCTTACATGAAATACCAGCTGTATTGTTGTAGACATGGAAGTAAATGTATTATACTGTTGTACAATAAACACAACTTTTTAAAGACTTAAATGTAATCTCCCTGTTCTATATGCTCCTTTTCATTATGCATGCTGAGGTGTACTCTGCTCTAGATTCCCCGTTTTTCCAAGGTTACAATGGTCCCATTGACAAACTATAACTAACTTTATTATGGTCTCACTGCAGCCACGGTGTAATTTAATGGTCTGATAACTAGTTAAGAGCTGTCTCCACACAATGTCATGGTCCCCAACACTATAAAAGTGTCATTTTCAGGAGAAAATCATTTGCCAAGTGGAATTAATATACCAGTAATTATGTTGGTGGCCAACTCATGTTGATTGAAGTGAATCTGAAAAAGGAAAAAGAAGGAGTCAGCTCCTTTTTTTCCAACCAATGCACACTTCTGTTTTTAACTTGACACTGTTCCTCAACCGTCTCACACCTCAAAGTTATTTTATTTGATTTTCCTGTGCTTGAATTTTCCAAAGTTCCCACCTCCTGTCTTTGTCCTCCACGGAGAGGGGTTATTATTGTGCGTACATGCGTGTGTGTGTAAAACCTATTTTTCTTAGACCCACCCTGTCTCTGGGAGAGACGTGAGATTCAAGGAAAAGCCTGTAAGCATGCAAACGATGCGTGTCTTGTTGGTGATGAATGGACATCATAAATCCTGGCAGGGATCCCATCAGACTGCAGACAGAATCACTAGGTTTGTGTGGAAATAGATATGCATGTAACCAGCGTCCACATCCAAAGAAGATGAATGAGATAGCAGCGGCGTACAATACTTTCACATGAGTATGGCACATAAAATCAGATTAGACTCACACGTGATGCATCGTGGGTACAGTTCTCGGCTCTGCTTTAAAGTGGGTCTGTATGTTGCTCGGATATTTCGTTGGGACATCGATTCTATCTGCTGAGAGGTGTGAGTTGCGCAGGAGGATGGGAAACCTGGATGAGAAATGAACTAGGCCCACACTAGCTGTGAAAAAAAAAGAAAAATGAGACAAACACTACTTGGGTACGCTTGTTTAAGTTGAGGAACAAGCTGGTTTCAGAGAGAAAACATGTAGCAGACCTCCCCGCACTTAAGAGAAATAAAATCTTGTTGTTTTTGAGCATTGTTGAAGCGGACACACGCCGCTGTAAGTGTGCGCCATTTCCTTTCCTTTTTTAAGAGTTTTTTTACACATGGCGCGTCAGTTTGAATTGGCTTCATTCGCGGAAACCCAAATGACGTCCGATCGTAATGTGCAGTTATTTGATTTCCATCCTCAAGCCCTGAGAGCCGTGACTGCTGCTTGATTGTACAGTAACGCTGACACTGGGCTTGCATCGAGCTCTCGGCGCTGGAGGCTACATGAGGGATCATGTGAGGCAGGGCCCTGCTTGGCACCAAAAAGTGAGGTTTTCTGGTTGAATTAGAGATGGAGGTGTGGTGAGCAGTGACGAAGTGAGGAGACGGGTTTCCCAGGGGGGGGGTGGGGGTGGGGGGGGGGGGGATACGAAGAGCTCAGGGAGGAGGCCCCGGAGGTGGCTTGTGTGTGTGTATGTCTGGCGTGCACCGGGTCGCCAAGGATTAAAGGGAGTTTGGGTTGCGCGTGGAGGAAGGGGATCTAGGGTCTTCTGGTTTCTGGTTTCCAAGCTAGCTGAATCAGCAGTGCGATCATCTGCACCACACCACATCACATCACCAATAGCCCGATCTCTGATGTCGATCCAGTGAGCTGCTAACAGACCTCTCTTTATCTCAGCTTTCTTCTGCCAGGGAGGAGATAATTCAATATAATATTAAAACCCATTTGAGGTGGTTTTGTGTAACTGAAGCTGAAGTGGGGGAAATATCGGGGCTTCCCAGACTGGCGGGATTTGATCATTTGAGGATCACTTTGATCACACCAGGATCCACTGCGTATCTCATTTTCATTCTCAGTTTTCATACAGTCAACTGGCTTGGGAGCAGAGGGAATGATGTATACTGTATAATGCAGGCTGACAGTCAATATGAACGTGGCTTGGTTTTTGATATGCAGGCAGATCATCTCATTTCTTGCTCTTAGTTCACCCAGGAGAGACCACAAAAGTTCTTCCGATGCTGCTGGTTGCTTTAACGCAGATGGATTTCCTGATACAAAGCAGCTTCAATGGAGCCGACACAGCTTAACCCTCCTGTTGTCCTCATTTTCTGTATACACCCTGTGTCCTCCGGGTCAAAATGACCCGTCTTCACTAAACC
>JBAJHX010000067.1:11939723-12056316 GCA_037176925.1 Amniataba percoides
CTCACGGGTCATTTTGACCCGAAGACCACCTTTGTACCTTTTTTTGTACAGCTTACATGGAAATGTGAATAAAAGCAACATTTCACTTTTTCTACTGTTGGGGCCAATCTAGGAAAAGTCATAAAATTTCAAGTTAAAAAAATATCGTTTAGGGGATTTTTTTTTGGTTTTTAACACAGTGGCGGGTCATTTTGACCCGAGGACAACAGGAGGGTTAAACACTTCCCTCTTGATGGGTGAGGTAGTGTTGTTGACACATTTAGCGCAATTTCCAGGGCAGGTTATTAACTTCATGGTTGCGTGTCTGCTGCTCTGCGCTCTTACTGAGCCAAAGGTTTGCCACACAAAACACAACTTAGACTGTGCCAGCATCTGCGCTCGCCCTCGCCAATGTATTTATGTGCGCGAATCGTACAGAAATCAAACCTAAATTCCCTGATAGACAGTAACATTTACAAGCTGCGTTTGCAATTTCACTGGAGGTTGGTGGATGACACAGGACTGGTAGCGCTATTGCTCTCTAAACCATCACCACGGAGGTCATTCATCTTTTTGTTTCTTTTCCGCTCCTTTTTCTTTCTACAAAGGTCATGCTCCTGTGTCGGTTTTCTCCCACTGGCAGCCTGGCTGTACGCCGCGGATTATGTGTGTTGGTTAAGTGTATTTTTTTCTGATTTTCTGGTCATCCGACGCTCCCCACATGCTGTCCGTGTGTGCGTTTGTGTTGCAGGTTATGTGTGTTTTTGTGAGCTTGGCTGGATGTTTGTCAGAGGTCCAGGAGCTCGGTCCCTGAACTGTAATTACTGCCAGTCCCTGCTGCGCTTTTTCAATGAAAGGTTATAATCACTTGTCTTTGGTGATCAACAATCTTCACTTCACTTTTTGGGATATTCAACTTTCCCCTCAATCCTCTTGCAGGGTAGTTCCTCCTCTTTGATTTATCCGTAGCTGCACAGAGATCAGCACATCTGCATACCTGTTTCTGTCCCATCTGGATCCCATGGCTTCATGTAGTTACCCATTCCTTCCACAGATGTCTTAACTGCCAATAATGTTGATTCCCTTGTCACACTCTCTCCCTCCCTCCCCTACATCCTCCTTATTTTCTCTCCACTACTTCACTTAAGAGAATCGACTGGCTTTTTTTTAATGATCTGTTTCCAATAGAGATTTGCAAGTGCCGTTATTGGCACACGCCCGAACCACAGACCCCTCTTCTCTGTTTCTCTTCTGCCATCTCCAACCACCCAACCAACCGCGTTTCAGACTCCAGAAGTGGTTTTACAGTCACATCTTCACCTCCCCCACCCTGCCTAACCAACTACTGTACGTGTCTCTCCTGCTCTGTCCGGATACACTCAAACGCAGCAAAATGCCAGCTTCTTCATTCACGGGCTTCATTGCCTTCTGAAGTGCCGTCACACTACATGGCTACACAGAACCACTTTCAAAGGGGCGCGGTGGTACACACACACACACACACATAGAAACAACTGGTTTCAATTCCAAGCATTCATTTTAATAACACATATGTGATATGTCTGAGTCAAAATCTGGTTTTTACTTCTTTGAATGTCAGTATTTACTACAACTGACACTCTAAATCGCTCAGAGCTATGCCTAAGCACATTAAGGGCTCTGAAAGGATTCAGATTCAGTAAGTGGAACCAAATCTAGATTAGGTTTAGATTAAAAAAACAATCAAAACCTATACACACAACTGTCACTGATTAATAAGGTCAATGTATTGCAGCTTATCGTATTGCCATGGATAGATAAAATCAAAGTATAGTGTTAATGGCAGCTTTATTTTATTATGGCTGAAATTATTACACTGTTAATTTTGTCTCCACAGTTACATGTTGCTAAAATAACCCAACAAACCTATGCATTAAGACATCCTCCCTTCCATGACCATTTCTCTGAACACGGTGAGTTATATTGATTATCATCCCACCTTTACTTAAGAGGACAGAGCTGAAGGTTGTTGTGTGGCGGTGTCGCCCCGCTGAGACCACAATGATTACAATTTAGTGTGCGAAAGCCATGAATGTCATTTGTGCAGAGCAGCATTCCTGTCTTTAGCCGCGTTGGCTGCCGGTGAGCCGGAGCCTTAAAGAACAGCAACCCCCCACATCTCCAGAACAGTGGCAAAGGAAAGGTCACTGTGACAATCAATACACCGCTCTCCGTTCGTCTCGCTCTGCTTCAGTGCGTCAGGCTAATCAGCCCGCCGCTCCGGATTGGAGGAGACGTCAGGACCTGATAACCAGAGAGGAGTGGAATGAAGAAGGCTTGACTAACGGTGATATATTGGCCGTATTCAGTGTCCGCGTTCAAGGGATCTCACTGTTCTGCTATTGCTATCATTATCCGTGTCATGATTTCTTTGCAGTCATCTGCATCTTCTCCACAGTTAATGGTTCCAGATTCACTCATCTCGTTTCCCTGGTCTCAATTTTCCTGTGGAAGGTTTTATTGTCTCTCTGGGTATATTAACAGCAACATGTGTCTTAAGTGGGTTTACGCTAATTGCATTTGGTTGGGGCGTGCTCTTAAACACAAACAGTCACCAGCACACAAACTGACTGAATGAGGTATCTCTGGTCAGATCAGGAGCTCTCCCGCTTCACTCTAACATCAGAGGAACCACAGAGCCGGTAAGCCTTCTGTTTGGCCACAGTGGCAAACAGTAAGCCATCACGCTGCAGAGTGATGTGCGAGCAAACAGTCACATCTGTATTTATCAGATTTTCTCGGACCACGCCTCTGTACTTTGCAATGAGCTCATTTTCTACAGCCTGGCTATGACTGGTTTTCACTGGTCTATTAATAGACATTTTCATTTCAGTTTGCATTAGCGTGGCTTCTGCAGCCCTCACAAGCATCAGGTTTCTGATTATGGCCTTGGAGTGGAAATTGCCCACAAAAAAAGTTCATAATCAGTCGAACGGCAAAGCATGTATCATAGATATCCAGAAATTCAATAGCCCGCTGAACACGTTATGAGTGGATAAAATCATAAAGTCTGGCTTTTAAAAATATTTGACTGTCAACAAATCTCATGTGAAGAACGAAACCAGCAACCACCATTAGTGTGTTTTTCAATCCTTTGTGACCTCCCTCATACCGAGGAGGTAAATCTTCAAAAATTGGTCACAAATGTTTCGTTGCTTTAAAAAAAAAAAAAAAAAACTAAAACAGCTGGGCTCGGTTGTTACTAGAAAATGGCAAACAGGAGTAAACAGTGCATTTGTTAGGGACTATTTTCAGTGGTGGATTAATACACATTTGTTGCTCTAGTGAGTATTTCCTGCAGCAGGATGGTGTACGTGGGAAAACAAACTGCAATGGTTGTGTTCATGGCAATAAAAGAACACGTCAAACAGAGCAGCTCATCAATTGTGTTTTTCAAATATGTTGGGCCTCATATCAGCTTTTTTGGCAAAGGCATATAAATTACTGGCAGAGACTATGTATTGTGAAAGATCGGCTCATTGTTGGCTTTATTTGTTCTTTTCATGAGATTTGTTGAAAGTAAGGTTATGCGTCCTTTAAAGGTGAACAACTTAAAAGAAACAGGAGACCGTTTCTCTGAGTGCCGTATCCATTCTAAAGGCTCAGTTTTGCCTCAAAAGATCCACAACCAACAATCTCTGACTGGAAACCCCCTGTCACTGACCCTTTAAATATTATTGTTTTGCTTTCATTTGTCTGAATTAGCAAATCCCTCGATGTTCAACAACGGAGTCAAATGATACATCTGGACCAAGTTTTAATGAAGGCAGTTATTTGAGATAGATTTGTATTTTGTCTATCACGCCGGTGCCCTGAACCCGAACATGAGAGAGGAAGTCTCATCACATTTCGTACAGCAGTCGATGATAGTAGATGGGTCGGGGTCAGGATAAAGGGGATGCAGGGATATTATGGTGAATTTATTGTCTGTGCGGTCCCAAGGGCTTCCTCCCTGTCCCCTCTCTTGCTCTCCAACAAGGAGAGATTTCTTGGAGGGAAAACTTGCAGAGTGAGACCACTGCAATGTCCTTGAACCTTTCTTTTTTTCCGACTGTCATCTCCACTAGGGAAGGACTGAGACAGAAACCTCCTGGAGAGCGTAAAGCCTTGTAGCAGAGGCAGATACGCTTCCTACCAGCAGGGAAAGTCAGACTGTATCCAGAGGGCTGCTTTGCCCTTATCTCCTTCTCAGAGGTCCCTTCTTCCAGCTGTTCAGACTTATTTGTGTCTACTGGAACAGTGCTGAACATCTGTCCCGTGTCTGTCAGTGATTGATGTCAGCCGTGCGAGTGATATCAGCAACATCACAAACACATATGAACATGAGCATGTGCATTTGCTGTGCAGGGAACACATGTGGCCGCATACGTGAGTGCACACGCGGACAAGCAGACGTGCACACGATAGCTTTATTGGCTGTCACCCCCGCTGTTCAAGCTCTTATTCTGGCATATTTGTAATCTTTGCAGCCTGGGAATTTGTGCGTACAATCTTTATTTACGTGTACAGTGAGGGCTGAAATGACTCTCTCTGCGGTTTAAAACTGAGTAAGAATGCACTGTATGTTGCCTGGTGAAGTCAAAGTTGCTGCGGTCTCTCACATTTCTAATTATTCCAGTGAATTTTTATAATTGTTTTACTTGCCACAGCAAAGGTGTAACTTTAAACCCTGACCTTCGATAAAGTTCAAGTCAAGTAGCCTAATTAAAATCCGGCTCCAAGTTATTAAATTGCAGAAATGTAATCACAAGCTAACCCCTTACAACCCTTCACAAACTACTGTCGTAAATACTCCAAGTCTTCAACACCATATGGGGCGAGCTCTTTTAATGAAATACTGTGAGATCATCTTAGAAGTTTGGTATTCATGAATAATGCCATGTACGGTTAAAGGTGAGTTAGAATGATTGTGATGTATGTTAACTCAGTTAGATAGATACATTCAAAGTTAGACAGATACATTCAAACTAATATATATATACACACACACACACACACACACACACACACATACACACACACACACACACACACAGAGACACACACACATACATACATACATGCATACATACAATGATGCCAAGGTAAACAGATGACAGCTTGTGTTTCACTGAGAGGAAACCACTGGTCAAATACCAACCTATGTCAGTCTTCCAGCTCTAAGTATGGTCGGACAACAGTTTCAAGAATACTCTGCAAGACCACAGAAACACACACAGACGTGCAGCCTCAAACACAAACTAAGTCACTCACAGAAGCGTGTAAGCTTGCATGCAAACACATTTACACTCACTTCATTTTGCAGCCAGCCTCACTCCTTTCTGTAGACTATAAAGTCGCATTTGAAGACAATATCTTTCTTTTCTTTCCCTACATGAGGAAAAAAATGAATGGAGGGTGCTTTTAACTTCCGTGCACCTGGAAATGTACAAAGTCTGCCAAGATTTTTCCCGGATTTAAGCTGTTACATGCTAACTGCCACACCAGGGGGTGAAACCAGATGCTTTAAGCAGAACAATTTAATCCTTCTCTTCCACCGGACTCACTGATAAAATGGAAATGACCTCTCCGGATAAAGCCAAGAGACCTTAATCATAAACTAAACTTAAAAAAAAAAAAACCAAATAAATGCATTAGATCTAACCTTTTGTAAACTAAATATCGTCGTTTGAAAAAGTCTTTTGGTGTTTCCTCCAATTACAGTGAAATGTTTTGCCCGAAAAGAAGCTGGCTACTTGTCAGTTTTAGACTTTACATGTGTTGCCATTTTAAAAAGTGAACTTGTGTGACCCAAGTTATCTGGCGGTCGACTCCGTCATCTTACAAGTACCAGATGCACTTTTTGTGATACAGCCTGCATGGTGCTGACTGTGGGGTTCAGCGGTGATGCAGAGAGAGGGGTGGTTGACCTTCATTTGACCTTATTGATTATCCCTTTATCTACTGTTTGGTGTTGTTTTGTGGTAAAACAGGAAATAGAGACGGGTGGTGAAATGTAGACAAAAAAAAAGAGACTTCCGCTCTATCACGTTCCATGTGAAACACTGACCAGTATTTTTAATCATTAGATCTCTTTATCATGCCAAACTCTCAATAAGGGAAGGGAAGGTCACTTAAACCGGGACAGAAAAGAAAAGCATTTTATGCCATTGGTTTTTCCATTTCTCCTGCTTTACAATGGCAACCATTTCCTTAAATCAGCATTTACAATCTTTAAAAAAAAAAAAAAAGATTTGGAGCCTTTTACCTTCTGGTATCCAAGCCAGATCTACAGAGGGACCACAATGCTATTGTTCTGTGAGATTTATGGACAATATGTCATCGGCAGCCCTGCTGAAATATTTCCTTTTGACTTAGCGACTGTGTCTTTGTGACCTCTGAGCAAATGTCATCCAATTAATGCTAAACTTCTGTAGTAATGCAGTGTTTTAAGAAAATGTGTGTTTTAAACTAATGAAAATAAATCTGTTTTCACATAAAACCAATTGTTTTACTTTCTGGAAAGTAAAATTGCCTAAAATTAGATGTTTATATTATACTTGGTGCTTTTTACCCTAAATTATCATAAAGGAGACAGGAGGAAACAGCTTGGCTCTTGAATGGATAGTTTTGACAGTGGCATCGATCTTCTCTTCGAGTGAATTTCCCAAAATCTTATTATTAAGATTGTGCCAATCAAATATTATTATATTTGAGAAAACCAATTATCTGCCAGTCAAAACACTCCATAAAGCAGTTTATGTTGTACCTGTTTGAAAGCTCAATCTAGCTGAAAAATGCCTTGATCAGCAGCTCCTGTTAGTCTTTAGCTTTTTTTACTTCAACACTGTGTGTGTGTGTGTGTGTGTGGATCAGTCTGTATGTATACATGTGCTTATGGCGGAGGTTTCGTGAGTGGGCATGACCTCCGAAATACTCCAGGGAGTAAGTTTAGCAGACAGCAACAGTAGTCAAGCTTTGATGAGGTCTGCTACTGCCCTCTATATTTTAAGAAAAAAAAAAAAAAGCCCGTTCCAGAACATACACTGCACCAGCTCCGAGCACATATCCTACACGCAGATTTAGTAAATTACAGCCTGCGCTCAGAGCTCTTTACAAAGCTAACACTTTCTTTGATGCAGTTTAATGGAAAGCAGACCACAGCACACATACAGCGAATGTATGTGCAGCAGAGGTCTACTGAGGTCAGCACTGTTGGTTTAGGATGTCCTGTTGATGTCACTCCGAGGATGAGGATGGTGTAAAAGGAGGGGAGGCACAGCTGGAGATGCTAAATGTGCCGCTTTGATCTTGATGTGTTTTTTTTTAGAATCCTTGGCAATGCAAACCTCACAGTTCACGAACGTCTCCCCACTGTCAGGCCTGACTTATTACGGTTTAATAGAAACTTAAGTCCCTGACACACAAAAGAGAGAAGAGACAGCGTTATTTAATGTCAGATTTCCTCGAAGCTATCTCTGCTGTTCTGACCAAGGGAAGATGTGTCTGCCATCAGTTCAGACGCAATAGAGGCACTTTAGTGAAGACAAGAAAAATCCACTGACAAAGAACCCTTGGCTGTCCTAGCTTCACTGAGAAAACAATAACAAAATTTCTATGATCATAACATTTCATTGTGTTGTTTAAATATATCTATGAAGATATGTACTGGAATCACCGATGCTTCAAATCATCCTGGTGAGCGTATCTGGACCAGGAATATGAATCCAGATGATGATCCTTTCCATCTCCCTTTGGTCCAGCACAAAATAAGGAAATGTTACAGTCAGGTCTCCGTGGATCAATATATATAAAATATGTGCTAGACAAAAGTAGAGTTCCTGCATTCTTGAGTTCACTTCACCGTGTCCCAACAGTGCTGAGGCTTAACAGGCTTAACTCAGTTTTATCAGTGACTTACAATGAGAAGACTCGGGAGGATTTCTCTGTGTGCGTTCTGACAGTTTTGGGGCTGGGCTGCAAAACTGCGATGCTTCCTTATATATATATATATATATATATATCTATCTCACGTTTCAGCATTTCAGACCAATTCACTAAAGTTCAGACCTACAGAACTTTTAAATGCTGATCTATCATCGTCAGCACAGTTCTCTCTCTTTGTTTTCATGCAGTTATCGTGAACAAAACGGGCCCATCGTCAAGTTGATTTGCAGCCTCCATCCCACAGCAGTGGTCGTTTACAGTAAGTGTTTCTTAAAATTATGACCACATTTTCCATACTCTGCTTCCTTTAGGAAAGAGCATCTTTATTTCTTCTGGCTGACAGTTTTCATCTTTGCTTTACTGAAGAAGATAAACACACTGTCTAAACAAAGAGATTTAGCTGAGGGTCTTATAAAATCTTCCCATCTGCGATTATAAGAAACGATTGCTTAGTTTACATTGGGAGAGCTGAGCCTTTTTCTTGATTTGAACCCTAAACTAACCCAGGAGGTTTCATGAATTCTGACCTGACCAAAGTTTTAAATGAACTCTGGAGACTGATATCGACTGTAAATGTCTCACCAGTTCGACGGAAAAACTTGAGAAAAATTAACCTCCTAATGATTTTTTTTATGTCAAAATGCTACATTTGGCATCAATTGGGTGACAAAGCTCTTCAGTGTTTTCATTTCAAATGACTCATGACTGTTGGCTTCACTGTGCCTTCTTCTCTCACTACAGCTTCAGAGACAGAGCAAAAACGAACAGAAGAAAACGGGAGTTCGGAGAGGGTAAGTGGGGACAAGAGAGTTAGGTAACGTAGAAAATGAGGGTGGGTCCGAGCGCAGGGGCCAGACAGCTAAAGAGGACAAGAATCCGAAGATGATACTGTCGCTAAAATGAAAACCACCTGCAAATTAAAATCACTGAAGCAGCCCAAATCTTTCCCCGTAGCCTGGGACCGATCACAGTGTCCTCAGGGGGGTTATATTTGCTCTAGACTCTCTCACACTAACAGATAGACAAACAGCAGAAATGAGAGGCCGTATCCAAATAAACGAACTGCCGTATATTAATGTTCACACGCACACACAGAGAAAACGCAGACGGGCCGGCAGACCTGCACGCACAGACGACACAAAGTACGCTCTGTGTTTTTGGGACAATTATGATAATATCCCTTAAGCTCTTCTGGCCCTGCTACTCACTCGCCTCCTATCAAGAAGAATCTGAAATCTTCTTGCCCGTTGCACCACCCCCCCCCCAATCTCCCGATGCACCGTGGTTAAAATCTCCCTCAGAGAATCGCCACATCAGAGGACGACAGGCCTTTAGTGTTAGCCAGAGCTGAACAATGCTGGCACGTTCAGACGCGTGACAGATGGACGAAATGAAAGAAAGAACGAGAGGAGCCACAAGCCATATGAAGGGTCTCGTTAAAATCACAGCCCCTGCCATCTTTATTGGGCCGCAGTCATCGCGGCGCGGCAGGATAAAACAACGCGGATGCCTGCTAAATCTTCACAGGGGGACCTGTCGCGTTCAGGGAAGTGTTTCATATTATTCGAAGACATAATGCACAGTGAAATATGGCTGCATTATTGTATTAGTATGAACAAGAGCTCCTGTGTTCAGAGTCGAGAAGGTTTTTTTTTTTTAACGTTCACGCTGAACACCTGGAGCTCTCTGCGAGGTGCCTGAACAGTCATCAAAGTGGTTTTAGAGTCGGCCTGTTGCAGCGGATCTAATGGTTTACAAATGAGAGGGCCTGTTAGGCTTCCTCTCGCACCTTCTACCGCACATGGCACCCATATTTCCCTTCACACACACACATTCGTGCGCACATAGAAAGAGTGCTTAGCATAGCACAATGAGCTCATAACTATCAAAGCCCTCTGCTTTTTCGAAACTCTTTCCTGTCTTTGTTGCCCCGGCTTTCCCTCTGATGTCCAGGAAATTAACCAGTTGGAGCGCAGGTGAGAGTGTGCGTGTATGGCCGCTCAGCTTCAGAGCTGATTAGAGGCCAAGCTGCTTGCTGAGGAATGTGATAAAGCGACACTCAGCAGTCACCCGAGGCAACAGGCACGCGGTCAAAACCAGGAACACAAAATTTAGAATCTGATGAGTGATCTGTTGAAAAGTTGTGAGGAAGAAATGGAAGTTCTGGGTTTCAGTGAATAGTACTTTTTTATTATTGTTCTAAAAGTTACTAGAAAGGAATTGAAGCATGTATTTAATTTGATAAAAAAATCCGTGGTCAAATACCTATGAATCCAGGTATTTGACATTTTTTCTGGAAGCTGCTCAGCAGCAAAAAAAAAAATGAAAGCAAACCCATGTGGATGACCTCATGAGAGCGTGGCGTCGCGCTCTTTCAACGCTGACCCAGTTGCTGCTGAGATGATTCATTGCACGGTGATGTTACTCCTCCAATAATTTACGCCGCTATCATTGATAGAGCCAGAGCAGATTCTTTCTCTTTGGCATGATTTACATACCATCTGCATACAGGCTCTGTGCGTTCACCAGCACTCTGGATCCCCCGTCTTTTAAATGAGCTCTGACATGCCTTTATATAAAGCTGAGGGGGAAAACAGCATTCTTAATATATCCATCATGTCGCAGAATTTCATCACAATTTAAGAAAACATTCCACGTAAAAGCAGAAAAAGATGTGTGTCTTCTTCAATTGTTATTGTTGAAATATTGTGCTAAAGCTGTGAGAATTTTCTTTCTTTTTTTTTCGGCATTGTGGATGGGAAGCAACTGGATGGATGGAGGATGTGGCAATGCCAAAGAATCCATGTAGAGGCTTCTAGTTGAAATCATCACTGAGCTTTTTTGTTTGTTTTTCCCGAATCTCTGAAAGACGTATATGGTTCACGGGCGTGTGTATGTGTATGCATATGTGGCTTACGCGTACTCTGTGTGTGTGCGCCAGTCTGTCAGCAGTCTGCCATTTGATGAGAGTCACATTTAATAAATACATGATGGAGCGTTCAAGACTGGAGGGATTTTGACAGTTTTCATACTTTTATTCATTAAAGGAGCTAATTGTTGGGTTGAGCTGACTTTCATGACAGTCAGTAACCGCAAACTCTGTAATGAATTCAGCTTTGGGAAGGCTCGGGACAAGCTTGTGGGTCTCCAACACATATGTGTGAGCTTGACAGAGTATAAACATTTATGGCGATGTCAGCTTGTCATTACAGCCAACTGATTAATAGTGGATGAAGAAGAAGAAGTCATCAGTTAGACATGCACAAATGGAGGTGATTAAGTGTGAGAGCGAAGTAAATTCCCTTTTTGTCTTTTCTCTGCTTTCTGATGTTTTGCTCCATATGAAAGCCTCCACATTTCTCCTCCTCGCCGTATGCCTTTGAATAAACGCAGACGCTTGGACATCACAGATACACACACACACACACACATACACAAACACGCCCTCCTCCAGCTGCCGCCGCTCTCAGACCGTCACGTCTAATCTTAATCTAACTCTGTTTATTATTCCTTACAAGCAACTTCCACCCTCTCCATGGAAACACTCACTATCCCTGGCAATTTGCTGTCTAATCCATAGTCAGATTGGACTAAAATAGTCCTGTGTACGGTGATTACAGAGCTTAGAAATCAGTGGTCACTGTGATGTGGACAGCCGGTGGGTATCCTAAGCGGTGCAGCAGATTTTCTGGTCGCGGTTGCACACACACACCACCTTGCTTTTCCATTTAGGGCTATCTGTGTGTGCAGAGAATGATGGGAAACGCAGTGACCACTCTGTCCCCGTGTAAGCCCCGCACACGACCCGCCTATAAGGCATGGGCATGATGGTGTGCACATGGTGTGTTTGAGTGTGTGTATGAGAGCTGCGGGGGTATATAATAATAATATAATAATAACCACCTAATGCATGGAAAATTTAGGAATAAAACAGTGGTTGCCTGAAAGGGAGAAGAGCAAGAGCCCCCCCCCCTTACTTTGCCACAACCTCAATATCCCCAAATCCCCGCACCCGACACACTTCACCAACATGAAACGCACTCCCTCTACAAGGAACAGTGATATTTCAGAAGAAAGCATTAAGTTGTGCCTCTGAGGCAAACTCAGAAAGAAAAGCAACAATTAGGTTAAGATAGGAGGGGAGCAGCAGAGAGGGGAAAGAAGTTGAGAGCAAAACAAAATCAAAAAGGAGCACGGTGCCAGCTGGGGCCACGTGGGCTGTGTAACAAATGTCAGCACCCTCGAGCATCCAGGTTCACAGGCCTCTCTGACTCTGAGCGACTTTGAAAACCAGACGGCAGGCAAAATGAAGTCATAATGATGTCAACCTCGGGATTCAAAGGTGACTGGCAGCTCACTGTCTGCCTGATAGGCCCCATTACTGCAATACAGGGAACAGGGAAATGAAGACTGCCTCATTGAGTTTTCACAGAAGGGCCTGAGAAATGAGTGGATTTCACCCAAAGCGTTCAAAATAAACAAAACGCAGTCATGGATTGCACACACAAAAAAAGTGGGAGCAATTCTCCAAAGCCTTAGTGGATTGCATTTTACCAAATTAACACTTTTTTTTGCAACTTAGCGTAGCGTGCCAACATCAGAGACGGCGGATTCCTTCCATCGTGCTCAGTAGCCCCAGTGCTATTTTGTTGTGATGTTCTGCTGAGCCCTCCACTAATCATTCCCAGTATAATGAAGTATAAGAATGCAGTGTGGTGATATAAACAGATATCGGGCACACAGAGGTGGAACTAAAACCACTCTTCTTGTCCTACAACACACATTTGATCAAAGCGCTCCCTTGCCAAGTTGTCAGAATGATCTCTTAAAGCAGTTTTTCACATTTCGCTGAACCGTGTAACCACATGTATTATATTCCAAGCTCATATGGAAGTGGGCATGCTGGGAAAAAAATGAAAAATTAGCTGCCAGTGTTGGCTTCTTTAGAAATTCATAGTGATCCCACTCATTTGCTATCATTTAAAAGAAACATTGTAAAAATAATACATTTTATATTTATGGATGCAGTTTTTTTTCTTCGGTTTTTCAGTCTATGGCTGTAAAGAAATGTTTCAGGGCATTTGCAAATTTCTTCACTGTAAGCTCACTACTTTGTGTCATGGCCTGACGACTCATGAACTTCTGGAGCAATGCATGGCAAAGAAAAAAGAAAGTTCAATAAAAGAGAAATAAGGCTGTAAATTGGAGAATACCTCCCTTGTGGTGGGTAATCACAAGTAGCTCATACAGTGCTCTTTGTAAAGCCAGAGGCCTCATTCCAAGAAACACCTCACCACTCTGTCGGCTCCAAGCGGCCTACCTGGGCCTTGAATCGTGCAAAAGTAGTGTTTATGATTTCCTCACCAGTCGAAATGGTTTACACAGAGTATTTAACAAATGTCATGCATGCATCCAAAGTTTCTCTCCGTCTGTTTTGAATCAAAGCCATCGGGTCCGTACGGTTGTTGGTGGAAAATGCTCACAACTTGGCCGGGACCTGCAGCGCTCTTTTTGTCTTTGTGAAATGAAGCATAATTGAATAAATATGTCATGTAGAAAGGGTGTTTAGATGGCAGACAAGGCGCAGTAAATATTTGGGTCTCGCTGACTGCCAAGCTGCCAAGGGGAGGAGAGAGTTAAAGCCTCCGAGGACGGACTCGCCGGTCAAAACACGGCATGGGCTGAACCCACTATGATTTCTTACACCAGGATATATGCAACAGCGCGACCACATTAAAGGAGAAATGATTTTAAGCTATACTGATCATTATTGGAACGTGTGTTACTGTGTACACTTAGCTTTTATTTCATTTCCTCCTGTGTAATAATAAAACCTGCACAGTGACAGTCAAAGATCTTAAAGTTAGGAGACATAAACAAATACCTTTGAGTTACGTTTCGTGAGTACGTTTTGGGAAGGAGCACGACTGCCATTAGAAAAAACACACACACCGCATCATCTGTGGCTCCTGTCCGTCGCCAGCTCTTATCAGTGTGGAGCCTGGACTTAACCTTGTTTACGGTGTTTACTGTGCGCCCAGGACCGTCTAAATGTGTTCACAAAATGACGTCTGTCCTCCTGAGTGTGTGTGTGTGTGTGTGAAACCGTTTAGCAAAAGGAGACCTTGAATGATTCAGACTACACGGTCCAGGTCACATGCTGAAGGACACGCACAGGTCACATCTCCCCATCGGTAGAGATGAAGTGGAGATGAATAACTCCCTGTTTAGTGGTCGACACGCCTTGAACGCTCCGAAGCAGATCTAATAGAGAAACTCTGCAGTGCTGAGGGGGTTTCAGAACCAAAAGTAAATCAATCTCAGCTTGTTATTTAGACTGTTGGAACGGCCTTTTGTGGGTTTTTATTTTGTCATATTCTGCTCACGCGAGCTTTGTTAATGGCTGCAGCAGTCGAGAGAGCGGAGAGTCCTCTCTGTAACAGCAGTCCAAAACAGATAAAATATGCTTTTGAACTCCCGTGATCAGCTCTCGTGAAAACGTTTCCCGTACTGAACCTGAGCTGCTCTGGGTTCTCCTGTGTTTTTTTTTTTTTTTAGTTTTTTTTCTTTTTAACTGTGGCCTCAAGATAACTTCACTGTTTCACTCCATCTTTCTCCAAGTCTCTGTATGCTTTTGTCACCTTGCCAAACTAGCTCAAACATCCTTACGAACAAATATGAGCTTTGTTGGACCCTTTCCATCTCCTGGCCCTAATCCCTCTAAAAGCTCAGACCGCCCTCCGCACTATAAACATATTGTGACCCGTGCTGTGTGTGGCATTGGTTGGAAAACCGGCATTAGCTTATCTTGATTATTGTCTTTCTGCAGCGAGCAATTTATTGGAAAAGAAATCTCAAACTCCTCCAAAAAAACAAACAGTCAAACAAAGTCGTAACAGAGGGAGAGGACCGGTCTGGACATAAATCACACCCTAGGAAGGATGCAGAAAGTTCTCCAGCTCCTGCCCTGGCTCCAGCCACAGACAGCTGTGAGAGTTACAGAGCTGATTTTTGAGTTTTTCTTGACCGTTTTCCAGACTCAAAGTGGCCTTAAGTTCCTGCTCTCTGATTCCAAGAAGATAGGCAAGGTTTTGAGAACACTGTATCATAAAACCTTGAATATAATCTATCAACTCCTTCTGTCTTAACATAAACTTATCCCCTCAGCTTTATCGAAGAAATAACAGATTTTGCTGTAGGTATGGTTTTGTGCTCTACGGGTTAAAGCTAGATCCTGTCGAGTTGCGTTCAGCGTACGAGAGGCAATTAAAGGTCTACTCGGATAAGACAAGCGAAACTGCACGTAGTTGATCAAACACTCTGTGCTGCTTTATGTCTGAGGATTTAACATGCTACGTTTGTTTCATAAGAGGTGGGTCAGTGTTAACGAGAAGTTCACCATTTTTTCTGCATGCGGCTAATTATTATCAGTATGATTAATAGACATATTGATGATAACGTCAGGTTTTGATAAAAGCCGTTCAATCATACTGCTGCACTTTGATCTGCTATGACGTACAAACTGCTCAAATGCGAGGAGGTGGCAGGTCGCCCCGGTCATGTGACGAGGTGTGACGAGGCACCAAACAATATGGCATCCGTCGCAGGATGTGCTCCTGTTCCGCCGGAGTCAAAGGTCAAAGGCTTGTTATCTTCATTGGACAACACTCTGGCGCAACAATAAACAGGAAGCAGCTGATCCAGAAGGGGTGCATGGAGGACGACTTACCCCCACCACAATGCACTTGACCCTCTCATCTTCCTCTTCCTCTGAAGTCTGTGACACACACTTTACAGCTTGAGCCAAGGTTCATGCGTCCCATAACACACGCACCACACACACGTATGTACATAAACAAAAGAGGACTTATTGTCACATAAAGCTGTTTGTTTTATTTTGGGATGATAGAACAACGGAAGGGAGTGTGTGTGTGTGTGTGTGTGTGTGTGCGTCTCTGAAGGAAAAGAGTCAGGTCCAGGACATTAACCTTCGACGTGCAAAGAAAAAGGAAATTAGTTAAAAATGCGCCATGTAGCAAATGAGCTTTATGGAAAATAAAACCCTCTTTCATCCCACACACACACACAGGCCCATTATCAATCTGTCATTCACTCTAAATATGGAATCACTGTGCCACATTAACGGCGCAATTTCGTCGCAGTTCCACGCGGCAACACATCTGCTCCACAACACCCACTAAATCTGCCCCCGTCTGCGCTGCTTTATGTGTGTGGTGAGTGAGCGAGCGTGGTGTGTAGAGGTGAGACTCACTCTTTCCCACGATGCCGTGCACCAGCAGGCCAGCGGCAGGGAAGGAAGCAGCGAGGATGGAATGCTGAATGGCAAACACACACACTTACACACACACACACACACACACACACACACACACACCTATACACACACACACAAACATAGCACAGACACATTCAGGAACCTCTTGTGCCCATAGTGCAGAAGCTGGCCAGTAGATGGGCTCATACAGGAAGTTCTCAGCTTTGGCCACTTCCTGTTTGGTAGACGCTTGTATTAGAAGCACATTGTGCCGTGGAGAAGGCTTTCAGCAGCTATTCACTAAAAGTAATGAACCAGTGTGAGGCAACTTCAAGCAAATGTTCATCAGCTGATGTAGCTTATTGTCCACTTTCTGCACACATATATATACATTTTTAGAAACGTTGACATTTCAGCTTTCCCTCGTGTTAATCCTGCTGAATATTCATTGATCAGCACGAACAAGACTGTTTTCTATTATGCTACACAGTTGATATAATAACTGTGTAGTTTTACAATAATAAAACAGGAAAAGTTTCTAAAAGAAGTCATTTTAATTCCATTAAACACATATTTTACTGGTCACCGCAGTTTTATAGCTATGTCAGTTAGCTCACAGCTAAATAGTTTCCTCACAACCTAAACAATCTCAGTTCTTAAATTGAGGCCGTCCTGATTTAGTGGATCTGCCTGCTTAGTGCATTTGCTTTGCAACAATAAAACACTCTGATAGAGGGAGGAAGGGAGGCTTCGTGGAGAGATAAATTAGCGCGGAGGGGAAGAGTGTGACAAGAGTGCAGAGGAGGAGGTTTGAAGTCTGCAGGTATTGTGTTGATGTGAAGTGCAAGTCATGCACAGAGAGAGGCCGGGATGGTGGTGAAAAGACAGGAAGAGGAGAAAAGAGGTGTGTTACAAAAGGTGTCATCGCAAGAAGAGTCCTAAGTGAAGTGATAGACTGATATTTAAACCAGTCTCTCTGGATTTTGAATTGATTTCTTCTTTTGGTTAACATCTGCATCCTGCGGCGGGCTCCATTGGGATACCCTTCAGGACTGTGACAACGCTGTTTTCAACAAGAAACTGAAAAAATGAGTTTAAATGAGGTTAACACCTGGTAAGTTACATTCGCACAGGGGATATAAGAGGAATGAGTGCGATGATCTCCCCAACAAAGTGAGAGAGCCTCGGATGGGTTGTGACCCATAAATGTCCTCCATCGCACAAAACCTGGAAGCTCGTCAGAGGAACTATTTAATCTCCTCCTCTGATATCTGCCCTCACATAAAGATACAGACAGAGTAAGGACCATTGCAACTGCTGTATAAATCCTGGACTGCTGCTTTCCTGTTTTCACTCTTCGAGATCGTCTTTTGATTAGAAAAAAAGCTACGACCTTCATGCTTGAAAGTATAAGATAAGTTTCTCAGTAAATGTTCGGCTAATGCTGGGAGGCCGTGTTGAGGTGAAGCTTTCCAAGTGGAAGCAGGCCAGCCTCTGAAGCAGAGCCTCTGAAGTTATAACAGTTCAGTCAGAGAAAGACGGGTTTGAACATTTCTTTCAACTCTAAGCACATTATGGAAATGACGTAATTCAAGATAAGGCTGAAGTATGAAGCTCAGAGTGCGAAGAAATCTTCGCTGAGTGAAAAGAGGATTTAATGACGGATTTCGGAAAGTACTGCACTGTATATAGCAGGTATTTCAGAGGTGAAAAGCAACCATGATGATATCACAACTTTACGCATTTTATTTCAGACATAATTTCCGTTTGGATGTGGAACATTTTTTGTGATTTCATTCTGCAAAGCTCCGGGGAAGCTCTAACACTGTGTGCTCCCAATAACAATGCCCTTTTCCTGCTCTGTCATCCCTTGGTCTATTTATCTTCAGTCTCTCCCTAAAATAGTTTAAAAAAGCTGCACACGTCCACAAAGACAACTCACATAAACAATGCACATGTAGAAATCAGTGAAACAGGCTCAGAAGATCTAAAGGAAACCACCCATAACCAACAGGAAACGTGGTGCCAACACCTGGCAACATTTTTTCCGGAGCAAGATCAGTTCCCCCATAGACTTACATGCAATGTATCTTATTCCTATATACTTAGCTCTTGGTCCCCTTTCAGTGACATCTGCAGAAATGCACAGCGTAGTAGCTTTGAAAGAACAGCCAGAGCCATTGGGCCGGTGTGTGGTTGCATGGAAGGCCTCAGAGTAAAGTAAGCTATAATAATCTCCCTAAGAATACCCTGCAGGGACAGATGAAGACAAATACATCTCCATTTGTTGCCAGTGGCAAAGGGAGGCACTTTTGAAACAGAAAAAAAAGAAAAAAAATACATCCAATAACATAAGATATGCTGTTACACTTTTCATACAATTTTAGAAAACTAGAAATGTTTATATTATATTATATTGTAAGATTTTTAAAGGATAAGGATGGAGGATTCTATATTTTTCTTAAACAGATATTCGCTGTACTTGGCAATTACGTCACTCAAACAGAAGAAAATAGTGCATTTGTCAGAGATTTTTTTTCATGGGATTAATTGAAAATAAGAAACAATGTATAAAGTGCTGAGAAACTTATCCATTAAACACCAAACTCATGTTTTATTTGCTCATTGCTTCTCCAATAAAGCCTGTGTCAGGGACACACTGTGATATTTTGGCCATGGGAAAGGAAGGTCTGATTGAGCCACCGCTCTTTCCTCTCTTGGCACAGAGTCACCAAGAGGAGCTGTGACCTCATCCCGTCCTGCCGCACAGGAAAGGTGGATCAGATAGCTGGGGCAGACACCTGCATGGACACAGGGTCGTATGTATGGTCGGGGGAAGAAGAGACGGAGTTAAGTAACAAAAATAAGAAAGTTAATGTATGGGCGGCACTGCAGATATGAACTTGCTCGTCTGGAAAAGGACCGAATACGGAGGGATGAAGTGATAATGGTTGAATGAAATAAGACATGGTGGAAATAGACACATTAAGCCCTTTCTGGGACGGAGCTGGCAGGATATTCGGAACTAGGATATTATGTTGCTCGCCAGTAAAGAAATTATTTTAAATGTATTTTCCAGAGGATGTTGCACAAAGGAAGAATACTTGTTATGTTACAGTATTCAAAAGCGTTTTTTTTGCCTAAAGTGATGAAATCTAAAAAAATGTTTCAGTCCACTGCTCATGCAAACATGCCAGTTTGACTAATTTGCTGCTTTGATTCACATCAGAGGCATCACAGTCCTGCGGTCAACTGTGTGTGTTTGTATAGGAGAGAGAAAGGGAGACATGGCCAACAAGTCCGGTCGTACAGCCAACATAGACAGGCCCCTCCATTAGCTCCTAACGGGGCATTTCCAAATGACCTCACAGCTACTAGTTGTTAGCTCGCCACCATGTCACACTTATGTCTATTGTATTCGTGATGACCGTTTCGTTAGTCCAAGATAATTAAAATCAGCCCAGAATATATAATATGGTGTTCAAAAGGCTAAATAAGCAAATCTTAAAGGGTTTTTTGAATTTACAGCTCTGTGACTGCTGGTTTAATCAGTTCCATTATGAATGCATGAAGTTGGAATCAAAACTTATCTAAGGCTTGACAGGCCATAAATCTGGGAGGTGTGCGAAAGGTTTTGAAATGTGGACCGTGGGTTATCATGGTCAGGCTGCGGATTCTGAGGTTAGAGGGAGGAACTGACAAACAGGATAGACGAGCGAGCCAAATAAATCCTTTGACAGCGCGCTTCATGATGTGTGTCAGCGTGCGAGCGTACACGTATCTGTGTGTGTTTGTACTCGGCATAGAGAGAGAGAGAGAGAGGGAAAGATTTTACATTTATAAATGTGTGCGGCAACATTATAAATCTTCTGCTGGTCGCCTCCGTCGTGGGGAGCCCCACCAAAAGTGTCACTCCTCAGCCATCTGCTATTGGTTAAAGCTGTGTAATTGCAACCCTGTGGCAAGTGTTCACACAACAAGATCGATGCTGAATAAATTCACACACACAGACACACACAGATGTGAGAAAAAAAAAGATTAGCTCTGAAAGGATTCTGGGGGCTTGTTTCATCAGGAAAGGGTATACTTTTAAAAATCTTTTTATTCTGGTGACAAGTGCTGAGGATTGTGCCTTTTAAGCTGTCATGTCTTTCCTGCCAACCAGGCCTCATCAAATGCCTCATGCACTAACTCGCAGCCAAACAGGGGCAGGGAACAATCCAATGGTGGATCATTTTCTATCTCGACTATAAATTGCGTCTTTAATGTCAACCCTTTGGTATGTTTTCTTAGAAAGTTGAGTATATCTGGGGCCTGGGGTTCAGTCGGGAGGTGGGAACCACAGGGTGAGAATAAAAGTTGGTTTACAGTTGGTATCCACTGGTAATCTTATCTAACACATGCAATCATCCTGAAAAAATAAAGTTAAACTCCCTGTGATAACAATGAAGACCAGGAATATAATGAATTAGCTGTTAAATTCTGCTGGGAATTATGTTGCTGGCCTATTAAAGAAGTAAAATACTTTAGTGGTAATTTAAAATCCAGCAAATTGAAGGGACAATACCGATAATAGTGTATCTGCAGCTTTAAATAGATGAGGAGATGAAACCAACAGTACATTGTTTAAAACTGGAAAAAGTGGAGACGTCAAAATAAAGTGCACAGACAAACTTGACTCTGATTGCTATTCTTTGCTCCGACTGTCACATTAGAGGACTCTGTAGCGCAATTTATGGCAAACAAAGGCATATTTTGTTCCCAGTAATGAAAGGGGATTTCAATCCGGTCAATCATAGGAAGAGAATTAAATATTATTAGCTACTGTATGTAAACCCATTTCACTTGAGTGAAACAATACTGCTGCTCAAACCACTGCCTCTCGCTTGTTGCTCCTCTGGGATCTGATTTTATACTTTGTTAATTTTAATGGTAACCCATGACACTAATGCTGCCATGACTAATGGTGTAATCCCCAGGTGACTGCTGTAACAATGTGGGAAAACAGAGACGTTATGTTTGTTTGCTCTTCAGAGATGAGCGCTTTTTGTATTCGCCACTATCCAAACAGTTTTTGATGTGAAATGGGTCTCCTGCAGAGTTAAATGAGCTTGAACCGATGCCGTCCGGTCATCCTGTCACGGTCTACGTGCCTGACTGAGGACACTTCACTGGAAGAAGTGTAAATGTGCCATTTCCCTCCATTGACTGCAACATAGACACTCACACAGTCATCGGGCACGTGGTCCTCCCAAAGCAAGAGGGGGATGGATTGATTGCTGTCCTTGTCCACTGCCTCCAACACCCACCCACCCCCAACCTCCCCTTGTTCACGCCTCCCACCTCCACACAGTCTCTCCCTCCCACACATCCCCTCCCTGCTGCTTCAGTGATGCAGGTGGAGGCTTGACCTAAAATCTGGGGTGATGAATGACTCCCATCTTGCTGATGCTTGCAGTCCAAAGGGTCTGTGTGTGTGTGTGTGTGTGTGTGTGGACCTCAACCCAGCCAGCTCTGCTGCTTCCTCTCTCAGGTTATAATCTTAAGCCTTTCCATCCAGATGTCTATAAACCTCATTGAAATTCAACAATAAAGCTACTTTCAGTGTCTCTGATGTGCATGCATTTGCCCAAAAGTTGTCAGTATGTGACACTATTAAATCCCATGTGAAAAACAAGGAGAATTATCTGCGCAGCTGACAACCGTTTGGGGGTAAATCTACCGTGACGTTCACCTCACATGAGACTGCAGGTTTTTTTTTTTACACAAATTTTATGAAGATTATACCATCAGTTTTATTTGTAGTGCCAAAAACTTGAAATGTGAATATCACATAGGCACATTAGAATCCACAATCTTTAAAACACACACATTTCACCCGTAAAATGCATGATTATAATTCTCATAATTCTTCAGAAAAGTCATGAGATTATAATGGAAATTTTCCATAAAGCTTTACGGGGACTTTGGTGGTTTTTGGTGACATTTCTCGTGGCGTCCTCCTCGGTCACATCACAACATTAAAAAGGAGAAGTGCTGCTGTTAAAACAGACGCTGTTAATGACTCATTTCCATGCATAATGTGCCTTGCAGTGCCGAGCCCCCTTTTTTTTCTTTTTTTTTTTTTTGATGGTGCATGCTGCGCTCCTTTGTCTCAAACACTACTTCCACCGAGCGGAGCTGGGGGGCACCAAAGTCTGCTCTCCAACCGTGCGCACCGCTCCACAGCCTCCTTCCCTCTCTCTCTCTCTCTCTCTCTCGTCCCCCCTTTTGTGCAGCTTTACCCGAATAAATTAGCAGCCGAGGAGGAGGAGGAAAGGGGTGAGTGAGGGAGGAAAGAAGTGGAGGGGGTGTGGTGGGGGGAGGTTGGCCGGGCCTTGTGGCGGATGAGTCGGCTCTTTCAGTCGGTGGAGCTGCTCGGTGCCCTGAAGCGGCTCTGTCTCAGCACGCGGACACACACAAACACACACACATATGCATGCATAGTGTCTGAGTGACTGGATGCTGAGAGGAGGAAATAAAACAAAACACAGAGGAGAAGAAGAAACGTTGAGGATCGGGGGGAGAGAGCGTCCGGAGCTCTCAGGCGGCTCCTCTTCTTCTCCTGCAGACGGCGGAGCTCTCCAGCTGATCCAGACGCGCTCACCTGACGGAGCATCAGAAGATCTGTGGAACTGGCTCAGCTGTTTTTTCTTATTTTTTTATTATTGTGTGTGGATATTATGTAAAAAAATATAATAAGCAAACAAACAGACAAGGGAAAAAAAGCTCATTCCAGCTGGACCGGCACGGCTCCATTCAAGATTTTTTTTTTTTTGCCCTGCTTGGATTGTCTGCCGCTGTGGGGGGAAACTGGAAAACCCGTTTGCATACTAATCAGTCTCGGAGGGGGGAAATATCCAGAGCGCACATCCAGAGTCAGATGAATGTAAGTGGCAGCTCCTTTTTATTCGCGTTGTGTCTCATTGAAGTGTGTGTGTGTGTGTGTGTGTGTGTGTGGGGTGCAGTCTCCGGTGCGGGTTACGGAGGCTGCATGGGTGCACCCTCCATCTGCACCTTGCATGAGCGAGCTGGCGGCCGGTGGGGCTCCCTGGATGTGGGGAGACCAGCGAGACCAGCGACGGTGCGGCGAGATCGATGCGAACAGCAGCGTATTGATTATCGATCACCAGCCGGGCAAGCCAGGCTGGAGAGAGAGAAAAGAGAGGAGCCCTCTCTGTGAGCATGAAAAGGGAGGTTCGTCTAGCAGGCCAGCACGCAGGCTTATGGTGTCTTATGGAACTATTTAATAACAGTTAAGTCAGTGGTTTCCTCCCCAAGGTTGCCAGTTTAGAGGGAGGACACTTTGTTTTGGAGAGAGGGGGGACACCATGAAGTGAGCAAAGAGGGCCAGCACACTTTGGACTTTTTTTTTTTTTTTTTGCTGGGGAGACCAACTGATGTGACAGTGCAGGGGATTTAAAGAGGCTGTGAGTCACCAGTGGAGGGAATTTGAGTTGCTGATGTGATTACCTTTGAGCAAGGCACCTAGACCACAGCAGGGCCCTGATGATGGTGTAGGTTTCCTCTCTCCTGTATGATTATGAAAACAGGAACCAAATGATCGCAGAGGGACTATATCCAAGGAGCATGTAATACCTTAAACATACAAAAATAAGAGTCCAAGAGGATTTTAAGTAGTTTTGTTACCCAGCAAATAAATTTTGACACAAATGTTTTTTTTTTTTTGGTCATGAGGTGTATTTATAGCTGCCACTTCTGCCTGTATATGTTTACATGGCCAAAAGCTAAAAATGGGAACCCAGGGGCATATTTAAGCACCTAACCACAATAGTTATTCCAGTCATATCTGGTGTCCGCTGGCATCAGCAGCTCCTGATTTTCTGCTGTAAGGAGGGATACGGATCTTTGCGTTATTACACTATCCACTTACGTGGTCCCGTGTGCTCCAGCTCTGCAGCACATACTGGCTACTCTGGTCTGCGCACAACCAGTTAAGAGTTTGGTTTTCTTGCAGAGCGATGAGGCGTGCAGCGAGACCTTTTCTAACAGGAACCATATGGATATCTGTTGGTGCGGCTGTGACCGGGTAGAGCTCATGTTTGTACAAACAACTTACCATTACTCACGTCAGCTGCATAAAACTCCTTCACAACAGCAGGGCTGCAACAAACTCTGGATGCTTTTCCCAGTCGTGGCAATTAAGATGCTTCTAAGGAGTTAAGCTTTACCTTGGCTTGATTCTTCAAGTCATAATGTAGAGTTTTAGAGGATGAAGTTTTAAAGAGAGGACTTTCAAGTTTGAGCCGAGACCACCACTTCATGTGATCCTGATCCTGGTGGTTTTGGACTGTAGCAGCGGAGGTGTCCACCTTGACCCCTGACCTCCCTGTGGAAGATGTTTCTATTCTTGCTCATTTAATTATCAAGAGGAGTCGTGATTCTTAATGTCATTTCCGTCACTACCCGCGTTTTTAACACTGTCTGCTACAAGTGTGTCGAGGCGAAGGGGTCGATTCAAGTGTCAAGTCTTTTTGTAGAGCTTATCAGCAAAGTAAACAGTGTATCGTTTATCTTGTAATTCATGAGGTTCGGCCGTGATTCTCATCAAGGCTGTGTTGAAAATACACACACGTTTCAGTCTAAAGCATCTGCTGAAAGACTTTATATACCAACAACCAAGTCCTTCATTGTACACGGGATTATCTGAGAAGCATGTAGGCAGCAACGTAACATGAAACGTGGCTTGGTTTGCTGAATTTTACTCGACAGCTTGAAATCCTGAAATCTCACATTTGACTCATGGTGGGATGCAAGGAAATGTTGTAACCTATTAAGCCTTTCTCCTCAAGTTGAAATATAATACAACTGTCCACAGTCTTTAAGGATGTTTTTTTTTTTTTGTTTATTCTATTGGTATTATTTTAGGGAATGTCCGAGTTGAGGCTTTTGCAAATCTCAAACAATCTTGGCAGTTTACTTTAAACTCTGGAGATATACAGAGTAATCAAATTGCGCATTTGCCACCCACATGGACAGTGAGATCCTGCTTGTACTGTATACACCACTGTCCGGTTTGTGGCTCCCTCATTAAAACCCACATTAGGGAGAAAAAAGTTTTTTTTTCAGTACCATTATGTGCATGATTTGTATCCTGTGTGATTGGTTAATTAAGAATACAAAGACGCTACATGTAAAAAACAAAACAGTACAGAAAAACTGTTGAGAGCAAAGCCTTTGGAGTCATATCTGCTTCAGCTCATCAGCTCAAATCACAGAGCGCTGCCAACAGAGAAAGAGAGCGAGGGGGAAAAAACAGAAAGCATCTTCCCACCCAAATGTTACAGCTCAAACAAAAATCTGTATAATTGTATCCCAGCACTGTTTTTTCCTGGGTTTTGTTTTTCATGCTTGGGAAATCAGCGCCTCAGTACAAATATCGGAAAGTGACTCAGAGACTCCCCCCTTTCCACCTCCTCCTCTCTCTCTAACACACACACACACACACACACACACGTACACAACATTCATTCCTTCACAAGCCTAACTTAACTTCACTCAGGTGTTATAATTATATTATTATAACTGTGACCCCTAACCTGACAAATGCATAGTCTTAACTCTACTCATCAAATGCTATAAATACTGGATTAGCACATGAAAAAATAGTTTCCTCGCAGATATAGAAACACAACACACACACACACACACTCACCATGGTCTTGCATGGGCAGCAGATGACGGCCAACAAAAAGGCTAAAGTAACATAAATAAGATTGTTTTCCTCTTTCCTGGCTCCACAAGTAGCCAGTGGAAATATTTACCCACCATCTTTCAGTCCCTGCACGCTGCTGATGCCCAGGGTTAGTGTTGGTGTTTTTATTTACCTCTCAGACCACCATCTTAGACATAACACGAAACCAAAGACTCAATATTGAGGGGATTTCATGTAATTTTTAGTTTATAAGACAGCATGTGAACTATAACCACTGTTAAGCTGCAGTATTGTGCGAGGGAGTAGCTTTGGTTTCCTGGAAAGCCACCTCTGTTTGCATCATCTATCCACAGGAAGGCCGGGTAGTTATTAATAGCTTTAGTAGTAGAGTCAGAAAATAAGATTCCCATTGATAAGGAGTCCCCTTTGCTGATTGCTCCACATTTCATTAACTTCACCCCCAGGGCATCTTGGTTGCCATGGCAGCCACAATCACCAAGTCTGCCATCTTGCTGTGATTATAATCGTGAAATTTAATTACACCACTGTAAAATCTGAGTTGTCTGTGTGTGTGCTCACAGGCAGAGAAAGGGGTACCCAAAAATATCAGCACCGTACGTATATTGATGCATCGGTGGAATTTCTCCAATAGGAATATAAAATTAATCAAAGATAAAAGCATCAGGTTGTAATTTTGCTTTGGCTTGCACTTAATCATCCAAAGTCATACCTCATCTTTTAGCTTGAGGCTTTTTTTGAGAGTGGACTGTAGTCTTTCCCCCCGGGGAAATACAGCGCTTACCTTCCCGCTCGTAGCATAAAGACCCATCTATCTGCCGCTCTGGAGAAGATATTACCGTGAGCCTGACTCAACCAATCAAAGGAAGTGACTGGACTCTCCTGTCAGACGTAGAGTGATTGACTAGCTGGAGTTTTGCAGTGGTGTAAGTCCATGTCTGTTTGCTCTGAGGCCCAGTGCTGAAGTAACTGCCTTCGTGTTTTTTTATGATCTTAGTCCAGACAGCGGGGATCCTGTTAGTGTAATGATCAGGTCAGCTGAATGGGAGAGACCACTGACACTGGTTGAATAAAAAGACATTTAGTGCAGGTCAGTAGATGCTGCCTGTAAGGCTGCGGAGGGACTGTTTTTGGACTAGTTCCAAGGCTCTTCAAAAATACCAACCTTCTTGCTACCATGTAATCTTCAAATTTGACAACAAACGTTGATCCAAACTGGCCTGCGCAGACCGTTCCTTCGGCTTCTCATGATTAGGATCTAGGATAATGGCTGCTGGAAATGGGTTGTTATATTCCTGGAGGAATCTGCGCATGGAAGTGCTCTAGAGCCCAGCCTTGTCTCGAGTTTCCCCCATCTTGTCCGTCTCCGACGTGGGTTGGACGTGTGACACTGGTTCCCGAGTGCCAAAGTGTGGCTAGATCGTTGGATGTCTGGGTTTCTCGTTTTTGCAGTAGATGAATGGAATAAGTGAGATTGTTTCTGTGTGTGCATGCAAGCAAGTGTTTGGCCTTGGGGTGTACCAGTGGAATTGATGGAGATATTTAGTTTGGGGTGCAACTAAAGACTTTTTCCATCAGTGATTATTTTCCAAATTATTTGCTTAGATTAACTGTTTAGTCTACAAAATGACAGAAAACTGAACATTTTTCCAGACCCCTGTTTTGTTCGAGCTGTCCAAAACTCCATTTAGGAAGATATGAAACACTAATTCTTCACATTTGCACAGCTAAACCCAGCAGGTGCTGCTCAATAAATGTCTTAAGTCTTGCTGTTTAATTACCTGTCCATCCACTAATCAATTAATTGACTAGTTGTTTCAGCACTGTATCCTCAATGTTCTCCTTGACACCAGGAGAGACATTTCTGCTCGGATCTTCTTATCGATTCTTCCCCAGTGAGAGGCCGTCTGGCGCGGGCGAGCGTGCGGTTATACGCACACATGTTTATGAATGAAGTGATGTATCAATTTCATTAGTCACATGGAGAGATAAATGTGGGAAAGGCTCCGAGCGTAGATGAATGAAAAGCAGTAACTTCTGCCCATCTGGGAGCTTGATGAATGAGCGGTGTCTGAGCTCTGAGGCGAGCTGGCCGATCAGAGAGAGGGAGAGGAAGCGAGAGAGCCTGTCTGTGTAGTGTCTCATGTGTTTTTAATGAATTAAGTGCGATGATCTGAGCTTCTGGTAACTTCAAACACTTGCGCGGAGCTGAGAGCCGCATGTAGGGCATCGCTTCTCAGGTAGTGGAACGTGTTACGCAAGTTAAGGGATTCGGAGACTGGATGTGTGTGGGTGGTGCGAGGCGAAAGGATGGAAAAGAAAAAGTTGGCTGGAAAAGAAGTTTTTCATTTTCTTGATAACTTGGAGATTGAAAGCAGAGGCCTTTAGGAATATCAAAAATGTTACTCTGCGTTGCGTGCCATTGATGTTTCTGTCAGAGGATCAAAGTGCTATCGATCGGTCCAGAAGTAAATTTTTCATTTGGATCCTCAAACCCATCTATCACGTCGCTGTCTTTTTATCATGATTTCATTTGCTCGTTATGAACCGATGGGTATTGACGTCTGTTTAACTCCGCTGAGCAAATTAAAACAAAGACAGACGGACTTAATTCCCAGGCTTACCACAAGAAATATAATGGAGTAACATGATACAAAGGCATTCTCTTGGAGAACAGCTGCCGGCGCGCCACTAACCCAGGAGTTGATGGAGAATTTAATAACTAATAAGCAAAGTCGCTGTCCCGTACTCTGAGCTGGAGATGAGTAATTACTGGTTTTTGATAGTTTCCCAGATCTCTCAGCCAAAGAAGAACCAAAGTCCCAGTCCCTCCCTGAGAAATCAGGCCCGAAGTGTTTCTTTAGGAGGCTTCTGACCTCTTTTCACCCTAAACAAATGTTGCTCTCTTAGCTGGCAAACTTTTCACCAAACACTTTGATTAATGTTTATGTGTTTTCTGAAACAATAATACGACCTGATCCGACTTTGTGCCCGGCTTGCTGAAAGGTCATGTCGCTGATTATTTCATTGGCAGAAAGAGATGGCCGCCTGTTAAAACTACAAGCTGGATCTTTAGTTTCCCTTCTCCCGGCCCTGTTTTGGCTATCTGCTGAATGTTTTGTCTTTGAACTCTTCCTCTGTTCATTCATTAACGAAAGCTGTGATTCTTCTAATATGATACGGTGTGTGTGCGTGTTAATGGGTTCACCACATTGTGGGGACAAAAGTCTGGTCATATGGCATCGTGCGGGGGCTCGCCTCCTCTGTGGTAACAAAAATCCAGTCCCCATAAAGTTAAACGCTCATTTTTAGAGCTTTACTTTTTGAATTCTGTCTGGGTTGAGGGTAGGTTAAAGGTTGGGGGTAGGCATTTAAGGTTAGAATAACCCCACAGGGAATTAAAGTAAGTCAAGACGCAAGTCCTCACAATTATGTGTGGATATCAGTAATACACAATCATGCAGAAAAAATCAAACAAGCAGTTTGGTAAACATTGCAACTGAAATTTAATTACACTATAATCAGCCCTAGAGTGGTTAGTGATTATTTGCATTGCATTTACATCACATTAACATCCAAATGCAATGATTCTCAAGTGGTGCCATGTAAGGAATATAAACATACAGTCAAAAAATACTAATGCTTATTCTAATAACATAATACTTGAATAACTAAAATTAGAAATAACCATAACTGTGTGTGTATGATGCATACTGCGTGTTCGTAGCACAATGTGAAGCCCAGTGAAGCCATTAAGTAATGCTTTGTGCATTTTAATGTCTTCCACATTCAATACTGATAAGAATATCTCCCAGCATTTAATTACTTCCAGTCAGTGTGCTGCTTTTCACTGCAGAGGACTGAACTGGTCTCGTCCTCTCACTCAAAATGTAAATCGCAAATAGTTAAACAGTTAGTTTAGCCACTATGAGGGCATTTATCCCAGTTTCAGCCGTGAGGTAATGGTGTTTGACAGAGAGCGGTGGATTTGGACTAGGTTCGGCTCGACAACTTGCCCTAGTGGGACATTGAAACTGGTCTGATGGGGAGGGGTGATGAGTGATGGTGGATGGCAACTGTTGTTTCACCTTCAGGGACATCTCAACATGCCTTTTTATTTATCTATTTATTTATTTCTTTTTTCCCTCCGCTGGTATTGTACTCTTTATTTTGCTTTATTTTCTCACTCATTCGCTCAAATGTCAGTCATCATATTTTTCTCTTAAAAACAAGTGTTCGTACACACACACACACACACACACACACACACATGCTCATCAGAGAGACAAAACTCACTGCACATTCACTTGGCAGCGTGACCTTGAAGGTTAGTGAATCGCCCCGGGCTGTGTTTTCACTTGCCTTGTGGCTTCACTGATGTCCAGAGGGTACGTTATTTATGTGTGTGTGAGTGTGTGTGTGTGAGTCTGCATGCATGTGTGTGTTTCACTCACTCAGAGCAAGTTGAACTTCTCCACATTGCCGTCTCTGTCATTGTGGCAACGTTTTTTAAGGAAAACTCATCCAGAATCAAACTATTCTCCTGCACCTCTAGATCCAGTTCTTCTCCTGCTCTTTTCATCTCTGACTGCCACGTTCCCTTTCTCCTTCTGGCCTGTTGGGCAGCAAAATCTAGGACATTTTGTCACAGGGGACCTGGTGCAGTTTGTAAGAGTGTGTGACTGTATTCCAGCTTGACAGCCTCTATGTGGGTAAATAAACAAATCTGAGTCATCACACCAGCTTTGAATTGTTATGCTGCGGCTGCAGAGTTTCAGAGTTTTCTGTAGTTGTTTTTCTCAGCTAATATCCCCACGGAGTTGAGTAAGAGTGTACGTGGAGGCATGCAAAAATGTAAGTGTAACATAAAGTTCTGTTGCCGCTGTATAGTGAATTGAGACTGATTTGACAAGCTCAAGCAGTCTTGACTTGTAAAAGTGCTTAACGACAGAATAAATTACTCAAATATAGTCCATAACTCAATACTAGGATTAATTTAAAAGCACACCGGCTGTGAAGAAGCTGTTAACACACTTCTAACATAAAAGATCATTACAGTATCCTCTGCAGTTATCCACTAATCCAAATGCAATTTTATCATTATCAGTGTGCAACGGCAGACATAATGTTCCTTCAGAAGTATCTCTAAACTTTGTGGGTGTGACTTTTTTTTGCCATATTATCACCATTCATATCTATACAGTCAACTTATTTATGATTAAATTACAGGAGCATACATTAAGTTCTTCAGAGATCTAGCATCTTAATTTTGATCTCTATCTTCGATCTTTATGGCTTCTTGCCTGCTATTCAACAGGATGTGATGCAAAAATGATTTTATTGAAAAATATTTTAAATAGCACTGACCCCAAAACCAAGACACATAATGTACAACTGTGGCTGCTCTTTTATGACTGAGAATAAAACAAAATTTAAATAACAAGTCAGCACTTTAACCTCATTTTCATCGCATCGTTTCACATCCAAATGAGAGTACGCAGCCAAACCATGAAAAAATATCTCACTCCAAATACCTTTGGATTGGAACAAAACATTTTTCATTCAAGCAATCACTTCCTTGATCATGGAGTAAGGCCTGTATCCCCAGGTTTATTCTTTCCTACCCTGCTCTTTAGAATAGAGCAAAAACTGCAGTATGGAAACAAAGAGTGGACCTGAGCCTCAAACTCGTCAATCCCAGAGGGCTCCTGGCACAGAGGCTCACTCTCACTGTGAACTGACTAGTCTCTGAGATGACGTGGTCCCCCCTGCTCCCCACCCATCACCCTCTGCAGCCTCACTGATGTCACTGACATGGACATTTATGTAGGAAATAAGTAATAAAATAAAACTCCAGAGCAACATTTCATGGACAGAATTAAAAACAAAGGCTCTCACAGAGCTGAGGGTAGCTGTGAAAAAAAGGTTATGGCTTGCTTCCTCGGTCCCAGAGTCTATAAAAATGAATATATATCTGAATTAGATAAGAAAAAGAGAGCAATTTAAAGATGGAAGTCACAGTGTATTATAAGACCTGTGATGATAGGTCAGTGGGGAAAGTTTTAAACCTTTAATAACATAAATCAACTTCTTTTTCACTTTTCCTTTTGCCTTATGTATTAGTGGCTGGATTAGTTGTCACTCTGTATCATATCATCCAACTGAGCAACAGCTCAGAGCAGCCAGGGAACTGGTCCTCACTTCATCATAATTAATTCAAACGTGCTTGCTTAGACTCTACCAGCCTCTACAAACCAGATCGGTTGGGTTTCACAGGTGAGAGCTTTTACGGCTGCCTCCCCGGGGTGAAGTAACCCAGTTGTGTGACATAGTAGTGAACTCTCTCAGCGCATGCAAGGATTAATATTGATTGTGCTTCAGTGCAGCACATGCATGTATATTTCATTGTGTGTGCGGCTGTCCAGACAGTGGTCGTCTGGCTGTCTGAGAGATTGGTTATTATTTATTAGAATCATTCGGTCAGGTTTTGATTGACTCAGTGATGGAAATAAAAAAAATTAAAACTGATATCCACATTTAAGCTCAAATAGAAGAAAAAGTAAAAGAGGAACTGGTCATATATGTGTAGAAGGAGACTTAAATATACACACACACACACAACACATATGCTTGCGGTGCTGGTGACAGCTGGGGTTGGGAATGGGACGTCTATATCCAGAGATCCGGGGAAAGTCAACTCAAAGGGAGACAGGGGTCATAGTTGTCGTCCCGCTAAACACACACAACCCAAGCGACATGAAAACTGAGATGCAAAGCATTCCTCCATCCTCTACCCCCTACCAGACTCTCAGCCCTCCCTCTCTCTTCTCACAAAGCTTTTTACCACTGCAGACCGCTTGCAGCCCGTTTCACCACAACCTGACCTAACCTTTCATTCTCAGCCATTTAGAGATTTGGTGTTGCTCTAGCCAGTCTGTAATTGTACACTTGCTGAGAACTGTCATAAAAAAAGTTTTTTTTTTAACGCTTACGTTGACAATCTAGTATATTAACATCACACATAGCACTGCATGTATCACCTAGCTTGCAACAGAGATGTTGCAAAATGTGAAAATCCCTCTTGCACTCGAGGCTTTGAAAATGAAAACTCTCTTTATGGCGGGCATATTTCTGATGTTAACTTGTTTATTTCATTTTGAAAGCCTTAGCTTTTATTCTTTTCCCCTGTCTGACTTTTCTGTCAATCACAGGATCTGCAATGTTTGTTCTGGGTGACACAGAAGCAGCTGCACGGCTGCCAACTATCTGCAGGCAATGCCAGACCTCTGAACCGCCGAGGAACTAGCCGAACGTAATCCTGTGCTGTTCCATCAAAGCACAAGAAACATGGCTGAGATAGACGCGGTGTGGAGTGGCCATTTTTTACTTGGAACTTCGTGACTTTGGGTCCTGTTTAGCTTGGCCACGGGTAGCAGTGGCGTGCCCAGCTAGATCTGCAAAATCCATTAGAGGGGATGGACGAAGGGAAGGAGGAGGGACGGACACGGGAGGGATGGGGAGATAGAGAGGCCTGTTTGGAATTGGCACCGCATGAGGAAAAGCTATCCCTCACAACTGAGATGGACTCACACACATCCCCGTGCACATACTGTACTGTTTTAAATGGTCCCATCTTATAGACGACACTATGGTTTTCTATTATATGGTAACAGCACTTAAGAGTGGAGGCCCATGTATTTGAGGCTTTGAGGCTTGCGCACACCAGAGGCAGATTATGGGGGTGCAATGCCAGATAATAATGTGGCTGAGACTGCGCGGAGCCCTCCGGGTTTGCCCTGCCTGTCAATGTGGTCGCACAGAGATGATGTCACTGCTCACATGCACATGTGTTGTACAGGCGTACGAAGACATACATATAAAAACCTGTGCACCCAGGCGGACAGGTTGAAACTTTTTTCTTGTTGTATTTGACTTATTTTATGCGTTTTGTTGGCATCTTAGGTGAAGTTAGGAGAGGCTTTCATTCATATAAACTACTAGAATCATCATTTGTCATAATTAGCAGAGGGTTACAAAGAGCGCCACTAGAGGGAGTGAATCAGGTGGTTCTCTTTTACTCTGCTGACCATCTGTTAGAGCCAGTATCCTTTCAGCATGAGCTATATTTTAGCCCCTTGCTCCCTCCATTCCCCATCAGCTTGTGTTTTCCAGGGTAAACACAAGTGTATTACAGCACATGTCAAAAGGGAGATGATGTCATGGAGCGACTGCTCATTGACAGTGACAGATTGCAGCCGTGCGATCTGTTCATCAATATAACCTCTCGCTGACACCCGGCAGTGAGGGAGAGGGGACGTAAAAAAGACACACATCTCCGCACTCACGCATTCTGGAGTCGAGCACACCCTTTCTGACTTCATTTTTCAATCAAAAGTTTCTCCTGCACGGCTCGGGCGCTCCCTAAAGACAATAAGGCCGTCAAGCCAAAGCAAACTGTAATCACTCCTCTGAATGTAACTTTTTTTCTATTGTGTCCTAAATCCACATTTGCCATTTCTTTGCTTTGTTCTTTTTTTGTTCTCCCTGGTGTTCTCAATGGCTGCATTATGGTACTGTATGTGGGTTTGATTTCGTCAGCGGGGTCTCCAAAGGCTCTGACTCAGCAGTCGACGGGTTTCTTTTCATCATCACACCCCTAATTGTCTCTCGCAGACTTTGTCTCTTAACTTTTCCCTCTCCCTTTTTCCCTTCTTTCCTCTTGTTCAAGACAGACAGTCCCATAGACACAAACACTTGTGACTACTTAAACACACAAACAAACACAACAAAAGAAGGGTGTGTTCGCAGACTGAGCTCCGTCTCAGCCTTGCTCTTTGTGTAGGCCTGCGGCAACTGTCCAGAGCAGCCGCCTGGACCACATGTAGAGGTCAGCAGCCATACCAGAGGGGCCAGTATCAGTGTCCCAATCCCTCTCCCAGTGGGGCTATAGACTTTATTAATCTCTCCTCCTCAGAGGCCTCATAAACTACTGCAGGAGGTCAGGGTCAGAAAGGCTGGTGTGGTGGATGATTGCAGGAGGACTCATTGGATAAAATAAGTTTTTTTGTTTAACTTTATATGTCATTTAGGCCTACAGTGTAAACAGTCTCAGCAGGAAAATTGGTAACAGAGTCTAAAGTTACAATCTTGAGAAGAAACTTAAAAAGAAACAGGAAATTAGGGAATCTTATTTATATTCAGCTCAAAAACAACCTAAATTTTCAGGATTTCTCCGTGTGTCACCATTACGGTGATTGATACAGTGAATACACTCCCACTGCATGAGTGCAACCTCAAACCGATGAACTACTGTGTATGGAATAACAGTCAGCCTTTCCATTGGCCTGCAAGAAGGTCAGTCCATGGTCTTTTTTGCACGTGTGAGTGTGAATGCTTCACTTCAACGTATGTGCAAACACAGCAGCCGGCAGCAGGCTGGCCTTCCCTCTAGAGGTGGAAGACATTCCTAAAGTTAACAGTCCAGATTATACATGCACATGGGGAGTGATTGTCTGGGTGAATATGACTAGCCAGCAAAGGCCAACACCCTCCATTGAGAGCTAGCTTACTGTCTGCTACTGGTCGTTTGCCTGCATCACACATTTACCGTTTTGATAATTTGTACCAGGCGTTAGCTAATAGATGCTGGTCTCATTCATATTCCACTGAGTCAAGGTGTTATTGTTGTGATCAGCCTAGAAGATTGTTAAAGCAGCAATCGTCTGGTCTCCGAGTGTGATGAATGAGTAATGTCAGGCCTGGATGGTTCTCCTCATTGCAGGATGTTTTGAAGAGTTATATGCTCAATAAATCATCCCTTCTAAATACGAGTGGAACATGCATAAACAATTGGTCTCATTTTGACCATAATCTAAATATTTGTAGACCTCATCAAGGGGTAAAATGTGCATCTATCTCGTGAGAGTTTAGAGCAGCCATGCAGGTTAAATTTGCCAGAACAGTTTTGAGTGTATTTCCAGAACTTTATGGTACTGTGCGAGAGTATGTGTGTCAACCCTGGGTCAAATACCATTTGCAAATAATTATTGGTGTTTGTTTTAACTTTCTTTAACTTTACCAGATGGTGGGCTTTCTGCAGGATAACTCAGGCAGTGTCAGGTGAGAGTTTGATTGCCTGTCTTGCAGTCAGTGTGCCATCTGATAAGGTACATCCACACCTCTGGCACACCAGGCGGGCTAAAGCAAACATAAACAACTTTTTTGCAAAACAAAATTTGACCCTGGACTGATGCATGACTTTGTGGACAGTTACAGTATGCGTATCTGTTCGTGATTAGATCCAGTCTGACTGATAAGACTGATTTAGCATTTACATGAGGAGGATATTATTTTTATGGACTTGTGCATGATTTAGAGTGTGGGGAACAAAAAGGCTAAGCTTACAGTCTGAAATGAGCGCTTTTCCCTATAAAGGCCTTGCTGAAGCAGCTATAGACTATAGACTTACTTTCCCATGCATTCCATGTGTTGTGTTTGTGTCTGCATGTTTGCTGTCATGAAATTAAAGTCTTATAAAGGGTATTGATGCCCATTTCAATGTGTTAATGTGTTTAATGTGTTCACCTCTGGGATTTCAGCGTGTGACCAATCTAAACACTCTAACTGTTCTCACTCAGTGAATAAAATATGATATCCTACAGATAAATATAGTTTATGATTCTGTCCTCTGTGTGGTTCAAGCCAATGTGGATCCTGGACGGACCCAGACATTCATTTTCATGCTCTTTCAAAACTTCCTGATCCAGCTGAAGTTCTTTCCAATATGTTATATGTTCGTTTTATGGGGGGAAAAAAAGTTGAAATTCATCAGGCAGTGTCTTTAATATAAGTTCTGGGTTGTAAAAGTGTTAACATGTTGTCACGGAAGGATTTAAGATGCGTACTCCACTTTGAAAAAAAATAAAAGGACATTTTGTTTTCATTTTGTGCAGCGGAGCAAGTGAATTTTCTACATGCCTTGAAATAGGGAGTGAAAAAAGACGTTCAGTTGCTCAATTCACAAAAGGTAAAATATATTTGTACTTATAGAAATGCATCTTTTCTCCAGCTGATCTTTTTCCCCTTCTCTTTTCCTTTCTTTCAGGTGTAGCAGAACCCAGCCATGTCGGTAACAAGTAAAGGGTCGAGACGGAGGGCTTGGGTCGGTGGACCCTGCGTGTGTTCAAGTCTCTGGCAGCGGAAGACGCTTTTTTATTTGTGCGTTGTCCTTTTTCTTGCTCAGCCTTTAAGTGTCCTTGGAGCACTGGAGCTCCAGCTGGATGAGGAGCAGCCAGAAGGCACTATCGTTGGTGACATCAGTGCTGGGTTACCGCCTGGCGAAACTGCAACTCTTTACTTCATCTCAGACCATGAGGGCACAGGCGTTGGCAGCGATCTAAACATTGACGAAACTACAGGTATCATCACCACTGCACGCCGTCTGGACCGTGAGCAGAGAGACCACTATAGTTTTATCGCTGTGACAATGACGGGCGTTACTATTGAGGTCTCAATTACCGTCAACGACATTAACGATCACGCTCCTGCGTTCCCCAAAAAGAAAGCTGTTCTTAAGATTCCTGAGCACACAGCCGTGGGGACGAGGTTTTCCCTTGAGCCTGCGACAGATGCAGATAAGGACCAGCTCACAACCCAAGCCTACAGCATTCGAGAGGGCAATGTGGGCCAGGCATTCAGACTGGAAGCCAAGAGAGGCGCCAACAAGGTGCTGTATCTGGACCTGGTGGTCAACGGACTGCTGGACAGGGAGAAACGCTCATCATACTCCCTGGTTCTGGAGGCCTTTGATGGGGGCTCACCCAAGCGGATGGGATCCATGACTTTGGAAGTGACTGTGACCGACATCAACGATCACGCGCCGGTCTTTAACCAGAGCAGATACAACACCATCATCTCTGAAAGTCTGCCACAAGGCAGTAGCATCTTACAGGTTAGCTTGAGTTTTGTCGCTGTTCAGAGAGTAACTTGTTACTTCAGTAATAGCAGTAAACTTCAGTGTCTGATAATCTCGTCTTCACAGGTATTTGCAACAGATGAGGATGAGGGCGATAATGGTCTGGTACTTTATGAAATCAACCGGCGCCAGAGTGACCCTGAACGCTACTTCGTCATGGATATCAAGACAGGCATCATCACTCTGAACAGGCCCCTGGACTACGAACTGAAGAAGGTCCATGAACTGGTGGTCCAAGCCAGGGATAATGCCAGCCACCCTGAGGTAATTGCATGGTAGTTATTTATTACAGTGCATCGAGCATAAATTGGTGTTCTTTTAATGATTTTTTTTTAGTTAGAGATTTTCATGTCATTGTTTTGAATCTTTGACCTGAGCACTAAGTAACATCAATATTGCACCATTTTCCCAGGTGACCAATGCGTTTGTGACCATTCATGTCCGTGACTACAATGACAACCAGCCCACCATGACCATCATCTTCCTCAGTGAGGATGGCTCTCCAAGGATCTCAGAAGGGGCCCAACCAGGCCAGTACGTGGCTCGGATTTCTGTCACCGACCCAGACTACGGAGAGTACGCAAATGTGAATGTGTCCCTGGAGGGGGGTGATGGCAAGTTTGCTCTCACAACCAAGGACAGCATCATCTACCTGATATATGTTGACCAGGTCCTGGACAGAGAGGAACGAGATTCGTATGACCTCAGGGTTATGGCCACAGACTCTGGCACGCCTCCTCTCAGGGCGGAGTCATCTTTCACTATTCAGGTGACTGATGTCAATGACAACCCCCCTCTGTTTGACCAGCAGGCCTACAGACAGACTATTCCGGAAGTTGTCTATCCCGGCTCCTTTGTTCTCCAGGTTACTGCCCGTGACAAGGACCAGGGCCCCAATGGGGATGTCAAATATACCCTCCTCAAAGGCAAAAACTCGCACTCTGATTGGTTTTCCATTGACCCAGTCACGGGGATCATTACCACAGCGACGACTCTGGATTTCGAATCAGAGCCTGCACCGAGTGTGACCGTTGTTGCAACGGATAACGGCCGCCCGCCACTGTCATCAACAGCAAAGGTGGACATTGTGCTGCAGGATGTTAACGATAACACACCCGTGTTCTCCAGCAACTTCTACAATGCCTCCATCAAGGAAAACACCCCAGCTGGGACCTGCTTCTTAGAGGTAAGAAACACACTGAAGAAGTTTTCTCTTCAGTCTTGTGCCTTCAGCTTTCCTGCACTCACAATCTTCTTTTATCTCGCTCTCTTTCTTCCCACTCGTCTCTATTTTGTAGGGGAGCTGCCTTTTTTAATTCTCACGGTGCTCAGTCTTGCAGCACATTGGCCACAATGCTATCGTCCTACTTATGCGGCCAAAACCAAGTATTCACTGTCTCCCTAGTCCTCTCATCTCTTTCTTCACTCTCTCTCTTCACTCACACCCTCCCCTTAAGCTCTCTCTGATTACTCCCTTGGCAAAAGCCTGATTTATATGTCAATATAAATGAGTCTGGAAATCAAAGTCATGTCTGAAGTGAAAAGCCATCTCAAAGTCCTATTTCAGAAAAGAATGGTGCACTTGAAAAGCACTGATGCATTGCAGCGTGATTCATAAAAGCTGGGCTCTGAGAGGAGAGGCGAAGCCATTCAATGTGTTCATTTAGGATGAAAAAAATGTATAAAGGTAGCCGAAAAAAAGAAAAAAAAGAGCGAAATGCAGGGAGGGAGACTTCACCTGCATTCCTGAATCTACTGTGAGAAGATTTACTCTGTGCCGTTATGTCCTCTCGCTCACCTCATACGGTTACCATGGTAACCAAGCCATCAGCGTTGGGTGAGCCCATGATATCGCTGTACTATCTCGCGGCAGCTCGGCTGACTTGCTTTTATCTTGATTCCAGCAGCTCTTATGTGTAAGGAGGTCCTCTCCTGAGAAATGAAAAGGGATGACTGGCTGTTTGTCTTCCAGCAGGGTCTTAGCTTGGCATCATGCACCGTTTAGACCAACTGTTTTTACAGGTTGGGTTTACCCCTCTGCCGTGAAGGGGATGGATAGAAAAAGAAGCAGTTCTGTCTCTCAGCATTTTTTAAGAAAGCCTGCTGCTGGAACATAAAAGGGCAGTGGTTTTAATAAAAGGCTACGGACCCCTAATCATACCAACCAAACTGGAATTAGATAAATAGTTGAATTTCACATTCTTTCAGGTTCATTTAACATGTCTTTGGAAAGGATGACTGGTTGGTATTCTGTGGAAACTGGCATATGGGCCTCCTCTTTAGGGAAGACAGGGGATGAAGGAGGTAAGGCAGTGTAATGAGGAGAAGGATATGAGATGCAAATGAAATGAAAAGTAGAAAGATTGACCTGTGAATGGACTGAGAGAAGAAAAAATTTCCGTGGATAAATACAGCCTTAATGTGATTTATATCTGAGGCGTCTTTACAATCACAGATACAGGCTGTCGGTTGCTGAATTACTGAACCCTGTAATTTGCTCCTAATTAGACTGCTCCGTTGAATTATTATATCCCTCAACCAACAAAATCAACCCCCTGGACTTCAATTCCAGTGGTTGCAACAGTTGTAATCAACTGTTAGTCGTTTTCCTAATCCTAGCCGGCAGTTATTCTGGCGCTAGGTGCAGGCGTAATCCCATGCCAGACATCACGGGTGGTTTTCCAGTATGCCAGAGTGAGTGAATAAGGCTTGATTTGCTCATTCCGGCACGTTCCTCAAGGCTCGCTCGGGCCTAGCCAAGAGTCTCCGAGCGAGTGTCTCCCCACAGGGGCTGCGATTTGCGGGATAATGGCTGTTGGAGTAAACTTTTTTTCTGGGCCAGTGGAATATGTGGCTGCTCAGATAGGACACACACATACACACACAAATGATGTTAGACCTGACATCATAACCTAATGGATGCCATTCCAGATTTGTTCTGTATTTTCTCCATTCGCCTGCTAACCAACTGTGGAGATTGTGAAGCATTTGGTATTTTACTCTGTCAAGATAGTGACAAAGTGAAGAATTGGGTCAGGTGGTCCAGTAGGGCCCCGTTTACATTTTTGTGTGATATTCTTTGGCAAGAAAATCAGGTTGTGAGGTTTCCTCATGTTTCTAACAGAGTCGAGACGAAAGCAGAATGTTCTCAGAATTGTACCAATATTTATAATAGATAACAATCACTATTTGGCTTTAGGAATTATTACACCGGCCTGGCTGGCTCCGTTTGAATTTTGGACACATTTTTTTAAAAATGGGGGAAAATCAGCAAAGGCTTAATATCTAAATAAGGAAATATGTTATCAGAAGGGAATGGGTCACACATGCACATAAGGTACATTTTCTCACCTTTCCACCAAAACTAGTCTTCCTTAAGTTCAAGGTTCCACATATCTCCCTTTTCCATCTCTCTCTGTTTCTCTTTCTTTATATCTTTTGTATTATGTCTCTTTTGCTTTCCCTTACTCTCCGCTCACATACACACACCCACAAACACACACTGACACACATACTTGCACCGACAGTGTTAAGGAAGCTTCTTATCAGTTCGACCACTATAGTAATCTGTAATGTGCTGCACTGTTTATGTAGCCACGACACAAAGGAGTTATTTATTTCTTGGTTTCCCTGCTTTCCTCTTCCCCCGCTTCCTTAAAGTATTTCCCAGGCAGGAGAGGTTACGGTGCCTCTGTGTGTGCGTATGTGTGTGTGTGTGTGTGTGTGTGTGTGTGTGTGTACATCCATCTGATTCAGGTTCATATCCTGAGAAGGTAGAGATCATGAGAGCAGAGTGAACTGTGACTGATGATGAAAAGTAACATTTTAAATGGGAGCATTTTCTTTGTGTAGAAAGTCTTACTTGCATCCAGAAGTTGCCGAAATCATCTAAACAGTGTGGGGGGCGTGTTTGAATGAATGCCACCGACTTGATATGATTACGTTCAAGTTCTTGCTCTTTTTCTTGGGTACTATATGTGTTTTTCAGAGTCTAAGCTTATTTTCCTTCCTGTGTGGGTTGTGCCTTGTGCCGAGTTTCTGTCAAATCCAATGACATGCTCACTTCCAGCATGACCCGACCTCTGGGAAGCCGTTGCAGCTCTCACAAGCAGTGACATCCACACTCTTACCAAAGCTCAAAAGCAATACCAACAGAGATACGGATGTACAGATGAGCTGCGAGCTAGAGGAAACATTGACTAAAGAATAAAGAAAATCATTGCTTTCCCCACACAAAAGAGGAAATTATGCGGTTGAGTACAAGACTCTATATACATGTGCATACCTGTATGTAGTAAATCTCTGAATGTGTTCCAGTGTGCACTGCTGAAGCCAAGAACTGACTTTCAGCTTTCAGGTGATGCATCTGCCCTGTGATGTTCATCATGTGGTTTCCTGGTCAAGCCTGTTAAACAACCCTCAATCATCTCAACAGACACACAGATGTGTTCACTTGGGAGATGTACAAAGACATGGAGAATGGCTTGCTGGCACTGCAGCACAGCAGTATAATGGTCCTGCACTGTCTGTTGGTAGAGTTTGACACAATGCTTTAAAAATGAATAATTCTCAGAATCAAAAAGAAATAAAGGAAGGAAATAAATTGGATACACGAGTAAGGCCTTGAAGCTGCACTAGGGGCTCGGAGAGGCTGCAAATTTCTTTACGCTCCACAGTACAAAATGCATGACTGACTGTGAATCATACCAACGACTGCTATTTGCATGTCCTTGGTAGCACTAGAGACAAAAAAATCAGTTTGTGATGAGGCACTGGTAGAAAAAAAACCCATTAAACTCAAAGGATTTATCCCCAAAGGAACATGAATATGCCCAAGATTATGATGTAGCTCACAAATGAAGCTGACACTCTAACTTGTGCAAGAGTGGTTTAAGAGTACTGAAATAGAAATGGCTTATCCACTGGGGAGCATAGACATGCTCAGTGACTGTAATTACCCCAGTCTCATTAAATTAGACCTTCCCATTTGATGAAATGCTGTCATGCACCAAACCAGAGGAGATATTTGGTCCTGATATTTCACTCTTGTCTCACCAGTCAAATCTTGCTCTGGGCTACATTTTTTGACAGACAGACAGACTGTCTCACCTACTGAGCAGACCTTTGCCGTAAAAATAATAAGACAAAGTGAGAGTGAGTGTGGTGTGAAGGTGACTGAAATAGAGAAAAAACAGGTAGGAAAGGAGACAGGTTTCTTTTGACAGGTGGAGTTAGTCCTCCTGAACTTCCCGCAAACCCACTTAAATAAACACAGCACGTCTGCCTGTCAGAGCAATCAGCCCTTTTGGTGTGAAGTCCAAAGTCTGGGACCCCGTGGTTGAAGTCTATATGGCGCTATATAGGAAAGACTAATTATATTTAAAACAAACACACATGCATGCACACTGAGACTAATCGCATTTGATAAACCAATAGAGCCGGGGACATAAGGTGACACTGAAAACAGGAAGGTGTTCAGCTCAGGCTTCCTGTAACACTGGACCAGTCTCCCGCTGGTGTCGCGCTGAATCTGGCCCCCGTTGAAACCAGAGCCAGACCAAACCACAGCTTCCACTTGGAGCTCGCACGCTCTCCTGCAGCCCAGACTCACAACACACACTCTAGTTTTTATTAAGCTTGAAAATGTGTGTGTGTGTGTGTGTGTGTGTATGGGGTGGGGGGGTGGGGGGGGGGGTGAAATTTATTGTCCACTTGATGTCTTCCCTCTTGCTTGTTCTTGCACAGTGGCAGCTGCACTTTCATGTGGCCTCTCTCTGTTGAAACTTTATCTTGTGTGTTTTAATTAATCTGTCAGTGTGTTTAATTTGCGAGCATCAATAGCTGGGGGGAAGAAAGAGCTGCAGGTTGGAGCGATCACTGTCACCACATTCCCCGGTTGCATCCAACAGGTGATCAGCGTTGATAAATGTTCGAGTTTGCACACAAACAGACACCAGCGAGATTCGAGAATTTGGTGAATCGCTGCATGCTGTTAACAGCTGGCCTCTGTTCTGACACGCTTACACTCACTCTGTCTCTCTCTCTCTAGTTCTGTATTTCTGCAACTGGTGCATCTCTCAGCTGCCAGCGATGTTGACAGGATGTGTGTGATGAGGGATCAGGATGGTGTGTCTGCTATGTGAACTATTCTCACAACATCCATCAGCACTTACAGTGAATTCATCACCTGTTTGCTACTGGAGGCTCACATTTAGTTCACGCTGAACTAAAGTCATCTTGCCTTTTATGCCTCATGCCTTTAACTTTATACATTATGGGGGAAGCTTTATTTTTTAGCTTGATGGCAGTAATTTTTTTTTTTAAGAAACAGAGGTCTGAACTCAGAGTTTTTATAGAAGTATCAAGGTTACAATCATGAAGATATACATTATGAGAGCCCTCATTTTAAACCATGCTCACATTTATAGGGATGGAGATGTTGGCCTGTTGGTTTATTAGTCTGTGGGTTCACCTCTCACATCTCTCTATTGTTTGCCATGAAAATGTAAAATCCATCCAAAACTCTAGTTTATCACCAAATACTTGCAGAACTAACGACACCCTCAGTACATTGGGTCTAGTGCTATTTAGCAAATGTTGGCATACCAACATGAAAACTGGTGAACATGGTATTATATCCACCATATTTGCTTAGCATCAGTAGTAGCGCGCCAGATTTTCATTCTGTAACTGTCTCTCAATGCAGTCATTTTCATTCCTTAATGGAGTGTGACTTTTGTTTGGCTGCACTGCAAACAGATACATGTTTGGCTCTTCTACTGTTGCGTTTCTGAGTAATTTTACAGTGGTTGGTAGAAATGTCAATTGGAAACGCACCTCTGGAAGTAAAAAAAAAAAACACTTGCTGTTACCTCCAGTAACCACAGGCGTTGCCAAATCTACTAAGACTGTAAGTCAAACTCAGCTCAGATTCTCTGCCGATCTTCACTATATCTCTCTTTCTGCTACAATATCTCAGTAGCAATCAACTTCAAAATGTTTAACTCTTATCAGACTCCTTTTTGCGAGAGCATTTTTCCAGCTCCCCGGTGGGTGTTGGACTCTGGCCCGGGTTGGGTAAATCACTCTTTTGTCTTACTTTTTCCCCCTCAGAAGCAGTAGTTTGGTTCCATATCACTAGCTGTTGGCATATGCTGTGTTTTAAACATATCAGAGTGTTCATTCATGTGTGATCTGACTGGCCAAAGCCTCTGTGGAGAGGATGGCCTCACGCCTCATTAAGCCCAATGCTCTGTACCATATGGCAGTGAGGGGTTTTCTTCACTTTCTCTCTGTCTCTCTCCACTCTCCCTGCTTTCTATTCCATTTCTTCATCTCATCTGTTAGTGAGTAATCTCGCTTTCCATTCTTTCTTTTTTTTTTCTTAAGTTTTTACCTCATTTCTCATGGGCTTTTACCCTCATGGCTTCTGTACTGGTCTCAATTTTAAAGGAATCAATCTGCCATCAGCAGGCGAGACTATTAAGTGTGGAAAATATTTCTTTGTACTGTGCTGCTTGTTGTTGCAGGGTAATGCATCAGTATATAATCCATCCAAATGCTTGGCTGAAATGCATAAAACTGGAATTCAAACATATCAATGTGATTATCAGTCTTGATCAATGAATTGATTGACTTGTTGTTTCTGCATTACTAAACAGACCCAAACAAGATATACTTTTTAGCTGTTTTAGTGTATAAGAGGTCCCGAACATCAGCAGGTTAAACTACACAACAATGGAGAAAGAAGTAGAGAGGGGAAACTTGCGAACAGCCTGTCTTTAGTGCAGCAAGATTTTTTCCACCGTCTGAATCTGACAAGGTGGACACATCCAGCTTTAGCAGGGAAAACAGTCGCGATAGCTCCGCCAGACTGTGGAACACACGCAGATATCAAACACCTGCAGGCGCAGGATCCTCCATGCACAACACAGACAAAACGGCAACCACACACACTTTTCTATCTGTCTCCTCCCTTCATCCTATCTCTCTATTCCAGCTCTCCGGGGCTGCTTTTCTGCATTGTGTTTCCTCTCAAACTTATCTGCCGACCAGACGTCCTCTCTTTCTCTGTCTGGGCCTCCATTTTGTCCCTGTCTCATCTCCCATTGCTCAAATCCTCCTTCTCGCTCCTGCGTCGGAGTGTGAGAGTGAAAGGAGCAAGCACACACACACACACAAAGTCGCTTTGAATGCATGCACACACACCACACGCGAGCAGCAGGTGATCCTGAGGCTCTCCACAGTTCATTTGGTCGCACTAATCTAATTTCATGACACATTGAGTTAAGTTGGTGTAAATTAGTACGCTTCCTGTGTTTCCCTAGATTGTATTTGCTTTGGGAGGGGTTGTGCAGTTTGGGACAGCAGGTGGTCAATAAGTTAGGGGCGAAGGGCGACGAAAGCGCCTGTTTCCCAGCGTATCAGATTCTGTCATTTCGGCTTTACAGAGAGATGTTAGATTTGAAGTCGCAGTTGGGTGTGAGCGCTGTGATGAATGATTCAAGTTGTTTAATTCATTTTTCTATGTTGTGTTTTCTTTTTTTTGCACCACTCTAGGGCACGACTTTCACTTGTTGTTTGCGCATCTGTGTGTGTGTGAGTGTGTGTGTGTGTGTGTGTGTGTGAGTGTCATAGCAGCAGCCTCGGAGCTTTTATCTGGCTGACTCTGCTCCTCTGGTGTTGTGTCTGTCCCAGCTCTCTCTACGCTATTTATTTTCCTCTCAGGGGTCAAAGACTGTGCAGCTACAGATATTTGTTTTCTCAAATGAATCATCCATTTAATCATCTCACTTGTCCTATCCTTTCTTCCTTTTCACCTCAGGAACTCAAACGTGGAGGGATGCTGAGAGAAGGAAACATTAGTAGTCCAGATCTGGTGGTGCGTTCACGGTGCCAAAAGACACAGTATTAAACAATGCAGCTGATCTGGCCTGCTCTAAATGAGACTATATGAGATCACAGACATGGCACCGACCAACAAAAAGCATTTTATATTCAATATGGTCCACATCACGTCTCTCACTTTCTTTACATCTCCCAGATGCATTTCTGTCATGCGTGCACCTCGTATTGTCTTTTCTTTGGACTAAAGCTTTTATAAGGATAGTTCTCACCACAAGATGTCTATTAAAGGTTAGAGCAACACCAGAAAGAGAGAAAAAAAGTTTCCACTCCCCGTGAGTGGAATCTTTTAAGAGAATATCTTACTACTTCCCACCTGCCCACTGTAAGCTCTGCTACTCCCCTTCTTTCCCTCTTTTTTGAGTGCCTTCTGGTTTCACTGAGCTGTACACAGGTTCAAGTGGGGCAGTTTACTCGCTATGCACTATTTTCATATATATATATATATATTTATATATATATATATATATACACTACACTACACATTTGCGGTTAAATAACATTATAGGTTGATGTATACATTTCAATAATACACTTACAGAAAAGAAAAGAAGGACAGGATTGAAACACTGGTGCATTGGCTTTAGGGATAAAAGCCACAGTAAAGTCGGAGACTTATTTCCACTGTGGGCCCCCGTGCATGTGAGCGTACATGTGTGTTTGTGGTCGCTGGCTGTGGTCTGTCAGACAGGGCTGGAAGGACTACAGTAGTGGAAATAACTTTACTGTTTGCATGGGCAACTGCTGTGATTTGTTTCGATGAACTGTACAAATCTTGTGCAGCGAGGGCGACGGGGCGGGAATGAATGAAAGTGATGACAATGAATGGAGAGGTGATCAGAAAGGGGATAAAAATGTTGGAGCATAAAATCAATCGAAAATGAAAAATGTATTTATGGGGCTTCCCAGACCCTTTTTTCCTTCAGCAGAGGCATCTTCAGACACTCTGGAGGTTCCTCCGGACTCTATGAACCCGTCCATGCAGCACAAGCAGAATATTAATTTAATAAGCAGCCTTGAGATGAGGAATAAACCTCACTGTTATTTTTCTTTTTAAATTGATGGCCAGCTCAGTGTGGGTTGGAAGTTTCAGATGCTACTACTGTGTTTATTGCACTTGTACAGACTTTCTCTAAATTAAAAGTACTGGACCAAGGTCTAATTTATCAATCATGTCAGCAGATAGAGCTAAAATATTCCTTTGAATATAACATTTGTAATGGTCATATAACATTAACACAAGTAATACATGTATAAATACATGCATTCACGTGTGCTGTGCATCAATACTGGCTTTGACTATTTCTCTAAGCTCTTAAGTTTAAACCTTATTGACAAGGCGGGCACGTTTCATACTCTGGTCAATTTGAAATTTTGCTTAAAGCCACCCTGAGCTCCTTCATGGTGGTCTGTCTTTTTCTCACAACCATACTGTAACTCGTTATTAAGGAAAAGGGATTCTTCATCTTGCCTGTCACTGTGCCTCTCAGTATTCCCACCCTACAATTTGGACAGAGCCTTGGTCAGGACTATGACAGAAAGTTTTTTTTTTTTATATATAGGAGCATGTCTTGCCGTCAGATCGTGCACAAGGTGTTTGTGTTGGAGTCGTGTAAGGACTCCTAGATGAATCTCTCTGACATGAAACAGTAGTTGCTATATGTTGTTTTAACCTCACACTGAGTACATTTACAGGAGTTTGGCCTGGGTGATAGGTGTTGGCTGAGGTTAGGTAAATCATATGATTTGGCCCGTTCTCTGTCTCGCTGTTGTAAGTGATTTAACTTTTAGAGTAAGGATGTGTCAGATTTAATGTCAATTTAGGAGAACCAACATTTCTGGTGCATGTGGCCCAAATTCAACTCTGTGGTTTTGGATCAGATTTACTGCGGCCTAACACACCCTGGTGTGCAGTGCGCAGTTTAGGAAGTTCTTTATACTACTTGGAATAAATCTCTTGGTTTTGAAATAACATGTCCATCTCGGAGAATTTAGCCGTATAAGTGCCACTGGATGATGTCCTCAAGTCAAAGTGCGCAGCCATTAGGAAGAAAAGCAGACAAGGTGTAAATTAAACAGTCTGGATGTTGGCGCAATCAGATGCTCACTTAAAGATGTTGCTCTGGTCCTACTAAAGGGATCAAAGGCATTGCCAATAAGAGGGAGTTGCACCAGTCATCTTTAAATGTCAACATCTGGTGTCCTAGCTGCTGTCACTCACCACAGCTTAATGTTTTTACATCATGGCTCAGCAGAGCGTGATTGCTGTGGCAAGTGGGAGCAGTTGGCTGGATGGGAGATGAAAAGGGATACATTTTTCATTGAATCTGATGTCCTACTCAGTCATTTTCACACAGAGGGGAGGAAAAAACATGGTTTTGGTTCCAAGCCATGTCTTAATAATGGAGGTTTTTCAAGGAGGGAATTCACTTTAGCGATTCATCTGCAGTGTTCCTCTTAACACCAACCGAAGGTCATGTATAGAGAGACACACGTATCAGTACAAATGCATTCACAAATTAAAGGCTAATCACAAGAGATGCATCAAAAATGACACCAATAAAATGGGCAGTGAACATGAAAGAGAAGCTAAAAAGAGCCCGATGTAAAAACTACTGTGTGTTGTATACAGAACACATGCAATACATACATTCATCCACTTAAAAGGTGAACTAATTGGTGTATCTTTTGTGTGGTGTTTGGAAGAGACAAACAGAGCTAGTTTGAAAGAGTGTCTGTGTCTGCTAATGATCGTACAAACCATCCCTCTAAGGACTGTGGCAGCCTGGCTTGTTAATGGAGGAACCCTCTTCTGTTGGTGATGAACAGTCTCTCTCATGCTGTCTCTCTGTGTCTCTAGTGGAGCAGACATCGGTATCTTGGCCAGCGTCCTACTCTTTGTAGAGGGATATCAATTTAGAAAGCTGGGAGTGCCTCACACACAAACACACACACACACACACACACACACACACACACACACATGCACACACATACGCACACACATACATAGATACTGACATACATGCACACACATTTATGCATACCCATGCATACATGCATCCCTGCAAATACAGAGATTCATAAACACCCACACCCCTGTCAAGCTGTTGAGAGTGTTGCACCCCCACCCACCCCCCCTCCAGGGGATGATTATAGGGGAGCTGCTTGATTGCAAGAATCTTGGAGTGCCGGATCTACTGCTCTAATACCGGATACAAGGGCTAATGTGAATCCATCGAAGGGTATTTTCTCCTCTCAAGCCTTTGTTTCTTATCTAAAGAAAGGTTCTTTCAAGTCATCCAGATGGAGAATCTGAGATCACAGGAAGTGCAGAACAGATGATACTGCTTACTCTGTGAATAACATGATGTACGCTTTACACCGTATGTTGTAATGAAGCATGCAATGACAGTAATGATTCGCAAGAGTCTGATCTTGACTGAAATAGAAAACCTACAGATGTACATGCACTAAGACTGAATTATATTATATATTTGTTGAATACTTCATTAGGTATTCTCTGCAGCACCAAAGAAAAATCACCCATGTGTAACAAAAATCACGAAGGATTTAATTGTGCTATAGATGTGTAAGATTTGATGCTCTTGGATGAATATTTAAGTATTTCATGATGAAGAGCTGAAGGTGCTGAGCATATGGATGATTGGCAGTAAAAAAAAAGCAAAAGAAACATGAAGAGCTCCGGAAAGAAAAGGACTCAGCACAATTTTGACGAGCAGGCGCGAGTACCAAAAAATGAGGAGAGAGTGATGAGGAGGATGGCAGCATGTGGTGTGAAAGCATGAATGCAGGATGTGGCGGAGGTGCTGACGGTTACCATGACAATGAGAGACATAGAAGCGGGTCAGGGGAGGAGGTGGGGCCGAGCCAATTCATCACCGCTTACTCTTGCGTGTGTGTGTGTCCGTGTGTGTGTGTGTGTGTGTGTGTGTGTGTGTGTGTGTGTGTGTGTGACTTCACCTCTATCTGTCTGAGTCGCCCTTGAAACAGGCTTTCCCTCTGCCTCGTACCTTGCTTGCACACACACTTACACGCATATTTATCAAAGAAGTAGAGCAATGCAGTGGAGAATTGAATGTGGAGCAGACTGGTCGTGGGCAGATCAGCCGGGCGGGTCGTCTCACACATTCTCCTGAGAGAGAAAGAGAGAGAGTAAAAGAAGGAAAATATTTCTTTTTAGTCATCCCTACACTAAGCAGCATGTCGTTCTCTCCGTTGCTTACAAGGCGTTATCTTCCATGACATGCGGACAGAGAATGGTTTCACAAAATGCCACCAGGCTGATTTAGCAATGCTATTGATTACATGATAATGGCTGCAAAGAATGGAGTCTATCTGTCTTTGCAAATTAAAACGACCGGACTCTCTCTCTTTCTCTCTGTGTCTGATTGGGGGGAGCGTAGGGATCTTCTATCGAAAGGTATTTTTCATTGCTGTCAGGGCGGGAGAGTGGGGTCATGTTATTGTAACTGGGCACAGAGAGGAGCAGGCAGACTCCTGATACGAACACTCACCCATGTGAAGGATGGCCGCCATTACTTCATACAGATAGCATGTGCATGTGTGTGGTGGCGGCGGGGGGGTGGGGGGGTGATGGTTTTCAAAAGATTGGAGCCATCGTTCAGTGGTAACCATGGTAACAGGACTCTCAGGACCACAGGGAGGGAAGAGAGGAAGAGAGGGTGGTGGGGGGGTGCGAAAGAGGGGGGAGACAGAGGGAATTACGGGGAGAGGGTTTACTGTCTGTACCTTGTGATAAGCAATGATGTAGATCTGCGCCTCCTAGAGCCAAAATGTAGTTTGTTTTACACATTTAAAGTACATTTAAAGCCAAGTAAATATTCAAATGAAAGGAGATTTCAAAAGGACTCAAAAATGTATCAGAGGAATTAGAGAATGAGTGTCAAAATGACTTCAAGCCACACAACTGTGAAGCATGAGCTGATGCCACTTGGATTATATGTAACACACTCCAGACTAGTTTCCAGTTCTTCATAATCTTGAACTCGTAAAAATGACTGGTGCTTAAAAGTGTATACAGAATTACATGAAATTGTACCTTTTTTAACAGCTCCCATAGTCCCTTATAAGTGGCTACTGAGGTCGATTCTTTCAGCCAAAAACACATCAACTTTTTTTTTACCCACCTCTTAGGAAACAGGCCATAATACTGTGCAGCTCTCCTCTTGCACTATAGGAAATGTGTTATGCTTTGCGTGCACGTGCGTGCGATTTGTTTGCGTAGCCTAATTTCATGCACATTTCCGAGACAGATAACGTGCGCGTACGTGCGTAAGCGCTCGACTTGCTTTCCCAACACCTAAAGTGTGACTTAATGTGGGGTTAACGATCCTCAGCCAGCTGAAAAGAAACATGTGCGGGTTTTTATTTGCATCACCTTTAAATCCCTGTGGTCCGCCGCTGCTTTGAGGTAAACTGAGGTAATGCTTATCCTGCTCCCCATGACTGTAAATACCCCACGCATGAGCCAGATTGACTGGCACTGCAGAAAGTTAGGCCTAGTGGTTTGCATTAGCGGAAAAAAGTAAATTCACGTTCATTCTGCTCTTGCCTGCTTTTGCTCACGCCGCCTTTTCTTTCCTCGCTTATCTAAACCAACGGTGCGGGTTTGCGCCAGCTTTTCAGGCCGCTGCGTCCACAATACTTCCCCTTCTGTCTCTTTCAATTCAGCAGAGAATCATGACAAGCGCACACACTTACACTCACAGTATACACAGCCTCCAACTGTGCCTCTAAATTGACTCCTTTGTTTTCTTAATTGTCAAATTAAACATGTCACTCTATTTGAATGGGACACACATATGCCAGCTGCCAGCTTACCCAATGGAAAAAGGGCGGTTGGGGTGGGGGGGTTTTGTGAGGGTGGTGGTGGTGGCTCTTATTCATTTAAGACACAAGCCCCTTCCCCCATAAAAAACTACTTGAACATGCTTGAAAAAATCACACATATGTGCGCACACACACACACACACACACACACAATGAGGAGAGGACGAGGAAAAGTCGGTGCAATCTTTTGTCTGTCACACAGTGAGGCTGGATGGACGACCCCCCCACCCCCCACCCCCCCTCATCTGGTAACAATCACCTCACAGGCTGCCTCAGTCTCTTGCTTGTGTATGTGTGTTTAAGCATGTGTAGCGCTCATGTGCGTGTACATGTCAGGACAAGCGTGTGTATGTGTGTGTGTGTGTTTATGTGTGTCTTTCCAAATCCCTGAGTGCCACTAGAAAGCCCCATCCATCCCAGCCCTGTCTGTGAAATATGAAGGAGGAGGAGGAGGGAGGGTGCTGCTTCCAAAATGGAAAACTATGGAATAGAGTGGGCGCTTTCTTTCTTCTTTTTTTTTTTCTTTTACCCTGTGGGTGATTATTCCTTTATATTTATTTGCCCAGCAGACGTCCTGTTCTCAGTCCAATCACACTTCCTCCATTTTACACATTAGTCTGCCCTTTCTTCCAGCTGCCTCTCTCTCACAGTGAAGTGGACGTGAACCCTGTAGCGCTGTCCGGGCTGCCCACAGCTCCACACAATGCGCATCCATATTTCACGCCGAGGGAGCAGTTCTCCTTCTTGTTCCTTGATGAATGCTGCGAGGTGTTTTTTAGAGGAAGGATCATTTAGCTTAATTAATGTCCTCCTGCCGCACGGCCCCGAAGACACATAATTAAGGCGCAGGATCCAGAGCCCTCTTTATTGGCCCCAGACTCAAAAGAGCGGGGGGACTTGAACCCCAGCTTGAAGTTCAATCAGTGGCTCATTTAGTATTTCTGAGGGCAGGTGTAGGTTCTCAATGGGGAAGATTTTGCAGCGAGTTAAAGGAAATCCTGACTTAAAACAAGACAAATGCATCGCAGGATCTGGCAAAGGTAGTCCGTCGATGAGCGCCTGAGTTTCAGCCATATCCATCAGTTAGATTTACATTTACTCTAAAAACAAAACAGGTTGTCCTATTTTAGGAGGAGAGCTTTCTATTTTCCCAACCGCCCCTTTTCACATCATCTCATTTTGGTTTTGGTCACGGCTCCAATACCGCTCACCCAGTGCACTGTGTAATAAAGTGATTTGGCTTCTTCTTCCCCCTGCCATTTCATTCCGGTGATTTAGAGGACTATAGTCAGGTCCACGTTTTCACAAGGTTAGGGTTGATGAATAAGACTTCTTCTGGCACAACTCTCCGGGCGTCTGAGAGTGTGTATGTCAGCGTGTTTTTCTGTGCGCGAGCTTTGCTTCTCTTTCTTTCAGCTTACATCAGTGAGGCATGATATACACCAGAGAGCGTTTGGCTGAAATCCTAAATGAGATACATTGAGTCACCAGGGTAACAGATAAAATTATGCCGGAGTCTCTTCAGGGGGAGTGAAAAAAAAAAAAAAAGAGACGAAAAAGATACTTGATTAAAAAACTACAATCCTGATCCACCCCAAGTAGAAATTTGAGGATTTAAAATATTCAGCCAAGATAAAAAGCATACGCTTACACACAAAAAAGAGAAAAAGAGGAGGACCGGGAGATGAAAATGAGATGGACAGGCGTGCAGGTGGACTGGCAGGCAGTCTCATATTCAGCTACACACACGATTTCATGGTCTTTCTGTCTCAGTATCTTGCTATACAAGTTTAACGCAATGCTGGTGGTCTGCATGGAGTTAGCATGCTGAGTGTTCCATTAATCCCGCTATGTACACTCACACACACACACACACACACACACAGACTGAATCCATCCATCCAACAAAGATCTACAGCCAAGATAGAGGAGGGCTGTGGCAATTATACACCTAATAAATCAGTCATTCACTCATTTTTGTATGTATGCGCTCACTGTGCAACCACCCTCCCGACACAGTTGACCTTTACACACACACACATTCATATGCATGTAGACACACATAAGCATGCGGGCTCACAAATATAGAGGCTTGTATAATCACGTTCATTGAGAGGTCACCTTGGCTTGGAGTGCGCGCACATTAAAAAACACACACTTATTTTGTGGCTGACAGCTGGCTTATGGAGCGACTTGAAAGTGCCACAGCTCAGACTCCCTCGTCTGCCGAGGTTGTCCCCAGGCCGAGACAGGCTCCTACGGATTCCACTGTTGGGTGGAGCGATGGTGGGCCGGGTATCTGAGACCTGGATCAGGAGCGTAAACACGCTGCCTGGTTTAGCCATCAGTCTCCCCGACTTTTGGAAACCTACAGTAGAAGAAGGGTGGGGTTCTCCCCATGTCGCGCTCTAAGCCAGGGGCTGGACTCAGCTGGGCAAAACAGGATGAGTGTGTCAGATGCACTGGGGCTTCTCAGGTGTGCGAGACAAAGGTACATTTACGTCCCAACACCTGTGACAGAATTACAGCTGACAGCTCCATCCTCGAGGCTAAGCCGCAACTTCCACCCAAATTCATATTCATGTTGGACGGAGAGAGGCATTCTCCAGTATATTTGAGAAGAAATGTTTTAAAGAATGCAGAGCAAAGTCTCGACTGACATGCAGGGAGTGACCAGGTTTAGTGTCAACCCGAGTGAGCACAATTGAAAGTAAATCCCATATTAGTTGTGACATGCTGGATATAAGATGTCATGCTGATATCAGATATTGCTGTTAGCATATATGAAAGATTAATATAAGTTAAGGCTTTGCAGTGTGCAAAATGTGGTGAGCATGTGAGGCAAATACAGCAAATTAAAAATAAATTATCTTTAGAGTTATTTTTTTACAAAGCAGCTATTCATTCCATGTAGAATGTTTTTATTAGCTATTGAACGTGCTACAGGTGGTGAACATTTCATGTTGTGTTTGGTCCTCAATTTTGACCTTGGTCCTCAAGATGTATTAGAGAGATGCAGATACAGTGTGGCATCCCCATTCAGTCTAATGACAGTGGCTTACGGGTGCATGTGCAGAAGAAGTTCCTTTAGCCCATTACAAACGCACATTAGAGTCACGTATGATCGAGGTGATTGAATCTTTGCACATATGAATTGCACAAAATAATAGTTACTATATGAGTTTTCAATTCTTGTTTGATGCAATGGCTTGGTTTTTGCTGATACATAGAATAATTTATGAATGTGTCTGTCAAGTTGACCTCCAATGTTTTGGGCCTCAGTGCACCACACGAGCGGCACTTCTGACTGTAGCAAGTGGCTGAATTTGGAGGCTTGGGAATACACTGTGTCATTGTTCTAACTTCCGGAGACTGAAAAATAAATGACAAACTTTTCCTCATGTGATTGTGGACCCTTCAGTGGGCCCTCAAGCTGCCCTCATGGTTTCCGGACCCCTGCTTGGGAACGAACCGTGGCTCTAATCTGAACGCCACCTAGGAGAGACAAAGGAGGCAGGAGTCAGCTTTGGTTAGCCAGCAGACCACAGAGCCAGGACAGAGGTAATGTGAGATGCAGGCTATAGCAGACCTATGGAAACAGAGAGAGGTCCGTTTATAGTCCAGCTATAGAGATTTAATCTGTGCTATTAAGCTGGCCAGCGGCGTCCCTCTGCTAGTCCTCTCTTATGGGAATTTTCAAAGAGAACTATTACTGTGATTTACTGTGGACGGGTCTCAAATAGTCCACACTCTCTGTCTGGGTCTGTTCTTTTTCCTGTCTTTGCTCTTCTCCTTCACTCTGTCTGTCTTATTGTACCAGATATACACATGCATGACTTCAATAATGAAACCACCATATACTCTACAGTAAGCGGTGTGTTTATATACGCTGTAAACCTCAGGGTCTCTGTGTACACACACATGCGTCTGTGTAGTATTTCCCTGCTGGGTCTCTGAGGTTAAGGTCAGAATCTCATGTAACCCGCCCCTCCTTGTTTTTAACTTCAGTGCCCCCCTCGACCTCACTCCAACGTCCTGATCAATTACAGCTACCATAATCACACAAGGCCCCCCCCCCACATCCCCACCTTCCCTTCTTACTCCATCTCCTTTAGAGGTTTTGGATCACGGTAAAGTTTGGAGCAGTTGCTTGCTTGATTTCTTTGTGATGACGAGTCAGGACAGAAGTGAAGCTGAGTTTTGTCAACTAAGGGCGCTGAATATCTTCAGTGGCATTGGTTTTGTAATGCCCTCATTTCACTATTCTGCCAATTATTTCCATACATGACATCCATTTTCCACTTGCCACGATTTAAATTACTCATTTTCCATGTTTTTTATTCTAACAAGAAAAATGTCTTTTTAAGTAAAAAACTAATTTGTGATAAGGGGCTGAATATTTTGGCCATCTTTGCCCCATTTTCTCTTTTGACTTTTTCACTCGCACACTTGGAAACAATCACACAAAGCCACACGAACACTCCCACATGTTCCATCACTCAGTGTTACTGTTCGTGTATTGAATGGTGGGAAAAAGTGAATTATCAACAATGATCTCAGCACCGTAGCCCTGTATTCTCCATCTGGCATACAGTTTAATACTGGCCACCTCTAGGGTGAGTCAGCTGTGGGGAAATTAGTCTAATTACTGGGCTGAATTCGCAGCAGCTAACTGCTGGAGGATGGAAGAAGGGGACAAGGACAAGGAGAGGACTTTGATCTACTTTAGGGGTGGAAGAAAACTTTAGCAAGGCTGTACTTATGAATGAATATATTCCAAGTTTCTTTGGTCTTGGTTTGTTCCACTTCCCATGTCAATCTATTTGTCAGTCTGTCTCATCCTCTCAATCCTGTTTCCTTGAGGGATTGATTTAGCAGATGTATGTAAATATCCACATGTGCGTGTCTGGTTTATCCATCCCTCTGATTGGGTTAAGGCCTGGTTCTCGGGGCAGAGAGTGGGGTGAGAGCCGGGTCTGAGACCCACTACTCACGCGAGGTGGTGAGTTTGGACCTGAAGCCATCTGTCAGCTCTGTCTCTCTCACATAATGTACACACACACACAGAAGGAAAGTGAGGGCGACTCAAACCTTGAGACACAACTCCTGTTACATAATGCCGCCGTTTACTGGAAAAAGTTTGAAACTCCGGTTTGGTCTTTTTCTTGGACTGAAACATTACACGGTAATTTATGCGCTGATTAGGTTTCATGGCCATAATGCCTGTGTAAACTCATTTAGTAGAGGATGTCATGCATTGGCATCGGTGAAATTTTAACTCTCCCGAGCGCTAGATGTTAGCTTTTATCTGTCATCAGCGTTAAGATGAACGCGCTGCACGCTGAAGGCTCCTTTGGCGAGTTGTTAACAGACAAATAACAACAGTGACTGTAAAAAATAAGCAAAAAAGGTCACAGGTCAAAACATGCACAACTAGCTCTTGACATGCTTGGAAGAGATGAACATGTGCCTTTGGCAAAGTCCATAGATTTGGAAATGCAGAACATGGGTTTGGACATGAGCAGCAAAAAGGCAAATTCTCAGGTTCAAGGACAATTCAGGATTATTAAAACTTGTATATTATTTTCATAGTTGTATTGCGTGGCTTTAAAGTAAGTCTGGCTAGCCTGCGGGATTATTTATAACCTGTCTGATCTGTCTGACTGTTCCTGTTTCTTGCCCCGTCAGACTTTGTTGCAGCGATGTCACATGTTATCATAATCAATAGAAATGATGGCTAAAACTACCAAAAATAAATTCCAAGTTTTAATAAACCAGACGTTTTCCTTGAAATAGTAAATTCTGAATCCCCCCGGCTTCCTACTGAGCAGAGATCAGTTTCCTTTGTCATAAACACAGCCTATCACGTTACTCCTGTCATAAAGTCGGACTCACAACTTCCAGTCGCTCATGCTCAGCTGTCATTTAACACCGCCCGTAACCCGAGGTCAGCTTTGCTTCCGTGCGATTGGTTGCATTATATGTTACCTGAATGTGTACGGCACACTATAAATGTATGAGCAGGCATGTTTGGGTTTGAGCTCATTTTGTCTGTATACATTCACCTGGACCCAGAGCTGAGTGTTTGTAAGGGAGGCTGGAATGGGAGTGTTTTAGGGTGATCTCTCGTGTCAGTTGTTGAACGGAAAGGCAGCGTTTGAGCTATGTAATGGTTTATATGTAAACAAATAATACATAATGTCCTCGAGTACTCTGTATTTGTGTGCATTTTGAGGAAAGATAACTTTACCAGTGACAAGTATTATTGATACGATGGTGAAAACAGTTAATCTCCTTGTCAATCGCTTGCCGAGTTAAAGATCAATGTAAACTGGTTGAGAGACAGTTTTAGGCTAAATTGCTGTGACGTCTACAGTCTCTCCTCCCTGTCTCTCCCTCTCTCTTCATACAAACACTGGTGTAGAGTGACCGATGGGGTAGTTTATAATGCTGACTGGCTTTCTAGTGTTACCCCCACCCCCTCCACATGCATGCGCGCACACACTCACACACCCACACAATCCCTCCATCGTCCCTCGAGGTTGTCTTTCACTCTATCGCTTCAATATTTTATGCCCCTTGTAGCGCCAGTGCTAAAACATTTACAGGCCTATTGATCATGTGGCAGTATGAGGGGGCAGTTTAGGAGACCACCCTCCCAAAACCAGACACAAGGCACCAAAGCGCAGACCCTGGATGTTTATACCGAGTCTCCGCTTGCCATAGCATCTGTGTAAGTTATTTAGGAGCGCGTGTACATCGCAGTGCGTATGTGTGCAGCTCTAACCTTGACAAGTCAAGTACCAGGACTATTCCCCATCTCTCTGAACTTAACCACTCTGGAAATCATTATCCAGAATTGCCCTTGCTTCAAAGACTTTGCTCGTGCTCCAACCCCAATGACAAATCAACCTGTTTGGTTCCTCCTGGCTCTGTGTTGCCTGAGCTGATAGGAGGAGGTCGACTTTTGGTGTTGGAAGTGATTCTTTTTTTTGTCAAGAAAGTAAAAAAAAGAAAAAAAAAAAGAAAAAAAGCCTTCTGATGAAATCAAAGTTGTGTTACATTTCTGTTTCATTCCTTCGCCCATAAGCCCCATGCTGAGGGAGTCTCTTTGATTTGAGAGTTTCAAAACTGTAAGGATCAGTCCTCAAACAACCTTGAAGTTCCTTTAAATGAATGACTCCAAAAATGAGTCCAATAATTTCATACGCAGTGAGAAGCTGTTGTGCATTGCTCTATGTATTATCAACAGAGCGATCAAACATTTCCCCAAAGGGATGTGGAGCTCAGAGAGGTAAGGATGCAAGCAAACGCTGAGTTTGATTTGTATTATCTTCCACCTCCATTGTTTCTCTGGAGGAAGCCTATATTTGATGCTAATAATATTGAAATACAAATACAAGATTCATCATTAATCAGATCAAGGCAATTTAAATGTGAGATGTGGTTTCAGTTGTACAAAAATATCCCTAAATGATTCAAACACATACATTTGCTACTAGTCTTTAAACCCACGTGGCACCTCAGTGAGGTAAAACAAACAACTGAAGGAGATGAAATACATTTGCTAATAGCATCTGACCCATTTCTCTCCCATCGCTCTCATGAGCAGGCTGGTCTCTCTGTGTGACTACCATGTTGCCATAGTAACAAACCAGGAGGCAGCCACATCAAGGGGACATTCTCTACCATCTCTAAATTGACTTTCACCATAATTGAAACATAAGTTTTTTTCACAATTAGCCACATTACAGAACGAAACTAACTGTACACGAGATGCACGTGAAAGCGCACACTGACATGTATTAACCTTGTGGTCTCCTTCTGAACGAGTTGCACTCGCAGCCAGCTGTTTGATTAAGGCTCTATGAGTAATCCAGATGTGTTCTCCTGTGAGTCGGCTGCCATAATGAACCAATGAAAGGCCCATTTCGTCTGAGCCTCTGTCTGCGAGGCTTTTCTTCTTTATTATTTTACAGAGCTTTGGTCACGGCTGGCGGAGATTGGTTTTCGTACCTATTCCCTGACGCCTTGTACAGTCTGGCTGTCACTGTCGGGTGCACACATACACAAATGCACCTATGCGTTTGCACACCAACAGTTTGTCTGCCGCTGCAGGTAGCATACAAAAATCTCATTTAATCATGTTCTGATTGACGAGCATGCTTTTTGTCCTCGTCCGTAAAGTGGTTTGCGTGGCGAATGGAAACGACAGACCTGTTCAGCAACAGAGGAGCAAGAGAGAGAGAGAGAGAGACGCACAAAGAGAGCATGCTCAGCACAGCTAAACGTCAGCTTGCTTGAAGCCGTTTGATATTTTCTACATGTCTGTCTGTCTGTCTGTGTGAGAAAATTTGGAATGTTGAGAGGGAATGTAAGCATGCTCGAATGCAAAGAGGAAAAAAAAAACTGTCACTGATCATTTTATGTGTGTAACAGGAGAGATGGGAGGAGGAGGGGTGTGCTGAGAAGCAGAGCAGAGGGATGTGCGTGTCTCTCCTGGGGCGTTACTGTAAAAAAGGTTTAATTGAATCTGTGGAGGAGAGGTGTGAAATGCGTTTTCGGCAAACTGCAGCGATTGTCGAGTCAGATCAGAGTAGCTGCCGTGGTTGTGACGTTTAAAACAGTAAACAAAGACATAATTGTTCATTTGTGTGTGACCTGTGAAGAATCATCATGTGGCGTGAGACAGTGAGGGATCCAATTTATGACCCGGTCATCACCTCCTCACTGCATCATATTAGCAAAACTGCAGTCATCCCTGAAGCCCAGCAAAAACCTGCAGCAACATTTCACTTCACTATCACTGTTCAGTTTTATTTATGACACAGACATCATGTAAATGTGTTTAATGTGTTATTCCAGAGTCTGAAATCACAGGCCTGTCTCGGATCTCTGCCACGATCATCTTTTTGTGCTTTATGTGATTCATACTTGGTCAAAGCTTTATAGTGCTTTCAACTGTGTCACTATGGAGATAAACTCATTGTTGGCCTTGTTTATTGGGATGCTAAGTTATGACCTCAGTGTTTCCACCTTCTTACATTACAAAGCATGTGGAATGCTAATTAATAGCTTCGTCATTGTTGTTATGGGAGCTGATTTTAAAAAAAAAGATTCTTTTAAAATCCACTACAAACCTTGCAGATGTATAATCAAATGCAAAATAGGAAGTTTCTCAGCGGATGCATCACTTAGAGCTTAGTGTTATGTTGAGGAAGAGTGTGTGTTTTTTCATGTTTGGTGCCTCCAAGCGCTTTCTTGTGTGATTTCTGCATAGAGGTCCAGTTCCTGAGCATATCGTTCTAAGCAGAGCTTCCGTTTCTTTGGTCCTAACAATAGTGGCAACTTCCTGGTTTATCGCATCATTTCCTGTCTTGGTTCTAATACCGTCTCACACCACAGTGTCCGGTCTGAGAGATTGGAAATCCACCCCTAACCCACCAAGAAATCAAGGACAGGGTAAAAGTTGAAGGATCAGGCAAAGCTAATTTAATTACAGAAATGTAATTTACTCATTTTGTTCCATATAAATCATTTGTTCTATTTCCGCAACAACCTGTAAGAAAACATGAACTCATGTCCTTGTTTACTAGGAACATAATCTGGTCATCTTCATGGGGTTAGCTAGCCATAAAATTCAAATGTTACACTTCCTCTGCAACAATTTCCTCTGTATCTCACATTGAAATGTGGAATGTGGCGAATTGAGCAATAAATCAGTGATTTAGGTCAGCTAGTCATGGCAAACGGATAAATACTGAGATGAAAACGACCAACTTTTATTATTTTAAGCCAAATATTGGTGTGGAACATCTGACTTAACAGGATTTTAGGATTTGTTACATTAGAATAAATAATAAAAATGTCAGTATTCAAATTGCTTACACGTATCAAGCTGTGAAATCAATGCTGGTCACACAAAACACATAAAAAAGTGACATCTCTTGTGCACTGTAACAGTTATCCTTAAAGTCAGGTAAGGTTGATCTTTTGTTTGTGCATGCATGTAGAAGAGGGATTTCAAGAAGGGCTTTCACGAGGGCTATCAGCCATCTTTATGTTTTCGCAGATCAAAGGCCACAGGCCGGGTGGTCTAGTGAGTCCAGGGGAACGCATGAATCTTCTAGTCCCACTCTCTTCTCATCTATTGTTTTGTATCAAAGCCCACGTAAGGCAAGCATTCAAGAATACTCAACAATGACAAAACCGAGTGTGGTGCTCTGCTTAGCTGTGCGTTTCATCATTGTTGAATTAAGTCATGCCAGTGAGGCTGAATCCCTCTGTAGGGTTTGACTGGGAAGTCACCTGATACACCTGGCCCAGAGCCTTGTTTACAGCAGCTGCGGTGTGTGTGATGAAGGCTGCAAAGACTAGCTGTGTGCTACGGCAGGTCAGAGGAGGACAGGCCCGACCAGCACGCCGCTGACAAGTTAATCTAGTCCTGCTCTTCATCCAACGCTCACTCCCATGCCAGAGAAATGGAGCAAACTGAACCCAGGGGTAATGACGAGGAATTTCACGTTAAACTTGAGCAGGAATGGCTTATTGTGGCGCTGCTCTGCCTGCAACCTTCTTTCTGTCATGAGTTTCATCTCGCCTGGGGACCACATCTGATGAAAACATTCTTGTAGTGCCGTGTAGCAATGCTGCGTTGATTGTGTGTAATCTTCCTGGCCGGTCTTTGCTTCCATCATATGTAATCATAAGTAAATATGTTTGGCATTATAAGAAAATGTAAAATTACTTCATTGTATTTTGAACATTTGGCTCCATTGTGTATGGGCTCATCAGAATCAAGTGAAGGGCCTGATACCAAATTGGCTCATACAGAATGACAAAATATTCATTTGAATGGATTAAATTCAATTTAGCTTTTTATATAATACTACAGGAAAGAACAGTTTAGTGAGTAAAGACCTTGCGGCTCTCTTTACTCAGAATGACTCATATTGGACTTCAGTTTAAAGCCAAAATGCATCCCAAAAACAGGATTTGCATACCGCAGTTGCAATGATTGTGATAGAGAATTTAATATCTACAACACCTTCTGCCAAAGAGCACATGTGATCATCAGGATGTGTATTGAGCATGACATCGGGTGACACTTTCTGTGTCCAATGGCACTGAAAAAGTGACTCACAGTGTGCTCATAGTTTCTGTTTCAGACAAATGCTTCCAGCTGTGACAAATCTTCCTCGTATTCCACCATAACCAGTGGTGCCATTGTGTCCTAGCAGTTGTTCCATTATTCACAATAACATTAGTCACAAGTTTCAAACGGTGGATATGTCTTTGATCTATACACTGTCACTACAGGAGTTTGGGGGAGAGAAATCCTCTGTACTGTACATTAGTGTGTTTCTGTGTATGTGTGTCAACTTAAATATGGCCCACTCAGAGACAATGATGATGAGTAACTTTAAGCGAAGTAATCTAGTCCATCTGGCTGCGTGCGTCCACTCAGCTCTGTTCCTCACTCTCTGTTTTCTGAATCTGACACTGTTCTGGCGAAACACTGAGCGAGGGGAAACGCAGCGTCTACCGGTGAAGCCAGTTTAATGGGAGGCGTATTGCAGTTGGGGATCTGCTGTTGTAAGCCTAAATATGAGTCGTCAATATGCATTATGCTGATGGAAAGATCAGATTGTGCTTCATTGTTTTGTACAGAAAATACTCTGATGTGCGCACTTCTCCTCTTGCAGAACTCCGTGTAAGTCTCTCTCTCTCTCTCACACTTACTCCCACTGTACACACTGTAGCCTGAATCTGTTTGTATCCGTATCCTTTGTTCATAGCAGGCCGGTGTGCATGTCTGCAGTCACAGCTTGTGTAGCTCTGTGCCAGTATGTGCCACAGTGAGTGCTGGAGATTAGCGGGAGCATCAAAGCAGCGAGTCAGTGAAGCAGAGTTAGAGCCTCGCCTGAGTTTACTGCCCCCTAGCCTTCTGTCATCGGCCACACCTAGTGGAGAACAAAGGGAGCGGAGGCTGGCACTGACTGGAGTCCTGGAGAAAATGAGGGAGGAGGAGAGTGGGAAGCAAAAGACAAAAGAGGAAAAACAAAGATTAAAAACCACTGGGGATAAAAAGACCTGGCAGGGATAGGAGTGAGAAAGGAATGAAGGCTTAACAAGGTTTTTTTTTTTTTTGCTTTAAAAGGGTTTTTTGGCTGTTCCTTTGTCCATTAGGGCCAGATGATGTCACATGCAAATTTTCATATTATTAATGGCATCAGCTCCAGCTGGTGTTGGGCTAAACCTCATAAAGGTAAATCTACCTTTAGATTTACCTCCATCTACCTCTATCTAATCTAATCATTTCACAACCTTGTTAATGTTATATAGAGTGAAGAGAAAGAAGTCAGAATTAGAATGAATAAAAAAGGCTCAAATGTTTCAAGGCTTTCAGTCCCAAGCACTGAACAAATTAACAACCATGGCAACTGTGATACTGAAACTACTGCCGAATGTTTGTCCACCAGATTTCTGTGAAGAACATTTCCATCTGTTCATCACTAAAATCCATTGTTTATACTGTGTGTGTGTGTGTGTGTGTGTGTGTGTGGTGCATTTGTGCTCTATTTATGTGTGTATTTTCTCTTTTTGGAACAGCAGGAATTGGACTTTTGGTTTGTGGTCCGTTTACAAGCCACATCACCACCCCATTTCCACTTTCAGAGCTGGCTACAGCTGTACCTAACACATTCACATGTTTATTAAGATCAGAATACACAAAACAACAACAGTGCCGCTGCATGTGTTTCCTGGGAGGATGATGACATTCAAAATGTCTGCCTTTCTCAGTGTGGTGCCACCGCTGCTAAATGAATGTATGGCAGAGGAAACACACTGCACCCTAAAGTAGCTGAAATGAAATAAAAAAAATCGACCAGAAATATTTTTGGGCTCTTTTCCTCTGTCAAAACCAAAATGAGAGTGGACTGTAGCAGAAAACATCCAGAAATGAATGTGACACACCCTGCCTGTGAAGTAATGGACAGTAAACCATAACCAAAACGGAACAGCGGAAGGACAAGATGCAAACGCGCGCATACCTTTAATGCAGAAGCATGCACGAAGATGGAGATGGACGCGAGGATTGCGATTGCAAAGTAGAGGCAGACTGCAACCAAATTAGATTAAAGGGAAAAGTGGAAAAAAAGGAAAACAAATCATTCAGTTAAGCAGGCAATTACGCAGACTTTCCAGGTTTTACTCTCAGCAAAGAATATTGCACACGTTGCCTTAAGCCTTCAAGCCAGCGGGGGCGAGTCGTCAATAAGGCACAGTCAGGAGACAGGAGGGACGGTGATAGGCCGTGAAGATGAGATCGAGGTGACAGGGATCGAAAAAGACACTCAAAGAGGAGAGGAGGAAGTGATAAGAGGGGGAATGGAGGTATAAGAAAGGAGCAGGTTTACAGGGAACTACCATGCCAGTGCATAGATGGGCCAACAAGGGAGAACCTGGGGAACGTTTTGCTTGGCCCTCGCACACAAGGCGCCATTGTGTGTCTACGGTGGCAGGCTAACTGGCTTTGACAGGCCTGTTTTGACTTGCCCCTTGGGGAGCAATGTGTTTGAGATAGAAATTTACAGGGGCATTTCATTTCTACATGGTCCAAGAAGCTGCTGTTGTTTCCCCCAGTGCAATCGGTCTCCTGTCACGCTTCATTCATAAGAGACACAGGAGGGATATTTACCTTTTTAGTCACACGGCGGCAAATCTCTGCATGCATCCTGTTCACATTGATGTTACTTTTTCATCTGTAACCACCATCGTGCATGAAAAAGAAGCAAAATCACCATGTCAATTCACTATATGCTATAGACATTGTCAAAATAAAATGCCATAGTATGCATATAAGTTAGACCTGTATGTGTGTGTGTGTGTGTGTGTGTGTGTGTGTGTGTGTGTGTGTGTGTGTGTGTGTGTTTGCATGCGTGTGTTGGTCAAGCCAGTATAGTTAATCCACGGGGGGCAAGCACTGTGCAGAGTCAACACAGCGTCTGTAATGAAAGAGAAAACCAATAAGACTTTTAAGACAACAGGGAGCTCCCTTTTCCTCCCCCTCCCCCAAGCTTTGTATACCTCCACCCCCTTTGTCATTTCCATGCCTCTGTCTCCATCTTTCTCTTTCTACTGCCGTATCTTATCCTGCTTTTTTTCTCGCGGCTGTATCCTCTGTCGTTCCCCCAGTGCAAGTGCTGAGCCGAGCTAAATGTGACCCTGGCGTTGGTGAGCTTTGCTGGCTAAGGTACGACGCCGCTATCTGAGCTGGGGGTAGGGGGGTGGGAGAGGTGTTGTTTAGGAGTGAGAAAAACACCAGCATGTAGATGCCTCTTGGAGGTCAAGTAAATACATTAAAGGGTAAGCAAACAGAGAGGGAGCGTGGGCAGACCCCGTTTTTGGCAGCGGCACTTGAATGTGGGGGGTTGGTAAAAGGGGGGCAGCAGGATGCAAAATCTGTCATAGCAGGTGCATGCTGAAAGAAATGGCGAAAGCTGTGTTGGGGGTGCGAAACAGAGGAACGGTCGCATATTTAAGGCTGTTTTTACTCGGTGATATGGGGGTTTGAGGCACATAATGACTGAAGGCAATTGGAAAATGAGTTTTGCTTTATGATTTAACAAGGCCACATCTTAAGATCTCCACCCTCCCTTCATCTAACACCGCGCCCCTGTCCTCCTCCCATTTATGAGACCCAAATCCACTCAAACTTGGCTTTGATCTGGGTAATAATCTGCGCCACCCTCAGTTGGCCGCCCCCTCTCGCCCCCCTTCTCTCCCAGGCAGCCTTGGTGTGACCAGCCATGTGATAGCTGGGACCCCATCATTTCCCATTACTGTGTAGCTTAGTGCATCTTACTCAGTGCTTTCTACCTTGAACCCCCCCCCCCCCCGGCTTACTGCGCTGGAGTTCTGTTTACCCCGTGACTTTAAGCTAATCTCCGCTCTAACTCCCAGCTAAAACCTCTCAACCTTCATCGCCTGTCCTCCCCTCCGATATGTGTGGAAATGATGCTGATGATAGACAGCTGGAACTAAAGAAGAGTCCCTTCCCATTTCTGTCATGCACACTCCAAATGCAACCATAAATAATGCGCTATTCTGTCATGGTCTTTATTGGGCGAAGTGTTAAGTCTCTTTGACTCCCTGTCTATCCCCTCTGCTTTGTCCTCCTAACCCCTCCGTTTCACATCTCCACAACACCACATTAGTCCAGCTCCATCCCTCCCTCCCTCCCTTGCTGTCCACTGTTCCCCCCATTCACACCTCTTATCCTAACAGTTTCCACTCCTCCCTTCCCATACTGTATGCGGCACTTTCGCTGCACATCACCACCTTGTCTCTCAGTACCATACCCATTAGTGGAATCTTTCTCTCATCCGCTTCAGTCCTGACTTCTGTTTACACCTCCGTTTTTGACAGGTGCATCGTGATTTGCACAGCAGAGCGTTGCGGATTGTGTCCGCTGAGATGTGGACCCAGCAAAACGTCGGAAATAGCATCTGTGTCGCTGCTGGCCTCCCTTCTCCTTGATTGCCCCAGGGACAATGAAAAATCTACCCAACTTTTACCATTTTTTGTACAGTCTGACGGCATGTTTTTTTTTTTTGTATCTACTGAGAAAGTAAATTAGCTAAAACTTTCTGCATGAGGTAATCTCTAATCCGCTGTAATGACGTCAGGGACGCTGTGTTAATGATTCAGCACAGTGAGTGAAAGCAGCAGAGATAGTAGGAAAAGATGGAGTGATGAAGACAGAAAAAGGCCCCTCAATTAATCAGAGCCACTAGAGTCTCATTATTTCTATCTTTGAAGGCAAAGGCAGACTATTCAGCTTTAAATTAATCTTCACTGCGGCTTATCTCTGCCTCTTCGCCTCTGTTTGAGCAATTAAGATTTTCAGTTTCCCAACATTCAGATAAAGTGACTGTCGAAGCATTCAACATTCCTTTGAATACCTGTGGTGTGCTTTTATAGTTTTTTATTGGAGACAATGGAGCAATCTGCAGCTCGGGCCCCGTCTGCCCAGTTCACGTCTGCAGTGTTTGTGTTTGAAGCTACTACTGTGCTGTACAGCGCTCGCTGTGGGTCTCTACGTTGAGAAGTCGTTTCCCAGCGAGCTGACTGATGAAGTGCGGACTCGCAGCTGATTTAAGACTTCTTTCCACACGTCTGTAGGTGTGCAACGCTCAGCCTTCTCCTCCCTCTTCCTTTTTTTTTCTCTCACATGCTCTCTGTTTCCCCTTTTCTTCATCCCCGCCTGATTCTCTCCCTGCAGGAGTTGGCTGTGCCTCTGACCCCAGGGCTGCATCATGCCTAGCCAACCTGTTTTTCTTGGAAATTCCAGTTGGCTGAGCTAGCCGTGGAGGATGGGATGATAATGGCGGGGAAGGCCGCGCACATGTGCGCTACCTCTCTGCCCCACGAATGTGTGCTTAATGGATGCCCTACATCACTGACAACCAGGTTTATCAAGTGTGTTTCGGGTTTTATGAGGCCTCTGGTGCTCACTTTAATCTGATAGGTTCCCCGCTGTTTGTCTGAGCCGTCGCTGTCCACACTCACTGTCTTTTGTTTGTGCAGAAATCAGAGGGACTGAGAGACAAATGAAAGAGAAAGTTGCCGACGCAAAGGGACAATTAACTTTAATCCTCTCTCAAGCAAGGGATGAAAGCAGATGAAAATCGTGAGCACAGAATAAAAGAAAAACAACAGAGAAAGACAAAGATGATTTAAGCAGCTAAAGTAGCTTGGGACAGAACAGTTTATCCTGAGAAAAACTTGGCTGCCTCTTCTGAGCACGGTCAAAAAAAAAATTCTGGGTATCGGGCTTTGGTCCCACACGAACTGTGATTTAACAGGTGCTTTAGGAATCAGGGCCACGTTTCTCACCACTTCCTCATATTCACCTCACATGTGCAGAGTCAGGAAATTAATTCAACAAGGATAAGCTAGTTTTTCACCCCCCAGGCTGTGTATGAATCGCAGTGTCTAATAACCCCCACCCCCACTCATACACATGGAGGCTTTTTGTGTCTCTGTGGGTCAATTAAGTCGTGTGTGTGTGCGTGTGTGTGTGTGTAGAGTAGACATTGGTTTGGCTCCTAAACTTTCAGCAGAATAAAGTTAATCAATTGAATGCATTAAGATGTAATTGCTTTGACTGCAAGCTGACCATTCAGCAGTTCGTGTGTCAGTTTAAGTGCAGAGTGTGCATAAGTGTGTATGTGCATAAGTGTGTGTGCATAACACTTATGTATGTGCATAAGTGTGTGTATGTGTGCGGATTAATGAGAATGTGTTTTAATAACACCTATTGGTCTTAAATTTAATCCTAAATTGCCAACACACACCATGTGTAGAGGCCGGAGTTCCTGACCTTCAGGGTCTTGCATGGACCCAAGTAGTTTAACCTTCTCAACATTAAATTTGCTAACTGCGTTTGGTTTCATTTTGCTGTCGACCCAGATGCTAATGGGCTGCAGCGCGGACAGAAGACCCTCTATATGTTTCTCTCAGAGCTCGCAGCAAGGGTGACCCATCTCTGACTCTGCCTGTGGTTCAAGCCCAGGTCAATGAGAGGCTAATCCAGTTATCATAACTGTCTGTTCCCCCTTACTGCACAATCAACTTATCTCCATTGTCAGTCTGACGTCCAATATTAGCAGCTGTTAATCTTTTCTGCTTCTTGCCTGACCCATGTCGTGCACATGACTGCAGAAAATGCAAAAGGTCAAGGCCGTGTACAGTAAGGCACAGTGCTGTAGCCTAAAGAGGAACCATTAGACGCGCATTCATGCACATGGGTTTTGGTTATTATTTTCAACTGGTGGAGATCATTTCTGTACCATTAACAGATGTCTGCATTCACTCAAAATAAAAACATCTGGAAGGGAACAACGGTACTGGGGCATCAACAGCAGCAGGCAAGAACACCTTGGAAAAATGTAAACGTTTCTATTGTGTAGAAACACATGTGACTAATAATGTGACACAGAGCTACAGAGCAGACGGTTATATCCCACTGCCCAAACGCTGATTGTCTGTGATACTTCTTGATTAGCTGATTGTTTCCAAAATTATCTTCATGACAGCTGAGAACAATCGCGTTGTTGTAGCACAGTGTGACAACTTGCTATTTTTCATTTTACTTTCTCACATCATCATCGATGGTTTTCAGACCTTCGTATTAATGTGAACATAACAAGTTGTTTTTTTTTTATTGCCAACAAAGTTGCCAGCTGCCAGACATTTTAATTAGCTTATTTAAATATCTCATTTTTAATTAACATCTGTTTTTGTGCAAATCTGCCTCATTTCATTCATGTGGCTCTCAGTTTGTCTGAAAGTTGTTGTATGTCGGTTGCCTGTGGCTGCATGAGTGCACATTTACAGTGTGTTTATGCGTTTATCGCTGTGTGGGTGCCTATGTGTCTGTGTGATTTAAAATGTGATCTGATTGGATCTGAGTATTGGATTATCTAGTGTAGACTACACATGACGGTTCAAGTAAATGTCATTCGCCTCGTTTTAATTAGCCATTTTGGTTGGGCAAGATTCTGTACAAGTCCTGTTTGTGTTTTGTTATCCAAACACAAGAATGACACTAATCTCATTTTTAGTTATTTGATCTTAATAAGAATTCCTTGAAATTAGCCCTTCAATCCCATTTTAAGCCTTCTGGTTGACTTATTTTAGGACTTTTTATCTTATCAAGTAAAAACCACTTTCTGGGCTGGCAGACAAATTAACTTATTTGAAGTTAAAAGAGCTCACATGTAAAATGTTTTCATTTGAATCCAAGAAGGTATTTTTGCACTGCAGGAACAGTGAGAGCATGAGCTACTTCAGCAGCTGTCATATACAGGCCTGTTAGGTTTCAGCCTTATATCACTTAATGCAGTATACAGTGTATATTCTCCCTCACTCACTGTAGGATTAGAGATTGTTATATCTTCTATTTTAGGTTTTCGAGTATGCAAACTCTGTATAAAACACCAACACACACAGACCTTCTGGTTTGGAGCTGCTGCTCCTCTCTGCAGTCAATAACTGTCAGAGTAACCCAACCCCAGATGTAAGCTCAGCGGGTGCTCCTGCTCTCTTTTACTATTGTCACTTCCCTGAGGTGGAGGTCGCTAACTGCCTGACCTCAGGCAGAGCGAGGGAAAGAGAGAGCGACATGGAGAAACTCCAGATGTGGATAAGAGGCTCAGGTGTAAGCAGAGACAGACAAAATAGGTTGTTTACTTGCTCTGTGTGTTGATCTGCAGTTCTTATGTAGTTAGATTAACACTGGATTGTCACATGACACGGGCCACACTTGTACAAAATATAACAGGTGTTACTTCTTCCTCTTTTGTCAATGACACAGTCATGTGCCATCATGGGTGACCTGTTACACAGACTCGCACACACACACACACACACACACACAAACTCGTCTCTGGGGGTCAAGGAAAGAAAGGCGCAGCTGGAAGTTTGGATCACCTCTGACCCTTTAGACTCACATTGATTTAATCACACACACACACACGGGCACACATATGTGCTCAGACACTCAGTGTGTAAGGACTCTTGTCCTTGAAACTAATATTGTCAGATGAGTATTGACTCTTTGTTTGACCGTTTCTGGGGGGCAGAAAAGGGCAGTTTAGTCTGTCCCCAATAAAGCCTAACTTACTTATAATGATAAACACACTCTGCCTTATTAGTGTGAACCTCCCACATAGCTGCGTGTTGGTTTACGGATCGAGAAATAAAATGACACTGAAACATAAATGTTTATATGGAGAAAATCAGGCTTCAACTCAGCTGGAAGTCTGTATGCATGTAAAAAGAGCGTGCTCCTCCGCAGAGGGGAACTTGGTTTCAATCAGATTTACTTTATAAACCCGTGATTTAGTTTGAATTGGAAACATGTCAGTGTAGAATCCTTTAACTCAAGTTTGGCAAGATTTATTGTATTCTTAGCCCCCAGGCAGAGATAATAATAGATAAATAATGTAATAAGTCTTTGAGTTAAAGGCTTCCATCTGGCAACTTACGACAATGCCCTAACCATGGCAGAGCCGTAGGCGTAAGAATCGTTGTGGCAGTGACAAATGATTTTTGGAGTTTACCTCTGTGTTTGTGTGAGGTCAGCCATTTTTATCTGCCATGTTTTGGGCTTTTGTTATAGAGTGGGGAGTGGCAGAGGGATGTTTGTGGCTTTTCAGTGAGTCATGTTTGGGTCCTCTGCTCAAACAAGTCTGCACCTCATGAGAAAATGCCACCAGACATTGATACATTGAAACACAAAAAGTTGTTTTGACATTTTACCAGCTAGTAACAGTTTCAAAATAATATTGTACCAAAAAAAGAGAGAGAAAAAAAATCTGATTTTACATTTTTCTCTCTTTTTTTCTCTCATGATATATTATACAAAACTCTATGAATGTGTAAACTAAAAATGCCAGTAACTAATTTTTACTTTATGTACACTTTGCTTGGAATCATTAATGTCAACAGTGGCGGTAAACAATGTGATCATGTCATGGCTATATCATATCACGAAATGTCATTGACTATAGCCCAGCCTCAGCTAGTGTAGGACATTGCAAACAGTTGATGATAAAGTGCCATTGTGGCTGTTTGAAAATGTCACCCACCACAGTCAAAGTGATGCATTATTTGACTGAAGTCTGGTGTTAATTATCTTACCTCCATTGTCCTTAGAGCTCAATGTTGACATGGTGACTGATGAGGCCAGGATGAAACTGTCCCGTGGCCTCGGGGATCACATCCAGGAAGCATGACTAAATGGGTGGAGGGCTACAGAGGCTTACAGACACTATTTTGGTTTAGTAGAGCGAAGCCATGCAATCAACAGGGATAAGCCTGAACCTTTGTGTAGCATGTTTAGAAGGTATTGTGTGTGTCTCTATTTGCGTATCAACTTGAACCACGTTATTGGGAGGGCAGCAGTTTTCCCCTGCTGGGCTCCAGATTGGAAAACTTTGTCTAAACATCTCAGGCTAATATAGTGATGGCGGTGGTAATGTTTATTTTAAGACTGTAAAACGTCGGCCTTATCAGAAAAAAACTCACCCGCAAAATGTAAACATGAAGATAACAGATGGGCTCCTCTGCTGCATTCGTACGATTTACTACCAGTTCAAAGCTGTAAGCGAGCTTTTTTCTTACATTTTGTTTCAGTCCAGATAAGACTTTGAAGTCCTGCTGATGACAGAATCTCATTTAGAAAATTTGAGGAAGTTGATGCTGACTTTCTCCACTCTCTCAGCAGCTGTCCTCATGATAGATTGTTGAAATCACACCTATTGATTTCCTCTTTTGTGTGCTTTTTGCTCTCACAGATGGACTAATCAATACCCATAATCGGAACTGCTCACTGTGTCTGCCCACAAAACACACACCCAAACATAGACTGGGTGTCTTAACACAGCATTTGCAAAAACCACAAACTGAAAAATGGCAGAGGGAGCAGACGATGGAGTTTATTCTTGTGCTTTAGTATGAACCATCTCGCTTGTCCTCTTCTCCCCCCCCCCCCCTTCTTTCCATGCAGACATGTTTTGAACATAAAATACAAATTGGAAACAATAACCGTCAACGAGATGCTAACCCTCAAATTCCAAGTGCCCGCTCCCAATGATATACTCTTAACAGTGGTCATAGAGTCACACACTCCTCAAAGAGAAGCTGGAATCCTGTGGTGTCCCAGTGGAGGGAAAAAAACAAAACAGATTCCATACTCTCTCCATCTCTTTGTCATGTTTGTATTGGATAAACCGCTGAAATGCCCAAAATTTATATATACACACACACGTCTGCTCCCATTCGGGGAGAAATGCTGCAGCAGAAACACAGATGCATCCTCCTAAACACACACTCCGCTGTTTTAGCCAGTTAGAGGATTTGAAATTACCCAGAGTGGTGTCCCCGAGGCAACTGCGTTTCACTCCCTCTCAATCATTCATCCTCTCATTCACCCAGAAACCCAGCAGCTCAGACGGTTTCAGACAGACGTCCCCCGTCTGAGGTCCAACTCCAGTCTGTCTTTGTGCTCTCTCACTCCTTAATTACTGTTTTCTCTCCATCTTGGGAGCGAAATTACAACTGGATGACAATAAGTGACTATCATCGCTTGCTTTATATGACAGACCTCACTGTGTAAATCAGAAATGACGGCCTACAGAAAACTTTGAACCTTGTTCTCTCTCTGCTTTAGCAGCTTTTGCTTCACTTTTCTCAGTGTTTTGAGACTTTCTGAATACATAAAACAGAACAGTTGCACCGCTCATCAACAATATAACAGCGTTGAGCCTCATTAAGCTCACACATGTCTGAATTTGATTGCCGACCAAGGATCACGTACAAGGGCACAATGTTGATTTCCCTAATTAAGCTTTAAAAAAAACCCCAACCCCGCTTCTTAGCTCGATGTTGAAGAGCCTTGATAATTGTGGGCATATTGCCTCCATCATATGCAGACCATTTAATGACCGCAGCAGTGAATATATAGTGACAATCTTTATATGTCTCTGTGGGTGGTGAATGTGCACATTCTCCCCCCATCTTTGACACCTGACCTCAGGCACCTCATTAGCCTCCTGGCCGGCAGAAAGCAACAATAAAATCTCTGGTATTTCACAGATATGCAGATCTGTTGCTAGCAGCTGCTGCAGCAGCCAGAGTGAGTCTCGCTGAGGCCTTGGACACCGACAGAGAGAGACGGGGTTTAAACGGCTATAAATATTTAAAAGTAAGTAAAAAAAATAGGGCTGATTTTTGCGCTGATTAGCCCAGCTGTCAGTCAGGACCCACAGGATTCACTTTGAAAAGAATCAAGTAGAAAGGCACACACACAATTGCACACCCGGGTTAAGAGCTGCCACATTGCAGGGCTTTACGCAAGATAGGATCACTACCATCTAAATCCCCTGCGTCTCTTTTATCACTCTTCAGAGTCCACCAAGGTGATGTCATCCCTTATTGTGTTCCTGTATCCCTCTGTCCATCCCTGTTACTGGCTTTTTATCTCCCTTTGACCTCACTTTTAACCTCCATTCACCACTGACCCCGTCCTCTTTCTTCCCCTACCTGTTCATCAGAAACGAGATGACAGCTTGTTCTTGACCTGTACGGCTAATGGTGACTGGTCTGGTATAATTACTGGCTTGTAGTGCCGGAGATTTATAGTTTAGAATAGATTGCTCTACGTGATGATTCACTACTTGCTGAGTGCATCTGGAGGCTAAAACATAGCAAACTCCTATACGACTAAAAGAAAAATATAATCCGGATGGAAACCTGCAAACATCAGGCATAAAAAATGAAATGATTTGACTTGTGAGCGTAGCTGAACAACAGCTCCTGTGTCCTTTAACATGAGATGCAGCCCAAAGATAAACTTCCTAACGCACACCACATGTCTGCGTGTTGAACTCCACGGGCTGAAGCTGTAACTCTGTGGTATGGGTTACTGTTGAGCTTTGAGGGTGAAGCATCCACAAACGTGTCCTGTTGTGCGTGCGCGCTTGTGTGAGTGTGACTATTTGCTGGAGACAAAATGAGAAAGAGGCAGAGAGGCTTTTTAAGTGGCCATCATCCCTTATTATGTTCATTAATAATATTAGCATTCCTTCTTCCAAATATAGAAGTCAATCTCTCTCGCCGGGTCTCTTTCACCTCCCTCCCCCTTTCTCTTCCCTCCGGTGGTTTGATGTTCCTAATCATTCCCAGCCGTGAACTCCACATGAAAGACAACAAGCACTTGCCGTAATAGGGTGCTGAAAGAACGAGTGAGGGAGAGGACAGAAAAGAGGGGAGACGGTGAAAAAAAAAAAGAAAAGGGGGAGGTCAAGGGAGGAACGGAGATTGAACGAGAAGTGAGATGAAGCCTCGGCCCTCCGCGTTCCCGTTTTCAAGGTCTCGTGTTATCATTAGCCCTGCCTTTTGTTCCTTTGCCAAACTATTTCCCCTCCTCCTCTCCCTCCTTCCCCCTCCCTTCTCTCCTTCCCTGCCATATATCTTAATTGTACCCATAGTGCCTCGACTCATTGGCGAGAGAGAGGCAGAAATTGATTTGGAGACTTGAGAATACCTAATATGAGGAATGCGGCTCACTGGAGAGCAAAGGAATGTGTCAGTGGAAAAAGAGCAACCAAGTTAAATGAATGTTTTAGTTCTCTCCGACACTCCAGCACAGTTATTGCCTTTAAATCCAGACTCCCACTTCAGTTTGTTGTAAATAACTTCAGCTTGTGTGCAATTATCCAACAATGATGCATTCAGTTCCCGAGCTCCAGGTCCATCATGCTCTTTTATGGTCATCAATGCTGCTTTAAAAGATCATTTGGGTCTAATACAGCTTGGGCCTGACTTTCATAGTTGCCGCTATTATTTAGATTTGGATTGTGCTCGTCAAGTTTGTTTGTGAGATGTGGCAATGCAGTGATATCCCTGAAAATGAGCCAGATGTGGGGGAGAGCAATCAGGGAGAGCTATCAGCCAGGTTTTAAGCAAACAATGCAGCCTAAACTTTGTCACCAGAATATCTGCTCTCGTGCAGAAATACGTCATCAAAGAAAAAGTAAGCTAGACTGAGGATCTGTGCCACAGAACGGTGCCATCATAACTGCAAAAGAGATAAATGATGGCCATGACTATGAAAGTAAGAGCCCTGTTGCAGTAAACCTGCAGTCATACTTTAATTATGTTTATGGTGGGAAAATATTTACATTAATATTAAGCCTCTTTTTGGCCTCTGTGACCTCGTAAGTGATGATCGCCTTATAATCATTCAGGCCTGCCACCAGTCAGAGGAAGAGTGGATTAGATTGGGACAGTTCTCTGTGTTTTACAGGTTTTTACTATGAAAGCCTATAGAATCTCTCTCCCTCTCTTTCATGAGAGGCCATAAAAGTCCAGAGCCGCAGCATAACTGCAGCTGCGCCCGGGAAGCCGCGCGCAGGCTCCCTCTGACACTAACCGATGTTTTACAGAGACAAACTGCAGAGAGCAGCAGGATCCACCTGGACCAGCGCCCACATCTGGAGAAGATGAGAATAGAGGAGAGGAAAGGAGAGAGGAGAGAAGGGCTAAAGTCCTGAGTATAATGAAAGAGAGAGAGAGAGAGGGGAAGGGGTGAACAAGGACAAAAGGAGGGAAAAAATAATCCAGCACAGGAGTAAAAGCAAATAAAGCCTGTAACAAGTCAGCTGATGTCATACCTGTCACTCCTCAGGGTTTGCGATGGAACTACCTTTTAATCTGCACCACGTCCCACACAGGAGACCGCTCCTCCTCTGCGGCATTAACTGCACTGACAGATGACTCTGAGCGATGTGTGCCGCAGATAGGAGAGGCTTCGGTGTGTGTCTGAGATTTAAAAATGAACCCTTGGAGAGCCACCCATGCTTCTGCAGGAGGGAGAAGGAGAGTGACATGGGGAGCACACGATAAAGAAAGGCTAAGTGGAAAGGTAGGGAGACAAAGGGGGCAGAAAGGGAGAGCGGTTGCGAAGAGGAGTGAAGCAAATGAATGATGAGGTCTGGATCTTTGCTAATGCTCCAGTGAGTGATCGCTCCTCTACTGTCCCAGCCAGGGATGAATAGCTCTCCACGGACAAAAAGCTCCAGGCCCGAGTCCTGGCTGAATCCGATACTCGGCACGCTCTTCCTGACTGTTTTTCACATAGTCCTTACCGGGCTGACGTTTGCTGTGTGAGACTCAGGCTATGTCTTTTAACAGATATATGGTAGTTGGTCAGTGCACTACACGAGTGTGCTGGATGAAAATCTGGATGAATTTATTGTTTCATGTATTACAAGTTCAGATGGTTGGCAGATGCTTAGCTGGGGCAGAACATTTGGGGTTTTGAAGATTTTTCCACTGATAAATGCACTGAAAAAAAAGGTAACTGCACGTGTGGTATGTCAGATAATGCATATTAGAAGTGATTATCAACGTTAAATGCTTCATACGCTGGTCAGTTATCATTGACATGTGAGGCAGACATGATTTACCCATGTTCCTGTCAAATGAATGAGGTTCTTGTCATATTAAATTGAAAGAACTTGCTGCAGTGACATCCCCCCAAAAAGAAAACTCACATTTCCATGGCTGCCATAACATATTTTCACTCATTTGAAAAAACACATGCAAAGGATTTTTTAAATTTATATTTAATCAGATGTTTTAAATGGATTGTAACAACCTAAAATGGATATGTCCTTTGTTTTCACAGCAATAGTTTCTGGAATGAATACAACATTTTGAAGCATTTGTAATCTTGATCAGCATGCTCTGCTGCATTGTGTGACATCAGGTGGGATATCAGATCTCCCACAGAAAAGAACCACGTTGGTGGTTTTGCATGTTTAAGCCCATTAGCTGCAAATTGTGTGTACTTAGCATTACTGCAGACCATTTTCCAAAGTGAACCACACTCCAGGCGTTCACCACCTTTCAGGCAGCCATTAGTTTCACTTCATGCCAATAATGTATGAAAACCTACTTGCAAAACCACCATTATGGTCCTTTAATGCAATAACAACCACTATAGGATGTGAAGGTTTCTTTTTTTTCTTCCCTTCTTTTTTAAGTACAGCTCACGTCTGTAAATGCTGCATCATCCAAAACAAGTCAAGATGAGTGATGACGCACTGGAGAGGCTCAGTGTCTGGTTCTGGAGCATCAGAAACGCACGGCGAACAAACTTTCGACCTCTCAGACAAGCCTCGAAACGACTAGACAATCCACAGTACATCCAAAAAAAGCTGTGTAAATGCAGAAGACCCTTGCAGCGGTACAAACACAGACATCACAGAGACAAGCTCTATGCTATAATGCAGTTTAGTGCCAGAGAGATTTAGATGTCGAAAGGTGCAGGCTGCTGTCTGTGTGTGTGTGTGTGTGTGGGTGTTGCTATGTAGTTTTGTGTTTATCGCGGCGGGGGGCCTCCGGAGAGTACGATGAGGAATAGGTGTACAGAGCCGAGGCTGGCTAGCCGGCCATGGATGGGAGAGCAGGCTGCGGCGTGGGAGGAATTCCTCCCCTGGCAAACACCCTCGTCTGGCCCACCAGATCCCTTGATTTAAGAAGACACGTCGAGTGTGTGTGTTTACTAGATTATCTTATTGGCTTTAAAGCTGCGCTGCTCTTTTCGGTCGCGATAAGAGCTGTTAGCGCAGGATACAGGGAGTTTTTGGGATGGAGTCGGCATGTCAGTTTGATCCAGCCTTCTGGCCTGTATAGTGTCAAACTGAACGTCGGTGCCGTGCTGTCAGATGGATTGACAGGATGGAAGCGGGCCGATGACAGAGCTGATCCCTGCAGTACAGGCTCCTGTCTTTTCAGGAGGGCTAATATGATTTTCTTCCGCTACACATTTCAAACAACTGCGCTCTGACAGTACTGTCATGTATTCTGGCCTTGGAGGTTTGTCTCTGTCTCAGTTTTGTCCCCCTGAATTTTTCTCTTCGCTCTACTTCGGCCTCTCAAGTCCGTGACCACATAACCACTGTGCTGCATGTAGCATGTCGCGGCCGAAAAACTCAGATCATTACATCTTTTGTTTTATAGCTCCCAAGGTTTCCATGAAAGTGTGCTTGCATAGGCGTTTTCTTAGCACAACCTCATGTTTGTCTTGCATATTTTTTCCAGCATGAAGAATCCATACCATACTGCTGAGGGTTTTTAAATTTTAGAGCGTGTGGAGAATCAATGTCTTGCTCTTCTTCTTGTTCCCAGCCTCTATGCGAGCCCTTTCCAACCCAATCCTCTGTTCAAAAACTGCTTCCAAGAATATTTATGAACACTGTGCCTGACCCCTGTATTTCACATAATCCTAACAAACACAGTCATGTCTCCTTCGCTGCCTTACCCCGGATATAACGCCCTTTCCCTCGTCCGTGTTTGGGACCTACAGGCTCTTTGGGGTAAAGATAGAGGTGATGATGAAGTCACTCTATGACCAGGTGGGCGGTCATGGGTGTTAAAACCTCTTTAATTAGATTTAGGGAAAAGGACGAGGTCATCATACATGCAAGCGTCGGTCTGTGTGTGAACACGTGCACGCTCCTCCAGTTCTCATCACCACAGGTGGCTAATCCATCACAGGCAGTCAGAAAGATATGAGGGACAGCCAGACATGAGCCCAGATCCCAAAGATAGTGTTAGTCTCAACAATGTACGCTCTTGGTAGTCCCAGCGATGATCTCAAATCCCCAGCTGTAAACACAGAGCGTACAGAATGAGACACTATGAACGACAACCGTCTAGCCACGGTAACACAGTGACTCAAAACCCAGAGTTCTAATATTCCCATCTTTTAATATCCAATAGCAACAACATTATGACGTGTTGGTGGGACGGAAGAAAGGTCGGTGCCGGATGTCTGCTGCGGTGGTCCGGTGCTCTGCGGGGTTCAGGGCCAAAGCAAGTTCAGGTGTAGGATTCAGATGCATGATGGAATCATTAAACAACAAGCACAGACGTGCGCCATGCGTCTTTTACTTCTGTCTTCTTCAATTATAACCATTGTGTTTTTTAGACAAGGAGAAAAAACACTATGGCAGCATCTTTAGAAAGTGGACTTGCATCCTCTTTAAATTGTATAAAGATACAAGTGGTTTGGGTGACCACTGAAAAAGAAAAAAATGTGATTTTGTGGATGACATAACAACATTTGCCCCAATATGAAGATATAATGTGTTACTTGGTGAGTTTTAGATGTTTTGGTAAGTTTGCTTTCAGTCAGAGCCGGCTGTTTCCTCCTGTTTTCCATTATGTTGAATACTGTTCTTGTGAAAAGAATAATGTCATATCTGGCTAAAAAGTTTTAATATTCCATGAATTCTTTGTCCACATATTAAGACTTACTTCCTGTATGAGAATTTTACTATGTAAGTCTTAAAATATTACATTTTTCTTCTGACTTCTGATAATATTGCAACTTAATTGGTGAAATTTCCTGTTTTCCGCCAAAACATACCACCATAATATTTATGACATATGACACTGCCAACCTGTCATTTTTCTTTGTTGTTGAATCTTTCTTCATGTAATGATCTTTGTACACTGAATTGTGTATTACCATATGTAACATTTTCAATATTATTTCAAGTGGATAAAATCTTTTCCTTCAGTTAAAACAAAATGAGCTATTGTAAGAATTTCTAGGAAATCAAACAGCTCAGATATCTCACTGTGGCCTCATGATGAAAGACAGCATGACAGAGAAGTAGTGACGTCACGAGGCCTCCTGGATCTTGGCTGGCCTTCAAGGCTTCAAGATCTGAGGGAGAATGCTACTTTTAACAAGCACCATAAACGCCACCAAACAATGTTATGGACCAGTGTAAAACTTCAGTCAGAGGCAGGACCCTTGAGCACAGGGGGACATTTCCCTTTTGTGTTTTGCAAGGAAATCTTTGTTGTATTATGGGATTTATGAGTGTTTTAATAGATTTAATCGGAGCATACCGTGTATATTTGTGTGTCCGCGGTAGAAATAGGGAGGTTAGGTGGACAAATGAGGTCAAAGGTTAGGTCTAGACCTCTGTCTGTTGCAGATCTTTATATAAATAATTTGAAATAATTTGTAACAGGAATACGGAGTAAAGATTAATGTCTGAGGTTTGCCAGCCAGCTGGTCTGTGTCTCATTTAAATGTCATTTGAAAGCCAGTTTGCGTCAAATGACCCTCCGACATTCATGAAAGTGTGTCTGTTGACCCCTGAACCAAACTCACAACGTCTGTGAAAACTCAGAACTCTCCTCTGCTCTCTTTTCCTAAAGGTTACGTGTCACTCTCCTCCCTCTGTATCCATGGTTACGCCACACCACCTGCACCTTTGCCAGTTTTTCAAACACACCACGGGAGGGATCTGTCCATTTTCTTCTCCCCACATGCAGTATATGTGTGATCTATAAAAGTGAATCGCTCTCACAGATGCTCGGTTTTTATAGTACTCTGGAAATCATAACAAGTAGTGCTATGGTGTGTGATATTTGGACAAGTGCAGATGTATGGGCCTGTGAGGTGACTGCATTATGGGACATTATTGTGATAACAGAAAGACCCTCAGGTCGTATATAATGATTATGACACGCGTAGGTTTTTTGTCACGCTCATTTCAGGACCTGCTGGGTGCGCTCGCGTGATGCTTCTTGAAATCCTCATGTCTCACAGGCTCTTTGGCACCGCTGGACCGTCCATAGTCTTACCTATTTTCTCTTTTCCCCCAGGTGTCAGCCACAGACGAGGACCGTGGTTCCTTTGGTGCCATATCCTACACTCTGGGTTCAGCCTCCGGAAGCAGCGTGCCATCCCACTTCACCATAGATAAGGAGTCTGGCCAGCTTTGCACCCGCACAACTCTGGACCGGGACGAGGGATTGGACAAGTTTGACTTGACTGTCACTGCAACAGATGGCGTAAGAACACTCTCGTCCTAAACTCTCAAATAACTCTAATAGCAATTTGTAGTTGTACAGCAATACCCCTTCGTCTCACCAGACAAATCCATCATTGAAGTTCGACATCTGGGGAAATATGCTTATTCTCTCTCTTGCCAAGCATGAGATGAGAGGATCAATATCACTTTTATGACAAATGAAACATAACGTGTTAATTAGTGAGTTTTAGAGGTTCTGGCAGGTTGATTTTATTGCTTTCAGGCAGAGCCAGTATAGCTTTTTCCCTCTCTTCCTAGTCTTTGCGCTTCTTGTGGTAGCTCCACATTTATTGCACGAACATGAGATTGGTATCAATCCTCTCACTCAACTCTCGGCAATAAAGCAAATTATTTTATTCTCCCCCCCAAAAATGATTCCTTTAACCTTTGCATCTGTTGTGTAGTTAAAGTGTACGGTACTTCATTAGAATTGGAAAAGCTTTCCGAAGGAGAACAAAAGTAGGATAAAGTCAAAACACTAGTGCTTTGTGTTGATCTATGACCAAACACATTGCTTGCTGAGTGTGTAGCACTGCTTCTGATCAAAGCCTCAAGCTGAAGGCAAATTAAAGATGTGTACAGCTGCGCTCAAATAAATCTGATCAAAGACGCATTCTGGACATGTTTGAGGACGACAGCGTCCTGTCTCCTACCATGTGTCTTCAAAAAAAAAAAAATCAAGGGGAAACCGCAACAGCATGGCAAAGCAATCAGAACGAAGAGAGTAGGAGAAGAAGTAGGAAAACAGATCCGTTTAGACGGACAGTTTAAATAAGCGTTTACTGTAGGATTCCATTTTAAGTTAAATATGATGCCTTACTTCACCACATTTACACACTCTTTGCTTTAGCATCTCCCCAGTAGACCTATACATGTCGATTAATCACACTGGGTGCAGTGAAATAGGCATTGAAACTCCGCATAAGGTGAAATAAAGCATTTATTCACTTATATGTATACTTGAAGGAAGGCTTATCTGTTATTATAAAAGTATTATTATTCACAGCTGTGGGAGTGATTGTAGGTTTTATTCTCTTTATTTGAATTCAGGTCCATGATTTACCACCTAACCCTCACAGTGCATCTTCTCTCCAACACCCCCCTCACATTCCCAGCCCAAATCAGCTGGTGTCCGCTCCCTCCATCCTGACTATCCCTGCTTTTTTAATGGTCTCGTAAAACTAAGCCCGCAGATACAGTGTAATGAGTGCAAACTCTTCCCCTCGCTGACAAATGCACACAGCGGTTGATTGGCTCCATATTTCGGCTATCTTCAGCACAACTCATCTTTCCGTGTTCCTTTGCAGCTGCTTCGCCTTTACAGTACGACATAAATCTATTGTCGCAGTTTCGTAACATGAAAGTCCCGGACTGTCGTTTTTCACCAAGGGATGGAAAACAAATTGAATGTTGTCTTTGGGGATACATGGTGCAGGAAGGGATGTGGTTTTACTAAAACAGTTAGTCTTAAGATTGAGCATCCCCTTGTCTCAGCAGACCAGTTAGTTCAGGTCCATAATATCATCATGCCTGCTTATGTGACTTCTGCTAGCATTATTTTTGAACGCACAAAATCTCCTGTCAAATCTAAACTGAAGAATTGTTTTGTCAGGGTGGTCTGAGCTCGGTGGCTCGAGTGCGGGTCTCGGTGGTGGACATCAATGACAACCGGCCCGCCTTCTATCCAGTCCTCTACACGGTCAGTCTCAGCACCCATAGTGCCCCGGGAACCTCGGTCGTCAAGGTAACGGCAAATGACCCTGATGCTGGGGAAAACGGCAGGGTGACCTACCGCACAGTACCTGGAGGAGGCTCTGCTTTCTTCACTCTCAACAAGGACACAGGTGTGTGTGTGTTTGTTTGGTACAGTATGTGGCTATGGCACGTAAAAACAGATAAAAACATGCGATAAAACTGGGTGTGGTGTGTTTAATAACGCCCGCACATACTGAACAAATGTAGACGAGCTTCAATGAATTTTGTCAGCTGCAAAAGATGTCGAATAATTCAACCTCTCTCCTCATCTTTCTTCCTCGACAGGTGTGATCTCTCTCTCGCGCTCCCTCCACGGCAAAGCCAACACGGTGATCTCCATGGTGATATCGGCCGAGGACGGCGGCGGTCTGACGGCGCCGGTAAATGCCAGGGTAAACGTTAGCGTGGTGGGAGGCTCGGTGGCGTCTCCAGTGTTTGAACAGGCCCAGTATTTCTTCACGGTGCCCGAGGACGTTCTCAGGGGGACGGCGGTTGGACTGGTCCGTGCCGCTGTCAAGACAGGTGAGGAGGCCTGTGCTCTGAAATCACCCTATTGATGTATCTCTTTATCCTGCCATGTGTTCATGTTTATTCTGCCTATAAGTCATTTCAAGCTTGCTTTTATCAACTTACTTAACATGATTTGCCGAGGGGGACCTGTTTTATGTGACTTACTGACTCGCTGGTTTCATCTTTCTGACACATACCAGGACAAAAATGCACTAATGGGCTGGAGAGTGTATGATGTCTTTCTGCCCACTCCAGCAGTTGTACAAATACGCAAGCAACAAGAGCATACCCTCCATTAAGAAATCACATCCATCACACCATGTGGGCTTTACTGTGGATTTTCTTTCACTCTGGCCAGACTTTTATTTTGTCTCAGTATTAATGATGGAGAAATGGATTTGGATGGGGCTGTAATTCTGAGTGGGCGTCAAAGTAAGTGTTCTCAGCGTTGTAGTGGACAGAGGAACACTTATCTCTTGTCTGTGTAACTGTAAGAGGCTTTCAGTGTTTCCTCACCCAGTTTGAGTGAATCCAACCCGTCATTAACACTTAGGTGAGGAATAAACGCACCACATACCTCTCTATTGAAAGTGGATATGGATCTGTCATAGGATCTTTTTTTTTTTTTTTTGCTGGATATGTATTCGTTAAGATAAATAAGAGAGGATAATCAACAGCTGTAGAGAGTATATAAAAAGTCATTCCATCCCTTTTTTTGGTGAAACATGTTTTCTCTTTATCAACCAAAAATGCCAAAATGGCTCATTTCTCGCTGGTTCTAGCTTCCCAAATGTGATTTATTGACACTGTCATCTGTTTTATTGTAACTCTAATATCGAGTACGTTAAAGACGTCAGCCTGGGCTCTTAGAAATTACAAACCTGGATATTACATGCCTTTTGAAATTTGAAATTTTTGTTCTTTGGTCATTCTTTAACTCTTCTTTGTCTGTGTCTTCCATACAGGTGGTTCAAAGGATATCTTCTACTCCATCTCCTCTGGAGACCCTGATGGTTACTTCACAGTGGACAGTGCCTCTGGTACCATTCGCACTGCCCTTCCTCTGGACCATGAAACCTGCTCCAGTCTTGACCTGGAGATCCAGGCACGCTCGGGCACTCCTCCAGCATATGGTACCAGCCGGGTACGAATAACCATTTCAGATGTTAATGACAATGCCCCCACCTTCCTCCCCTCCTCATCGGAGTCACTCCTCTTACCTGAGGTCACCAAAATGGGGACTGTCATCTATACCATTCAGGCCACTGACAAAGACTCTGGTCATAACGGCCAGCTCAGCTTTGACCTGGTTTCTGCTGGTTCTGCAGGCAGCAGTGGTCAGAGGACATTTGGTGTTGACCGGGGCAGCGGGGAGGTTCGTCTCATTGGGAGTCTGTCATATGAGAGTGTTCCACGCTATGACCTTCAGGTGGTTGCCAAAGATGGCGGAGCCCCTCAGCTTAGCTCCACTTTCACCCTGGTGGTTCACATTCAAGCACAAGATGCGCAGGGCCCCAACTTTGACACCCTGACGTACCGCGTGGAGCTACGAGAAAACACACCTCTCAACACGCGCTTCCTCCAGGTGCGAGCACTCAACAGAGAGGCTTCTGGGAATGGTGGAAGCTCCTCCTCATCTTCCTCTTCCCCTATTTCATACCGCCTTAGGCCTGATGGGGACGCTGCTGGTTTTGGCATCATGCCAGATAGCGGTTGGCTGTTTGTGCGTAGTTCTCTGGACCGAGAGGTCAAAGACATGTATCTACTGACTGTCCTGGCTACTTCAGGCCCAGGTGGGGTGGGGAGGACTGGCAGTGCCACGGTGAGGGTGACGGTAACCGATGAGAATGACAATTCCCCAAGACTGAGCCAGGAGAGGGTGTTCCTGGCCGTCAGAGAGAATCTACTGGCAGGGACAGGCTTCGGGAGGGTGTCTGCAACGGACAGAGATGCAGGACTCAACGCACGACTCACCTACAAGCTGCTGCACCCTGACAGGCACTTCCAGATTAACTCACAAACAGGTGAAAATAACCACCGTGACTTTAGTTTGAGCAGTCAAGAACAGTAATAGCACACTTAAAGCAGTTTGTTGTAATTGTGTTTCACTGGATGAAATGTAGTTACTTCATAAGCAGCACTAATACCAGCACGATTTCCCTTGAGGACTTAATGATCTGCTGTTCGTCAATTAAATTAACGTGGTAATTACTTTCTAACAATTGCAAGTAATACAAGCTAAGGTCTTCTCTTTCCATTTAGGTGAGATCAGCACCCGGCTTGCCCTCGACAGAGAGCATCAGTCCAGCTACCAGCTGGTTGTGGTGGTGCAGGACGGGGGTACGCCTCCTCGCAGCGCCACCGGCACCGCCCATATCACCGTGCTGGACGAAAATGACCACGCCCCCAGTTTCACTCACGCCAGGCCAGACAGGGAGCTGCTCCTCCAGGTTAGAATGACGGATTAGACTAAGTGTATTCAGTGTGATTAAATACTAAATCAAATGTTAAACATTTGAACATAATTAACAGTTTCTTGAAGTTTGTTTTCTGTGATGTAATCCTATGCTGTATTAGCAACAATTCATTTTCATATCATAACAATCAAAGTGCTAGAAAGGAATCAGACAAAATAAGGAACGTGAATAAACAAAATGTAGAAAAGGCGTAGTGTTGAAAGACAGTACTATGAATAACAATCTGTCTTTATCGTAGGTGATGGAGGGGCTGCCATCTGGGACAGTACTGGGGACGGTGACTGCCAAAGACCCAGACGAGGGAGAGAACGGGACTGTGTACTACTCTTTGTCAGGTCAGTGTCGTAAATCCTCTTACATTTATGTTTTTACATATAAATCTCTTCTCTCATCTCTCACATAATAACACGGTTTGTCTTATTACCACAACCATGACCTGATATACATATCTGCTGCATCCTCCGAAGGCCCTAGAGCAGAGCGCTTTTCCTTTAACCCGACGAGTGGCGAGCTGAGGACCGCTTCCCCTCTGAGATGGGCGGAGCGAGCCGAGTACGCCTTCACTGTGACCGCTGCTGACCATGGCGCGCCGGGCCTCAGCTCCACCTGCCAGATACGTATACAGGTAACCCCAATCTACACATTTTCATATCCCCACTCATTCGCCGGCTTGCACACATTCCTGCACAGTTGTTGTGTTTCTAAGTCACCACGCGATTGGTAACAAAGGCCAATATGGTGACTAAACTAAAAACTGTCACATCTACACATTACCTCAGTCCTTTTACATTCCTTGCTGTGAATAATTTCCTCTAACTGTGCACAAAGTGAACAATATAACTGTCAGAGGAATTGGAAAAGGAGGTAAATATGAGAAGGAGAAACTGAACCTGTGCCTGTACAAACAAAAGCATCTATCCAATCTAGTGTGTGTTTCCTGCTCCAAAGGTTAGTGGGGTAACCAAAACCCAAGGTGAGAAACCCTGAGCCGCAGGAGGGAGCTGGTCTGGACTGAGTTATTGTTCTGAACTTTCTGTCGGAGGGTCAGTCCTGCATATCAACATACAATATCAGGAATTCAACAGCAGGAAAAAAGAATCCGCCGTAGAGGCATTTAGCCAGAGAAGGGTGGTGGTTTGCTTTGACTCTGGAGCTTTGAGCTCACTGTTTTTATGTGATGTGATTTCAGAAAGGAAAAGGATGCTAATTACAGTGGGAGTGCTTGCTTTAGATTTCGCCTGCGCCCCACTTGTGCGACACTGAGATTAGACAGAGGGGAAACAGGCACCTCGGAATCAAATGCTCCCAGATGAGATCTGATGAGAGCCAGCTGCATCAAATCACACAGAGAGAGAGAGAGAGAGAGAGAAAGGGAATACACCACTGTACGGTAGCAGGCGGCGATATGTACGCGCACACATACATGCTCACTGTACACACATCCTACACGTCCAAACACTCTCATGAGCTAACATTTCCAGATAATGATTTTGAGATAACGTTTCGCATAGCTGTGGGTAAAACCAGGCGCAGGGATATTGTTGTACACCTCGGGTACTACAGTACACGCACCAGCTAGCACTTGAATGTACATGAGCAAATGACTTGAACACATATCAGAACTCCTTGCAGCTTTTGTCTTGTTGTGCAAACATTTGAGGCTAAAAACGCCACAAAGTTCAGTCAAATGCATTCCTTCACCGAATTTCACTGGCTTGCTGCATCATTGCAGTGAAACAGACCAAAGAAAAAAACGACATAGTTTTATTTTCTAGCTTTGAGTCAGTAATGGGTGGCCTCTTGACATGTGGTTTGTTGCATCTTTTAGCTGCATGGGGTCAGTCTTTTTAGTCATCACGTGTGGCTAAATGATGCACATTATCTGCATCACTTCTCTTTTGTCTAGTTTATCCTTCCTATTTGTATTCAATAAAGACTCCAGAAAGACGCAATTCCTTGTGACAGATCTTGGTAACAAAAGCGAGGAGTGGTGCGTGGAGGGATTTTTTTTTATGATGAAACCAGAGCTTGTTAAAATCTGCTTTTGTTTGCTGACTTTGGAGCTCTTTGATCTGTCCCCGAACAATATCAGACCCCTAGGCTGTTGCCCGGAGCGGCGAAAGCCCCCTGGCACTCACTTGTTTCCCATCTCGCCGGACTGTGATATATGGCAGCTGCGCTTATTGCTCTGGATTATCTGAACTGGAATATTTACAGTTTCCCCTTCCCACTGCACCCTCCATTATTTTGTCACAGGTCACAAACCCTGACTCTCATCTTGAGGCCAGAATGCTGCAGTGTCAAGATATTTACTGGAAGGATCGTACATAATGTCTTCATGCACAATGAGAATGCCTGTGGAGGTTATTATAGTAATAACAACAAAACAGAAACAGACTACAGACCAAGGCTATGTTTAGGGATGGGCTGGGATGAGAGCCATATAGCTGCATTGTCTGCAGAATACCAAAGGAAATCAGATCCAGTAACATACAGAGCACTGCATTCGCCTTTTCCTCTATGCTTGGCTGAAATAACACTATGTATAGAAAGGTTTTCACCCTGTGAGAAGGACTTTCAAATGACAACTTGCATGAGACCGTCTAAATTATCATGACCATGTATGTGAAAGAAAAGGAAATATACAATAAATGCTCAGATTAAAAAGAGCCTATTTGACCCAAGTTTCCTTTCCTTCAGGTTCTCAGCTCCTCCAAGTCCAACCCAAAACCCAATATGCTCTCCATGACCCTGAACACAGTCGAAGGGCTCGCTCCGGGCTCCATCATTGGCTCTGTCCGCCCACATGACCAGCAGGAATCAGCTTTATTGGAAGGCCAGGTGACCTATCTGGTAGTCGGGGGGACAGACCGAGATGGGACTTTCATGGTGGACCGTTTAAAGGGCGACGTGTACCTGGTGCACGAGCTGGACTACGAGAAGGGGTCGCGGTACACACTGCACGTTGAGGTGTCCGACTTCTCCCAGGCATTTCCCAGCAGCCACCTGGTGCAGCTCGATATCAACGTGCAGGACAGCAATGACCACTCTCCCCAGTTCACAGAAGATCCCGTTACCATTGTGATCCCAGAGAACATCGAGCCGGGGGCTTCAATATACACCTTCCAGGCTTTGGATCAGGTCAGAAATGGAATATTTGGTCCACTAAAGAAAGGCTGAACTGTTAAATAGTGGTTAATACCTCTCAATACGATCTGTCTGATCTTTTATCTGATTGTTAAGTTTCAGTTTACTGAAAAAATAGAAATTGGACCCTGAATTAAGATTATTTTAAATAAAGTTCCTTTCAAATAATTAACTTTCACAATCACACTTATACTAAATTGTCTGATTCCTCTGTTTTCTGACTTTTTTTAAAGGATGGAAGTGGACCCAACAGTGAGCTGCGCTACTCCATTGAGCACTACTGGCCTGACAAGCTTGACCTCCTGACCCTTGACCCCTCCAGCGGAGTCCTGACCCTGGGCCAGAAGTTGGATCGTGAGGCAACGCCGTCCCTCTACCTTGTGGTCCGGGCCACAGACCAGGCCGTGGATCCTTCTCAGAGGCGCTGGGGTTCGGTCACTGCAAGAGTGTTTGTGACGGACGAAAACGATAACGCTCCTGCCTTCAGCTCTCCCTCTGCGGTCAGCGTCATGGAGGATCAGCCCGTAGGGTGAGTGCCATTTCTAACTGAAGCCTTAACGCATACCTTAACGCACATTTGTCTCATTGCTTTAACAGCTGTCATCCATCAGGCTGCAACAGATGAAGAAAAATATTTGTGCATGTACTTCCAAGCTAGAGGAAGTGCTTGTCATGTTTGTTATGATAAGACATTTTGTTCTTATCTCTGTTCACAGGTTTGTGATTTTGTACGTGATGGCTCGAGATGAAGATGAAGGAGAAAATGGCCGAGTGTCATACAGAATCCAGGCGGGCAACAGTGCTGGTCGCTTCAATCTAAACCCCAACACTGGTAAGCTTATTTCTAGGGTGAGACACAGTGTCTAAAAATACCATAATGTTACAATAATATACAGTAACGGGGGTCTGCGGAGACTGGGAATTTCCCATAAATACCCAATTTACACTCCATCAAGAGATGATTAGGGTAAAATTCACATCATTTCGTGCCTTTACAGTCCGGCTTTGAGTGATTTAACACAGTGGGAGTCGTATGTGGCTTTTTTTTGGTGGAGTTTCGTGATTGATAGATAATCAGCATCGCACCCATGGAACCCCCTGGATGAACAAAACTTTCCAGAAGATCGTAATTACCCACTGAAGTGCTGCGTATACGGGGTCTCAACTGCTAAAACACTCATAACCCTCATAACCTTCTTTACAAGACGATTTTTCAATGCCTTTGCAATATTTCACTTGAATAATGCTTTTGTATTCTTTTCTTGACGGATTTGTTCATGGGAACCGATTGGGGATCGGGCTGGGAACGTGGAGGGCCTTTGATATCTTATATATGTGTATATGTAATCTCTTCATCATCAGGGCTGGGTGGCGTGGGCGTGCTCAGATCTGGCTGACATGGGATTAGGAACCGTAAGACAGAGACTTAATGCAGCTTCCAGATGGGAGAAAGTCTTTACTTCATTACTGTCAAGTGTCTGGTGTATTAGCAGGGGTTGATTTCACTTCTGGTTTATTTCTCAGACTGTGTGGTGTTAAGCTCATGGTTAATAATAGCTGTAATAGCAGATTAGCAGTGCATTGAGAAGACATTTACCAAACTGCCCGGTAATGTGGGGGGTATCATTAGCCTGATTACTGCTTATAAATTATACGTCTGCGCTGCCAACATGAACTTTCTGTTATTTCACATTACGGCTCTTTCAGTGCTAGATTTACCACTTCTTACATGTTCCTTCATTTCTTCACAAGTAGCTTCAGTCATTTTATTTATGCAGTTTGAGAACAGTTTGAGAAATTATATTCTATAGATTGTTCCATCATTAAATCTAGGTCTTACGTATAATATACTGTAAGTAAAATAATTAGATTTAACGCCCAGTTTTTATTGCTGCAGCATTGCATTAAGTGGAAAAACTGTCTCCTTGTGCAGCCTTTAACTGAAATTCAGTGTGACATCTCTTTGGAAACCTTGAGATCTTTTGTAGAATTGAAATAAAGTTTCATGTGAGTTTTGTGCAAAGCTAATCCAGAGAGAGTAAAAGCACTTATCCTGCGGTTGATACTGTATCGGCATCTCTAGATTGGCTGCGGAGGAGAATGAAACAGTAAATGTTTTGCATCTGTTTGCGTTTGGCTGAAACTTGGGAGCTAGAAAAAACTCACAGAAGCATCAGAGGTCCAGTCAACACACAATGTATGGGTTTGGCACACCGTGGCATTTATAGATTGCACACGGCTCCCAGGCGCCGCATGCCAGCTAAACTTGTACACTGCTGTGAGCAGTACACACACACACACACACACACACACAAAGTTATATTTCCTCTCACTTTGGCTGACCCTCCTTGCAGTCGGGGTGATGACAGGGGTGTGGGGCGTAGACAGAAAAGGTAGGAGAGTAAGCGAAGCCAGAGTCTGAGAAGTGGTGGTCTGATTCACAGACCCTATCTGAACCAGCTCAATTTACATAAAATGCAAACACACACCTGGATTCTGTGGTTGCGTGCCTTGCTTTACTATAACCCTACATAGTCACTGACAAAGCACTGCAGTATGCTGATTCTGATTTGAATGCCTGTCCAAAGTGCCAGACTTGAGTAGTTTGCATGAAGTAACTGGTCTCTTGCTTAGTGTGGAAACTCTCATAAAGCAACGCTGTAAAGCTTTTGTTTTTATTGGTCCTCTAGGCATACAAATACTGCCCCTCTCAGGTACACAAGATTCATGTCCACAAAAATAATCCAAACACACACCCAAACACATCTACACACATATTTCTAGACCATACAAAAAATAAAAATGAGATTTGAGTTGAGTATTTCAGGAAATGTGCTTTTCTGTCTTGCAGGCTCTCTCTCCATCCTGAAAGCACTCGACCGGGAGGAGCAGGAAGTCTTCAATCTGACCATTGTTGCAGAGGATCATGGGATACCTCAGCTTTCCACTTCTCAGGTGCTGTGTGTGCAGGTGATTGATGTGAATGATGAAGCTCCAGTGTTCCAGCGAGTAGAGTTTGAGACCCAAGTGATGGAAAACCAAGGACCAGGAACCACAGTGCTGACGGTTACTGCCACTGACAGGGACCAAGGTTGGTTCAAATGAGTAATTTCAATTCTGTATTGTCAGGATCCTGGAGAAAAAGTGTCATAAAATGTTTCCAAAAAACTCACTGCAGGAAGAATAATTAAAGAAAGAGCTGATAAACAGCACACTTGCCTCCAGCAGGAAGGCTAGAGAATTGAACAATAGAGACACATGCATGGTTTTGAGAAACCAAATCACTTCAACCAAACCACAAGCTCATTGTAATGAAAATGTGTGGTCACAATCATCATCCGCAGCATTTCTGGAGCTTTCATTAGGACTTGCCAGCGGCCCTGTGCAGCTTTGGGTTCATTAATATCGCTGCCTTATTACATTAAATGTAGCCTATTTTCTTTATTGCTTGTTCCGCAGTGATCCCGGCCATTTATGGTTACTCATGTCTGTTTTGTGTTTCTAAACAGGTTCTAATGGCCAAGTGACATATGGAGGTGTCACAGAGGAAGGCTTCATTATCAACCCTGTTACAGGCGTTATCACCACTACAAAGGAACTGGATGCAGAGCTACAGAACCACTATACACTCACGGGTACTTCTATATCCACTGCCTTACACAACTCTATTCAGCCTTTGAAATACTAACAAAGTGCAAATTAACATCTCCCATTTCTTATCAGTGTATGCGAGGGATTCAGGGCTGCCTCCAAACTTTGCCAAGGCTGTAGTCCGTGTTGACGTGCAGGATGTGAACGACAATGCCCCAGTCTTTGCAAAGCCATGGTACGGACTGGAGGTGCCAGAGAACCAGGTCCCTGTAGAGCTTTGCTTCCTCAAGGCCACAGATCCTGACTCTGGTCCTGGTGGGGAGCTGGAGTACAGGATTACGGGTGAGAACCAATTCTGTGTGTCTAATCCAAGTATTTTATTAGAGTGGATTTAAAAAGCGATTTAGTTTGCCCACAATTGCTATAATTTCTTTTTCAGGGCGTGTCAAATGAGTAAATAACGATATTCTGGGAGAGACAGGGAATTTTTGTCATTTTTTAAACTTTTTAAAAGTTTTAAGTGACACTAACCACTGGGCTTCAGTAAATCAGTTTCTGGTGATATCTGAACTTGTAGTGACAGTGTTCACATAATAAAGAGCGGATACATGCAGAATTTGTACCAGTGTATCGCTTTTGACATAACTCTTTTCCATAGGAAAGATCCCATACAGCTACCTCACAGGCTTCTGCCTAATTTCAAAGCTGGAGCGCATTTCAAACTTTGACTTAAGTGCAGAGTTGGCTCAGGCACTCAATCCACAGAAAACTCTTGAATTTTTTAAGATTCTTTTTCTTTTCTTCTGCCACATGAACTCACCATCCAGCTGGAGACCCTGATGGAGATTTCCAGCTCCATGCCAGCACAGGCGCCCTGTCCACCTCACGCGGCCTGGACAGGGAGACGAGGCCTGAATATACTCTGGAGGTGGTGGCCACGGACCGAGGCAGCCCTGCTCTCAGCTCCACCGTTACAGTGGAAGTCAAAGTTCTTGACATCAATGACAACAGCCCTGTCTTCAGCAAAAGTAGCTACTCTGTTGAAGTGTCAGAGGATGCTGCAGAGGGAACGCAGGTTCTGGAGGTATGTAGAAATTGAATCACAGTATGTGCTTTTGTCAGACACTTACATACTGTATTCGCATACTCATGTCATGAAAAAATATGTATTTTTTTCAGGTGTCAGCCACAGATCCTGATGATGACCTGAATGGAAAGATTCTGTATTTCCTAAGCCGAGAGGCGCACGGAGCGTTCAGTGTGGATGAGAACACTGGTCGTATCACCACATCAGCAGCACTGGATCGGGAGAAATGGGCATCATACAGCTTCCAGGTGTTTGCTGTTGACCTTTCACCTGCTGCGCCCAGGAACACGTCTGCTCAGGTAATTAAAGGGTGAAATGCTGAAGGCCTAGGATAGCTAAAAAAAAACACATTACATTAGCAATACATTTTTCACTTAACCCATTTGTGACCTCTTCCCTCTAGGTGACAGTCACCATCCTAGACGTCAACGACAACACTCCCTTCTTCATCCAGGATCCGCTGATCATCGAAGTGTCCAGCAAGCGTTCTCAAAGGGTTCTAGCCACCATGAAGGCCGAGGACAAGGACTTTGGAGCCAATGGTTCTGTGTTTTACCGTTTTGCCATGCCAGTGAAGGGCTTCAGCATCAACTCTCTGACTGGGGAGATCCAGGCCACCGAGCCCCTTGGAGATCTGACCCAGGCTCAGAGGACCCTGATAGTTGAGGCCATGGACCAGGGCAGTCCAGCTCAGTCTGCGCAGGGAGTGGTGGTGATTTACGTGAAGGAGGTGGAGTACAACGGCATTCGCTTCTCTAGGAATGCCAGAGATGTCAGCATACAAGAGAACGCTGCGAAAGGTATGACATTAATTCAGTATTATTAGGGATTAGAATAAACACCTCAGTCACTTTGTCTCTCTGCACACTTTGAAGATCTTACTGTTGTCACAATTAAGGAATATTTTCCCTGCTCTGCTTAAAAAAAAATTCAGGCACTGCTGTGGCTCAGGCTCAGGCTCAACATCCAGATGGCACACGTAAGGGTATTAGCTACAGCCTCTTTAGCGGGAACAAAAAACAGGCCTTCATCATCAGTTCCTCAACAGGTAAAAAAACATTATATTGTGTTCCATAGGTTCTGAATTAAGACTTGAGTTCAGATAGTTAATGAGATGTGGATTTAAAAAAAGTATAAACACAAGTATGTCAGTTTTATCTGTCATTTGATCCACTAATCTTCATCTTCTGAAATCTGTGCACCCTCCAGGTGAAATCAGGGTTCAGAGCTCCAAGGGGCTGGACTTTGAAGACACCCCCAGACTCCGTCTAGTCGTGAAGGCCGAAAGCTTGTCCTCCACATCTTTCATGGCCATCAACTTGATCCTGCAGGATGTTAATGACAACCTTCCTCGCTTCCAGCTGCAGAATTATGTGGCCTACATGAGAGAAGCACAGGGATATGAAATGCCAATCATACAGGTACTTTCAAATATAAAGTCAGCAATATAGATAACACAAAACCATGCATTGCACATCTGATCTACTGGGATTATGACAAGGGTAAAGATGAATTCTCAATAATTCTCCCAGGTGATGGCTGAGGATGTGGATCAGGGCCAAAATGGTCAGGTGACCTACTCCATCCAGTCATCTGGCATGAGTGGCCTGTTCAAGATCGACCCGATGACTGGAAGCATCACCACGGCAGCCATCATGGACCGTGAGATCTTTACCCAGACCAAGTAAGAACAGATCAATAGCTGAATAAACCTCACAATGAACCATTCTATGTGTGCATATTGAAGACAGATATATATTTTACCTGTAGTGAGTGTTTGAGCTACTGCACTGTGGTGTATAGAAAATGTCCATGATGAATACACATAGGTAAATGTGTATAGAAGAAAACAATCTGATGTAGGCCAATATGAATCACATTCACTCTGCTAGATTATGTTTAGATAGCTGGTGAGAATGTTTACAATGTCTGCTAAAGATATAAGCACCAGTGCAAACTGATATCTGCATGCCAGATGCATTTTTAAACTCTCTAAATCAACTCCAGTTCGCTGTAGAATTTTCATAACATTGTGTGTGTGAAATGTGTAACCAAGGGTAAAAACATGTAAAATCAAGCAGATGTGCATCATTTTATGTTCCTTTCCCATTTCTCTATAAACTTTTTCATTTACGCATGTGATCCGAGATTGGAAAACAGGCTTTTGACAACCTCTTTTTTCTTTCTGCCCACTTACAGGCTAGTTGTTACCGCAACTGATAGAGGAAGTCCTCGACTGGCTGGTTCAGCCACTTTGACAGTGATCATAGTTGACCAGAATGACAACAGTCCCACTATCCCCTTACCTCAGGAAGTCCGCATCCCAGAGAGTAAGTACTTTAATATTTTGTACTTAATGGTCATGTGCAGTATCATTAATATCTGATTAACAAAGATAAAACTGCAGTTTTGAAGATTATAGTTGTGCATCATGACTGCACAATGGTATGAAAATACTAACACTGAATATCTTTTGGCATCTCTATCAGATATGCTGATTGGCACAGAGATCACTCTTGTGACGGGTAACGATGTCGACTCCAGTCCCGCCCTCTCGTACTCCTTGCAGCTGGACCCGACAGCCTTAGGCAAGTTTGGGATTCACCGCTACAGTGGAGGCGTATCCCTCACTGCCCCTCTGGACTTTGAGGAGAAGACATGGTACACACTGACTGTCAGAGCGACTGACAGCCAGCATCAAACTGAGGCAAACATCACAATACTGGTAGAGGATATCAATGACAACGCACCCGCATTCACCCATGACCTTTATCAGGTAGGATGGTTTGTTTTTTTTTTTAAATAACATTCAAAAATATGTCTTGTGCAGATCTGTTTCTCAAAAAATGCCTGACCCTGTAATTATTTTGTCATCGGACTTTGTTTTAATGTGCAAAAGTGTAAAAGGTAATCAAATATCCATTACAAACTACTATCTGAGAAAATGCACTGTGTGTTTTTAGATGTCTGATTTTTTCACGGCTTATAAAGATCAATAGTGAATTGAATTACTTCAGCAGCAGCTTCTGTCTAACAGACAACTTCATCGCGAGGGAGACAATTTCACTCTTACACATGTACACATACTGTAAAAAACACACATGTACATTCCCAACGTGCATGCAGTGGGGGTGATAAAAGTTAACTGCCTAATAACGACTGGGGATTGGCCACAGAGATGAGCATGTGTAATATTTACTTCTCTGTGTCAGGAAATGACCTCAACATTAGCACAAGCCCAGGAAAAACATGAACTACAATATAAAATGCAATTTTCCCCTCTGCGAGTTTAGTGCCTGTTGATTTCCTCACCGTGGGTTTGGGAATTTGATGACAGTATTTATGTGATCCATAGTTGGCTTCCTTGTTTCTTTTGCCCTGATGCTCAAAATATCCTTGCACCCCAGGTAACTCTGCCTGAGCACACGCCAGCAGGAAGTGCAGTCATCACAGTAACAGCAACTGACAGGGACTCTGGAGACAACGGAAAGATCACCTACAGAGTGATGTCATCAACACAGGAGGGTTTCTACATCGACCCCAACAATGGTAGACCACCGTGGCTTCCTTCCTGATATAGTTTCTCTCAGATTAAGTTTCTAGTATGAAAAGAAAGTAATATATAATTTTTTACATTTTGAAAGCAACTTCCGCAGCACAATGCCTCAGATATCTCATTTCCTTCTGTTTCCAGGGACCCTGTTCATCAATCACAGAGCTGAGTTTGACCCTGAACGTCCGTCAGTCAGTATTGTTATTGAAGCTCGCGACAGAGGCTCGCCTTCACTCTCCTCCCTCACCACTGTTCAGGTCCAAATCACTGATGTCAATGACAATGCTCCTGTGTTTCACCAATCAGACTACAGGTCAGTCATCTTTCATTTGATTCTGAATGTATTAAGGTGTAATCTCCACAGCTGTTCTCACACAATGTTCTTCTATATGCAGGGCTACAGTTTCGGAGGATACCATCCCAGGATCAACAGTTCTGACTTTTGAGGCCTTTGACAGCGACCTCTCCCGAGAAAACTGTGGCTTTGACTTTGCTATTGCCAATGGGAATGAAGGAAACGCATTCCAGATTGAAAGCAGTGTGCGGTTTCTGGAGGGGCGGGGCTTTCAGACTGTTGGGACTTTGCTGTTGGCTGAGGGGCTTGACTTTGAAACCAAGCCACTTTACAACCTCACTGTAGTGGTGTCGGATCGCGGCGTGCCCCAGAGGAGCTCCAGTGTTGCTGCAGTGATAACAATTGGCGATGTGAATGATAATCCTCCAGTGTTCAGCAGAGCAGAATATTCTGTGTCACTAAGTGAGGGAGCAGTCGCTGGGACTGAGATTATACGACTGACTGCTACAGGTGGGCAGTCTTTTCTTTTTGACCACTTATACATATATATATTTCTCTGCCTTTTTTCACTCTGTTTTATTCTTACTTGGTCCCTCAGTTAAGTCATAGTCCTTTGTTCTTCTTGTTTTCCCAGATCCAGACTCTACTCCCAATGCTGAAGTCCAGTATACTATCAGCTCTGGCGATGAGGTGAACTTATTTACCATGGACCAGTGGACTGGAGCATTGCGGCTTCAGCGGGCACTCGACCGTGAGCACCAGTCTACACATGTTGTCATCATCCAGGCCACAGATGGACAGGGTCACTTTGCACTAGCTCCAGTTATTGTTGAGGTCAAAGATGTGAATGACAATCATCCGTTCTTCCCTGTGGAAGTCCTGACAGCCAGTATCAGAGAAAACCAACCAGCAAACTCAGCTGTGACTGTTCTACATGCCATAGACCACGACACAGGAGTTTTTGGCCAACTGAAGTACTACATGGTGGAGCGGTCTGGAGTGGGAAAAGACAGCTTTGCAGTGGACCAGAACTCAGGAGAAATCAGAAGCAAAATTCCCTTTGACTTTGAGAAGATCAACTCCTTTAATTTTGTAGCTGTGGCAGTAGATTCAGGAAACCACTCAGCCACTGTAACTGTGCAGGTGTTTGTCACAGGTGAGGATGAGTATGACCCGGTCTTCACATCTTCTGATTTCTCCTTTGAAGTCCCAGAAGGAGCTAAGAAAGGCCACAGCATCGGTCAGGTGCAGGCAAATGATGAAGATGGAGGGGTGGATGGTATTGTTCTCTATTCTCTTCCCACCACCTCTCCATACTTTGACGTAAACAAAACCACAGGGGTGATTTTCCTCAAGCTGGATGGTTCAGGCAGCAGCAGTAGCAGTGGCTCAGGCCGGGCCAAACGGGAAACCAGGCTTATGACCCTGGATGTGAAAGCACACAGTCCATTAGATGCATCTCGCACCACTACTGCCCAGGTTTCCATTGATGTCACAAACACAAACTTTGGCCTGGCCCCTGATGTCAACATCCTGCTGATAAGCATCATTGCAGTGTCTCTAGGTTTTATCGTGTTGCTCGTGGTCATGGCTGTGGTAGTGTTCCTTGTGAAGTCACGCAGGAGGAAGAAAGGCCAGGACGCAGGAAACAGAACTGTTGCCTCGGGAACTGCCCTGCAGAAACTGGATGATTGCAACTCTAAACCAGGAGGGGAGAGGATCTACCACCAGGCCTTGCCAGGCTATGCAGGAGATCAGGGTGGGACTGGTGGTGGTCCTTATACTAGAGGCGGCTCTTTGGATCCTTCTCACTCCAGTGGAAGAGGATCAGCTGAAGCAGCAGAAGATGACGAGATCAGGATGATAAATGAGTACCCCCGTGTTGCCTCCATCACCTCGTCCATGCAGGAACACATCTCAGCCAGAGGACCCGACTCTGGAATACAGCAGGATGCTGATCAGCTCTCTGATATCTCCTGTGAGCCCGCAGCTTTGGAGGGCAGTACCTGGTTCAAAGGAAAGAAACTAGGAGGCAGTCTCAGTGGGACCTTGCTCTCTGGTCAGCTCCCAGTCTATAGAGACGAGGGAGGTGGCTACCTAGGAGTAGGCCGTGGCCTCAACATTTCCCTCCCCAAGGATTACGCCTTTCCTGAGGATGGTAAACCCTCAGTTGATGGCTCCCTAACAGCTATTGTTGCCAGTGATGAGGAGCTCCGTGGAAGCTACAACTGGGATTATCTGCTCAACTGGTGCCCTCAGTTCCAGCCTCTGGCTAATGTCTTCACAGAGATTGCCAGGCTAAAGGATGAAACAGCCCAGCAGAGTCAAAACCCTCGCCAACCTTTCCAGCCCAAGCACAAAATAGATCCCAAACCCAGAATTGATCCACCACCACTCATCACATCAGTGGCCCACCCAGGGGCCATGTCAGTACCACCCAAGGTCCCTGTGATTGGACGGACATTCCCCCACTTGGCCTCGCTCCGCAGGTCCCCCATCAGTCATGAGGGATCCATTTCATCAGCAGCAATGTCCCCAAGCTTCTCCCCTTCTCTGTCTCCTCTGGCTGCTCGATCACCAGCTGTTTCTCCTTTTGGAGTCAACCAAGGGCCCTCAGCATCCATGATCAGCACAAGGGAGCCATCACTGGACCAGAGTCCTGATCATGAGATGAGAATATGATGGGATAATAAGAGGACTATTTAAAGAGGAGCTTTTAGACAGACAACCAGAACAAAGCATGACAGCACATTATTTTGTTTTTCTTTTCATGGAATGTAAGAAAACAAATGGAGCTATCAGTTGTACTGTCATTCCAGAAATCATTGTTTTCATCACAAGAATGAAGGTTTCAAAAATGTCCAGACAGTGACATTTCAACCATGTGAATTTTGGACAATAAACACACCAACAAAAACGTATTTAACATTCTCCTGGTAGAATATTTGCATTTTTGCAGTTCTTCCATTGGTCGGCAGTGTTACAGGAACACACATTGTGGAACATGTGCCTGGGTTGACAGAACCAGCCCACCCCTTCCATGTCAACAGCGACGCAGGTCTCCATGAACTAATCAGGGTTAAGAGGTAAACGGGCCTCTTCGTGGGAATGTGCCGTTCCCATGCCCTGCAGTCAGAGATCCCTTAGTTTGTAGATAGATAGATGTGTAGTTTTCATGTTACCTCGCTGGCTGGCCAGAGAGCAAAGGACCTTGTTCCTCTCTTTGCGTCTGTGGACGTTTTTACACTCCAGTATTAAACTCATCTAGCGGCTGCTTTTAAAATGGCCTCTGGACATGTGTGTGAATCCCATGGACGGCAAAATGGTGTGTGTTCACAAAGACACTGATTCATTGAATCGCCAATGCATCACAAAGTGGAAGAGCAACGGAGATTATTGTTTTACTCACCAATCCAGATGACACTTCTTTTGATTTTTACTTTTATTTTTATATATTTTTATATGAAATTATGATTTCAGATCCAGAAATGCCATTATTCCACATGGAGAGGTTATTGTTTTTGTGTATTTGCATATATGTATATTTGTATGTATGCAGGCTACGCTATGTACTGTATGTGTCTCATAGGTTTTTAGAGACTCTTGTGACAGTTCTGATGTGATTGAGAGGGAGACGTTTGTGTTTTTAGCATTATTTATATGAAAAGAGGACTTGCTGCCACATTTCGACAGTAGGAAACCAAGCACAGCTCACACTATGCTGTGTCGTTACCTTAAGATTTTTTCTTTTTTTTTTTTTTTTTGTCAAATTGTAGATCATCCCAAATCCAAAACAGCAACTGGATGAAAACCTGTTATCAATCTAAATACCTGCTTCTCCAGCAGTTCAGCACTCAATTTGCAGATCACCTCTGTGTCTTGGAAAAAAAAGTGCTTCCTAAAGTCAGTCACATCAGTCATGAAGTTAAATGCATTTTACTGTGAAGTTGTTCATCTCAGCACAACAAAAAATAGCATGCAACGAATAGGCCGGGCATAACTTGGAGAAATGTAGCACATGAGCCAGACGAGTGGGAAGCAAAAGCCTGAGTGCATGAGTCCTGATGAATGTATAAGGATTTAGCAACCGGTGCAGTATTTATTTTCCACGTTAAACCTCTGTATACTGTGCATTTTATCTCTATGATTCACTCACGATTGTCTCCAGCATAATGAGGTGTTTTCAGGTTCCATGTGTTAAACTCATCATCTGCGCCTTCTTTCTTTCCTCTTTCATTGTTCGGATCCAGTTTTAGCAATTTGCTGCTGTAGCAAGAGACGAAAGGCTTTGAGGGTGTCTTTGCCATTCTTCCATGTGAATTTATCATTCTGGCCTGTTTTTAATCTTTGGGGCTAATTGCAGTGATTAGATGTCCTTCTTGTTTTCAAAAGATGGCTTCTACCTCTGTTCTTTGTTAGACATAACCCTACAAATCGCCTCATGCAAAGCTGGCACTGCAGCTGAGCGCAACACATGCCGTGAGCCGAAGTCCAGCACAACATGCTCTCGACTCATAATTATGCTGTCTCAGAAACATTTCTGTGTTGGAGGACCTCCATTTGGAGTTCATTTTGTGATGACTGCCAGTGGCTGATCAGTGAAGTGATGGCAGAAAAAAGGAGCTGTACATGTATTTAAAGCAAATAATAAATTCCTACTGATCTCTTTTGACAAACTGGAGTCAGACCTCATCTTTTTCAAATTCAAACCAAGACTTTGAGTGGGGAACTGAAATGTAATTAAAGTTTAACTGTGCTCCAGTTATCTGGGCCGGGAATGGTAACTTTGAAGAGATGGAGTTCACTTCAGCACATTTATGAGAGCGCTGCTACTAAAGGGAGGGGCAGACTTGGCTTTAGGTAGAATCACAGCAGACCTTATGAGAATATCAGAGACCTACATCCAGTATAGTCACCATCTGGCTTATAAGAACTGCAAATAGTCACCTGAAGGTAAAACTTAACAGTAGCCCTACATGCAGTATAGATTAATAAAGTATATATGGCATTTTGATATTGGGTTTTATTATTATCGTGTAGTTTGGACTGGTTTCAAGACAGAAAACTGGTTGCAACTTTGGATTTCTATAATATAAAACACTGAAATGAGCTACATATTTGCAAACTGTGGAGAGATTTCAACCCCTGACTTTACAAATCTAAGAAACCAATATAGCCTACAATACATGGGACATTTGACTTTACTGTACTGTAACACTGCATTCAAATTTCCCATCCTGAAAAAATATTTCTCTATCACAAGATACAGTTAGCCATAAGTGGTCCAGCCAAGATCCAGTCAACAGTGGATTCGGTGCTTCCAGCTCATATAAAGGCATATGATGTTGATGTAGCTGAATAATTGCAAAATGTTTATTTCATGTGGAGCACAGACATGTTTGCATAGCTGCCAGGGATTTCTGCCTCATTTGGTCATCACACACAGCGGCGCAGGTTTTCTCTGTTATTGTTCTGTACGGATGGAGCTGGACGTGGATTTTGACAAGGTGCAAGAGAAAGAGCCAGAGACAGAAGCTCCTGCGGTACCACTGAGACATGCAAGACTTCCTGTGAAATGAAAGGTGATGATGCACATATGAAATACGAACTAAATTCAAAGGGTGATGTGTTATTCATACAGTGAGCAATCTTACATTTGTTGTCATCTTGGGAATAACTGTAATTCACAAGATGATACACATGGACATATATTCATTATATATTTTACATACAACTGCAGCTCATCTAGCTAATCCAGGAACAAATTAACTATACTTTAGTCTTGCCCGAGGAAGAAAAAAAAAAGGGGGGCGGAGGAGCTTGCTGCCCTCAATCACACATTCACCTCTACACACAGCTGTGTTTACAGCCTGTTGTCCCAAGACTGCTTTTGCAGCCTACTCCTTCACTACCCTCACACAACTCCAAATAATCACAAGCACACACACGGGCACACACACACAGGCTACTACACGGTGACACACATGGCCCGCAACAACCTCCCCAGCTGATATTGGCCCGAGTCCAGCTCCTACAGGCACATACTTGGCAGGTTCTTTGGTTGCAAAATCTGGGAGAAATCTGTCTGGAGCAGAAGTCTATCCCCTGGAGAAGATGTAAGCCAAATATGAAATCCATGTTGGTACACTATGATATTTGTGTGTGTACGTGTGTGCGTTTATGAGGGATTGTAATGCTGAGTCTGTAAGACACTCGTGGTCAGCATAAGAGACACAATTCAGTGCCATATATCCCATTCAACAGGTGTTCAAATAATTACCACGGTACTGGAAATCCCCCGAGCCTTTAAAATGAATGCATCGAGACAAAAGACGGACACAGTAGGTTCTAGTCATGCTAACATCCGCTTTCTCCTTTACCTTTACTTTTGCTTATTTTGCTATTTAAATCCTTAAAAGGTCATGAAAATTGATTTTTGTGTTATTTTGTTACTCCACGTGCTCCTAAATGAACACACAGTTTTATGCCAAAGTTGGAACAACTGATTGTGTCATATAAGACGTTTCATTTTTGTTGGGAAAACTGTATGTCACAGCTGTAGGCGGGATGTTTGAGGCTGTCCATCAACTACGATCAAACTACACCCACACAGTTCTGACGTAGCAGACTAGGAGAGTTTGGGTGTGTTTGATAGTCATGAATCTAAATTAAAGTCAAGACAACTACTTACCATCCAAGTTTAGAGGGGCTTTAATATATTCAATACTTCCTATCTGAATATGCTGAGATCTCTGAGAATATCACTGAAAAAAATCACAAATTTGGCATCCATCTAGGATTAGAAAGATATAATGGGATTGTCTCACAAACCTTTCAGAATGGTCTATAAAGGCAGTTTCACCTCATTAAACTTCAAACGACAGACAAGAAAGCAGATCCATTTTTGATTTATCACTGTTTGCACTTTCACAGGGGAACACAAATGCCGGTTTTCAATGTAACCTCCAATTGTTAAGAAACCATTTCTCTCACTGACAGCTGTTGGAATTTGTTTAATTGGAATTGCCAGAAAAGTCATCCCCAGACTTTGGAGCACAAGTGAGAGCTTTGGAGAAACAAAATTATGCACTTATTCTCCACAAATGTCAGTCTTGGAAAAAAAGAAAGAAACACTCAGCACAAGTACACTCAGTTAAAGACCATGTTTTCCTTCCAGCAGGTCTGGGTAATCTGCAGCTGCACTCTCTGGGAATCAAGCCTGTAAACATCGTATTAGACTTGGCCCACGCTGTAGTTAGCATCCAGGTGCTCCTTCACTGTGACTTTGATCAACTCAACACTTTAACATGATAAATCAGCACATGCACATGTAATGTACAGCTACTAAAACACAGAATATGCACGCAGCTGTTAAGCATGAAGCATTGTGCACTGTATACTAAAGACAAATATTGATGCACTGCACCAGTTGATACAGTATTCATGAATGTAGGTCAGTGTACAGAGAGAGAGAGAGAACAAAAGAGAAAAATGAATTGGGAAAAAAGAACTAGGAAACAGAATAGGAACAGTAACAATCTTTAATGTAACTTTTAACTGAACTTGAGGTCCTGTAGGGATTTCTTGAACTGATATTTGTCAGAGAATGAGTAAAGTTTCCATAAAGACATTTTAATGAAAAACTGTTGTTGAAATAAACCCAAATGCCCTGTCTGTTGCACACGTGCTGCAATATTGTATGTGTTTGTAATTTTGCCATTTTAAAGATTAAATTTCATTAATTCTGATTGAATACGGATGACAAAATGATTTTCTGGTGGCTGCTTTTCAAACTGAAGGCTGTTTTTATTTTAAATACTGGAACTTAAGTTAAGTTAACCGACTTTCCAAGATGGATCATTAGTATTAGCATTAATAATATTGCATTGTAACATGACATAAACATATTAACATACTTTATATACCTAATGGAAAAACAAGAGAAATTGATTTGACTCTTTATAACCCATTTAATGTTATTCCCAATACTTCCATGGAAACTGAATAAAGACACAGAGGTGATCTGCGTGTTGGGGGACATGGCCAGAATGAACACACATTTTATTATTTTCTCAGTCACGAGCACATATTTGGTGTCCAAATACTGTAAGAGGCAAGCCCCTGGTTTTTCAGTTTAGGATTTTGTGGCTGTGGAAAACCATCATGTTTTCTATGAATGTGGAGGAACTTTTCCAAAGTTTGAAACAATAGCCTTGATGATGCCACCAGGGTTATCTCACCATGGGCACAGGGCAAAAACCTGCATTAAAAAACGAGGATGTGGGGCTTGGAAGAAGAGGGCGAGAGACTGATACTGAAACTAAAAGTAAGAATATCTCAGCACAGATTTTGGGCAATCCTTTTAAAATCCATCTGTTGTGAGTTCACTATTTTTATGGAAGTACTATATTAAACGGATGATACCCCTTAAAAGTCTCTCCCACATAAAAATGTTAAACAGACATCAGAATCAGAAGTATTAGTTTGAACCCTGCTGACTGCATTCACAATCAGGAGATTGTCCATAATTTAGCATTAATTTGAGTCAGCAATGTTAAATGCCCATGTAATGTTAGAAAAGGCTATCTCTATTCGAAAAAATTATTCATAGTGTCCTATTCACCTAGAAATCTCTTTGAACAGATTCCCAGAACTACAAACAGGACCAGTGGAAGTTGGCGAAGGCAACTAATACTCCAAGGTCAGACGGGCCTCAGTGAATCTGTCCCCCCCCCTCTCTGTTATCCCCCTCCCCAGGAAATTACCATGAACACATACATCCCTACACACTGACATTCAAAGGCTCTCAGCAGTACCTCTGGTGCCAAGATCCAGTTTCATGCTGTTTGTCAGTTGTTATCTCTGCTGGCGAAGGAAAAGCTTCTCACTGTTTTCCATCGCTGTGTTGTTAGGGAGATGTGTGTGTGTGTGTGTGTGTGTGTGTGTGTGTGTGTGTGTGTGTGTGTGTGTGTGTGCGCATGTGTGTTGAGATGGTGTGTGCCTTGCTGTTTGTGGTCAGTTTGCACAACTAGAGGCGACTAAACTTTGATGTGCCGTCTTTTGTGAAATTTCCATTTGATCCAACTAGTTTTGTGAACCCAGCAAATTGTGGAGTTCTCACAACCTCATAGGTCAAAGGTAACCTGTAATCTGACCAAACATTAAGCAACATAAACCAATACTGAGTTAATTCCAGGCTCTCTTTTGTGCTGTGCCACTTGCATGACCAACAGGAATCACGGAGGAAAAACAGTCACTGGGGCTCTTTGGCTCATGGCCTTCAATCTGCTATTTTTAGTGAGTTTTCACTTTTTTTTTCCTGCGGCGTCAAGAGGAGAAAAAATGGCAGGAGAAAGGAGCCAGCTGAGTCAGTGTGAGCCTGGTTCTCATTTGTGCTGACCTTGCGTTACAGGACTCCCTCACTAGTGTCACTCACACTTCACACTGCAGGAAGGAGGACAGAGCGGTGGAGGGGTGAAGGGCAGAGATGACAAGGGAAAATCAAAACGTGGTTTACGGCAGTGCTTGTTTGGATTCATAAATGCAATCAGACTCTGCGTTACTGAGCCAAAATAACCGGTCAGTGTCTGAACTCTGCTCCGATCTTAATTAGTGAGAAATTACAAGAATTGAAGGGAATAATTCCACTGAGAGTTTGGTGCCGTTTTAGCCTTTCCAATTGCCATTTTGACAGAGTGTTTAATGCACTTTTGTTTGTACTTTGCATAAAAATAGCAACATTAATCAAGTTTTTAAATGCTACAAAAATAATCTGTTCTCTGGACTGCAGTGCAACGCAATCAGTCAGCAAAGTATGAAAGTATGACAAATGCAAAGTGCCTCGAAGAAATGCTTATTTCCCCACAGCTCCTGAAAGTTTCCGTGTGAGAGTGTGCAGGTGTCAAATACTCTGGTGAGAGCCCAAACATCTCGGTTTATGGTCAGCCAATCAATCTGTTGGCTTTTCGAAGGCTGGAAGTACCTCGGGCAAGACGTGAAATATGAAGTACATTCAAATTGTTCCGAGAACGCTATAAACATACTTATGTTACAGCTATGTTGAGAGACTGGGAGTATGTAAATTAAGAAACCTAACAACAAATCTGCTAACATTTTGGCCACTTTATCTTCAGGCTGGGAAACGCTACACAACCAATCTACAATACTGCAGTGTTGATAGAGGTTAAGAAAATCATTTACACTTTTATACTATTCATAATTCACGTTTATACTTTCACATGGTCCTAAGAGAACAACATTTTCGCAATTGGATCCCAACAATCTGGACAGATGTAGGTTGATATTTTCAGGCGAAGTGTAACTTTAGCTGAACTGACAAACTGCTTGTAATTATGGGATAAGGCCTGCTGAATTTCCTTTCACTTTCCAAAACTATTTCATGTATTAGCTGCACGAGCAGAGAAGAGTCATGAAATAAGCGGACTGACAGCAATATCCATTTACTGTTTGCCAACATAAGCCTCCCTTGACTAATGGTTTTACTGGCCAAGTGAGGCTTGGAGTTTATTAAACTCAATTTTAGCACAATTTCTTATGCAAGATGACAAGATAATTACTTGGAGATCTTGAAATAATGAACCTGAATAAATTATTAGCTATCACGGCCACTCTCAGCTTCCATGGTCTGCTGGTAATTAGACTTTTACAGCTCCTCTTGATCGGTAGCACTTTGAATCATTTTGTGCCATTAACCCTGTTGTTCTTACTTTACCGGTAAAATTTTCCAAACCGGATGTGTGACGTAATCTGAATGGAGCAGTGCCAGCGACAAAACCAGGTACATCGCCAGAACGCGCAACCACGGATAGATTCACCTTTTAACATTGCAACCATCCATCCACTGCCTTTCCTGATGGTGAAGAATGAAGGGCAGCAACCCATTAATTCATGATCTCATGCTCTTAGCCTGGTAGACCATTCAGCACATGCGCAGGTCTGAGGTGTCGCCAGCCAGCATATTACAGGGCGGGGTGCCTTTCTACTTAGTAATTCTTTGTTTGCATGAATTACGGGCCAGGATTACTAAAACGGGGTTCAAAGGTCGTGTGGATGGTACCCAGTTGGAAAGTACAGAGGAAAGGGAGGGAAGCTGTGTCAGCCAGGATTAGTCAATCTTCTCTGCTCTGCGAAGGCTCTAATGGACTCCATACCTCTCTCTCTCCCCCGTCCCCTCTCTCTGTTCATTCTCTCATTCTTCTTGATCGGCGTTTTTGCAGTAGGCGACTGCAGCAGGAGAGCTGGTCCTGGTCCGACTGCCTGTCAGCCTGTTAGTCAGTGCGGATTGTCAGAATGTCAGCAGCAGCTTACTTTGGGTTCATAATAAGGTTTAGAGTCCTGACTTGCCTTTTTTCGCTGTGTATCCTTCCATGGCCACGATCAGTCATGAAACCTCACCATTTCTCCATCTATCTCTCCTCTATCCATCTCACTGTCACAATACAACCACCCCTCCTCTCTTTTTCTGCCCCAGCCTCCGTTCTTCTTTGCCCTCTTTATTTCTGTCCGAGACGTGAGCCAAAGGTCTGACAGAGATAACGAACTTAAGAAAACACTCTTGGCCCTCAATCAGGAAGGTTAAACCAACACCACAGGCAGCGGGGAAAAGCAACAGCACAACAAAAACCACGTCGTTTTTGGTACTGCAAATGAAAAAAAGGGGCTACACCAAGCCTTTAAAAGGGAAAAAATTGATTGTGGTGGAGGCGAAATGTGTTTCACATTACAAGCCATTATGCTGATTTATGATTGATAGATTGATAGACTGCGAGTCAGGCTTTCGCTTAGACGGAAAAATTCTATATTCTGCACTGAGCATTTTTAACTTTTTTTAAAAGACCAAAGTTGCCCATTTGTTCCCCCATGGCTCTGCACATCACGTGTACACCTGATGTTTTTCCACTGTGTGTGGAGCACATCCCAAAGCTCTGTAAGGAGGCGCAGGTCACTGACCCCGCACTGTCAAGGAAACGTCAGGCATTATCCTCCGCAGCTTTTTCAAATAAAAACAATAACGGCGAGCTTTACTTCTGGGGTTACAACCAGCATTCCATACAGATTATGCATCTGCTACTCACTCCTGAGCAAAATCTCACGCATGTAAACCGTAATGGATTCAATAAGAGCAGAGCAAATCAGCAGAGACATCCGATCTCACAGCATCCACTTTCCCTTTTTTTTTTTTTTTCTGCATTTTGGCCATGTGCAGTGAAAACAATAGCAAAAAGTAGTTGCTCTCCAAAGCCACAGTGTCCTCTGCAAGTTCTGTTTTAATTAATTTCCCATTTTATTCTAATCTCCCATGACTGTTATCAGACGAGAATTTATTCTGAGAAATTTAAGCCATGCATAATTAGTTTCCGGCTTACATTGTTGTCATGCAGCAATTTCTGTTCACTCATTTCTATTATGATTCTTCTACAAGTATCTGATTAATGCGCTGCCACTTGTAAACAATTTCTTTCTGTATAAACATGTTAAATTTGTGCCCATCGGCCTGATGTTTTACGACTTGGATTATCGTGCTTGTGCACAGATGCAAAAACAGAAAAAAGTAAGATAACCACAGACAATAATTCTCCCCCTTATCATCATAATTCACATGCGTAATAAATATTCCCAGATAATAAGCAGTAATAGGCAGAGGGACCCTCATGCTGTTCTGTACTTTTATTAACTTTGAATTTCCAATCCTTCAAAATCACAGCGGTTACTGTAAGCCACTTCACATCAAACCAGATGAAGCTAAACTTTGAAAATAACTTTTATGATGATTTGCATTCAGAATTGCTTTAAAACTACAGATAAACGGGTCAGGTCCCTGTTGGAGTGGACTTTTTTTTTTCCTTCCTGCTTCACTTTTTTTGGCACTTTATTCATGATTTCTCCCTCCTTTGCCTGTCTCTCTCCAAACCATGTCTCCTGTGAGTTATATTCATATGCAACTATTCTGCAGCAGTGATTTACATCCAATGGCAGCGTTCATTGCCAGTACAGGAAGCAATGTGATGCTCATACAAAGTAACAAAGTCAGGTTGGTTTAAGTTTTAAGGTACCATGCACAGATTTGGATTACTTTATAGGTTTGTTAAAATGAACTTTTTATTTTCCATTTAAAGTCCTATTTCTGAAAATGAAATTGATTTAAAAAAAGAGGACATATGCTGTGAGTTCTAACTTCAATCGCGGAATAAGCCTCTTTTTCAGTGTTTATAATAGAAACATCAATGTAACATCAAGGAAGCTGAAATGTTTCAAAGTGTGTTGCTGTGTAACAAAATGAATAATTGCTGTTTTGACACATTTTACAGATCAGAATGTGTTCCCATACTCTCCCTCGCTCTGCTGCTTGTCTTCAGACCAAAAGAATCTCTGCAAACCTCCTGTGGCTGATTGGATAAGAGCTGCTCCATCTTTCTGTCTTCGACGCGGACAAGTCTTATAGTTTTCGGCTGAGTCTGCCCAAAGTGGAGAAGTAAAACAGGGAATTAGGGAGTATTTACAGTGAGAGGGAGATCAGTTGTATGGAGCTTTTTTGGCCAAAAGGAGACGCGGATCAGGCTTATCATTGAGAAAAGCCAACTGCTTGTCATTTTTAGCTTAAAGCATCGAGGGCTAAAGTACTCTAGGCACGAAAAATTTGCTCAACACTTTGTTTAGATTAAGTTGGAAGGAGAAAGTATTGCTAAGCAGCGTGGCTTAAATCCACATTATTTAAACTTAAATAAATTGAGCCCGAATCCAGTGGTTTCTTCGACAGACACCCTTACAAGCAGCAGCCTCTCTGCAGAACAGCAGTTGACAGTTGAAGATACAAAGGCTGATCCGACTGGCATGGCTGTGCAAGAAAACATGTGAGCATTACATTTTAATTTTGATCCACTGAGCAAAATATCACTTTCTTTTCTGTGGTTCAAATATTAGATTATTTTTAATGGGGGTTACATACATATTGCACATAATCAAAACTGCATACTGTATGTTATACTGACAGTGACGGCTTATCTTAAACCTGCAGTGCGGAGCATTTGTTTTCCCGTTCTGGCAGTGCGATTAATTACGCAGCACTGTGGAGACGTGCTTATGATGTTACAAAAATACAGAGATATTTTCACAGTTGCAGGACAGTAATCCATCATTTAGGTAGATAATGTAGTAAATGTGATCGTTACATAGCCTACTCCAAATATTTGACAAATACCAACTGGCCCAAGAGCAGTAGTGCAACATTCATGTCCGCCCTCAGTCCCTTCTCTTCTTTGAGTGCTCTTCAAACGAGGAAAACTACGCAGATAGTCTTCAGTCTTTATGCTTACGATCGATTTCTTCCTTTTTTTGTAATCTTTGCTCTGAATCCTGAGTTTCTTTTTTTTCTAGGACATCTAAAATGTTCTTTAGACCCATAGGTTTTTTTAGGTTTAGGTTTTTCCACCACATGCTCCACCACAGCTCCACAATACTCATAGTGGCTGTATGATACTCTGTCACTATGGTTGCTCCCCCTTCTGCCAATATCTTCCACCTGCAGACCCACTGAGTCCCAGACCTTTTGCCCCCATCAAAACCAATCATCTCTGGGCGATGTAAAACACACAAAAACACAGTTGTTGTGTGAAAAGTCACCACACTACATTGGCACTATATCAGTCAGCCAATGGTGCAAGGGGGAAATTTTGGAAGTGTGAGAGTGCAAACCTCAAGCATTTGCCAGGATGAAGGCTGGTCCGTGTCCAGTACGTACTGTAGGTGCGGTCGTGATTCATAGACGCTGAACCCGGGCGAGGTCTGGTGAGTATTATGAAGGCACACAGTTCTTTACACGCTCTGTCATTATCATACTGATGTAGGTAAGACTGACGATGCACCAAAATGTGGCATCACCTTTAAGAAAACCAGCAGGGAAACTGAGTGGTCCAGGGTTCTCATTAGATCATAAATCATTACTGTAAAAGGCGGCTAGTGTTTCTTTGAAAGGGCTGAGTCACTGCAGCTGCCAGTAGTAGTAGTAGCTGAGTCAGGACAGCGTGGCTCCTGTGTTTGATTATAACCCGGTGTCTCAGGGCTCCACATGTCTCCCAGGTTGTCTCTTACAGGCTGTTTCTGCGAAGAAAACACACACACATAAAAAAAAGGACAATCTGTTTTGGCCCATATGAGTAATCAAACCACATTTCCCCTCTCTCGCACGGAAAGGAGCAAGAACAAGGGTAAAGAGAGAGAGAGAGAGAGATCTTAGAAATCGACAAGGCTTAGGGTTTGCATCTCCCAAACATGCTGTTTTCTGGCTGATAAAAAACAGGATTACTTTCACTGATTTATGACAGCGCTGAGCTTCGCATGATGCTTAGTTCGCAGCCATTTACGCACTCGAAAGGTCAAAAGATCCCAATAGATGCTCCCAGTCAAAGTGGGTGGTGTAACTGCTGATCAAATTTGTCACATTTGAACAAGGTTTTGTTTTTTTTGTTTTTTTTCATTTTACTCTCATAATGAATGGTTTAACTCTGGAAGAATCGGTTTGGCTGCCTTACCGATGACAGCTGCAGACCGCGTAATAGAGATATCAGCCATAGTGAGCTGTGAATGATGAAGATTTATTGGGGCGCTGTGGATATCACCGTGATGTCCCCCATGGCTCCCACATTTCCTGTCATGTCCAGAGAGCCGACTCCCTCCATAACCTAAACATGAGAGTTCACTCTCATCACTGCCACCCTCCCCCTACACTGTCCTCTGCTGCTAACTCCCCTCGCCTCCCCCCTCCCACCTCCCCCCGAACTCTGATAGTTACAGAGATTTAGATAGATGCAGCAGGGTGTTTCACCTTTCCAACGGCCTTTTCTATCATACTTACAGTGCACTGTCATCTTGAATTATGGCTCGTGTGGAAAAACACTGGCTGAAACACTCGCTGATTGAGGAAAAAAAAGCGCTGGTTGAGTCTGGCAGCAGGAAAGGAAGCAAAAAAAAAAAAAAAGCAACAAGAAAAATGATGGTATTTTTGTCACTGTTACTTTAACTGGGCCGTTGGTGATGTTTAATCCGTTACTATCGACTTCTGACTCACTGCACTCGCTTCACACTTGAAATCTTTACATAATGAAACCCAGCACCGGTCAGTGCTTCAAGGTTTGTATTTACAGCAGTGTCAGTGTGAAAGATGGCTGCACTGTAGCTGTTTCCCCAAGAAAGACAGGAGGAGATTTGGACATGGGCTTCGTTGGCTAAATCATTAAAAGCAAAGCATAAACATGACTGGATGCCTGGGGAGTGGACACAGATCTGTGTATTTTTTAATTGATTAAACTGTTCTGTAGGTCATGCTGACATGTAGAAAGCTGGAAGAATAATTTACTCCACTGACAAACCAAAGTCTTTCTCATACGGGAAACATCACTCTTGTGAATCCTTGTTTTTTTCCTTTTCTTTATAAAACCAAATCATATCTATTCCAAGTTTTAATCAGGATATTTTTCTTTAGACAGATGAAAAGTAGGACTTTTCATATGCTAGAACCTTGACTGACATTTGTGAAAATTGTCCTGTTGAGTTGAGAGGTCAGAGATTTGAATCTTAGGGTCTTGTGAACGACAGGAGAACATTTACTGGTGACCCGCTCATTCCGCGGAGGCAGCATGAACTTGAAAATCCATTGTCACGGCCAAGTCAGGGCACCATTTGTCTCGTGCATCGTGCAGCGCTCCCAGCTTGAGAGCAACATCCAAGTTTCTCTGTCAGTCTTGTGACATTCCTTCCAGCTCTCTCTGTTAAGGAGCCGTCAGAACGGCAACACTCAGCACATGCGGTTGCTATTTGTAGACATACGAATGAACACAAAGCGCGATCTCCCCTCGCATTTCAGAGGAACTGCAGGGGGGATTTTTGACAGGAGGCTGTGGCTCTTCCACTCGCCCAGCAAGGGGGTGGGGGGGGGGGGGGGGGGGGGGGGGGGGGGGGGGGGGGGGGGGGGGGGGGGGGGGG
>JBAJHX010000067.1:12063940-12110429 GCA_037176925.1 Amniataba percoides
AAAGAAAGAAAGAAAGAAAGAAAGAAAGAAAGAAAGAAAGAAAGAAAGAAAGAAAGAAAGAAAGAAAGAAAAAGAAGTGAAACATAAACAGCCATAATTCAGGGCAGAGTGAAACCTTCGTGACAGGTGGAAAGTTGTCACGTGATCACATGTGAGGTTTTCTGATTATCTGTGAAATCAAACTCTGGCGTAAATGATACACTTTGACTGCGTTTGTGAGCAATTTTGTTTTAAAAAGAGACATCAACTCATGAGTTCAGTATGAATTAATCGCTAGTCCGATCAGCTGGGAGTGCACACATAACAGTAGCGCAATCATCACATTGGCTTCAAAAATCCGCAGGGAAGAGCTGCTCCGACATCTTTTGCTCCTCCAAAGTCTTCTGTTAACCCAAGTTCACAGGTTTTCATAAACTCTCCAAACACACTGAGATTTGGTCCAGCCAGCAGCACTGAGAGAAATTACAGCATGACCATATAAGGACATTATGTCTCCTGATCTGCAATCACAAATGGAGCTGTGTGTGTGTGTGTGTGTGTGTGTGTGCTCTCCTACTTTGTGAGCACTGACTTGAGTTTTAGACCTTGAGAGTGAAAGTATTTTTGGACACTGCGGACATTTTTACTCCCCAGGTTTTATTCTAAAAAGATAAGACTGGAGTGTGTAGAGTGTAGCAACTGAGATTGTCATTGTGACTGTCCAGGTCATGGGTTTGGGTTAAGGGGATGCAATATGTTTCACAGGTGTTTGTGAGAAGGCAATCCAAGATGTGTTTGTTATGTTTATTGTTTACATCAAAATATAGGAAATATTAAAAATTGTATACTTTTAGTCAACTTTTGCACTTTTCTAGAGTGAGATAAGGAGAGAGAGTGACAATAGGTGACTGTGTAAATAGAGTATGTTCACATATACATGCATACGCATATGTATGTACACCCAGTATGTAATATATAATAGCATTCTTTTTTTATGACTATTTGAAATTCTGTGCTGCTTTCCCAAATAAGTGTCTGCCTGAGTGCCGAAAAAAGGAATCAATGAAATCGCTTCGATTGATACAATTTCTTCATTTTACGATGTCTGGTGCGCTCATTCCCAACATGTCAGGGTCGTGCTGTAATGTTCCAAAAATGCAACACTTTCTCATCCACTAGAAGGTTTTCTGGATCCTCTGTGCGCACTGCTTCTTAAAGGAGTCCGGGGATGAAACATGGAATGGGTTTGGAGGGAATACAAGAATGAGAGGCCCGGGATAATCGAGAAAGGGTAAAAAAAAGAAAGTGCAAGTGGGGGAGAAAGCAGGTGGGCTGAGCGCTCGCGTCTGACCTGTAAAACTCGCTCCAGGACAGCGGCGGCCTGCGCTGCCAAGTCTCACTCGCTTACACTCTGTGCTGCAGGTGGGACGGGTCACAAATGTGCTCACCCTTAAACTCATGGGGGGAGAGACAGATAGACGGACGAATTGACACAGATACAGAGGCCAGCAGTTTGGAGGTGGAACATCTCTGGAATGTGTCTGCCCCCCGTTGGCCTCCTATTTTAATAGATTTGACAGCTAAGTTCATTTTGATGAGTGGTCTTATCTACAGGAGAGAGGCTTAGAAAGTGGCTATTTGGGTGGCTGTGGCCCCCTGCATACCTAGATCTTTATAAGCTCTCTATAAATTAACCCTCTTGAGGTATTTACTTCCAGGCGAGCTTGTACTTGAGGTCCTGTTGCCCCCATCACAGGTAACTGCTTGAACTCTGTCAGTTTCTATATGTTGCTGAACCAGTGCAGTCAGATTCCTGTTTGTAGCTTTTGGCCAGTGTTTTTTCTGACTTTTTTTGGGTTTGTTGTTGGCTCTCAGGGCCGAATGATTTCGAAACCATTAACACAGCATCCCGTGTCTGCAGATGGATGTCAGTGCAGTCAGTTTTCTCTCTTTGCAATCACCTCAGCAGCAGCTAGAAGCCAGAGGTCAACAACTGGCTTTTCCTTTATGTGTGTTATCATCTCCAAGAAGTTGCAGCTGAGGTTAGGAGGAGGGACAGCAGCGGACGAAAGATGAGGAAAGTCAGGACGAGCAGGAGAGGTTGTTTGCTTTTTTTTTTGCAGGGGGCTTTTTTGGGGGGGCTGGTCTTGTCATTTTAAGGGGTTTCGAGGGGATGTTTGCTCACCCTCTTAATGGCTTAAAAGGACTGGAAGCATCTATCTTTCTCTCCGCGCATTTCAGGGGAGAAAGCCCAAGAGGAATGGACCTATTCGCCCCTGTGACTGATTGCACAAAGTCCAACAGATATGTCTCAGCTCACATGGAAAAATACCATTATTAAAGTAAATATCACAATGGAATTTCCATTACGCTGACATCGAGGGAGGATATACTCCATATTAATAAAATCCCATGAAACCAGTTTACATTTTAATGCACTCATCAAGAGTTCAGGAGTATGGGACTTTGTACTTTTATGGAACTTAAAAAACATAATTCTTTAGGAATACTTGTAGATAAACAGAATATTATTGTCATTGCTCTGTAGGACAATATTATATATACTGCAGGTATATTAATTGCATAGTTTGATAGAACATCCATTATGTTTTATCTGATTTTGTGTGTATATGCATTTGGATATGGACTGTACAAATATACAATATAACTTAATTGCCACAAGACCTGTATGTCTCTAAAGCAAAATACTCTAAAGGAATGTCAGTGTGCCTGTGTTGTAAGAATGTGCAAATAATAGTGTAGATAGAAATAGATCATAAAAATAGATGTTGGGAGACTTTGCACTCAGCCACACACACATGTGCACACGCACACAAATCACCCTCTAAATCATTTACGCTAGCCGCCACTGAGCGTGACCAGTGACAGCGGCCTGTCTGCCAGGCCTCCGTCACGTGGAGCCTGGCACTGGAGTTGACAGCCCGGCCTGAAACATGAGGACCGAATGGACCTGGGGATCTCTGGGGGGCTGGATAGGATCTTTCTGCACCTCCATGTCCCACACATCTGGCCTGCTGCGCTGCTGTTATGGCTTGGGGTGGGAGGGAGGGGAGTTTCGGCGGGGTGATGGAGGTGCAGGGAGGGTAACAGCGGCGTATTCTGGGGCAAGAGATGAGGTCTTTACACATTACAGCACATTGCAGCTGTTGTGCGGTTTCTTGCTTTCTTTCTTTTCTTTTCTTTTTGTTTCTGTGCAGCTTTACTAAAGACTGTGAGGATTAAATGGGCATATAATATGTGGGTTATTTATCTGTCTGAGAAGTATTCTTTGTCGTTATTTATGTGCATGTGTATCCGTTCAGTTGTATCCTCGCTTGTTAATAGTCGTAGAGCCTGTAATCATATGAGCCTGTCAGTGGTCTGTTTGACATAAATTTGGACATTATTCCTTAAGACAAATGCTCTAGTGAGGCTCATTTTGTGCCGTTGCCTGGTAAACAGACACATTTTTGGCATCTCGGGCACATTACTTAATGCAACTTTGGATTTGACATTAAATGTGGCTGCAGTGCACAAAGAAGTATATCCTTTGACTGCTCGTGCAGGGGTAAATGTTGACTTTTCAGTTTAGTTGCCACTCTCGGTCCCTGCCAAATACTTTCCTACAGTTTTAATCATTCCTAATCTTTGTAATATAGCATCAGAGCTACCCCTACTGTTAGCGAGGCCACGTATTTAGTATTTCTATGGCGCTGGGGTCTCTCCAAGCCTGAAAAACAATTGACACAGAGCTTTTTGATCTTACCTCAGGTCCCAAAGTTCCTATTATTACCATTGTTCATTTGCCCTATTTCTGTCTTCTGACTCTTTTTCCCCCCCTCCACAAGCATTTCCCAACAGTTCCAGCTGACCACCGTAATGGAAAGCTCCACACCAAGCCAGGCTGGACTCAACGCACGGTGCAGTCTGCAGCCTAATGGGTCTCATAAGGCTGAATAATGTAAATGTCACCAAGGAGCTTAGACACAGACCACAGACAAAACCAAGAGAGCCGGGGTCTGACTGCGTGTGTGTAGAAGGACTGTATTAGAGCATAAGTGCATAATTCATAGAAATATTGAGACATGCAGGCATGCAATTTTTGATGCCTCCTCCACAAAAATGCATTTCAGCTCATTCATTCCCTGGAATATGAAATAGTAGGTTTATCTCTTTTTTTAACAATAGTAATGCTAATGGTTTCATAACATAAGTAAAACACATTTTTGAGACAGAGAACAGTACGTGTGTGAAAAAAAGGTGTTTTCATTGTTAGTGGCTGACTGGATGTGACTGCCTCACAAGACCAGTGAATGCTTGGTGTGTCTGTGGCGTCTCGATTGATTACAGTCCACTTCCCCTCTCCCACAGCCCCACCAGGTGGCTGCCCAGCTCTCCTCTGTGAACCGGACCCGCTGTGATCCCGCAGCGCACAAACCTGCACTGAGGTCAGTTTAGGGGCTTTCTGGGCTCACTGCAAAAGTTATGGGTCCGTTAGGATGGTTTCGAAAGAACGCAGGGACATGCAAAAAGATCAAAGAGGTGCCTTTAAGCTCCCTGATTTGAAAAAGGACTCCTCAAAATACACAATATGTTGGAGGTCCTTTAAGCTCCTAAACACTGAATTGAAATATTGTTTTGAAAGGAATCCCCAGATTCAAGGTTTTTTTTTTTTTTTTGGGGGGGGTGATGCACGTCAACTTCCTTTGTTGGTCTTGTTTCTCAACTCAGCACGTTAATTCTGTGTGAATGTTTACAAAAATATACGTGGGTGTGCATCTACTTCTTCAAAAGTCAGATTTGTTTAATTAGTTTTTTTGCCCTGCTCATCACAACTGGATATTTGTGTTTTTTGAAGGCTTGGATGATCAGTTTTGTTTCTGCCACACCTTCAACAGCGCTTATCACGACATGCAGCTATACTTAATTTGAATCTAAAATACATTTCACCGGTTACATCCTGTTTTTCTTTTTACTCTCTCTTCAGAGATGATTCCAACATGAGCTCACTCATTTCACAAGTGTGGAAATCTGGGCAAATCGCACAAACGCTCTCTTAAGATGTCACCTCAGGAAAAACAAAGCTTCTTGCCTCTCATTAACTCTTGATTAGCTTCAGCTGGCATAAACATTTCGAAGATAGCTCTTATTTATTTTCATTTCATATGCGCGTTCTTTCTCCTTTCATGACTCGGCCTATGGATCTCCTGTTTCCTGGTAGGATTAGTGTGTTTGCTTTGATGTGGCTTGTGCCCCGCTTAGTGTGTGTGGGCAGACCTCTAACTCCTCTGTGTGTGTGTGTGGCAGGACTGAGGTGAAGGGGTACATGCAAGCCCCCTTTTTACTCTGGCAGTGTTTAGATGTAGTGCGTGACCTAGAGTGCACCATAAACCAGCAGATTCAGGAACAAATACAGCTGTAAAACACCAATCTTGGCAACTAAGGCAAACACTTCTGATCGCAGCTTGCTCATTTGGCCACATCTGCGCGCGTGTGTGTGTCCCATTATGCGGATGTATGTTGTTCATGCGTGTGGTTTTTAACTAGCGACGGTGTGTTCTGCCAAGTACAGGTAGCTGATTTCAGAAACAAAATAAACTCAGGAAGCATTAATAACATCTCTGGCACACATGGGAGCATTGAATGCTTCCAACACTGCAAAAGCCTCCATATGAAATACTAATTCTTCAGGGGGAGAGGTAAACTACAGCAATATCAAGTTCAACGCGCATCAATAATGATTCTTATCAAATGTTTAATTCATAGATGTTGATAAGGACAGTCTTATCAAACTGTCAGTTGGGGTTCAAACGTAAAACACAACTTTAGCTTAACATTGTGTACTATGTATTAGCAAATGAATTCTTCTTTTTCCTACATAGCAATTGTTTTATAGTGTTATTCGAACTCTATTCATATGGAAACAGTGGTTTAAAAAAAATCTTAATTCAAGGCCTCCTTACTCACATATCAGAGCTTTTAAATGCATTGCACAGTATTCCTCAGTAGATGGAGATTGAGATGGAGTTGGAGATGGAGCCATAGAGTTGCGGATAGCTCAGTTGTCATAGTTCATGTGATGACACTTGACCTGTTGAAGAAGAAGTATTGTGGTGAAAAGCAAAACTGCTAAGAGGAGGTCCTTGAGCCGTCACAGTAATAATTGTGGTTAAACCATATTTATTCAATAATAAAAATCTAAAAATACAAATACTGGCAAAACATGGAAAATAAATTCTGCTGGAAATGTGTTTTACTTTGAAAGCCGAAAGTTCAGTCTCTATTTAATGGAAACCGAAGAAGAGGACTTACTTTATACTGGGCTCTCACAGCTCCTGTGCCCATGTTACAGCTCAACAACACACGCACGCTCTGCAAAAACAGCAGCACGACATCCTGCAAGGAAAAAGAAAAACCTCCAATGCCAATGACCTGTAATATTTACCTAGGGTGACTCCTGAATGGCTCGCTCACAGCTATAGAGGGCCCCGCCACAAACCTCAGGGCAAAGGCTCCTGTTTTCATTGCTCCTGATGCAGAACAGATGAGAGTGGCTTTTTTTAAACTTTTCTCAGTTGCTATTGAAGACTGGAACACCCTGCGTACGGTAGCTTTGGTCAAAACGACGCGTTTGTGTGCACAGGGCTGCTTCACGGGAATTTGCCCACACGACGACACGCAGGATGTTAAACGGAGCGTGAGCACACGCTTCGGCGTTAAACAAACACCGTGGGGGTCAAACACTCTTTGTTTGAACAGAGGGTGGGGTATCTCTACAAAGTGTAAACACTTCAAAAGAGAACATCAGTCTATTAGCAGCGTCTCTGATTAGCTGATGAACAAAAGCAATCAAGGCCCGTGTGGTCTCTTGGTGAATATATATATCAATGTCATCTGCGCGGGGGCCTGGGAGTGATTGGCACGTTCATTAAGCACCCTGTTTATAAGCTGAGAAACCCACATGTGAGCTCGGCAGATGATTCCAGGCGGCTCTGCGTGGCTGTTAGTCATCCAGCAGATCATGGAAGTGATTGTAAAAGCTGCTGTGGTCATCATGATGCGGCGGCAGCGTTTTTCCTCGCAGAGACGATATCCAAGCCAGTGCCAAAAGCTCCAACTCAACTTGTCTCTTTGATGATGAGTGCTGAAGTAAAAAAAAAAGTCCTCTTTTTGTGTATTTACATCCTGCAAACCTGATTCTTATTTGGCTGTGTTTAAGTTTGGGGTTTGGTGCCATCATGAGGGCGTATCAGGTACAGAACGGACCAAAAAATTCTGTATTCAGTGATTGTGCTGAAGGAGCAACTTGTAGGAAGCGGACCAAATGTGCGCTGCACGTGATAGACTGCTCATAAGCTAAAAATGTGAAAAACAATGATCTCTGATTTGTTTTGCGGAGAAAGTGTCTGCGTGAGACTTGCCCTACATTTGCGTGAGTCTTAACATGATTCATAAAATAATGAACAGGTGAGTCGGCACTTTAACCACTGACTAAGGAATAACATCCCCTGATTCCAGTAACTAGCCATCCCTCGGCCAAACTCACTCCTCACGCGGTTTCTGACTAACCCGACATCAAAAACTTTCTCTGCCACTTTCTACAGCCATGACATTTAACAAAAAAAGAACAAAAAAAAAGCACTTACCTCCTCTGTGCTTCACACTGCTGACGCTGCATTTTCCATAGCAGCAATGGGTGGTCACACACAACTGGATGTGCAAGTGTGGTCCCTTACCATTACTGTGCGTTCATGCTATTCCCAATGTTTTCCCCCCAAGTGTTAATTTACATAAAGTTTCTCACAAATGGATAGTTCCCTGTGATGATTCAAAGTGTATATGCAATAAAATAAATCCATATGCACTCACAAGAAAAAGCACACTGGACTGAGAATAAAAGGAACTATGAATTATGGGCCTTAGTTCGAAGTTGGAAGTGACCCACCTATACAGCTCTGATACTTTGATTAAAAATGCAGCTGTTTTCATAGCATTATTTTTCATCTTATCATCCTGTTGTAAGGACGATTTTCAAGTTAAGTTATTTAACATACTGGCCTGCAGCTATGTTTTCTCCTTTTTTGGGTAAATCTATGATATTTCCATCACCATCAAAGTAAATACTGTGATTTATTTTAATTTCACTGGTTGCAACTTAGAGCCCAATAAGCAATGTAAGTGACTACTGTTGATTATTTCTTTAACCAAGGAATATATGAATGTTATTATCCGTGTTTCCATACTTATCCATATCCTCAAGTATTGTCATCTGCCCGCTCATGTGTAAAACAAGTGGAACTAATATAACTCGCATGTCTAGCAGAAGTCAGTAAATCCACTCAATCAAATAAATCAGGAGTCACTGCACAATAAAAGTGAATCATAATCATAATTTGAAGACATGAATGGTAACTGGCTGATCTGGAGAGGGAGTGCAACTGCTGTAGGCTATAATCTGGGTGGACAGCATTGTATACACACACATCTGCAGTAGCAGCAGCTGCGGCTAATTATGTTGCATGTGATCGTATTGTTAACATGTTTGCAAGCTGTGGGACATTTATCTTCTTTTTTTTTTTAAAGTTATTTAGAAAAGGAGAAGAAACTGCACAAAACACCACGCCATGTTCACTGGGAAAGGTAGTGAGGCTGACTGGCACCAAAAAACACACCGACAGCTGGAAAATTCGTTCTGTATTCAAGCACACTTCCATTAGCAAAACATTCCCATATGGCACGTCACACCCCTTCCAAAAAATACCATGAGAGTTTCTTTTGGCTCCGCACTTCTTTCAGCGTCCAATCTACTCATTAATAAAACGTTCACTCTTTTCCTTTGCTTTCACTTCCCACCTCCTTCCTCAGACTCTGACTGACTGCAGAAGCGGTTTGAATCTCCTCGGCCCGTCAGTGTTTGTAGGATCCCGTCCAGCACTGTTAACATTGTTCATAGAGGCTCATTCATAGCTCACATACTTGAGTGTAAGAAGTACAGTGTGTGCTTTATGTGGCTGTGTTACGCTCAAACATGCGTTGTGTTTCGTTTATTGAACGGTCACGGAGAGGCTGAATCACACTGCGATGATGCCCAGGACTAATCACTTGGTTTGACTGTGGCTTTTAATCCTTTAGCGTCTGTAAAACCATTTTTAATGCACCGTTCTCTGACATGAGATCCATATTGTGACCACATGAGAGGTTATGTGTATTGATAGCCTAATAGCTGTTACCATCCTTTTATTTATGACCAAAACAGTGTGACAATGGATTTGAATTATTCATTGGATATCAGTGTGTTCTTGACCTCAAAAGTACAGAGAGACTGATACTACTATATTGTTTTTAATACATTAGACTCCTGGTGAGGCACAATTGATTCAGAGTGGATCATCTTGGTTAAATACAGTATATTGAGTTGTCTTTGCAAATGAAAAAAAAATGTATTTGGATCTGTAGGAGCAGTGATAAAGGCCACACAGGATTTTTATGGAAATGCTCAGCACACTGAAGGAAAAGTCTGAAGACAGCAGTGACACAGCCCCTCAGTGGCTGTCACACTAAAACGTACCCACAGAGGGCAGTATTGTAGCTATGCTGTGTTTTCACCACAGTCAGATATGGAAGTTGAAAGCAAGATGAGGAAGGTAACAAATAGGCAACTTAAAAATCCCCTACAGGCTTGCAGTACAGTGGAGCGAAGAGAAAAAAAGAACATAAGGAAGCAAAAGCATTTCTCTTGGACACACACTCCCATCTCATTTGCTGTCTGATTGTATCGGCTACTGTATGTTAATGGCAGCCTGACTGTTTGGGTTAAGATGAGGTGTTCTCATGTTTGTTCACACACAATAGGTATTCTCTTTTTCACACTAACTAATCATCCTTTATCTGAGGGGAGGGGACGGTTAGGCTATTTGATTTGGCAACATGCATTTAGGACTTTTCAAGAAAGTCTTCAATTATACTGTTGCACTTTGGAAACTAACATTAGATATAAAAAATAATTAAAAAAAAAAGTTTCTGAATAATACTACAACCACGTCACCTTAGGGACTGCAAATATTTGCAACTACATACTGAACATTCCTTCATCTTTCACAGATAAAGAACTTGCCCTTAGCATGCTGATAGTGTCTTTTCTCATTTAAAAATGCTCAGCTTGCATTGCATTTATGTATGTGATGATTTTAAATATGTTACTGTAAGTTACAGAACTGATCATTGTGCCCAAATTACACCATTTGAATTCACAGTTTCAGCCACAGGGGGCAGGGTTTCATGGAATAATACAGACCTTTGGATCCACAGAGATCGTAAAGCCCAGCATTTCTAGGGGCTTCGTTATAAAAAGCACGTCTAACTCACACTTACCTGAGTTAATGTACAGCCATCAGCTGCAGGCAGAAACCTGCACATCACCTGCAGGATGCTCTCAAAGATGGGCTGCAGCTGAGTGGAGGAAAAATAAAGAACTCTCACTTCGTTCCGATTCCAGGGTGCAATTCCGAAACGTGATGAGAAAATGTGTCCAAATCTTGCTGTCTACTTTTTATATTTTAGTCATCTATTTATTTGATTATAGAATATTGAAAGTTTGAAAGCACAAGTTTGATGATGACAATATTTTGCACTATAACGTGAAACAATGCAAAAATGACTAAATGACCCCTGTTGTTATGAGTTGCTGGAGCCAGAAGTGTTTACATATTTATAAATATAAACAAGGGCAGGACACAGGGGACATGTTTCCTGTAGCCTACTTTTTAAGTAGTTGTTTCTCACCACATTTCACTGTCCAGGAGGAGCAAAACAAATATACCATCAAATATTACCTTAAAGTAAAAATAGTCTAACTTTCTTTTTAAAACGCATCTGTGTGAAATTTCTGCCTACGAACACTTGTATTTTATAATATTCTTATAATAGAAACGTATTTGAAGATATATTCAATATGATTTAATATGTATTTGCATGTGCACATGGTAGTTTAGTGTTAATATTTACCTTGTTGAGCTGTTATCCTTGTTTTAAAGATTTCTGTGTAAGAGTGACATAAAGTCTGGATTAAAATATTTTAACTGTGTACACATACCTGGTGATATTTTGATATTCATATAATGGCAGTATGAGGACAATCTTGGACTAATTTAAGCTCTGAAACCAATATTTTGCCAGTGAATATATGCAATAGGCCTATATTAATATTTTTCTAAACTACTAATACTTAAATTATAAGTACCTTTTAAAACATAGAAACCAAAGATGATTTAATGGTACAGGTTTAGTTTATTTTTTCCTCCCTCCCACCGAGTGATCCATCTTCCCGTGAATAGACGCTCTTTGACGGGAGCGCGTCAGTAAAATGAATTCTTCGGTGTCGTCAGTTCCGTAACGCGTCTCTCCTGCTTCATTAAAAAAAAAAAAGCACAGGCGATTATTTACGGAGAGTTAGAGGACGGGCGCAGGTAGAGCAGGACTTTTACCCGGCGATGTCATTAAAATCCTCCTAAACCACAGCCCCTCGTTGTTTCCCCCCGGGCGGGTTTTGCCTCTCGGACCCGCTGCAGACGCATCAGTCTCCTCCAAGCGGCGCATGAACCGAAATGCACCGCTGTTAGCTGCTCGTTAGCTCGACCGCTAGCCTGGCGAACAGCCCTGCTATTTCTTTTTCTATTTTATTTTACTTTATCTTAACGACGGGACCAAGCACACACCGTAAGTAAAAAAAAAAGTTATTTTTTTCTTTCTAATTAACATTTCTGAGTTAGCCTGTGTTAACCAGCCAGCTCTGCTCTGTGCTTGTTTACCATGTTTTAACCAGCTTCCTCCAAGCAGCTGCATGTGTGGACCAGAAGCAGGCCCAGCTCACGTACAGCCTGATAAAACCTGCCTCGTTATGTTGCACATTTACTCTAAGTAGCGTTTATGTTGTGTTGTTTCTCCGGCCTGAATGGACCCATACTGTGTTGTGCACATTGATCCCAGCGGGGGCCTGCAGACAACCTCTACCTGCTGGAGAGAGAGAGAGAGAGAGAGAGAGAGAGACTCTGTGCACCTGTGCTGTGCACCTGTCATGGCTCCCATGGCTTTATAAAAACTGAGCAATTCATCTCTCTATTGCTTTTTTTGCTTTATTTTACATTGATAGGAATGATGTTTCATAAATCACATTGTTCTTGATTTTTTTTTTTTTTTGCAGTCAGTGATGTTAAATGGAAACTTCAAGTTGTTGCACAAGCTGCCATATTCCTAATAATAGACTGATATTTAAGTCTGAGCTCACTGTGTTGCTTTTTCACATTGATTCAGCTTCGCTCCGGTGAGTCGACTGAGAGATGAAACACATTGGAGGGTCGAGGCGCTTACTGGAGGCAGAGATCGGGGCCTGTTTCAGATGCAGATGTGATGCAAAGCAGCTGACTTGCCTGCTCAGTCTACGCAGCTTTGGTCTCTGATTACAGAGGGAAAGCTTAGCCTAGTGCCTCTTACTGCAAGTGCACCGTCTCGTTTCAGCAAGCGAGACTTTTCTGTGGATTTCCCACACATACACATGGCATTACAGTTTAAATCAGTCTATATTTAGTGAGCAAAGCTGAGGTGCAGTAAGGAGTGTTTCTTCCCGAGGAGTTTATCTCTGTGGGGTGTTGTTGGGCAAGAGAGACATGACCTCTGATGCCCTAAAGTCAACAGAGATGTGTCATTCCCCAGAGAGCAGACTGGGCATGGCCGAGTGTGCATTTATGGTGGAAAAGCCCTCTTAGGCGAGGTCAGAGTAAATGTAAACAAGCGGTAGTCGTACCTCCCTTCAAAGAGCAGCTGTAATGTTTGGTGCCAGCGAGTGATCTGACTGTCACAAAGCTGCCACATAGTTATGGCAAAGTCAAAGTGAGCCACGTGGTAGAAGGTCTCACAAGGACACCTAAGCTAACTAATTCAATTTTTTGTTCTTTTGTAACTTGAATCATACACATTTACCCTCATTATATTCTGCACGGCATCACAGCATTCGCAAGTTCTTTGATTCGTGTTCAAGCAGTGACTTATATGTCCAAGTCTGCAAACAGAAGACATTTTTAGCCTTACTTTTACTTAGTAGCAGCTGATTGTTCACCCTCTGAATAAAATCAACATACATTGCTTCCGGCTACAGTTTCCAGGCGTCTTTTTCTGTTGGCCTAAGGAACAAAAAAGCCAGAAAACACCCACAAGTGCATAATGAATCACCCACTGTACTACTGCCTTTTGTATGTAACTGCCTTTGTGGCGCCGCTGTACATGCTGGAGTCTGTCCACGTGTGACGTTTACCTGCTCAGCAACACCCCTCTCTGCAATGTGAAAACTCTTCTATCACCCTTAATTAACACACACACACACACACACACACACACACACACACACACACACACAAATAACACAGTACCATGGATCCCCCACCAGTGTTTGTGGGAGTGAATTCATCAAGCTGTGAATTCATTATTCCCATCCAAGCCAAAAATAGGAGCTACATTACTGTTTGTCCTGCATTTTTATTGATTTACTTTCTTTCTGAAAATGTTATTAGGCGCATATGATCACACAACTTCAGTGTGGGACTTTGTATAGCAGGCCAAATCGGTTCGCCCTATTAGACTGACTAGACAATGTTAATGTAAGCATTTTGCCATCTCCCCTCTAGTCTGGGTTTTCTCGGGCGCTAAAATACAGTCCTGTAATTGAGCTGCGCAGTAGAGTGGCCACTTCAACGAGACGGCTCATTGTAGTGGCGGCTCCCGTGCACGGGGCTTTCAAAGGTGTGTTGTTTTTATGCCGAGCGGCAGCCTTGCTCTTTGAAAACCACCCCCTCGCTTGTTTGTGGCAATTATTTTCCCATCTGCGTAATGATTTGGCTGTTTGGACCGCGCTCTTTGGTCTCTCCTCTTCAAAGCAACGTTTAGGCCTTGCTGTTTTTCCATCTCTGCCTTTTTCACTTTATTTACATTTGTACAGTAGTTTGGTGTACCCACACTTTCCTCTGTCCCCCTCTCGCTCTCTCTCTCTCTTTCTGTCTCACTCCTAGGCGTAGTGCATTATGACCGACAGCATTATGAGTAAAGCTGCCACAATGGAGATTCCTATCAACAGTAATGGTGACACAGGGACACTACCAGAAGACGACAGCCTTGAACAGGTGGGTCGCAGACACTCTGCTGTGTGTTAACGTTCAGAGGCCGGCCTGTGGTGTTGTTTCTGTTGGTCTTTATTTAAGGTGGGTATTACATGCTGACACAGATGTGCAAACTGTCAGTATTTACACACTCGTGATCCCAAAATGACAAACGCACTTAAACCCAAACTGCAGCAAATGGACGACAGTACAGAGTTGTTTATTTTAACAGTTATTTATTTTTAAGCAATTAAGTTGTTTTTTTATTATATAAATGAAAATCTCACATACCTCTAGACGATTGTTCACCTTTCACAGCTGGTTTAATAATTTAAAGACAAAATGTTATACATTTGTTAATAGTTGTTGAAGTATTTTGTTATTGTCAGTGTTAGTATACGTTTAACAGTAGGCTTGCAGTTTTTGCCATGTCATACTTTATTGTGAGATTTTTTTTTTTTTCTCCTTAGTTTTTCTCCCCAGGAAATTATAGCAGTTGCCTTAACTTGATGATGTATTCAGTGATACAGCGCTACCTTTGAGGGTCATATCATTCACAGTCATGAAGAAAATGAAATTTACATAGATATGCCAGCTGAGTTCATTTGCGGTGCTCCCGTTGGTTTACCACGTTGTGACGGATAAATGAGTGCCTTTAGTCGCTGGAGTTGACATTGTGGTTACGGGCATTGTTCTCAGCTATCACGAGATTAGCTGAGCGAGCTGGCTCTTAATACCATTCACACTATAGTACCACTCTGCGGTAATACATGCAGTACAATTTAGGACTCATTCTTCTTAGTAAATCCAGTTTGTCACTCCTAAATATGGCCAGTCAGTTACTATTAGTCTCGTGCTTTGACCCAGCTGCTCAGATCAGGCTGATTATTCAGAAGCTGTGTCCAGTATCTAGTTGTGAACTCAAATATTGTTCTTTGCCTGGGTATTATTGCATTTGTACTGCCTATCTTCCACTGCCAGAAGTCCTCGGGTCTGCTCAGTTACAACTGCAGAGAGAGATCCTTTTGGGAAATCAGGTGTTGGACACCAGCTGTCTCCTTGGGAACCAGTTGTTCCCATTAACGCCTCATGTGGCCTCATGTTCAGAGTTGCAGACACATTTCAGGTGTATTTTTGTCAACCTGAACGCTGTGCTTTTAACGGAAAAGTCTCAAATGTAGTTGTTGAGCTCCAGGTGGGGGCTGGTCATTTACAATCTCATTTAAAGGACACGTTATTGTAGCACAATGGTGGAACACGAACGTTTTGTTTCCATCATATTCAAGAGTGTCTTGGTTTGAGTCGGTTAGGAGTAAGGATCGAGTTACAGTGTGAGTTGCGTCTCAAGGCACGCCTTGTTGGACAAACAGATGGAAGATCCTGGAGGCACAGGCAGTTAATTGTGTTATTTGCTCAACAAACTGTGAGTGGCTACACTCCAGTTCTAAAAGAAAACCTTACCTGCTCATGAAACTTGCAAGTATTCAACCATTTGTTGTGGCTACCTCACTTAAATGTGTTCATGTATGAGAAGTGTTTGGCTGCACTGTTTAGTGCTGGATATTAACCAGTTGTCATAGCAACTCCACAATTAATCTGAAGCTGGCTGCGCTTTGTCCTTGGGTGAAAGCCCTCTGAAATCAGATTGGTATCTGCTGTGCAGCGCTTTGAGTTAAAGCTGCAGCAGCCTGTATTGCTCATGCCTGTAGAGATGAAGACCGGCAGGTTAAGGAAGAGCAGAAGTCTGGTTTCTGATGTTGTAGCATCGCAATTGTGTCAGAACAGGGTCGGTGACTGGCAGCTTGAGAGTGACAGATACGGGACTGTCTGCCAGTAGCATCCTGGCAAAAGCATCAGATGCATCACAGTCGCTCACTGTTGTTTATTCAACACATTTTAAGCATTTTAAGATGCTTATACTGTTGAACACAGTTTCTCATAGGCGATTACTTGTGCTGTTAATTTGGAGATAACCCAGTTAGATCAGCACTAATTTCGGAAAATAGTGGATTGTGGCATTTTAAATCAGAGCCTCTCCTATCAGCCTATATCTACCATGCTATAGAAATTCATTTTTGGTACAACATCTTTACATAAACAGCGACGACATTTTCATAAACCTCAGTGTTAAGAAATAACAAGCAGATTACTGTCGAATGACTTAAAGTTGCTGTAGTTTGCTTTTTATCTCAGCGAACAGGCACTGTGTCAACAAAGTGTCCAGGGAGGGATCAGTGTCTGCGTCAGCCTTCTCCCACATTGAACAGATGCCATGCCACGAGGCAGATCTCTAAATGAAGAGATTCACAACGTGAGGAGGGGAAAATGTAGTTGAAGAGGCTCCACTTAGTTTTCACCGCTTTTTTTGGTCGTTGGTTCAGTGTCTGTGTAGTTAACTTATCCACAAAGGAGTAAAAGGTACAATTTACTCCTGACACAACTCAAAATACATTTTTAAAAAACAGAATTGTCTTTTCTGCCAATCAAAGTGTGCTGCTCGGAGTTTGAGCACTCAAATTTGGTGTTTGTGCGGACGTTTGTGTGTGTTTGGTTTTTTTTTCTTTCCCTCTGTAATGTAAATGTCACTTTTAACGTCTTTAACTGTCTTGTAAATGATTATCTTCATTTTTGCATTATTGTATTAGAATCAGTATTTTCATTTGTCCAGACAGTGATGGAATAATATCACGGCACGCAGCACATTATATAGCGAGTCCGAGAAACACATGTCAACTTAGTACGCTAGATGATCCGCTTGAAACTTTAACATCAAACCAGCCAAATGCTGAATCCTGACCTGACCTGCTGTGATATCAGTCATCACTGCTCTCCATCCTACATCCCTGCTGTTTGTGGACGTGAAGATGATTGTTTTCTGGGGTTTCTTTTACATCGTTCTATCTTGTTTCATGATTTTAGTCATGGATTTTTCTTTTGTCTCTTTTCCTTTTCTATTTGTTTTCTCTTTTTCGTTGTTGTCGTTGTTCCTGTGTTTGTCGATTTCCCCCCCCTTCCCCCCGCCCCTTCCTCCATCTCTGTGCAGGCTGCAAAACTGCAGTGGAGCTTAGATGAGAAGGTAGGGAGCTCCAGAGGCACCAGGGTGAGCAGGCCATTTGTGCATTTGTGTGTGTATATCTGTGTGTGTGTGTGTATATTTGTTGATGTTGGTGTGTAGTACTGCTCAGTGGTTTGACTTCTTGCGGCATTAAATTGCCTCGCATCACTACTTTGGTTTATTGCACAAAATATCAGACAGTTCTTCTTTTTTTCTTTTGGTTTTGTTTTGTTGGCAAACCACTGTGCAACTTAAATTGTGCTGCCTGTTAAACGTGGCTCCTACTAACTCTAGATTAGAGGGAGTCTCTCAGTCATTGCACCTTTTGAGAGACATTCTGTCAAATCTATGTGTAGCATTAACAAAATAGCTTCAGCTAACAGACAGATCACAACATGACAACATCTTTTTCCTTTTAAGTATTAGATTCAAAGTCATCGAGCCTGTGCTGAACTAATATAGTGTAGATTCTGTGTGCACTTGGGTGGTGTATGAGTGTGATTCCTTCCATTTAGCAGGTTTTAGTTTATAAAATAAACATGGTGTCATACTAATAATCATCATATCATATATTTTTGCCGTGAGATTTGAATTGGCTGCGCTTGTTCTGGATTGATGTTTTGTTTTGTTTTGTTTTTTTGGTCATAATGAGAACTAATAGTTGTGCCTCTGCAAGAAAGTCCAGAGAGCTGTCCCTTACTACACCAAATACATTTTTCCTTATTGAATGCTGTTTGACCTCCAGCAGCGCAGATGCCAGCAGTTGTGTGTCCGCTTCCTTTTCATCATATCTTTGTGTTTGCTTACAAAAATGAAACGCCCGCCCCCTGCCTTCTTAGAGCTTAGAGTTTCCTTCTCACAGTCTTAATGTGAGAGTCTAAGACCAGAGTTTCAGGAAGTGTCCCGTATATTATGTTCCCATTTGCATTTCGCAATGGAAGATACGTGTCCTTACCCAGAATTCAGTCAACATGCAGTGTTTATCAGCACATGGAATCAGAGGCCTGCTAACAGCGCAGGCAGATGTTGAATTTAAACGTGTGCTGTGGGAACTGAAGCTCACATACGCCTTGCCAAAGCGGGAAGCCTGTTCAGCTCCAGATTTTCCTTTTTCATAAATCCCTCCCAACTGTTTTCTTTCTTTACTAGCTGATACTTGAGCAGGAAGGCATAGAAAAAGAAAACAGCAAGTTAAATTAGGGAAAACACACGTGACAGATCGGGCGGCTCATAGCGCACATCCCCTCATGATCCAGAGCTTTACGTAAGCCTGTGATTATTTTGGAAGGAGAAAATAGTTTACTTAAGTATTTCCTGTGGCGAAGATCACTGAAGTCACTGCTTGGGTTAGACTATAAATCTGTCACATCTCTTCCTCCATCATAGCAGGAAATTCAGCTTGAGTCATTAGTAAGGATGATTACCGACTTTTCGTAGTTAGACACTGCCAGAGGACTGTGTGTGCTGACTAACCTTCCTTAACATAGTAGTGTTTGTCCCCCTCTAGTGAATAAACCTTTAACCTACATTGTCTACAATGTCTGACTTTTAACACTCAAGTCATAATCTCCTGTCTGCATATCCCTGCCCAAAACCCTCCATCCTCCCCTTTGTTCTTGTTTTCTTTCTTTTCTTTTTTTTTTTTTATCTCCGCACTTAAACTTTGCAGGACCTACAGCAGGTGATGGTATCGGGTCCCAATCTCAACGAGACTAGCATTGTATCTGGTGGTTATGGAGGAACAGCAGAGGGGATCATCCCCACCAGCTCAATCAAAGGTAGAGTCCTCCTTCACTCTTTGTCACTTTCACTATTTCTCTTCCTCCATCTGATCATTCTTCCCGCAAGATCAGGCTGCAATTAATCTGCTGTAATTGGTGGTCAATTGGTGCTGATTCAGCTGTAGTTTAGCCCTCCTATTGCATCTGAAGTTTTTTTAAAACCCTTTAAAGTTTGTTATTCAATCATGTGCAACTGGCCTCGTACAAAAACACTTCAACCTGTTATATCAGTGAAATGCATTGGCCAGTTAAATATGTGCTGGGGCACATTCCTCCAAAATCACATTTGTGAATGCAGTATTTGTACTGGTCACATATAAATCATCACCTGTACCTAGAAAAGCACTCTCACCGAAGCAATATATTGTTTTAATGGTCTAGTGGCAGTGTGACACCTTCAGAAATATAGTGTAATGCTGTAGCTGTACTGTAATACTACAAAAAGACAAGTTCATTATCAAACATGTCAGTGTTGAAAATAGTTTGACACAATCATTCCATATATAAACCCCACTAATCATCATGTATCTTCTAGCTCATAAACCTAAATAGATGTTACATGTTGCATGATACTGAAGGTCCACTAAGGCAATAATATAATTTTCTAGTACACAGCATTGAAGTACAGCTATAACTACAGGGTCAAAGGGAAGTGAGTATATCTTTCCACGTAATTTGATAATAATATTTCTGCATCTTTGTCTCCCTCAGGCCCTGCTGTGCGCTACAATGCAGAGTTTAACAAAAGGATCCCAGTTACAGGATTAGGTGGCTCATTAGATCTAATTATTATTAACAATTGAGAGCTTACTTCCAAAATGTGATGGAATCATTTTTGGGGGTGTTTATTGCGTCCAGCACACCATAAATCTGTAAATACTTTTCGTTAGTAGGCAAGAACTTTTCTGTTAACTGTAATACACATTTATACATATATTTCTGACATGATTGCTATCTCATTTTGGAAAGATGCTTTTTGCAGTGAGCTTGATTGATCGATTAGTTTCTTTCGAGATAGTTGGGAACCAGCTCCTCTGTTGCTTTTGTCACGTTTTCTCTTCAGCGGTGGAAAGAAGGGCAGTACACTCGTTTCTGCCTGCTGCTCTTCCTGAACATTGTGGCTTTAACTTTTCTTTCACAAATGAGTCCTGTATTCTCTGGCTGGTTTCTGTTGCAGTTTTAAGCTCACGCAAGGGGTCTTTGCTTTTTGTTTTTCCCAGAATAACTCACTAAACCGATTTATGAAATAATTTTCGTGTCTACCATGTTATGTGCTTTGAAAATTGATGGCAAAAGTAACATTTTCAGTCTTCATAAATAGTTTTTTATATGATTTTTAATGAAAGGCTGATGAAGTGTTGCACTATTTAGTACTGCTGCAATTAAGCAGCCCCCCTCTTCATCATCACTCATTTGTCGGCATTATTCAATGAGTGTCATGCACAAAATGTTGTCTTTTCATCTTTGTGCTTGTCTGTCTTTGTCCTCCACATCCTTTTCACCATTTCCTCCTACATCTTCCTCATCCTCATCTTCTCTCTTTTGTTGTCCCAGCTCCTCCCCACAGTCTTCCTCCTACGTTATCATTCCATTTATGGCACGCTGACTCAACTTCAATACCTACTTCATGTTTAAACCCTAAATATCAGTTTCAGTCCTGATCCTGGGGAAAAAATATTCCCATCATTTGAAAAATCCCAATGAAAACTCCCCTCCCGCACCCAACTGTGATTTCTACTCCCTTCAGCGTCCCTGCTGTCAAGTGTTGTCACAATTCAATAAAATGATTATGAACATGGTTTTCTCAGCATTTTCAGTATTTTTTCAAAGTTTAATTATCAGCATTTCCCTACTATTTACTCACTCATTAACTCTGTCTCACTCCTGTGCATGTTTTACAAAGGTTTGAGGGCTGTTGGTGATGGGACTTGGGTTGGAAAACAGACTTCAGATACTATCCTCTGTTTTTTCTTCATAAATTCACAGTTTTAATACACAAGTAGTCTCAATTCTCTCTTTGATCTTTTCTTTGCTGGGCGTCTTATTGTGCACCTGGAAGTGCCTGTTTTGCTCGTGTTTGTTGTTTACCATGCTCGTGTGTTTCCACATTCAGGTTCCAACATGCACCACAGCAGCAGCAGCTCATCGATGATGGCAGAGGAAACAACTCGCGGCGTGGCTGTGGAAAAACTAGAAACGGTGAAGAAGTGGGGTCTCAACACTTACAAGGTATCTGAGGCTCTGTAATATTGATGCATATACAGTTGGATACAGTCGCTGAAAGAAATTGCGTTGTCTTACCAATTTCTCTGTGTTTCTTCTTTTATTGTTTTAGTGTACAAAGCAAATGATCTCTGAGCGCTTCGGTCGGGGTTCTCGGACTGTGGACTTGGAGCTGGAGGCTCAGATTGAGGTGCTGAGAGACACCAAGAGGAAATATGAAAATGTGCTGCGACTGGCCAGAGCGCTGACCAACCACTTCTACAACATGGTACAGACGCAGCACGCGCTGGGCGACACCTTTGCTGACCTCAGTCAGAAATCTCCAGAGCTGCGGGTGAGCCCTGTTCATGTAGCCTTCTCTTAGATATTGTTATTGATCTCCCACTTAAAAGATGCGTAGCACTACAAAAGGTCTACATAGACAACATTTAAAGGCATTATTACCAATCATGTTCTGTTGTATGCATTAATGCCTTGTTTGTCTTTTCAGGATGAGTTTGGCTATAATGCCGAGACTCAGAAGTTGCTGTGTAAGAACGGAGAGACTCTACTTGGTGCCATTAACTTCTTTGTGTCCAGCATCAACACACTGGTCAACAAAACCATGGAGGACACCCTGATGACAATCAAGATGTATGAAAATGCCAGGTGAGGACAGTATATTAGTTTTTCTTTTCATCTGATCTGAGTGACTGGATTGTGACCCTTTCTTAAGGGATGATCAGCAAAGAGATAGAGACTAAATGTAAACACAGAAACAAACCATTTATAAGAAAATTTTAGTATATTCACCTGAGACTAAACCACAGTTCAACAATCATACAAAATTCATTAATAAAGTGACAACACATAGAATCTCTCAAACAAATAGAAAAAATCATTTAAGTGTAAAGAACAGACAGATTGTATTCAGGCAGTGTTGGAGTGCTTTGTACGTCCCAACATTACCACATTCATTAAATAAAATATAAGTCAAGTCTGTTTCCATCTCTACTGGCTAAGATGAGTATTTGATGCCCACACTGCATGCTGCTTTGTGAGCAGCTGTTATTTAGAAGTTTACCATAATCATTCAGTCCAATTCTTTGAAATGTACCTTCTATATAAATCTACCTTTTTCTTAAAGTGCCTGTTCTTTAATTTAAACTTTTTGTCTTCAGCAATTATTATTTAGGGCTAAATAATTTGGCATAATAATTTGTTCAAATACTGCTAAATTCTGATTGGTGCAAAGAAACACACGAACGAAAAGACAAAACTAAGACAGAAATCTGTCATGCGAGATAACCCAAAAGGTTTGTAGGGTCTTTTAAAACTGTGTTTTCTTTACTCTTTTTATGAACAGACTGGAGTTTGATGCCTACCGATCAGACTTGGAGGAACTGAGTATGGGCCCGAGGGATGCTGTAGCCATGGCACGCATAGAGGCCGCTCAGCAGCAGTACCAAATCCAGAAAGACAAGTATGAACGCCTCCGCTCAGACGTCACAATTAAACTCAAGTTCCTGGAAGAGAATAAGGTCAGTGGGCTCGGGAGGCGTGCATTATTATCACCATCATCATTATCCTCAGCCTTCAAAGTGGAAAAAAGTCTGCGTTCTGGTTTGACTCAGTGTGGTTCCTTTATGATAATATGCACACTTATTTCTCTCCCATTAGGTGAAGGTGATGCACAAGCAACTCCTCCTCTTCCACAACGCCATCTCGGCGTACTTTGCTGGCAACCAGCAGCAGCTGGAGCAGACGCTGAAGCAGTTCAACATAAAGTTGAGGCCCCCGGGGGCCGACAAGCCTTCCTGGTTAGAGGAGCAGTGAGAGAGGTCCGCTGGACCTCCTGCAGCTTCTTCCTCTACCACCTCCACCTGATACCTGTTGAAACCCCCTAATTACAGAGGACCACTACAGAGGGAAACACACACAGATCTTGGGGTGGATGAAGATATGAGTTCAGCTTGGACAGATGAGGGAGGATTGGACAGATAATTTGCAGGGTATTATTGATGAATGGGCTAAACACAGCAGGAAACCAAGTGGCCAGTTTCATGAACAGTCTGGGGGCTTTTAGTGCCTCTTCCCAACTTCCTTTTTTTTCACTCTGACCTTCTCTTTGTGCTTCGTTCCCAGAGAAACTGTTCACCCCTCAGCTTCCCTCTCTCATATTTGACCTAACCACCTTCTATCTCAACACTATTTTGCCGTGTGAGCTCGTGTTAGTCATGTTCATGGCCGATATTGTACTCCTCAAATGCTCCAAGTTGAACTTCAACCCCACGCCATCTTATTAACACAGACAGATGAGAAAAGGAAAAAACAGTAAATAAAACCATTCCAAAATGCTCTGTCATCAAAACTCTTCCAGACCTTATCACTATCCTAGCGTGCCTCCTTATACTGTATATGAGCTAATGTGCTATTGAGTGCGTGGCCTCGAGGAAGGAAAAAATTACAAATGAAGGGGCTTTTTGTGGTACACTGGAACAGAATGTCCAGACATTTTCAGATCAATGTACATTTCAAATTAAGTACTGTTTCACTTTTGAAATAAATATTATATAATTGTTTGTAGCTTAAAGAAAACGCAATGTTGCATTTAGTTTAGTTTTTCCTTAATTTGTAATTTTTTTTATTTAGTAATAATTTCAGTTCTCGTCAGCTTTATGTCCTGTGCTTCGGTATGAAACACAGTTTACCGTTTGGTCAATGTGTGCTGGTATCTTAGACTGCAGGTACTGCAGTGTTTAGCCTGTAATTATCAGAATTGCTACAGATTTTAATTGTAACCAGAAAAAATCTTTGACTTCGACTCGATTATGCAACAATCATTTAAAGAACACTGCCACAGCCTCCCAAAGTTAGTCTGGTTTGTTAGTCCATTTACCCAAAGAGAGCTGAGAGATGCTTACGGGATGATGACCCCTACTACGTGTTCATGGGTTGTTTCATCGACATTGTTTAGGTCAGTCTCACTGTGGACTGGGGAGCCTTTGAGGGACAGTTGACTTGTGTAAGACGGTTTTGTCAGTAAGTTAAAATCCAGCAAAACTTGAATGGATTGACTCCATTATCAAACTGCTTTTTTGTCTTTTTTCTTTTTTAAAGGAATTCATTTAGCTTGTTATCGCATTGATACACTGCAATGTGTTTTTGTCTTAAGGTAAAGAGGGGCATGCCATTGACATCATTGATCATATCTTTCAGCCCTCCTACAGCAGAATATATTTGTCTATGGTTACCTTTCTTCACACTGAAGATTACTGTAGCTGTCTAATATTACTAATCCTAATATGAAATCTTGTAAAATAGTGTTTGGGGAACAGTATAACACTAATGAGTCATCTTTTGTTTTATATCCTTTAACTGAAATGTCTTCTTGGTATAATGGTAGTAAACAATCATCCACTTTTGACAATTAAGAGAAGGTGTCACCACAAAATATCGGCATGGTACTGCATATGTAAAGTTGAATTGTTACCACTGTATTTATTATGTTGATAGTGTGTGTGTGTGTGTTTGGTAATCTGTTGGAATCAACACATTGTACACCAAAACTTCTGGTTTGTGCAAATGACTCAATTTACGAGTATGACATTCATGGCATTATGCAGATTATACACTAACATGAAAACATGCCTCAGGATAACAAATCTGCAATTGATATACTCTGGAAAAAAAAATATCTGAAAGAAAGTGTTGTACTTTCCCAGGGTCAACCTTTCTGTGAAGTCAAATGAAGATAATCCACTTTAATGAATGTTTTACCATGCTGAATTTCACTCGTGAGAGGCACTAGTAACAGATGGGGGAAGCTCTGTCAGTTTAAAGGGTTAGTCCTCCAGCTTCTTGTCTCCTCACTATTTGCATGGCAGGCAGCGATCCAAAGTATACGTGCAGATATGTGTGAATGCACTGATGCTCTACTCTTGGCCTTCTGCGTGCCAGCTCGCATGGACTGGCACGACGCCATGCTTACAGTTGTTGATTTTAAATTTTGAAACTGGCATAGCAGAATCAGATGTCCGGGTCTAGTTTTAACGCCGAACTCTTGCGGATAATTGTGACATGAAGTGGATTTGATTTTTGATGAAAGGCAAATATCAAAAAAAAATTATGCTATGGTATGTGTGGCTTGTGTTTTCTGGATTCGTATGTGTCAGTGTGTCAAACGGGTGTATTTTACTCTGCCTGGAAAAAGTCACTCAGTAAGACCTTGGCTTAGGTTTCTGCTACAGTTGCAGTTTCTCTGGCCGCCTCCTGGTCTGTTTGACCACCACACAGCAATATTAACTAAATGTGACTCCTCTTTTCCAAACCTGCCCCTTTGAAATTCCTAACCCAAAATGAATGGCAATAGGATTTGTTCCCTTTTTTCTGTAGTTGTGAAACCTCCAGTAAATTGAAAAAAAAAGTGTGACAAACATTTAAAAGTAACTCTTATTAGCAGTCTTTACGTTGTTGCCAAGAGAGAACCAAGATTTATAATATGAGAGATTTTATTTGTGTACAATCAATGTTTTCTAGGCTGAGCTGGTGTGTTGTACTGTATGAATGATTGCACATAATGGTATTTAAGATGATAAATGAAGTCGTGTCATGGATCGATGTGATACTCTACCTTCATTCCTCACTCAGACCTGAAAAGTCCCACCCCACCCCGAGGGAACAAAATTAAAAGTACACATTTTCAAACACTCAGGCTGTATATTCTTTTTGCTCTTTCATCTCAGTCATATTACGTTTGTACCCTGTTGTGCCTTTTATTGCATGTTGGTCAATCAAATGAAACCTTAACCATGTGTTTGCAGTCATATGCAGGCATTTAAGAATATATCATATTAAGAATTTATCATATGTCACATGGATTTTAAAGGAGCTCCTTTTTGATTATTAAGACAACCGGACCCCAAACAAAAATTCAACCTCCAACATCACTGATAGATATCTGAATCATCTTTCTTCTGACACCGAGGACCATCAGTGTACATATTTTCATAAACAAGTTGAACAAGTTGCATTTTTTTTTTTTGCACACTAATGTGCACTTTTTTGTTGTTTTATCAGAGTGCAGTTGTGTCTTGACAACTTTGTCCTCCTTTTTCTTCTATCTCCAGCAATAAATGACAGCAGCAGTCACATTCTTACATATTTTACTACACCTGCCTTTCTTTTACTTTTTAATCTAATATTCATCAGTCACACTAAAGATGTAGAAGGACTCTTTATCCATTTTATTAAGTAGCCCAACACTGAATGTACTCCATTTGCATAATAACATACAGTTCATTTTTTGCCATTCAAGAGGTTTGACCTTTATTGATAACCAAGCAGAAGTGGTTGCTCTTTTTTTTTTTACCTGCCTCTCCCAAAAAGGGCGTTTCCTCACCTGGAAGCTAACTTGAACGTGATTGGTGGAGGCGCGTGCTCACCTGTGGCAGCCTCTCGTGAGACAAGACAGACAGACAGCAGGAGCACGAGGCCACATCACAGAGAGGAGTTAATCTGACAGCTACATCAGGAAAGCGAGGTGAGTGACAATCTGTGAAAGCTGTATTGGATGAGTATTTGTGAAGTTAGGTATGAGCTTGGTTAAATATGCGGGGGTCCTGAAGAACTGGCAGCGAACCTCCTTAAATAAATGTCAAATTAATTATTCCTTGTTTGTTTAAGAAGCGCAGACATATTTGAACAACTTTTTCGGAGTCGCTTATGGTAGCCTTTATATTCGGGGTACAGTATCCAACTATAAGGGGTGTAATTCTGCACAGTCACATTTAATTCCAGTTGTTCGACTCGTACTTTCACCAAGCTTCCCTCCCCGAGAATAAGCAGGAGCTGGTGTTGAACCAGCTGTGAAAACAAAAGTTTATCCGTGAATATATGTTGCTTAATGGATGGCATCCATGCCGAATTTGCCCCTGGGCTCCAGGGAGTGCTATAAACTATACCTCAAGTTATTTGAAGCGTTTACATTTGCTGTCAAGAAGGATTTATTAAAAAACGCGATTTTCTCAGTGGAGTTTCGTGTGATGCTGGCATATGGAGGAACCGTCATTAAGGGCAGGGCATTTTATTAATGAAGCAAATGTTTTGCTGTGGTGTAGTTGTGGGAAGAGAAGTGCTGGGAAAGTATGTGTCATTTCACAGCTCACCCAGAACAACTGGGGCTCCATACATTTCAAACAGATTGCTGTATAAACACATGAGAGACAGTGGCCACACACACCATTTTCCAATTTAAAATACTTCAATTTCTATGGATATATATTTCTTCATCTCTTCAGATCTGAGTGGACAGCAGCGGGACACTTCCTCCATCATCTTTGGATCTGAGGGACACAGATGGAGGGAGTGCTGATTTTAAAATGTGCCTCTCCTCCGGCCTGTTCCTCTCCAAACTCCTCTCCTCCTCCTTCACCGGATGCTCAGGAGCATTCAGATCCCCGGTCATCTTCTCCTGTGCCTCCCTCCATGTGTGTTTCCACCGTACCACCACCACCTCCACCTCCACCCCCACCTCCACCTCCTCCTCCTCCACCGCTTCTCCTTCCCCCCACTTTCAGCTCTCGCTCTAACGTCCAGCGAAGGTCCATGAAGAAGCTGAACTGGGACACCATCCCCAGCCAGCGTGTCCTTGGCAAACGAAACGTCTGGACGTCCAAGTTGCCTCAGAGGGACCTCGTGCTGGATATTCGGAGCATGGAGGAGCTGTTCAGTCACGTAGACAAACGGGCCTCGCTGCGTAGTTCAAGAGTCGTGGGTCTGAACAAAAGCGATGGCCTGGACCTCTTTCCACAGGAGCCTCAGGTAAATGACAAGAGTTGCACTCAGGCCACGTTCGGAGCCTTGTTAGATGTGTCCAGTAAATGATCATCACGATAATAAGTTTTTATGTGCATGCAAACACAGAATGCACAAGCTGGGGGAAGTAATGCTTACACAGATAGGAACTGCTTTTTAAAAGTTCCATGCCAATCATTCCATCAATGAGGAACTGCTCAGGTGAAACTGTGATCGGGAGTGTTTGTGCTTCCTCAGAGATCACATGAAATAGAGTGAGTTGTAAAGTCTTTTTTTTTTTCTTTTAATCTGTATTTATTTTTTTGTTCTTTCTCTCTCCTCTCCCTAGGTCACGATCCTTGACTCTAAAAAGAGCATGAACATCGGGATCTTCCTGAGACATTTCAAGAGGTGAGGGTCGCTAAAGTTCATTCAGAAAAGGAGGTTACTAGTGATTGTCTAAAAGAAAAGAAAAAAACTTAAAAAAAGGACCTTTCTGTCGCATCAAACACTGGAACGTCAGAAATGCTGGTCTTGACACACTTCCACTGTGTTAATCGTTACCCAACCAGCAAGCTCTCTATCTCTGCGGTCCACATTCAAATACATGTAAATGCCCTTTAAATATCATTTGAGGCCGTCAGTATCAACATAGCGAACAAAATGTTTTGTTTTATGATTCATTGTATTGATACCTAAATGGTAGGAAAACATTGCCGACATGCAAGGAGAGGCTTACGCACTAACACAGTCATGTCTCTTTCATAATGCAGCTTCATTATTTTAGAATAAGATGGCCAGGTAGTAGTTCATATGAATTTGGGTGTGGGAAATTGTCTGGAGAGATTTTAAGGAAGTAAATTAAAACAATAAAACTAAGTGATCTGCGACAAAAATACAATTTTGCAAAGTGTTTTGAACATCTCTAAAATAACCTAAATGCACTTTACTATTACTTTTCTTGTTCCAAGTTTAGTATAAAGTTTAACATACACTACTTTAGCGCTAGAGCTGGTTTCTGTTTCCGGGACTTATCAAGATGTTGTTAATTTCAGTCCGAGGTTCGCTGAGCTCTCACTTTGAATACCAAATTCACTCTGAATGTGTGTCAACAGCTAAGTGCACCTAATGATGTCTGCTTTAGGGTGTTAGTCAAATTCGAACTGTGTCATATTCTGTGTGATGATGACCAAAGTGGATCTGATGCTCTTTGAAAGCATTTGGTCATTTGCTGGGCATTGTAAAAAAAAAAGTGTCTTTGTTAACTCACGTAAAGTGTGATGTGTTGACTTAGCAGGTGTTTATGTTTGTTCTGCGTTTGTCCTCTCTCCAGTAGAAGGAGAAGTGATTCTGTTGTTATGGTGGCATCTGTTTGGGCCACTGAGGTGCACATCCTATTAAACACAGCAGCACAATACAGGAACTTCATACTTACACGGTGTATTCCCCTTACATGCCATAGATGACCACATTCATTTTTGAAGCAGCTTGCTGCACGAATATTGAAGCTAGAATCTGTAGTTTACTGTACATCATCCTTTGCCGTAGAGGTCACAATCAAAGTTGCAGCATCCAGTTTCTGCAAGTCAGCTGCTGACCAACAACTTTTTGAATACTATAGACTACTAAATTAATATTATTATCTTCATGAAATCCATCTCAAATCAGCCAATGCCACGCAACAGCATCATACAAAAAAAAAGTAGGTCCGTGATGGATAACCTGCTTCCATTATATTTTGAGTTTCTTTAGAGCCTGTAGTTCAGGCCATCACATTTAGTAAGTCATGCTTATTGTGACTTAAGGTAGACCAAGAGCCTTTTTATGACTGTTGCCTTTTGTCTCCATCTGCAGGCCAGTGTCAGAAATGGTGCAAGACATTTGTCAAGGGAACTGGCTCAGGTTTGGAACGGGCAAACTAAAGGAGCTCTGTAAACTGCTGCCAGAGGAAAGTGAGGTAACAACACCTGAACTCTTTTTCTTCTCACCTTTCTGCTGTCATCCTATATGCATAAAATAAGTTTGCATGTTTTAGGGTAAGAATAATTCTAAGTCAAGGTATATTCCCCACTTATACTTACTCTGAACAGTTTTTTAACTTTTTACCTTTAATTTTGTTGACTCTTTTTCTCAGGTGAAGCAGCTGCAGTCGTTCAGTGGGAACCTCTCAGTGTTACCTGAGGCTGACCAGTTCATGGTGCAGCTGGTCAAAGTGCCTGGGTGAGTCTGAGAGGCTGGAATTTATTTTTTAATGTTTTGTTACGCAGACATTTATGAAATATCTTAATATTAGTTAAAGCAATGTTCTTTGTAATCTCAGGCCAACTAACATTATGCACACACTGAATCTCTTCCTTTTAATTCTTTGCTGAAATGTTGAGTGGAAGTGTGTGTTTTTTTTATGTGTTTTGCCTTCAGCTATGAGGAACGCCTGAAAATGATGGTGCTGAGGGAGGAATTCTTTCCTCTTATGGAGGAGGTGAAGAGCTCCGTTGCTGTCATGACCAAAGGAGCCAACGGTAACATTTGACACACGTCCACCGACGCTGCTAACCTCCATCGCTGTTAGACCTCCCAATTCTCATTTGACATTTACATCAAGCCTCTTCATTTCCTTCTCTCCCCTCAGAGCTGTTGGACTGCGATGACCTCCACTCAGTCATTCGGCTGGTATTAAAAGCCGGGAATTACATGAATGCTGTTGGTATTTCTCTTAAAAGAATATATGTTTTTGTTGCCTAAATTGGTGGATTATGTCAGATGTACTTAAACTGCCCTTTGTGCTCTCAAAGACTCTTGTATTTATTATACAGATGAACTGACCATTCAAATAATGTTTTAATCAGGGGGGTTACAGCGCCAATGCCATTGGCTTCAGGATGACCTCTCTGCTCAATCTGGCAGACACCAAAGCCAACAAGCCTGGCATGAACCTCATGCACTACGTTGCCAAGGTGAGGAGGCGCCCGGGGGTGGACAGATGCTCGCAGAAGAAAATACTTGTGAAATCCTGAAAAAGTCCGCTATCATGCCGTGTCCCTTAACAGTTATGTAACTGATTTGTTCTTGTGCTTCTTACTCACTTTTGCTCTCTCTGCTTTATCTTCCACCTACAGCAAGTAGAGGACATTGACGTGGAGTTGTTGACTTTTCCCAGCCAGCTTGAACACATCGGGATGGCGGCAAGGTGGCTACCATTAGTGTACTGATAGTCTAGTTGGTTTTCTGTTGTCTGGAATACGTCTTGCTAACGTTACATGTTGCACAACGCAGAATCTGTAAAGAGGAGGTGATCACGGACTTTGAGAGGGAAGTCAAGAAGATCAAAGAAGTGAAACTGTACAGCAGCAGGCAGCCTGGCCTCTTAAAACAAATGGAGACATTTCTCTTGGTAAAGTTTTCCCTCTTTGTTTGACCTTTTGATTGCGAAAAGCAATGAGATGTATAGAGAAACCACAAACTGAGCCTTTCATTCCCTTATAATGTTTTCATTTCTCAGAGGGCTGAAGCCAGACTGGCCGACGTGGACTCGTCTCTGCAGGAGCTAAATGCTGTAAGCAACGCCGTCGCCGAGTACTTCTGTGAAGATCCGGCTACCTTCAAGCTGGAGGAGTGCTGCACCATCTTTCATTCATTCTGCAAGCGGTTTGACACAGCTGTACGGGTAAGGATAGAAAGAATTATTCTAAATTATTCATTCTTAAATGAATTTGTATTGAGTTACACCTTATTTGACTATGTCCTCTGTGTTCATGACTGTAGGAAAACCGGGAGCGAGAGGCTGCAGAGCAGAGGCGCAAGCAGAAGGAGAATGCGCGCACGGCAGCCAAACGTCGCTCCACAGTTTCTTGCCCACAATCTGAGACTGATAAAGACTCTTCCAGTTTGGAGTCAGCCTTGCACAGCTTCCTCTCCACCGCTCCAGAGGGACTGTCTAGGTGCAGGAAGAACGCTTTGCCCCCAATCGCAGGATCACCCGCTGACCGCAGTTCTCACGCAGAAAAAGAAACGGAGGCCTCACCTCGCAGTGGAAAAGAGACGCCTGAGAAGAAACAAGCCAAACTGCAGAAAGAGGACAACCAGCTGGAAAACAGAGAAGAGGCTGAGAAGATGCGCAAGGCAACTCGGAAGGTGCTTCGCTACCAAAACAGCAAAAGCAGCCTCGACGGGGACCGAGTTTCAGGCACCCCTCGTCGGGCAGAGAGAGCGCAGGACACACCAGCAACCCCAACTACCCCTCGGCCTCGAACCAGAGACTTCTTCTTTGCCAACAATGGGGACGTGGGCTCGCCGTGGACTATCCTGAGCCCTTTGACTTGCTCTGAGAGAAACGCCCACCAGCGGAACAGACAAACACGGCAACGTCGACTTTCCTCAGCATCCGGGGCAGATGACCGTGATGACGGAGTCTGGGAGAGTGACGAAGGCAGTTACCCTCTCAATTGCCCAAATCGGGGCGCTCCATCATCTCTGCAGGGGGGTTCCACGTCTCTTCCCGAGTGCCCCAGTCAGAGAGCTGTTTCTCGGGGTCCCCTCCTCAGGTCGGTTTCCGTGGATGAAACCAGGCATTCTCCAACAGCCCTCTTCCGGCTGGGAGACTTGATTCAGAGGAGCATATCTCAAAGGTCCTACTCCTCCGGATCGAGGACAGAGAGCATCAGAGAGGAACGAGTTTGTTCGTCTCTTAGCAGGAAGGCAGAGAATCACGTAAACGGCCAATCGAGCTCCTCCGGTTTAATATCCTTCTTCAGGCGCTTTGGAGGCAAAAGTAAAACTGGTGATGTGGAAGAACAAATCCTCAGTAATAGATGATTAAACATCTCATACAGAGACAGACACCAAGCTTTGTCAGTTTTTTGTGTCTTTTAGATAGTTAGAATGTGTGTGGTTTTTTTGTTTTTTTTTAACTGTTATGCTTTTACCTGACAGTGGAACCAAGGCAAATGGGGACTTGCTTTGAACTGTGAAGGTTTTGATTTTGTGGAAGTCAAACCACATTCAAAATGAACACCTAACTTCCTTCCTGTTTTGTCTTTTTGTGCGTAATAAAGGTGACGTCCTACCTTTTCTTTTTCCATTTGATTATGCACTGGAAAATATTTATTTTCTCTCCTTGTCCATCCCTCTCATGAGGTCCTTGACAGTCTGACTGGGACTAATGTGACTCAGTGGCGCCTGCTCAGTTTCCAGTACTTGCCTTTCACTTCATCTATTATTTCTTTTCTTTGACCGTCTGGCTGGGAGGCTGTTGTTCAGGTTGCAGAAGACTTGGCCTTTCAACTTATAACATTATTAGGAAATGTACACCGTGACAACTACAAAGACAAAAACTGCCAGATTAATATTAATAACTTGTGGTCATCTGTCTTTCCAGCCCCCTCCCATCCCTCCATTTGTCCCCACTTGGCTTCCAGATGATCCGTCCTACCATCACTGTGCCACCCTGAAGTCTCTGCTCAGCGGTGGCAGAGATTTTGTACTGAGAAAGAAGAAAGAGACATTCACTGTGTTACTTGGGCAACAGGGTTTGTTTACAGCCATTTCATTTGAGCTCTTGCAGTGTAATAATACTCTCTTGAACAAACTGCTGTACACAGGCTCCTTTCTCACTGTTCTGTTGTCCTCCCACATCCATCCCTCCCACTGGCGAGCGCTCAATGGGGACATTTCAGTCGCCTGGCATTTCAAATCCAGGGGCAGTGAATAGAATTAAAAAAAAAAAAAAGGGGGGAATTCGGGTAAAATATGGGTAGCTTTTTAAGGGAGCGGACCACTTTGTGACGAGGCAAGTTCAGCGTTTCCTTCTCGTTCTAAGTGTGTAAAGCTCTCCTTCATGTTAGTCAAACAGAAACTCGGAGCGTGACCTTGTGCACCAGCAGAGATAACAGTCTGGCACTTGGAGCAGAGCGCTACGTCAGCAGCGACTGACCTGCATGATGTAAAATGAGAGCTCCAGAGTACAATCAGGCCATTGTGGCGGAGCGCTGAGTGCTGCTAAGGACCATCTCATGTGAGTCAACTCCTGAGGACTTGAGATGACCTGCTGTCTCTCACCGGAGCTATGCGAATCAACTGTGTACAGAGAGAGAGAGTGTGTGTGTGTGTTCCAGTGAAAGATGAGAAACAGGCCCGAATAGAAAAGAGAAAGGAGGGGGTGGGGGCTAAGAGAGGGAGGCAGACTTGCAAGTTGTATTGTGAGGAGGCATTTAAGCAGAGAAGAGCATGTGAGAGGAGGCCAGTATCTTAAAGACACAGAGAAAACACAGAAGAGACATGCACAGGAGACAGAACTTAGGTCAAGAGGACTCGCTGACAAAAGAAAAAGGAAAGGAGACGCCCGCATAGAGACAATCCTGGATATTTCTTTATGTGGACAGCCCGAACGAAAAGGTAGATTAACACTGAACATTTGTCAAAAATGAATATTAACATCTATGAAGTTATTAGTTGTGTCAAAGTGTTGGTGTAAAGTAAAATATTTTCATTTTTATAGGCTGTGTAAAGTGAGATTGTAAAGCCTGAAGCATTACGTGCTAAGCCAAATTGTCTTGTTTGAAAAAAAAAAAAAAAGTCCAGCTGAAATTCAATTTCTCACCCTTCAGGAGCATGACAGCAGATCACACTGTGTGGAGACCACGGTGGTTGTGTTGCGCTTTGATCTTAATCCACCATAGCAGCTATGAGCATCACACTGTTTACAGGTGTTGTAATCAGATTTGATGATGCAAGATGTGTTTACAAAGTTATATTTGAAATCATTTGAATTTTAAGTTTTCAGCTGACGGTCCTTAACTCCATTTAAGTACATGCACTCTGTGATTCATTTCCATGAAGGAATTCTGAATGTTGACCTTGTGACTGTTCTGTGGCAAAGAGCCTCAGCTTCTTTCCTTTTCAGGCTCTCATGCTCAACCTTGAGAAAAAAGAGGCCACCTATCTTGATTCACAGTAATTCTCAGACCTCTGTGCATCCCGAACATGTCCTCTTAGATTATACTGCAAGCAACATGGAAAACACGAGAGCTGTAATACACTGTGGCCCATTAAGCTGGAATTAATTTTTTTTTTAAGTCTTCTCATTAAATGATTGTGAAAATGTGATTTAAATGTATATCCTTTCAAAACTTTATTGCTCAATCTCTTCCAAACACATCACAGAGGCACTTTATCTATCAAGAATAAATCACATTGTCACAATCATTTCATGAGAAGAGTATTTTAATAGAATATTTTATTCCAACTTTATAGACAACAGTTAAGTTTTCAAGAAAACAAGTGGTGTGGAGTTTAAAGAAAACCTGAGGAAAAATATAAGTGTTGTTTACCCATAACTATGTGTAACAGCTGGAATAACATGCATATGTATATCCGGTCAGATGAGGATGTTATGTCATTCTTCGATTTCTGAAAGTCACACAACCTCTAGCGTTGCTGCCGAATTTAATCAAATAACTGACCCCGACGTGATTTGAACACGCAACCTTCTGATCTGGAGTCAGACGCGCTACCGTTGCGCCACGAGGTCATCTGGAAATGATATTTCACACCGGATGACTGATGGGTTGTTTTGGATGCGCGCATTTTTACGCACATCCATTTTTTTTGTTGTTGTAAAAATTTACAACAAAATCAGTTTTAATAGTGTCTTTGTAACATTTTGCTACGATATAAATGTTAAATGTCTTGGATACAAGCTTGCAGAATATATTTTGGTGGTTATTGTTAATTTCTAATTTCTAAAAATCTAATTTGGCTTTTAAGCGCGGCTTCGTGGACAGAGCGCGTCTGTTCACAGATAAAAGAGAAGCGAAAGATGGGTGCTATTTTGTCCTTTTTATGTGCATGTTACGGAAGCGTACGTGTCTTCTTATGTCCATCAAGTGAAACATTCAGGTGCTGTGGGTGATTTTTTTTGTCCCTAGTATCAGTCACTAGATGGCGCGATTCAACAGAGGTTAGTCCGTTTCTGGCTTGGCCTCAACAATCTGACATTCCATTTCTCAAGCCCTTCGTTTTAAGTATCCAGCAGATGAAGACCCTCCGCAAAATCATAGTCGGCCCTTTAAAAGATGTATGCAAATTAAGCCATAAAGTACTTTAATTTGAAGTAAAAAAAAATGCAACTCATGGAAGGATGCATCAGACCATTTTTTTCCTAGTTGATGGTCCCTGTTGCGCAAATGAAGCCATGGTGATGTGAAGAATGAAAAACTTAATTTTGTTAATCCTTCCTTCTTTGCATGCACCATAAACGTGATATTATTTTCTGTGATATATTTTTCTTTCTTTCTTTCTTTCTTTTTTTTAAATCTGAGGCTTTTGGGTTTGAACATCTGTTAACAGCTGTTTCCTGCACAGGGAAGAAGAGGAGCATCTGGAGAATCTGGGACACTTACCTGCTAACCTTCATTAGTGACAGTAAAATGGATGGGTAAGTTTGCACAAAGGATGTAAAATTAGTAGTTTTTTTTTGTTTGTGTGTTTGTCCATATTTTAGCATTGTCCGTCGTTTGACCCTGACGATGTAAAAAGGTCACATCACCAAGCTGAAAATGAAGTACCTATTCTTCAGTCCTCTCCCAGTTAAGGGGTTTGTTGCTGTAACAGAAAACAGCCATCATGTTCGCCAGCTGCCATAAAATAGTGCTGCTCGGTGCTGATATTAATGTCCTCCCCGCTCCAGCTGTAGCCGCTCTGATTAGGATGCATGCTGGTTTCTTGCCTACAATGATGAGACGGGCTCAAGCGTCAGGGAGTTGGAGCAGCTCGGGGCACATTGATTAGCTGGGTGGATGTCACGGTGTTGCCAGCAAGGTGAACGGACATCAGTGTCAATATATATGTCTTTTCTGCCCAACTGTTTTGTTTCCTCTCCTTCCAATCAAAAGAGAGAGAAGTGGTCCAGTCAGAGTTTTGCATGCCTCTCTGTAAGACTCTCCTCTTTTGCAGGAGGGCGCCTCACTGGGTTTACAGAGGTCAGTCTGTAATGTTTGTGGTTTATCATCTGTGGTTGAATTGGTCGAGTCAATTGTTTAAGGTCACGAGCTCTTGACAGTAAGGGTCTAACCAATCAGGGGATTGTGTGTTGCCATTTGCAATCTGACAGGCCTAAACAGAAGCTCATTGGACTGTCAGGTCCTGGGACTACGTGCTGTACTGCCCCTCCAAAACATGTACTCTGCCAGTGAAGGCAGATTTCAATGACGTATGCTCAAAAGAGAAATGATAGTGATGATGTAGAGATCTTGATTACAAAATATTGACTTTGGCTTTCACTTTGGCTGCAGTTCAACACAACCAACCACATAACCATAACCACAAATATTATTGATGAACTTATCATATTATGGTATTCAGTTAATAATACATTAACAGGCAATGATGCTGAGCTCTAAATGTCTTAAAGATAAAAGAGTATTACTGTCTGTAATGATTTTACAGTTCAAATTCAAGCTTGAAGAACTTAAAACACATCTGTCCACTATTTGTGCTATTAATGGACGTTTATTTCTGTCACTACAGTTTTTGCTTGCTGCTCCAATAAGTCCCATCTGTGCTGTATTTGCACCTCCTTTTCAGAGACAGAGAGTTTTCCCCGCTAAGCTGACAGTTGCAAATAGAGATGCTATCATCTAGTAACATCTTCTTCTGTTATTTACAGATCCTCCCGTAAAACGCATATGCAGTGAAACAGGCACCTTGCAAACTCTTGCACAGATGATTGGCAAACTGTGGTGCATCTGACGAATACAGCACATGTGAACTGCGTTGAACAATATCTGTCTCTGTACTTTTGGGCTTTAAATTTTAAAGGACACACAATTCCCATTCTTCCTATTGAGACTCAGAATGAAAAGTCTAGTATGTTCATTTTTACAACCTCCCCCACACACCTCGCTGTTGCACCAAAAGCTCCATCTCTGATTCCCTGGCCACTCTCTGATGACTAAAACCTCTCTGACAACATTCACAAGGGCTTAGCCTGTTTTAGAATCAGTCTAAGATGTGATCTACCAGTTAGTTGAAACTCTCATAATGGGTGTGGCTAATTTGATTGGTGACGTGAGGTTACATTGCTACTCTTAAAAACAGAAGTTAACTGAAGTTCTTGACTGGTACCTCTAAAGTTAAAGGGGCACACAAGTGGTTCTGCATATTTTAACCATTGACCATTTCACCAAAGTACACCAAACTGTTTCACACTAATTCATCAATGCTTTGGTCGCATAGATTAATGAATAAATGATCCCAAGTCCTGAGTGTTGCTAAATTACTGAGCTCACTGTCACAGTTTTCTTAACTCTGGTGTCTGTCTATTTGTTGGTGAATTCAGGGAGGAAGTTCTATTTATAGTAACATAACTTTATTTATATATCTTGTGGAGACAAGAAGAGAACCCCAGCTAAAAATGCTGCTGTTGGGCTTTCACTTGATGTATCATTTATACGGACCAGGAAAAACTGTGAATTGTTTATACTTTCAGTGTTGCACTCATATCCATTGACTTCCAGTGTGAAAAGGTGTATACAGCATTACACATGAACACAAACCACTAATAGTTTGAATGTGAGGTAAGAACAATTTAAAACAAGACAAAAATAAATTAATACGAGATGGAAATAATCATCCTGGATTCATTTCAAGTCTCTGCATATTGATTTTCAAGAAACCCCAGCATGAGCTGTAACTTCTGCACAGAGATAATGATTAAACCATAGTGTGTTTGCATCACTGTTTCTGTTCCGGCCACCACATCATAATATTGTCCACAGAGTCTGCATTTGAATTCAGATCGTGTGCACTTTACATGAGCTGCAGTTGCAATGAAGAGGCATGTGACAATTGTGGACTGTGCCTTTAATTTTTTTTCACCTAATGATTATGTAATGGTACAATTGTTGTGTTATATACCCATAGTCTGTTTAAATATATCAGATGACATTTTGGGTGAACAGTATTTCCTTGCAGTATTTCCTATGCAGTTTCTCAAAAACACGGGAAGTGAGCAGGCCTATTCTCCTCTGTCAAATAATACTTTGGTCTGCATGCTGAGTCAAAAGCTTGTCTGTACCTGGAGGGTTCTCTAAACCTGCACGGAGGCCAGCTTTTATGATTTGCTGGTCAGGGATGAGAAGCTAACTGGACTGTTTCAAAGAGAGAGAGAGAGAGAGAGAGAGAGAGAGAGAGAGAGAGAGAGAGCAGCCATCTGCGTGTTCTGCTGCACTGGATGCAGTCTCCATGGCAACATGGTGCTCCCGCAGCAAAATCCTGGGAAGATGGTTTGGTCCCCACCCCCATGCGCATGCAGACAGACTCTCCACACACACACACACACACACACACATTCGCAAGGAGGATGGTGCTCATACCTCCACTATCCACACACACATACACACACACAACTATCAAAATTTTCCTGTCCATACAATTTACTTTTCCCTCTTGAACCCTGTGTCCCTAAACACCCATTTACTGTCTCAATTCATTCCCTGTCACTCACTTTCTCCTCACGCTCTCTCTCTCGCCATTGCATCTCCCTTTTAACCTCATCTCCTCATTTGTCACTCTCTCCAGTCATCCATTCTTGGAGTTCCCAGCAGGATTCGCTCATTTATCTCTCGTGTTCCTCCCATCAGCTACCCTGCACCTTCTCTCTGTGTGCGTGTGTGTGTGTGTGAGGAGGGGAGACAGAGCGATGTATGTCTTTTTCAGTTTATCACACCGACTGACTGGCTCTCTCATGTGAGGTCTTGCTTGTTTTCTTTTCATAACCTGGGTTCTTCTCGTTCTCCTCACACATGGGGTCGAAAAGAAGAGAGTCAGGAGAGGTAAGAGAGAGTGAGGGCAGGAATTAAAAAAAAAAAAAAGATGTGTCCCTTTGTTGCCATCTCCCCTTCACTCTGCTCATCTTACACACTATTGGTCAATCCAGCCCCCTCCCATTTTCACACCAGCCAGTCAGCTTGTACAATCTCTCTGTATCTCTTGCCTCCTAAGAGCCCCTCTCCCTCCCTCTCTCTCTCTCTCTCTCTCTCTCTCTCTCTCTCTCTCTTCCTCTAGCACACACATACATGCTTAAAGCCAGATCCCACAGATCACACACAAACACACACACACAGATAGACACACACACGCCCTGCTCCTGCCTCTCTAGACTCTCTGTGTGAGGTGCTTTTTTGCCATGGTGATGTCGAGTTTTGTGGACGGATATCGCTCCCTGTGGAGGAGAGCGCGCTGAAACTTCCTTGTGCCCCTCTCTCATCTGTCAGGAGCCTGCTGTAAGTAACATCCTTTCTCTCTGACACTTGTGCGCATCCCCTTGCATCCCCTTCATGCCATCCCCTGCTGTGCACCGGTGCTCATTCCTTCATCCTCCACTGTTCCCATCTCACACCCTTGGCAGAGGGTACGAGCCTTTTCCTCCTCTCACGTCCCCCTCCCTCCTCTCCATCCCTCTCTCCTGTCTCTCCCTCCCTCTCACTGGTGGATGCATACACCCTATGTTGTCTGTATGCAAACTAATGCCGCAGGCCATTTGCAGGTCCATGATGGGTCCTACTGTGCAGGATAACCTGAAAAATATTTCCTGCTTGTATGTGAGAGACGCCCTCCGTGAGGCTGACCTGACTGCGATTATAGATGAGTGGAGGGATAGGCTGCACTTATCTGTGCTGGATAGGTGGTGTGGTGATATTTTGATGTGATTGCAGGCCGGGGGACACTCAAAATAATGATTTGGGCTTGATGCAGCATGTGTATTTTAAAAGCTTTTTTTTTTTAAAGTAGTGTTTGCCTTGAGGATGTAATAACTGGTCTGAGAGATTGTTGCAGTGACAATATTTTAACATGAAACAGAAATGTTTCTTTCGCAGAGCGCAGTTTAGTTTTGTGCAATTTTATATCACTTTATGTTCTGAACCATGTCAAATCAGTTGGATTTATGTTGCACTGATACTATACCATCATGTCAGTAAGGTGAAAACCTCCATTAAATGCACATCTTTACCACCTGTCAGTTCCAGAAAAACCTTACAAAATGCTTTGTTATCATTAATGCACTGAAATCAAGCTTAAGGTAAGACTGTTTCTACTTAATAAAGTTTGTCTTCCTACATGAGTACAATGGGTTTCAGGAGGTTTAAGCCTCCTCTGCCAGGTCCACACTCTTGTCTTTACTATGATCTACCAGGATACACTTTATGATGTGAGCAGAACATCATTTGTCCTCAAGTTTATGTTTTGTGTAAAACTCCAAGAAGACACTGAATGACTCCATTAGAGAGGTACACATATGCATGTATGTGCAGTATGGCTGGGATGTTGGACAGAAAGGTTTGTTTTGAAAGGTTGAAACGGTGATCAGGGGCACCTCTGGTCGCTGTGGGGGAAGTGGAGCCCGGAATGTCCAGCTGGCATGGGAGGAATGTCAGCGGAGCCGCACGGGAGGGGGGCGGCAGTCAGGCGATGTAAACTTAACCACAAGCTGAACGATTAACTGAAAGCCTGGCCGATACTGTAACTCCTGGATTTATTTTTTGCTCCATGTCTGTCATAACTGACATGTATGCCTCTCTGGCTTGTTTCTGTCAAGGTGTTAATGTTGTCATTGTCACAGAGCTGTCGCTATCCTTTGAATATCAGCTCGCTCGATGCACTTGCTGAATCAGGTGACAGTGTAGCAATCGATAAAAAAAAGGAGAGATGTGCAGCTGTTTTTGTTTTTTAATGAATGTCTTTGTGCACCTATAAATGTTTACTCGTGCATACAAATAGCTTTTCTTGTCATGACGCTTGATGACAGCTACTGTATATTACATCTCTCTGTGAATGAATGACAGATAATTGTCTGTAGTTCAGACCTGTGTACAGTGGCATTTAGCACTATGACAAATTACATGACACTAACAGTAATAACCCTTTATGTTGTGGTAGATGTAACCTGTGTGTGTGTGTGTGTGTGTGTGTGTGTGTGTGTGTGTGTGTGTGTGTGTGTGTGTGTGTGTGTGTGTGTGTGTGTGAAGGTGTACTGCTCTCTTCGTCCTCCTTGCAGACTTGATCAGCTCTAAGGTGATTGTGTTGCCATGGGTAACAGCAACAGAATTCCTCCTCCTCTGCATGGTCAAGCAAATGTTTGTGCAAGTCTACGTTTATGTTATTTTTTTTTCTCTATTTTTTGCTGCTCTGTTATAGGGTGAGGGGATTCTTCATAATAAAACGTGTACACAGAATTTGGCACAGTATCAAACAAGTGCAGCTCAGACTCATTAATTCTAAGTTTGAACTTTGTGGAGTCTTAAAGAGAGAAAGCCTGAGTCTAAAAGCTTGAGGAGTTCCTCTGAGAGATGTGGCACCGTCAGATGGGAATTCTGAGAGAGTCTGTTCAGGTTAATTGTTATTAACGTTTGCTGTAAGACCCGTGATAGCTGATGTAGAGTCGCTTTAATGACTTTTTTATTTCATTTTGGCTTTTATTGATCCAATAAGATCATTATGTTTAACTGTCTGACGTGAGGGTGGTGATAACTGGCTTATTTGGTCTATGCCACCATATATTTGATGACATAGGTTTAAGTATGCATACAATTTATGTTTAATGTTCAACTTTATGTGTATTTTATATATGAGGTGGAAGCACAAACATTTCCTCCCCTCTGGGACAAACATTAAGGCATGTAAGATGAAGACTTCATTCACTGGGTGGTCATAACAGACTCTGCAGGCACAGTTGCTGTTTGACTTCACTGTCACTCATTGAGTCTTGTCCCTTGTTTGCTTATGAAGTAAGTGTCTGTATGTGTTTAGATGTGCATGCATGAAGGGTGTCTACGTGAGGAATAAACACATGTGAGTGCACGTTTGTTCTCTGGCTGTGGGCATTCCGGTTTTTCCAAAGCATGTCCAACCATATTTACATTGTATTGTGGTGGTGGGGGAGCCAAGTGCTGAAAGCTTAGTGACTGAGCTGAGAGATGCTGTCATGTCATGTTGGATATATTTAGATAGCTCCCTCAGGGGGGGCAGGGGGCTCAGTAATAGCACTGGCCATATTGTGGATTTCATGAGCATTTCATACAACATCAGCAATAAAGCATTCTTGTTTTGCTCAGTTTGGTCCATTTTTGATATTCATTTAGACAATTTATTTTCCCATGAAAGAAATCGGTCTTTGCAGGCCAGTTTTACTCATGTCAGTATAACGCACAAAAGGGTTTCTATGCGATGATGATACACGTATGTTATCATGCTTTCATCACCATTGCTCTTTTCATGCCACTTTTGTCACATATCTGAGAGAAATTTGCACAGCATTTGCAATTTTGGTCATTTTGACGCTGTATTTTCTTCGATCCAGGCGACAACTGTCCTGCATCCATCTCGCAATTGTGACCTTCATAGTAATGCAGAGATGAATGTATTGATGCTTCAATTCATTACAAACTAAAGGTCCAAAGATCTTCAACATACCAATGGATTTATATAGTCACGCTGGCATTTCTGCCGTCTGTGACAGCGGCGAGATGAGGCTTTTTTTCTATGTAAATACAACTGAAAGATTGATTAGCCACAATCACTGATCTGTTGAAACAAAGCGCTATTGATGTTCCTGTGTTCACTGTCTCGATGGTAATCCTTGAACCAGTCATGTGTCGGTTCATTACTTCTCGAAGGACACACACTCTCCCTGATATAGGCACTGTATGTATGTCAAGCAGCCCTGTTTAGATGTCAGCAGTTGTGCTGAATCTTATTATAAAAAAATAAGTTTATAACAAACAATAAATTAGTGTATGACTACAGATGGAAGAATTGAGGATGTAGTGTTCTGTTGTGTTGTGCTGGCTAAGTCCAAGATTCCCAGCAAACATAATGTGCATTTAAGGATACAGCACACCACAAATCAACATATTTAGAAAGTCACAAGGCAAATAAGGTTAGACGAACAGAAAACTTGTAATTCGGCCATTTACACTGGATTAATGATGATGTGTTGAAGCACTTTGTGTCTGAATGCTATTCTGGGATCAAGTTAAACCACTTGTAATCAGCTTTAATCAAACCTCTGCAAATAAAAATAAATCCTGTCACCAAGCTGGAAGTGCGGTGCGAAAGGGAGAAGCATTATTTGATATCTGAAGCCCTCTAACTGCATCCCTGTCTGTATCTGGAGAAATCCTGATTTCTTGCTCTTGTGTTCTTCTTTTTTTTTTTTTTTTTGTCCGTGGCACTGATGTTCAGCCAGAGTTTTGTGCACCTGCGTGTCCCTGTGTGTTCCTGTGTGCTTGCGTGCTGCCGTATGAGCCGTGTGTTAATATGTTGATACAGGCGGTTCCTGTGACACATTCCTGCCCAGCTTGGCTCAGATCAGGCAGGCTGATAATTGTAGCTGCGCTTATGTCAGTCAGCCCTGCTGTGACAGTGAAGAGAAGGTACCACTCCTCGACATTTGTCATCCAGTACATCACCCTTGCCAGAGGACTATCCATGATGAATGTGTGCGGTGTAACATGTTAGTCAGCAGACAGGCCTCCCTGTTTTTGTGCTTTTGCCATCGCAGCAGCAATCTGGTGTTTCATGCAACCTGTCTTGAAGACAAGCTGTACTGAATGTTGCATCACAAATGTGTGGTCAGGATATGTTTTTTTTTTCTTGGATAGACGGAGCGTTTCTACAATCTACTGCAATTCGGTCTTGCATGTTACACCACCTGTTTGATGCCTTTAGTGATCAGTTTGTGTTGAACTGGCGTCAGAGAGGTGTTGATTCAGCTCTGTGGTCATTTTGACATCCTGTCAGACTGGATTGCATCATACTGGATTGAGATTCTGTTATTTTGTCCACCAGGATGGTTCAGACCACACCCCTCATTCTCCCGGTTCATGAGATTGACAGACGAGCAAATCGTAAATCTGCTGACCTATCAGCATGACGAACAAATGATGGAATTTCAAATCCCCTTAAGTAAATGAATTTCTGCCCTGTTAGAAATCCGCGCCGTGATGCACATTTGTGGTTCAGTGACGGGAGGGCTTTTTAATGATGCCTGTTTAAAATGAGCAGCATGAGAAAGATGTAAAACTAGAAGACTTTCATACTCAGACAGTGTATTCTGCCGCTTACTACTAGAAAAGGAGAGAAAGCAACACCACAGGTCATGTTATATAAAGGCATTTATTTGATCTCTGACACCCCTCACGGTGTTTGATTTTGGTGCGTGTATTTCTGTGATATGAAGGGCAAGTGAGCAACAGCCCATGGCTAAGAGCTTTTACTCTTGTGATTGGTGTGCTTGTTTTCTGGATGTTTGGCTCTTACATAAACCACATTTTTGACCTCTTTTATTTAATTTTTTTTTACACAAGTACCCAGATGATGAAAAATACCTAAACTTCCTACGCACCTGAGCGGATAAAGGCTCACACAAACGCATGGGCGGCCTGCTGAACCGTCATTGTGGTCCAGGTTTCTTTTACACCATGTGACATGGAACTGTTTATGTTAATATATGTTGAGCTTAAGGCATCTATTCCCTCAGTTATTTAAAGAAACAAATTATTTCAGGATCAGCTCCTCTACCCTGTGGCACATGCTCCTCTTTCACTGAAATAATTCTCTCTGCTGGGAGAGCGAGAGGCTGGAATAAGAAAGAGGGTGAAGAATCTGTGCATCATGTAATATTCCCTTTGAATGTATTGAACTTCATAATATTGGAAAAAACACTTTGAAATGTGGATTTTGTTACTGGCTTATTTGTACTGCCTTTGCTGTTGTTTTACTGCTGATGATCAGCATGAAACACGTGCGAGAATAATGAATGTCACTGTCAAGTGAGTTTGTTTGATATTCATAATTCAGCACAAATGAGGGCAGAAAGAAAGGAGATTGCCTTTTTTCCCAAATTTCAGACTGAAGAGGTTGTGACAGTGTGAGAGTTGGTGCATGGCTCTGCATCGTGTACTCTCAGAGATGTGAAAGAGGCTGTATCTCCCTATCTGAGCTGCGTGTGTATCCCTTTCTCTGGGCTCAGCGGAGTTGAGCTGCTGTTCTGATGTCAGCCTTGATGTTATTCATGTCAAGAGCCCCTTGATGAAGTTCTGTTTCCAACGGAGCGAATGCAGGGGGAGATAAAATGGCTTTCTGACTGCAGTGGTCACAGAAACTAATTTTGTTTGTGGTTTCTTTTAGAGGTGTAAAGAATTGAAATATTCTTTATGACTTTATGTTTGTTTGTGAGACACTTTTACTTGTATGCATGCTGGTACTGTACATGCATTTAGAGGCTGTAGCTTCTAATGACTTTGCAGGTTTTATATGGAAAATATAATAATTTTACACCAAAATGCAAAATGGCAATGTTATTATAATTTTCCTTACTGTGATCCTGATAATTTTTAAGATATTGAAGAATGGGTGTAACGCAAACGATATTCGTGTGAAGCAGCGCACTCGGCATGCAATTTACGTTCACACACCTGCTTTCCCCGAGGCCAGCTGCGGTGTAAAGACAGCTGGGTGTCTGCCACAGCATTTGAAAG
>JBAJHX010000067.1:12118365-12140927 GCA_037176925.1 Amniataba percoides
CGGGCAGAGGAGGCTTTTGGAAAGCTTGTTGTGGGTCAGGGTGGGAGGATGAAGAATGAGGTATGTTATTAGGTACAGAGGCTATCTGGGATTATGTTTCAGACTGGTTTACTTCTAAACCGGTGATCAAACAAATATTTATGGAATAGTTTCGAATAGTCACACGGGTAAATCCCCTTTCCAGGCAGTGCGACGGGCATTTGCCCAGCGGAGGGCAAGTTTAATCCCTGGTTTAACTGGATGGCATGTGATCTGGAGCCCTGCTGAGGTGAACAGATTTTTGTCTGGAGCTATACACGATGTTGCCAGACAGATGTTTTAATACTGGATGGGTTGATGGAGTTTTAGGGGTTTTGGGGCCGAGCTGACAAACTCATGCTGGGCGCAGTCTGATAAAGCATTGTGTCTCTTTTGATTTTTTTCCCCTGTGATTATCTCTCATGTTGCACATAAACTTACAGAGCTTCTTAAAATTTGTGTACTCTATTGTCTCAGAGGATGCCACAGTAAATTACATCTTTCTTATAAAATAGGGGCATGTAGTTGGTGGCATTCATTACTGTCATAAACAAACAAATATATCAATTAGCCCGTGGTTTTGTTTTTTGTTTTATCTTTCATTTGATTTGACTTGCTGTTTTCTTTTGTGTTTTATATCATTGTTAAATATGTTGAGTTTTTTATACTCTTGTTGGGCAAAATAATCTATCTGAAAAATAAAATCTTGATGACATATCTGAGATTTTACCAACAAGTATCCAAGTAATAACCAATTTATTATCCATGAAAAAAATCGTTAGCCTCACTCTTTATGCCCCTTTTCACCACATAACAGTTCAAGTCCATGGTCCCCAGCTGGTTGTGTGTCTGACAAAGCGGCAGTAATTTACTCAGGCCTCAGAGCGTTACAGTGATGTTGACAGAGCGGTAGGTAGACCGAGACTTTTGTTAAAGATCTCTGTTGTGAGCAAAAGATCACAGCGGCTGTTTGCAGAGGCTTGGTTGATATGAGCCGGTGAGGTGTCATAAATTAACCAGAGTGGTGTTAGTGTGCAGCCCCAGCAGCTGCCAGACATCCTTGTGTACGACAACAGAGACTTATCCTCGACACTGACCCAAGGTTTCTTGCCGCATTAACCTCCTTTAGTGATAACAGAAGCTAAAACAGTCTCACTGGGTGGCAGCCGGGCTGCGGGCCAGGGATGCGTCGTAATCTGCATATTGCAGCTGAACGTTGCTGAATGTGCGTTTAGAATTGGCTTGAAGGTGTCTGAGGTGAAATAGGTTGCCACCTAAGGGCAGTGGGATAGACGCGTGACTGCTGCCAGGATGAGGCTCGGCCAAAATGTGAAAATCTCCTATACATCATGTGCACACCAACATGCAACACGCTCCAACACAAACATCTACTCTGCCTAAAGTCTTTTGTCTTTTTGTATCTCTGTTAGGCAGATTGCTTTGCCAGAGATTCATTTACTTACAAAGTGGTTTCCTCCTGAGGCTGAGGGTTCAGCGTATTGGCTCACGTTCACACTTTTCTCCTATTTGTAGTGACAGGAGCACTATTTAGGCACTGGCTCTCAATTACGGTAATAAGGTGACAGCTCTCTCTCTCTCTTTTGTGTCTTCCTCTCCTGCTCTCGCTACTGTTTTGGTTAACTGAATGTGACTAATAATTACACACAGAACAATGCAAAAGGAAGATTTTAACTTTATTCTCTAAGTTTTCCTTCTCTTTTTTTGTTGGTTTCCTCCCTCCAGTTGCCTCCAGAACTATATTCCCCCAGAGTCCCTGACGCTCTCGTGTCCAGTGTGTCGGCAGACGTCCATCCTGCCCGAGAAGGGAGTTTGTGCTCTACAGAACAACTTCTTCATCACTAATCTTATGGAGGTTTGGCAATTATTTCACTTCCAGTCAGACACGTATGTGTTAGCCAAACAGGATTTTCAAGTGGAACAATGGACCAAAATACAAAACACAGATGAGACCAATCATGGAGTTGAAAATAAAGCAAGGATTAATTTGAATAACTACAGACAAAGAAACGGGGTGTGGAGTCTGTGTGTCTGTGTGTTCCTACACTTGCTTTTTTGGTGAGAACTACTCTTAGTGCTGAACAGAGGGAGGACATATTTGTAGACTGAGGTCATTCTGGACAGTCTTTTCTTCAAGAGGCTTTTTCTTTAAAACGTTTGTTTTCAATTAAAGTTTGTAGGGTTCATATCGGGCATGTAGTGGTGATAATTAAGGTTAGCTTTGGGGTATAGAGTGTTTTGAATAGAGGGTGTATATTGAATAGAGGAATTTCAGACAAAGATAAATGCATCTGGGGGCCTCTATGTTTGTACCCATAATATATCCTGATATCCAACATCCTCAGTTTGGTCTGATTTTAGCTGGAGTCCTCCTCTCTCTGTCACCCCTCAATTAAAGTAAAAAAATGCACTAAAATACGTAGAAAAGAAACAACCCCTTTGTCACTGAGTATATAACAAATACGGTGATGATGATGCCACATAATGAGGTTTAAATTGCTTGGAGCAGGTCCTTCAGCGAGACCCAGAGTGCTCACGGCCGGAGGCCTGCAGCGTCCTGGAGTCTGTCAGTGCTGCTGCCGCCGGAAAGCCTCTCTGCTGCCCGAACCACGAAGGAAAGGTGGGAGGCCCTCACCAAAGTTACCCTGCCTCTTTTCTTTTTGGCCATAATTAACGTTAACTAAATCCTAAATTTCACACTTACCTTCAGAAGCCCAGCGAGAGTGAATGAGCCTTTTTTTTCCCCACTTGATTTGTCTCCCCCTGCAGGTGATGGAGTTCTACTGCGAGTCGTGTGAGACGGCCATGTGTCTGGACTGCACAGAGGGCGAGCACCGGGAGCACGTGACCGTTCCTCTGCGGGATGTGGTGGAGCAGCACAAGGCCGCGCTGAAAACACAGCTGGACGCCATACACAGCAGGTGGGTGACTTTTCAGAATATCTCCCTCACATCGGGTGTTGGAAGCTTAAGCATCTGGCCCAGATTCAGCAGCAGCCAACAAAGATCGCCTGCGTCACGCTGTGCCCGGCATGTCAAAACAGTTTTTGGAGGAAACTCTCACATTGTGTCAACCTTGCAGGCTGCCCCAGCTCACGGCGGCCATCGAGCTGGTGAGTGAGATCTCTCGCCAGCTGAACGAAAGGAAGAGCGAGGCGGTGTCGGAGATCACCAGCACGTTCGAGGAGCTGGAGCGGGCGCTGCATCAGCGCAAGACGGCCCTCATCACGGACCTGGAGAACATCTGTAGCGCCAAGCAGAAGGTCAGGTCTTGTTTCACACCTTTACACACACACAGCCGAACAAGACCTGCCACATGTCTCACATTCCTGTCAACACATCTTACCCTGCAGACTCGATGATTTTGACTTTTCCACTCCTCCTCCTCCTCTTGCCCTTTTTCCGTCCCTTCTTTCTTCTTTTCTTACCTGAGTGCAGGTCCTGCAGGCCCAGCTCACATCTCTCCTCCAGGGGAAGGAGCACATCCAGAGCAGTTGCAGCTTTACGGAGCAGGCTCTCAGCCACGGGAGCGCCACCGAGGTGGGCCGGCAGATTCTAATTTGTACAAGCCAGCTAACAAACAGGTTACAAGGCATGTGGGAGTCAGCTGTCAAATGTGTTGCTGCAGCGTTGCACTCCCAGAATAATTGCATGTTTTTTTGTAGCAGGAAACAAAAAAATGGAAAGAAAATGATTTAGAATAGAACACGTGTCTCTTTGCAAGTGTAGGTGCTGCTGGTTCAGAAGCAGATGAGCGAGCGGGTAACAGCGCTGGCCAGACACGACTTCCCAGAGAGACCACATCAGAACGCACACCTGGATTGTCAGGTATGGGCCGATGATTTCTCAAACTATTTCACTTCTCTCAGATTTTTTTATTATAGTAATCCGACTGACAGTTTCATATTTTGTGTGTTTTTGCTCTCTTTCACTAATAATGTGAGGTTTGTTTTTCATGTTTTATGTGGGTGTTTAAACGCTTTCCTTTCTGTAGCTGGCCTAGATCACTGTAAGAAAAGAAAACATTTCAGACATTTTAGACATTAAAGAGAAATTCAGACAGGTTGCTTTAATATTCCACCATTGTAATCATCTCATTGCAGTTGTTTTTATGGCCATCTAAGTCCAAGATCCACCCTCCTTTAACTCTGATTTGTTCTCCAGCATCTATTTAAATGTTTTAAATGTTTATATATATAGATATTCTAGATGATAGATCCTTCAACAGCTATGGCTTCATCCTAAGCAGGGAGCATGCATTTGGTTTATTTGAACTTTTTGGGATTATTGTGTGGTTATCTCTCACCATACATGACGTGGAATCAACCATGAAAATTAAACTTCAGAGTGCAAAATGGCAGTCCACTGAGTAAAATATTGTATGTATATCTATAAGTATTATAATATGATATCATCATATCCCGTGTGCTGTCTGCTCTAGGTGGAGACTGAAGGTCTGCGACGCTCCATCCAGAATCTGGGCGTCCTCCTCACCACATCTGCTGTGGCTCACACCTCCGTCGCCACGGGAGAAGGCCTCCGCCACGCAGCAACTGGGCAGCACCAAACAATTACTGTGACAACAAAAGACAAAGTACTGTCTTTAAATGATTTAGCCTCACTCACATTAGCTAAAAGTTAAGAGTGAACCCTGGAAAATGCTTCTGCCTCTTACTTTTCCTTTATTTGGTTGACTAATGCAGTCATCAAAAACAAATCAGTCTGTTTTCCTTGTGTCTGCAGAAGGTGCTGCCTTAAACCATGTGCATGTTGCTTGAACAATAAGTGATTCCTCTTGGTCTGAAATTGAATCAGTGACCTTTGCCTGCAGGATGGGGAGCTGGTGCGGACAGGAAATGCTGTTTTAAAGGCAGAGATAACGTCAGCCGATGGGAGCCGCGCTGCAGAGACAGAGATATCAGACAATAAGAACGGGACTTACGAGGTGGGCTACACGTTACGGTCCGAGGGAGAGTACTCCTTTGCTCTGTTGCTGTATGGCCAGCCGATACGCGGCAGCCCGTTCCGCCTGCGAGCCGTCAAGCCCTCAGATGTGCCACAATCTCCAGATGACGTGAAGAGGAGGGTGAAGTCTCCCAGCGGGACGGGGGGCCACATACGGCAGAAAGCAGTAAGAAGGCCCTCCAGCATGTACAGCACCACCAAGAAAAAGGAGAACCCCATTGAGGACGAGCTCATCTACAGAGTGGGTAAGACAGACGTCTGTATACTGTAGCTGTCAAACCTGGTGCCATGTAGTCCTACGAAACACATCCTATTGGTTGTTTTGCATGTCTTATCCCATTTTACCGCTGAAAACTACTTTCTAAACCATACCATCATTTTTAGATTGACACCCCACGTTCAGCAGCTAACCCTTTTCACTTCATTCTAGTCGACTGCAGAATGAAAATCAGCTTCCCTTGACCTGATAGAAAAGGTGACATCCAGAAAAAACACTGCGTTCGCATGCTACTGCATGTTTTCAGAAGATCAGACAGCAGAAAGTAAATATGGATGCTGGGAAAAGGGTGGCAGTAAGAATTTGGTGGTTGTGTACTTGCATTAAAATGTTGAATCTTCTACATACAAATAAAGGTGCAGCATTCACGGTGTGAAGTATTACCCAGCTCAAGCAGGTCTTATAAGTAAAAATCTTTGCAAGTTTATTTTTGAACTGTACTGAACTGAACTCAAACCGGCATTTGCCTGGAGCGTTAGGAAATTTATCCAAAAACTGCACAGTACAAGCATTTTTGTAGTTCAAAATGACTGGTGTGAGCCTTTGAGGAACACTATTGCACAGTGAGACAAAGGTGAAAATGAAAAAGGGCACGTAAAACGAGTGCGTTGCCATTTTTTTGTCAGGTACGCGGGGCAGAGAAAAAGGGGAGTTCACCAATCTGCAGGGAATCTCGGCCTCCAGTAATGGCAGAGTGGTGGTGGCTGACAGCAACAACCAGTGCATACAGGTGAGACAGACACGGTGAGGAAAACACACTTGAGAGCAACCATGTGCGCCTTTGTGTCCACATGGAACGGGAGCATACTGTTGGAGATGCTAAAAGGGCTCCTGGCTTGAACTGTTTGCAGGTGTTCTCCAACGACGGCCAATTCAAGATGCGCTTCGGGGTCAGAGGTCGGTCTCCCGGGCAGCTGCAGAGGCCGACGGGCGTCACCGTGGACATGAACGGTGACATCGTGGTGGCTGATTATGACAATCGATGGGTCAGCATCTTCTCTTCTGATGGCAAGTTTAAGGTGAGATCTCATATCTGTTATTAGTCAAACAGAGCTAAAGTTATATCTTTCATGTCTTTCTTTTCCTGCTAAAATTTTTGCCTTCCTCCCCCTGCAGAATAAAATCGGTGCGGGCCGGCTCATGGGTCCTAAGGGCGTTGCCGTGGATAAGAACGGGCACATCATCACTGTGGACAACAAAGCCTGCTGTGTCTTCATCTTTCAGTCCAACGGGAAGCTGGTGACTAAGTTCGGAGGCAGGGGGACGTCTGACAGGCAGTTCGCAGGTGAGCGAGAGGCCTAAATTTGTAACATCAGACAGGGAGTTCACAAAAAATCCCTTCTCTTTCAGTATCAGTCAGTGAGGCAGCACCGTCTACCATTAAATAAAATACATAGTCAGTGGTCACAACTGATGGTTATATTTCAATAGTGCTCTACACAACAATAACCAACTTGTTATACTCTCCAAAAAGCTGCCTTCCTTTAAAAAGTTTTCTATGCAAATATATTCATACAACAGAACAAATGAAAGTCAATCTATGTTGTTGCACTCTGCAAGAAAATAAGCAATAAGGCAGCGGCAGCAACATTAGTTAGCCCGACGCAGAGGACTGGACGTGTTTTGGAGCTATTTATTCTACGCTTTTTGTTGGCACTTTTTCTCAGCAATAATACGTGCTTGTGCCCTCATTATACATGTGAATATAAATCAGCGCATTTCATCACGTTACATTCTGAAATATATAATACTGTGAGGCAAAGTTCCCCCCACTCTACTACTACTACTCTATTTCCCTCTTGGCTCCTTTATCTCTGACTACCTATTTTTCTTTCTTTCTGTTCTTCCTCCTGTTTTTCAATCCAGAAAAACTTGGCCCAAACTTAAATAAATCTGGCTCTGTTTTCAGTAAGTACTAAGTGTGGCCTTGCTGCAACCTTAATCCCACAGTGCAGTGCCCTCTTGTCTAACCCGACTCCCCCCTGATTATGTGTCTGACCACCTCCTGAGAACTCAGATTGTTGAATCAAGATGTGCCTGTACAATAATGATCAGAGATGCAAGTACATGCCCGTTGTAATAATCACTTACTATTACAATAGTGAACATTTTGTCATGTGCATCGTGTTTTTCTTGTGTAAATGGCTGTGGAAAGGTCAGTGTGAATGATTATCACTGCTCCGACTCCGGCGCCTACACCGCTACGAGACAATCAGTGCTGGGAACTGCAGATCATTATTGGGAAACATCTGTGAGACCAGAAATGCAACAACCTTTTATTATGGGAATCGATTGTGCGAGCCTTGAGTCTTTCCAAATAATCTAACTCAGAGTTTTAATTCTGACTTTCTGAAGGAAAGATGAAGTTACAGTGTCTTAATGCATGAAATGAATGCCATCAAACAACTCCAGGCAAATCGGAGAACAGCTAACCGTTTAATTAAACTAGGTTTTGTAATTGCAGCTTTAGGCTGAACTAGCCTACTAACAAAAAAGAGTAAACGAACACTGCAGACTGCAGGAATTCATTTGTGGAAGCTAAGTTCAACAAATTTCACTTTAACCTTCCTCTCTCTCCTTATCTGCATGTAGGCCCGCACTTTGTTGCAGTGAACAACAAGAATGAAATTATCGTGACCGATTTTCACAATCACTCTGTGAAGGTAAGACGTGCTCAAAACATGACTCATCCCCCAAGTTGCCACAAGCACAATAAAATGCTACTATCATGAAGGCACTTGTAGATTTTCTTCACGGCTTCCTGCTGTCACATGTATCAAAGTGCACGTGGAGATGTAGACGCAATGTGTGTTTTTACTGATTTTCTGCCCCAGGTGTACAGCGCAGATGGAGAGTTTTTGTTCAAATTTGGCTCTCACGGTGAAGGGAACGGTCAGTTCAACGCTCCCACTGGTGTGGCCGTGGACGCCAATGGAAACATCATTGTGGCTGACTGGGGAAACAGCAGAATACAGGTGAGACGGGCTGTACCCAGTCTGCTATCAGCTCCTCAAATTAAAGTCTGGAAACTTATTCCCTTCCAGCTTTTCTTGTTTTTAGCTCGGTACAAACAGTAAGATCATACTGAAGCTACAAAAAAAAAAAAACTGAGATAAGTCAAGAAACATAATGGAAAAGGAAACATTTTTTAATTGATTTTACAGCAGCAGTCAACCTGCAGCTCTGAGTATCTTCTGAATATTTTACACTTCAGTCTGTTGCAACATGAAAACTGAAAACTCTTGTTTTTCCCTTCCAGGTGTTTGACAGCACAGGCTCCTTCTTATCTTACATCAACACATCAGCAGACCCGCTGTACGGCCCCCAGGGCCTCGCCCTCACCTCAGATGGACATGTTGCTGTTGCTGACTCCGGCAACCACTGCTTTAAGGTTTACAGATATCTGCAGTAGGCGGAGGGACCTCAACTCCTGTTTAGACAAGTTAGCATCTCTCACTGTTTGTGGACGTGGAGCTGCACTGTGCCGACACACTTTACGGTGGCCCCAGGTTCCACAGATTCATTTCCTTTTCATTTTGTCCGCTCGTTCTTTAGGAGATTTAATATTCAGAGCTTAGGACACAGAAATCTGGGGGAAAAAATGTTTACATGAAAAACAACAAAAGCCCCAAATACAAAAGTGTAATTTAAATGTTTTTTTAAAGACAAAATAAGCTAGTTATTCTAAATCATTGCAAGAGGAAACATTAATTCCCCCTGAGAGAGAGAGAGAGAGAGGGAACTAATGAGATCTCCAGAGACCATCGTGGTTATAAAAAGAAATAAAAAGAAATAAAATTTCTTTGACTAAAGAGTAAAATATCTTGTAATTAGATATTTTTCTATCTTTTTTCTCTGCCTACCTTCCACTCTCAAAACATCACGATTTTAAACCAAATTCCCTAAAGGAAGAATGAACTGGAAATAAACTTTTGGAACGAGGCCTTTCAGCTCTGTCTCACAGGTGGGATCTCACCAGTAGATAACCTGCCAGTCTGAAGTCGGCAATAGACTGCAAAGCAGATGGCCGACACTCCCAGCAACAACCAGCGAACACAGACAGAGGCACAGAAGCAGAAGTCTACCGCCTGTTTCCCGGCAAAAATGACAAAGCCTTGTGATTGGACGATGCTCAGGCCTTTCCTTGAACACTGTCGCATGTCAGTGTGCTCAAAAAAAAAAAAAAAAAAAACAACTCTCTTATACATATAAACATGACCCTATCATCACTGCCTTCAATATCTCATCAGTACACAACACAACAGACCACACACAGACAGGAATGTGTCATTTTAAAGAAATCGTTTCTTACTCTCATTTTGCACCTCAGCACTCTGACAGAATATAGATTTTTTTTCCTTATTTTATTTTAAATCATGAGATGAGGATGATATGAAAGGTTTTTTTTTGTTGTTGTTGTTTATTTTGGTAGCCAAAGACGAGCGTCAAGAAGCACAAAAACTGAAAAGAACCACGCAAACGCAGCCACACTTCGACACGAGGTTCTTCTTGCTCATCTTTCTCTTCTATCAACCAAAACGGAAGTCTCATATCTGACCCCGCTAGTTCTTGCACTTTTGTGTATTCATATCTACAACCTAATGTAGTTGTACATATGCATATTTTGGTGTACATATGGATTTCGGTGTCCATGTTATTTCACTATATAGCCTACTTACTCCAGCACTTATCGAATCGAGGATCTCAACACTGGAACATATAATAATACCGTAGAAGGTCATGCCAAGTAGTAGCCAGCTGCCTGACTCGCGAACATCAACAGAACAAAGTTGTAGACACATTGTTTGCTGTGTTTTATTTTTTCAAAGGACTTAATTTATTTTTTAGTTTATTTTCTACATAATTTGCTCTACAAATTATTTTTCTAATTGGTGCGTTTGAACTGTCTCCTCTTTGCCAAACGTCGTTGTACATAGGCCTTGTTACCTGTAGCTGTAGCACTGAGAGCTGTCTTTCTTTTTTTTTTTCTTTTTTTTGCCTCCCCCCCCCTGCAGAGCCCTCACACCCCATTATTAAACAGTAACTTTTTCCTTCAGCCAAAATCGTATCGTTGTAAGTTGTTGTTGAACATTGCACAAAAATACAAATATTATAAGAGTTATATAGTTTGCAAGAGTAATATATGCCTCTGTGTATAGTTATCATTTAACATAATCAGAAAGCGTACTGTATATTACAATCATATTCTTGTTGTAGCTGACAAGCACCTTTATCATGGATTTTACAGTATTTGTATTCATTTGCTTGGTAGTTAAGTGTTTTGAAGGTTTTCTGTGTGGCTCACAACACAACACCAGCTAACACGCAGTGACACAGAAAGTGGTGTATTAATAAACTGTCCTGTCCCCGATGATCGATCTCCACTTCATTCTGTCTTCCCCTCTGCGCTTCCTATTTATTGGCAAACTCTCCATCTCCTTTCCTTGTCCATTAATTGTTTTTTTTGTTATTTTTATTTTTTATGTCTATCTCTCACCTGTAACTGACCTAGTCCGTGTGAAATAAAGGAAGCACATAGAAACGAAACACTAAATCAACCATCTTGTGAAGCCTACTGCATACTCAAAGAGGCCAGTCTTACAAGAAGTAATCACATTTATGTAATCATGGCAAAGGTATGATTGTAAATATTAAAGAATGACACTATGAACTACTCAAGTGGTCTCTTTTGTATGACGCCAATCCATTTTTTTTGTTAATTATAATAATTTCTTATTAATGAATCTTAAATGCTTGCTATTTTTGGCTTATAAATCAGCTTGTCTGTGTTTTCTTGCTGAGAAATTTTTAAAAATTCAGCCGGCTCATACAGGAAATGAGTCCCATCAGACATGTCCTCATTTGTTCAGTCCCCATGCTCTCTAGTGGTCATTTGAAAAACTGCCAAATGTACTACAGACATGATCATTTACATGCTGCAGGAACTGGGAAAGGAACTTAACTTAACTTTAAAAACTCAAATATAAGCTTAACATTTTACCTTACACCTTGGGGCATCTTTTTTTGGTAATTGGTTATTAGAAATAGGTCTCTCTCCCATAACAAAATTTTCTCATTATTAAGCAAAATGAACAGTTTAAAGATATTAAATATTACTGTAAATATTGGCATCTTAATAGTAACAACGGCTAAATCAGTGTGTACTATGTTTAAGAGCTCCCATCTGTAAACCAAATGAGTCACAATAGACTGACGCTCACAATCTGTTGCATAAGGTCACACCATTACAATTTGCGCTCATGATAAGGCTGAAACAGGTTTGTGTACTCCGCTGAGGAAGATCCTACGCGTTGCCACAGATACCAAGTCATCCCTACAGTGCGTGGCACCAGGCCCCCGGCAGAGCAGCTTATAAACAGTTTTAATCAGTCTAGCAGTAGAGGGATCGTTCGTTTTAATGCGCTGGTATCACATCGCGTGGTCAACTATTTATACGGCCCCTCATTAAAACCACATCTCATAAAAGAGGAAGAAGACGGCACTAATGAGTCATTACCAAAGCAGGAGGACTAGATGGAGAGCTTGGTTTTCTCACCTCCTTCTTAAATGTTCCAGCAGTATGAAAACTGCATCAGCAAAGTGTCTCTTGATGCTTAAATGAGGATGCTGGACCAGAATAGCAAACAGGGAACAAAACAGCCTCTCTTGAAAAACTCCAGTAGTTTTGGCCTCAAGTAGAGGAGCCCTTACCAAGAACTGACCATCAGACCAGCAGTGCACCTATCAGACTCTGTTTGAACAAGTTCAATGCTTTGATGTGACAAATTGTCAGAAAATCAGGCAAACGTCTTCCTAGAGGCAACGTTATGATTTTTGACAAGGTCCAACTTCAATATTTCAAAGCGCTGTATCTCGTAACTGGCTGGGAGTGTCCTGATGTCAGAAATAAATAATTCAGCATGTTTTGACACACACAAAACTGAGAAAAGTGGGTACAGAAAGCAGATGGTAGTGGCTTTAAGAGAAATAAAACACTAGGCTTTCTCCTCTTTTAATCTCAATGACACTACCCACATTTCTGGTGAAGGGCCACAAACACAGACCAGTGAGATTATTATTCTTTTTTAATGGCACACTTATCAAGAAACAGCCCAAAAACTGCTAAGCTGAATACATGAAAGAAATTCAGCAATGAAAAGTGTGTGGAGGTATTAAATGAGGAAAACCATCTCAGACAAAACATTAATCAGCAAACACTCAGAGTTAAAAGAGCAGAGTTTCACAGTCCTAACACGTGAACACCTTAACACGTCTAGAAATAAACTGAAAAACAAACTATTTGAGACTGGCGGCCCATTCTCAAGTATTATCACTGATCATGCTGTTAAATGTTTATACTACGCTCCTCATAAGATCATTTGAAAAACAATGAGAAAAAAAAAAAAAGTAATTGTACAACCCTGCAAGATGGTAAACATCCCACACGCATGTTCATAACAGCAATGTGGAAAACTGCACAAGCAAAAATGAAAACCATAAATATAACCATCTCAAATCATAGATTTATGACACAAGGAAAGAAATATATATATAAAATTGTCCAGATACATGAGTTTTTACATTTGAAATCAAATAAAAACTGCTGGATAAGAGACCTAAACATGTCAGGACCAAATTGAAGTAGCAGGACAAATTCAACAGCTAGCAATTTATGTAAAAGCTCAATTTTTAAAAATATTAAGGAAATACTGGGAGTAATTTGTAAAAAAAAACAAAAAAACAAAAAACAAAACCTTTCAATTAACATTCCATAAGTTTTTATTTTGGATAAGTCAAACTGGCTCTTGGCTGTGAATCCTGATGGTTGTTGATGGAATAAAAAGGAAAACCGTCCAAAGATTTACCAGTTATAAGTGAGGGTGTGAAGCTTAAATTGTTCGCTGTTAGAAAGTGTTTGCCATCTTTTACCTGTTCATTTTCTGTCAGGTTGCTATAATGTTTCGGACATTTCAAATACTTCTGACGACTCAAAATGGCACGACTTCATGCCTTCAGTGTCGCTGCTCACACATAAATGTGACTCAAGAGTGTAAAGAGGAATGTGCCAGAAAAGAAAAAAAAAGCCACATCAATATGATTTTTAAAAGGCTAATGATAAAAATAATCTGCACTGACGTTAACATTCACAACAAACAAACGGAGCCAGTTGTTGCTGGAAGTCTATGCATTGCCTGAGAGCTGAAATCCCAGTACCAGCTGGCCAATTTGTGTCAAATAATTCAGCACTGACTGTTACTCAGTCGAGAATTAATGAGGGAACGTTAACGGTCAACAACTATCAATGTGATAACTAAGTCATGTGTCCTTCCAACCCAAAAGGCAACAGCACTGGCCCTGCCTAGCAAAAAACTTTATATAGGTTAATGTACAGTAGTATGGCATAGCGGTTGCTTATAGGATAAGAGCTGTAGGTGGCTCTTATCAACAAGAGCATCTGAGGCATCTGCATCCCAGCAGACACAGTGATATAGACAGCGAAGCACCTCTCCAAACCTCCTACCACAGTAGTCAGGGGTATAGGCCTACAGTGTGTGTCTAGGTTGAAAGTTAAAAATTTAAAAATGTTCAACCTCAATATGTGAGAAAAATGAAGCTCTTCACTTAAACCAAAGTGTGATGAGACACCTGGTAATTCTTTTTCACTGGAACTCTTTTTTTTTTTTAAACACCAGTAAGACTGACAAGTAACAGCTCAGACGTGTACAGTACATGGCTCGGGTCAACGTCACCCTTTCGCTTCAGCCTGGTTTGTTAAAGATAAAACCCTGCTAACAGCAGGTGTGGAAAAACACTGGCATACACGAGTTTACCTTCAGACAGATAAATTTAAATTTGAACACCGGTCACAGCTCCCTCTCAGTAGTAGTGGCATATCTGCAGCCTGCTGCCTGGATCGTTCTTCCCTGGGCTGAAGAAAGGATAGACGGGCTCCTCAAAGCAGGTGTCAAACATGTACAGTCGCTTCATTGTTACGGCATCATAGAAACTGAGGCGCCCGTTGTCGTAGTCCAGGTACACGCCGACCCGGGGAGAGTTCCAGTAGTCGGCGACGGGGATGCGCCCGTCTTCTCCGTTGGCATACAGACGGTCCTGCAGGCACAGGCTCCAGTATCCTGCGGAGGGAGTGAGGCTGACGAAGCCCTTTCTGTTGCTGCACTCAGTGGTGACTCCCAGGTACCACACACCTTTGTCCTTCACGTCCACTTCCCAGTAGTGCTGCCCGCTTGCATACTGGGCCGTGGCGAGGACGCCACAGAAGCGGGTGAAGCGGGCTGGCAGGTCTGGCTCCTGGTTGCGAACACGGCCCTCCTCCACTTTTGTGTCAAAGTCTGAGATGAACAGGTTTGGGTGAGCCGTGTCTGGATCTAAGGTGAGGTTCTGAGGCACTGCACAGATAAAGACAGGAGAGATCAGTACCACTCGTTTTCTGTCATGTGATCTAGAAAAAAAAAATTGTGAAACATACATGGGACATACTGAAATAAGATTTTTGAATTTTATAAGTTTACTTCTAATCAAAACAACAGAGTCTATCTATCATCTATAACACTTCATCTTCAGCTGGGACAGGCTGCAGCCCTGCAGCAGCTGTAGTCTTTCGGTGAGAGGCTGCAAACACTCAGGACAGGCCGCTCAACAGTCACATTGATTGACGCAGACAAGCCCTTACACCAACATTTACACTAATTTAGAATCAGCAATTAAACTGCAAGTTTTTAACTGTATGAAAAACTGCCTCATTATGAGGAATATAACAGACAGTGAGAGCCTGCAACCTTCACACAGGAAGAGCTGGCAGGTCTGCAGCTTTGAACACAAAACATCCTTGATGTGATACAAAAGTGCATGTAAATGTAAAGAAACAGTCTTTATACTTCAAACGGCAACAGTTTTGACAGTGTGTAGAATAAACTCACTGGTATGCAGCACATGCATCATTTTCTTCCACATGATAAGCTGGAAGGGCCCTGAGAAGTCTGTAAATTCAGTTGTACAATTCACTGTTTCCAGAGATGTGAAAGGCTTGCAATGGATGACTCTGTGGGAGAAATATAGAGCACGAAATGACTAAGAGTAAAAAAAAGATGGTGCAAAAGTTTTTTGTTTTCTTTTTTAAAATAATATCTAACAAGGTTTTAATAGGTTCACAGTAAGAAAAACACTTACTCATTGAATGTCTCAGCAAGGCTCTGTTGAAAGAAACAGTTTAGATTTTCATTAATACTGAATTGAAATACTGTCAGCCATGGTCTTAACATGTAATTCAAACACTAACGTGTTTTTGATGCTTGGGTTCATGCCAATACAAAGTCTAAAAGAAAGGCACCTCCCGGTGTTTAATTCAGTAAGTTAATTCAGTTTGGGATTTCTGGTACTTTATCTTTATAGATGTAACAGAGGCATGATGACTCCAAGTCTGATATGTTAGACTGACCTCAAAGCTAGACTTCCCACTGATATGGTTGTGGATATTTGCGATATCTTGTTCCACAGCTGCTGCCTCTGTTTCCACAATCTTCAAGTTGTCATCTATGACAGCCATGGTGGCCACTTCTTCAGCATCCAGACTCTCAAGCAGGGAGTCTCTCTCATCTAGCAAGAACTGGACCAAGGCCCCGACATCGGCCTCAATCTTCTCCTTGAGCCTCTGTTTCTTTAACTGAAGGACAAAGAGATTTAGAGGATGAGATTTGATGATAATGATAAATGGTTTTAGTGCAGTGTGTTATCTTATGTTTATACATCTGGTATTTCATGACTATCAAGTGGGCCTTCAGACTGGGCTAGAATTTAACTGACAAAAAAAAAAAAGTGTAAACTGGGAAAATTAGAAAAGGTTAAAAGCTTTGCCTGCAAATATGTAAATGTGAGCAGAGAAAAAAAAAAAGTCTGTTCCATACCCTCACTTCACTTTTGGTGCGCTCATCAGCCGTTATAACTTTGACACACTGGGACTTCTGCCAGTTGAGCTCCATTAACCTCAGTTTTAACTCCATCTGTAACAAACATGCATGTCAAAACACATCAGATGAGGGTGATGATGAAGCCAGCATTCTGGATGCAGCAAACATGACGCAGCAAAGGCCTTGCACTCTCTGCTGTCTTGGCCAAATGCACAATAGGAGACATGGAAGAGATTCACAGACTTACCTTCATGTCATTCACAACTTCTGGCACTGGCGCTACCTCGTGGTGTCTGAGTAACAATAAAACAAAAAAGACGACGCAGTTAGTGGTTTACAGAGCAATTTGTTACGCTTCTCAAAAGCACTCTGGGGAGTTATCTCGTAACCATTGTCACATTCAGTGTTTTTATGTGCTTCTTTGAGGTCTAACAACCAGTGTTAAGTACATTTCTCTGCTTGTAAATCAATTGAAAAGCAGAGGTATTAAAAAAAACCAACAAAAAAAACAAAACTGTAAACTGTGTTGTTAGTCATTCCCTCTGCTGGTGCATTACTACGTTTGCTGTTGTTTTCATGAGATGCATGGCATTTCATTTTGAAATGTTGAGGGAAAAAAACTATTCATATGCTCTGAAATTTGCTCAAGGTCCTGTATTGTTCATGAAGTTGTGCAGTGCTATCAAATGTTCTCTGCTTTAAAAAAAAAAAAAAAGAAAAAAAAGAAAAAAAAAATCACTGTTTGGATCTGTGTTCCTCTTTACAGATAGGAGTGTAATGAAATGCAATACAGGAAACCATAATATGGGTTGTTGTAACTGCAGTGTGGCTCAGTTTGACTGCCTTCTCAGCTTCTGACAGAACATAGACTTTACTGCTTTATGCTAGATTTGGTTAGGTCTTCAAATACTTAAAGGTAGATCGTTAAATTGTGCAAAAATTGGGCACGGAATCATGCAACCCCAAAATGTAGTTAAAATTTCTGTCCTCTTGTCCCCGTTGCCCCCTCCCCTTTCAGGAGAACTGGATGAATGTGATACAGAGTGGTAGTGTTGTTAATCAAGATTATTTGATCAATACAAACTGCCAGACATCAAAGTGGACACTTATACAACAGTTTCACAATACAACAAACTACAAGACACAAGTGATGTATTGTTGGTTTGAGGACAGTGGTTTTCAGATAAGAGTCTCGGTGCATGCATGAACATCATAAGTTGATGTTGCAAGGCAAGATACACTACACTGACTGGTTTGTAAATAGGTCAAGTAGAGTATAACATTGTTGACTACCAACTCAAACAGGTGCCTGCAAAAAAAAAAAAAGACTTATTTGAGCTGCAACGCAAATGTAAACAGAGAACATGTCAGCATAATTGGAATGATACAACTGTGCACAGAGTAATGTTATGTTTATATTAACGATAGGACTCGACAGGCAGAGGGTTAAACAATATTCTCTCTATCTGTAAATTCAAAAGTAGAAATTTCCATCTGTCTTGCTACATCCATATCACTTTTTTTGTCCTTGGTGGATTCTTTCACAACCCGTATCTCATCCCTGGTTTATGACCTGTTATATTTCAAGGCTGCCTTTTTTTTGTAGAAACAACAGGGGACGTTTTAGTGAACTGTACTATTACTTTACCTTCTGTGTGCATGGCTGTGCTGCTAAAACCCCTCTAAGTGTAACATCATTGCCTGAATTCTCATTTCCTAAAATGCTAGTGCTGACATCTGACGAATTTGCTGTTATGAAAGATAAAGAGGCACATTCAGCGCTCTCTGAATCCAATGTGTGCATCAATAGATGCTTGTCCTGACATTTCCAATTTGTGACGGGATGAGAACGATTAAGTTTGCAACATTTAAACACAAAGTTAAAAAGAAAATATTCGGATAAAACAATGGAATAATTCATTGGTGGTCAAGGCTGGTTTCTGTGTGGACAGACAGACCGACAAGGCGATTAGGTTTAGAGCAAACCATCTGTTTCACCATGGGTAAAGGAGCAAACTTACTACTGACTGGTATAAACTTTTTCTCTTCCTTAACTATGCTTTCTCTGATCCCATTTCTCACAATAATTAGAATTTTTATTATACATACATGCATACGAAAACCCGCAAATGGCAAAGTCAAAAACTTATTTAACTATCTAGGTCTACACTGGCAACCTGACCTCAGATCTAATTTGCCTTATCAAATAATGCCCAAGCCAGTGGTGAATCCGCAAGGGGGATGGGGGTTATTTCTCTCCGAGGAAACAAGTGGATAATCTAAAGTATAAGTTCCTCTTCAAAAGGTGACAACAGGACCAACCTGTGTGCTCTGGATTCCCTGCAGACCACACAGATGGGCCTCTTATCAGTCTGGCAGTAGAGTTTCAGCTCTTCTCCGTGTTGCTCGCACTTTCCATCTATTTTAACCTGCTTAGAGGGCGCAGCACAGGAGCCCAGACAGTCCAGGTCGTCCAGCTTGGCCACCAGGTTCTGCACCAGGTAGTTTTTAGTGAAGCTCCTCTTGTTAAACACCTGGGGGGGAACAAAGAAAGCAATTGGAAATGCCCTGGCGACACAGCAAAAAGTCAGCCCTGCCTAAATCACAGTGTGTGCTTTTTTTAAAAATTATTATTTCTCCTGCATTATTGCATTCCCCTTGCAGCTAAAACAACAAAACTTACCTGCTAATAATTTAATGTTTGCTAGCTGGAAGCAAGCTAGCTGCTATCATAGCAACGGGAGCCAGAAAATACACTGCGTAGTTGTGTTATTTTATAATGTCCAAACCTCAACCAGCCTCTCTAAATTCGTTAATTCGTATAACCACTTTAAAGTAATACTTTCACTTGTGTATCGGACATTTTCGGCGAAGGAAAAATAAACACAGTAATACAGATATCGGTGTATTAACTTACCGTTCGGCACTGAGGACACTGGTACCCGTAGTCTCCGCCATTTTCATCCCAGTGCATGCAGATGCAAAAGCGACAGAAATTGTGCCCGCATTTCAGAATGACGGGGTCCTTGAAAAAGTCTAAACAGATGGGACATGTGAGCTCCTTCCTCAGGTCGTCTCCAGCTGCTCCAGCGGTCGCCATGTTTACGAGCCAACAGCAGCACAACACTGCCGCCGCAGGAAGTGGAGGAAGGAGGGGAGGAGCCACATTTGTGCTGCGTCACTTTCAGCCATGGCCAATCAGATTCCTCCTTTCTCCCTCCCTCACTCTCTCTTCTGTTGATGTACCTGACTAACCAGGTGAGTTTAAATCATTATGTGGTGGGGATGGTGAAACGACACCTCATCAAATCATCAAAGTGTGGAGGATATAATGTATTTAATTTACACATTTGTTTCCCAATAATCACACTAGTTGATTTCCCCATGAAAGTCATTTAAAATAATATGTGTGCATATGTTAAGGATAGCATTTAAAAAACAAAATCTTGTTAGGGTCAAGTTAAAGTCAGGTCTTGTGATAATCAATGTGATAAGTCTCAATCAGGTATAAAATCTTATCCAAGCAAATCAAGTCTCAAGGTTGTATGTAAATCAATTGTAAGATGTCTACCATTAAACTGAAATAATGTTTTCCACATTGCTTTCTAGGCAAATAGGGAAGTAAACAAATATCCAAGGTGTTTGTATTGCAGTGCAAAGTTTGCTTGTTTCCTGTGTTATATTCTTTATTTTCTATTTGTCCGAAACACAAGATTTAAATGTTACCTTTATGTCTTTATGGAGTAACGTCTCAAGTTTTCCCAGTCTCAAAGCAGAAAAGTCCAGTTTTTCTTAAGTCATCATTTTTTTTGTGTTGAATGCAAGACCATGTTTTAAATTTCAGCTCTGCTTTAATACTGAGTAAATCAACAACCGATAAGCAACAATATTTATTCTTAAATACATATACATAAAAACCCATTCATAAAAAGACACAAACTGAATATCAAGTTTGATTGTTTGTGCCAAAATTGTCATATACATGGGGATAACTGGCTGTGGGATATACATTACATTGCATAGCTTTGGATTGGCATGTGATGGATGTGACTAAAAAAAGTGCATTTGATGTCAGACATGGTGTTATTTTCAAATTTATCAGGGCCTCGTAAAAAAAAAAAAAAATCACACAGCTGGACTTCTGTAAGCTGTGAGTTGTATAAAACATCACATCCCTCGCTGAGTCACATCTCAGCTGATTTCCGGTTAATGTTCACCACCTCTGCTAGCCCTGATAAATACTGGAAATAATTATACGCTGAAGACTGACAACACCATAATAAGACAAATATTTAGGAACACTGATCTCAGCATGTTATATCCATAGCAGAGTAAGACACAGGTTTAACAACACGTGTAAACAGGAAATTTTACCAGTGAGATCGACAAAATAATGAGACAGCAGATTACATCAAATGTCTCAAACGTAATATTTTCATGGTGACATACTGATTTGTAAGCAGCTTTTTTTTTTTTGCATCCTTTGTTCGAAAAACATGACTCAGAACACTGAAATCCCACACAGCACTAGTGACAAATAAAGCCTACAGGAACATAATGTGTGAAGAATATGGGTCAGATCCTCGGATATGGATACAGCATTTGCATGTTCACAGCACCACACTATTAGCAGTGTAACACAGAAGTGGAAAGTGGCTCTGCAGAGATTCTCTTCAGTCAACAGTAGTAAATTGTGTTACACAACACACGGTCCATTCTCTTTAAAAGAAATAACTCCTGAGATGAGTGTCGTATATATATACGTACCTTAACCAGTGTTATTCAAAAAATATATGAAGCATATGCCCAAAGTATTTTGAATAAATATGACAATATCACAGAAACACACAGTGAAACAACAACACTGTGAGGATGGGTAGCAATAAACACTGTAAAGTAAAGTAAATAACTGATCTTACAAAAATACAAACAATATCAGGGAAAAAAACTGTGAGAACAACTCAACTCAGCAGCAACGGAAATGCTCAATACATATAGGAAAACATTCCTCATCATGTGATATATAAAATAAAGAACAGCAGACGCCGAGAAAGAATAAAATGAGAAGCTGGACATATTGAACATATATACTGACAGTTGTGGTATCCGTCTCATGACTGATAAAAGAGTGCTGCAGGTTTAGCTCTGAGATTGGAAAAAAAAAAAAAAAAAAAACGTGGTGGCCTCTTGTGTTTTTCATTATTTGTTGTGTTATCCAGAATGGCTGTCCCAGCAAATATTTTAAGATAAAATTATACGCCTAAAGGAACAGATCATCCTAGAATGAATATTAACTGACTCGTGAAGCATAGTGTTAAATGGTTTGAGGACAAAAATTTAGGCTATGGGTTTGATATTTACATAGGTCCATTTTTTACCTTTCAGTCACAGATCTTTACTAAAATGATATCATCTTCTGGGAAAGGAAGAACAGTTGGTGAGATTACTGCAAAAATAATTAGACTGCCTTTTTTTCCTAAAGTCTTGGAATATGCTGCACAATATGTGAGCTGCAATCTATTTTATTCTTTGCAAGCTGTAGAAAAGATGGTCTTGTTACCATTAATATTTTGGGGGATGCACAAAAGTACCAGGGCTCACAAACTTAAGTGAAGTTTTGACTGACACAGAGGGCAGGTCAATAACATCCGAGTGTTCTCTTTGAGCTGAGCTATTCCTTTCAGTATGGACGTTGACATCATGTAGTCCCCTTTGCCCAAGGTACACCTGCAGCACTAAATCTCTGACGTGGCCTTTGTGACACTAGCTTTATGAGAAAAGTGCTCGCCTTGACTGGGACTGTCCTGAAGGGATATAGCTGCTTCAGGCACTTTAACACCATAAAGCCAATAAGAGAGAAGAAATACCATGCTACTGGCAACACAAGTTGGAATGTTAAGGGAAGACAGCGTATATGACTGTCGTGCGTTTTTTCTGTTGCAGTGATCAAGGTACATAATGGATGCAAATACTGTATAAACCCCCCCACTAACAGGCGCGCACACACACTCCCAACGCATGTGATCAATCCCAGATTTTTGGTGTTATGAAAGTAATTTAATACCAGTTTAAAAAAAGAAGGAAAAAAAAGAAAGAAAGAAAATCCCAAATTTTAGAAAAGCCCTCACAGACTCTACATCCTGTTGTCCATCTGTCCATCCACACACCCCTCGCTCAGACCTCTGAGCTGTTGTGGCAGTCTTGCATCCTCACCACCAGCATAGGCTCTGTACTGACAGACCCTTTCACCACCTCCTGCACCCCCTCCCTCCATCCCTCTTTCCCATCCTTCTGTCTGGATCTCAGCACCAGCACGATGGTGACAATAATGAGGACAGTCAGCAGCAGCCCCACCAGCGC
>JBAJHX010000067.1:12141027-12153646 GCA_037176925.1 Amniataba percoides
CCATCCTTCTGTCTGGATCTCAGCACCAGCACGATGGTGACAATAATGAGGACAGTCAGCAGCAGCCCCACCAGCGCCCCCACCACGGTCACCAGACCCTCCTCTTCCTCCTCTGCGTTCAACTCACTGGGTTCTAGGCCATCGGCAAACAGCTCGTTCGACCCCCCTGCCCATCTCTTGGTGCGGTCCAAAGCGATGTGCATAATATTGGTGCCACGGTTATTGTCTACTCCGATATCCTCAGCGACTTCGGGGACTTGGTCGCCCGCCGACCTCCTGGGGCGGCGACCTTTGCCGCTCGATGGTGCGAGATCATTGCTTGCGGAAACAAAGGAGTGGTACTCCAGGCTGCGCTTTCCAATGCCTCTGTTAGCATTCTCTCTGGAGCGGACTGTGTAAATGGTGTGAATGTACCACTCACGGCCGGCAGCAACCTGAAGAAAACAGAAAATTGGGCTTAGAATTATGTTCACATTACAAAATGACAGCAATCTGAATGGGTAAAGAGTCCAAAATGAGCACATCTTTTAAAAATAATTACCCACATCAATATTTGATAAGATGATACCAGCTGGCCGTAAACTGACTCATTATTAGACTTTACATTTCCAGCAAAATTACACTTTACCAGCCTTGAATTGATTGAATTTATTTTACAATTAAAAATACAATAACTTTGCACAGCGGTGGTCACAATCAATGAGGATTAAATTGCAAAAAAGCTTACGAAATGGTGCTCAAAATAAACAGTGCTATATGTACAATGAACGCTTTTTTTGACATAGCTACAAAGCTCTCCTTGGCTTTGCAGCTGTGTCCTCCTGTATCTGTAGCTGCTGATTCCAAATAGAAATCTTTTATTGGCTTTGAGGAACAGTAAAAGTTCAAATACCTGGAACATGGCTGTAGAGTCCAACCTAAAGCCATCCGACCCTGGCTGTCTGACGAGGGACAGGGCAGAGGGATCATCCACTGCCAGCACTGCATTAAAACTGACATCACCAAACACACGTGCCTGGGTCTCCGGCTGAGCCTTGTCCTGGTGTGTTACGTTGAGGGAAAAAAAAAGGAAGTGAGGCGATGATTTTTTTGGGCTGATTCTAAAATATTATTTTTCATCTCTCCGCATACTGAAATTGCACCATTTAAAACCTGAACACACTCACAAGAATCTTGAATCTGTAGAGCAACGACGGGGAGTCAGCCAGGCAGCCGAATTCGAACTTGGTCGGGTTGTATTTTGGTACGTATCCATCGGCGCCAGTGCAGAGGAACACCTTCTCTATGCTGCAGAAGAAGGAGTCTCCCAGGTTCTGCACAGGGTCCACCATCACACGGCCATAGATTCTGTCACCTGAAAGAAAGCAATAAAACATGAATCCTACAGCCTACATGAAGTACCATGACTCATACTTCTAAGGACAAGGGAATGGACATTCAAACTACAAATTGTACCTATAAACAAGTATCCACAGTATACCAGTGCTTTTAAATGTATTTTCTACCTTTCATGTCCAAACAACATTCAACCTTTCCATGAAGTCAATCATTTCCATGTTTGTCAGACTTTTAATTCAATTCATTTTGTCGAATTTCAAATGTCAGTTCCCATCAACTTTAAACAAACAAAAATAAAATTTAATCTGATGTAATACCCTTGATTTTGGATAACCTACAGTAGATCAAGTGAGGCCTTCCTTTTTTTCAAGTTGATGAAAGTCTTTAGTAAACCAGCACTTACCCTCAGAAAAGGCTACGTCGCTCTCCTGACCGAAACCCTTGGAGCCATCAGACAGCCATAAGCTCCTCTTGGACAGCAAAAACATCTGAGTGTTTAGACTGAATTCCACTGCAACTGGATCGCTCACCTAAAGACGGATGTGCAATGAAGGAAGAGAGAGAGAGCCAGTGAGAGGAAAGAAGGAAGTCTCTCAAAGGTGCCACTTTTGGATCTCGAGTTTCAAACAAAGGCTGCCTTACTTGCTGGAATCTGATGTCTAGATCGAATGTGATTGGTTCTCTGGGACTGCAGACGGGTGGAACAGTGTATTCCATATTCTTGGCTGTTGTACAGGGGATCAGCTTCACCGTATAGGTCCCAGAGTAGTCTCGCACCTGCATGGAGCAGATGGGATAAATGCTCAAGCATCAGTCTTAATCTGTTCTCAGAGATCAGAGAGATCTCACAGCGGATGTTTCAGCATATGCACAACCCAATTTCATGCATTTGTACTTACAGCAAAGTCCGAGGTGAAGGTCCACTGCTGGACTGGTTGGTTGTAGGTTGGCTCACCCCTCACTAGAGTGAGGTTGAAGGTCAGGCCAGGGTGGTCCACACTCATCACCATGGATGACATGGAAGTCGCTTGATATTGAATGTTGAGAAGGAGAGAAGTTGACAACAGTGGACTGATTCACAACAAGCAAATCCTGTTAAAAATCCCTGTTAAACGAATCTTTAGGCAATGTTTCTTCAGTGGTAGAGTAGTCTCACCAGCTCTTTTTATTTTGCCTCCAGAATGAGACTCCACAAACAGACCCCTGAATCGAGCCTTGGTGCGGAAGTTTACCACCAAACGTCCCTGCTCATTGATGCGCATGCTGGTTGGATACAGCGCACCTGGCAAAACACAACGCACAGGATTCAGCTAAATTGAATCCTTTTTTTATGTGTATATAAAAACACAAACTGCAGCTTTCTCACGGCCTGTGGAGCTTACCCTGCAGCTCGGCCTGTGGCGGGCTGCCGATGCCGTCCTTCCAGAGAATGGCCGTGTCGTACACGAAAGTGAGGCGCAGCTCTGACTGCAGGTCAAAGTGCTGCCAGCCACCAGTTCCCACGGGGGAGTGGAACACATACGACACGTAGAGAGGCACACGCAGGGTCACATAGGACTGGACCAGGTTAAGCACCTGCAAGGATGTTTCGATCAGTGACGAGAGTGAAATTCATCTTTGACAAGACAACATTTATTTATTTACTTGATTTGGTGGATGAAACTGTGAGCGAGAAATTTTCAGTATGTATGAAAAGAACTGCATCATCCTTTTAGGTTAAGGGGTGATTGTAGGTCGATGAGCTATAATAAGTACTGAGAAGATGTAACAGATGAACAAACTGTGCTCCTCCACAAGGTGCTTGAACTCTTTCACTCCTACTCACTGTTGTCAAAGATGCAGAAAAGTCCTCCTGTGTTGTACACAGCGTGCAGTGATGTAGGCTTGTGTTGTTCTTTTCTGTTTTCTTTAAATATTTTAGTTAGTTTAGATAGTTTGTGATCGAATGTGATAGAATGTAATTTAATTTCTCATACTTTGGAAAACAATCTTATATTTACTTTGATTTTGAAAACTGGAAAAAAAAGCAGGCAGAAATATATACAAACCCATTTTTGGATAATAATCTACAGAAGCAGAGGCCCACGTGAACATGCAATAGTACGTGTATGCCCACAGAGTCAGCCACTAGGTGTCTCTGCTCACCAACGTTATATCGACACTTCACCATGACTTGAAAGATTTGAACTTATTGATCACACAAGTTAGACAAAGTCAGAGATTGCCTTACAAACGGACTAAAAATACACTACATTACCTTTCAAGTGAAAACGTGTCAATCTGCACAGTCAATTATCAAACTGAGTACTCAGCAGGAAATTAACTGAACTAAGAAGAGCGATTTGGTAGAAGACGTTTTTGGTATTTTTCTGAAAAAACATTATTTCTAAAATAACATTTAGACAGAAAGTACCTCTACATTAATAGTCTGGTGTAATATCTTTGCAGACAGAGATAATCTCCACCAAAAACCTTTAATTCACTACACACACAGCTGAAATCTACCCAATCCACCGCAGTGTCTATGAAGTCTCAGTAGGGTAAGTTGTGAATTTGCTGAATCAGGATCCAAATGAGAAATTAAATGACTGCCAGCTGAGAGACAAACCACTTCAGCCTGAGGGTTTTACAAGACCGTAATTCTTATTACAACGCCTTATGATAAATCTGTACTGACTACAACAGAGTAAAGTTAGAAAATGTTCACAGCGAGATTCTAATATGAGATTTCCGGTCTTTTCTTTTTGTGTGAGTTCACCCTTTCAATTAGTGCGCGTACTCCCCAGATGTAAAAAGTTACTCAACAGTTATCTGGACGAAAGAGTAAAAGATCTTGCTATTGCAGTCAGAAGTTTTTGATTTTGAACATTAATTTGGTCTTTTTTTTCTTCTAGTAGCTGAATTATTTAATTCTTTCTGTGCACTTTGATTCGTGCACCCTGGAGGAGCAGCGAGGTCTGACTGCTTTCTGTTTTTTTCTCTATTGGCACTCCACGAGAAAAAAAAAGTGACAATGTGACAGTGATCTCCCTTAACGAAGTGAACTCAAGGTCTTGTGGATGACGGGCGTCATGTGTAACTATGTGTGCAAGCTGCGACTGGGGACAAGTAAATTAATTTCTTACTTCTTCTCCATCTCTCACTTTTTCTCTCTCTCTCTCTCTCTCTCACACACACACACACAGAAAACAACACATACACACACTCCCACACACACGCTCAGCAGTCTGATTGGCAACAAGAAGCTCGCAGATCAAAGGCTGGAGCGATACAAAAGAGCAGCAGGACATGAGCTGAGGAGCAAGGGTCCGTCTCCTAATCCACAATAACAACAAGAACCATGACAATACTGCAACACGATGCAACCACGGCAAAAAGCTACTGGAAGTTTGTTACCATCTAATTGACAGGCGGCCACTCTGTCAGCATTGAACAGCTTTGACTGAGCGACTAGGCCGAGCCCAACAGCCACACCGGCAAGCCAGTAAAAGGAAAAACTGAGCAAAGCTGCCAGACAGGGAAGATTTCTGCTGTAAACTTTGCCAGGAGGTAAATGTCAAAGAAGAAAATGCCGATTTTGATGATGACGATGTTTCTTGTTTATCTGTTTCATGTCGAGGCTGAGGTGAGCATTAAGGAGGATGACTGACGGGCTGGCCGTACTTTGTTTGAGCGTGTGCGTTTCCGCGTGCATCTGTGTGCGCGCACACTAAAAGCTGTCGATCACAAACAGGCTGTGAATGAGACGTAAAATGCGGGCAAACAGATGCGGTGCCGCTCTGTCTGCGCGACCCTCTCGTTCAGAAGGCTGCAAATAGACTGAACATACAGACAGAAACACACACAGGTGGACACACACGATCAGTCAAACAGATGTACATACAAAGCCGAGATTGGAATTTATACGCCGTGGACAAATGTACACAGAAACACACAAAAACACACACACACACACACACACCTGTCCATCAGTCCCTATGGTGCCTCCACAGTCAGTGAGCAGCTCGGACATGTGGTAGTAGCTGGTGAACTCCCACAGACAGGCCTCCAAGTTCAGGTTCCTGTAGAAGCGCAATGTGCTGTTCCCCCGCAGGGAGCTGCTGAACTGATAGGGCGCCGCGTCTCCCATGCTTTCAGGGCTGCGCGTCGAAGCGGTGATGAAGCCGTGACCTGTGGTGACCTCCATGTAGTCGAGCAGGTTGGAGCAGCGGTGGTTTCCGACCCGGGTTCCGTCGGGACTGAGAGTCAGTTCAAAGTTCATGAGAGGTCGAGTGGAGATTACTGGAAGCATGCCTGCGAGACAAAAAGGGGAGGATGAGACTCCGACTGTGTCTGCCTACCTTTGATACGTGCGCTGAGAGAAATTATTATTTCAAAAACTTTAGAGGGAAGAAACAGTTGCGCGAAGAGGGGTAAAGTGATGAAAAGCAAAGCAGGGGAGCGACAGAAAAAAGGAAGAAGGAAACCTGGAGGAGACGAGGCAGAAGGAAACTGATTAAAAATCAAGAAGGGAATGTTAAGTAGCGGGTGTGCTGGAGGGTTTCTACAGCGGGATTCGATACAACCCGGCAAGATCTATATTCTGGCTGTCACGCTCCTGAGGATCCCCAGACGTGAATATTACACACACTACATTACACTTCACTTCATCTGTGGTACGAGTCCTGCCTCCAGCTCCTACCTACCATCTATGTGAGGCATGGTGACAGTCACTTTGATGAGGTTGGGGTGTTTCGGGTCGTCTGTTCCAGTGTAGCGTAGCTTGGCAGAGAAAGGCTCGGCGCCAACAGTCCCCATCTTGCGTGGTTGACACATACCTTCATATGACAGAGGAGCGGAGAAGAGAGATTCTGAACAAAAGGACAGACGCCGCAAATCTTTGGAGCGACAAAGACAAAACGAATGGCCGCGATCGTGTCTTCAGCTGGTTTCTAAAGCGAATAATTGAAGTTATTTTTACATAGTTATGTATACTGTGATTTACAGTTGAATAAAGTTTTCTCATAACCTGCCTGAACTCTTCCGGAGTCAGGTGGTAATTTCCACAATTCTAAGAATACCTCCCCACCATCTGGAGAGAGTGAACTTGTTGCATTCGGGATGTTTAGGTGGAGTGAGCGCAGCGGAAGTGATAACATAGCAACAGCAAAGGGAGGACTTTTTGTTCCCTGATTGGAGAAAAGAGTGAGAGCGCTGACCCTTTCTCAAAGCGCAAAGCTTGTAGCCACAAGGGATTCTTTATTGAGGCTGTTACAAGTAACCAAAATTATGTCTCTGCCTGTTCTGCCATGTACCTGCAATTTTCCTAAATGTTCTGCAAGCATTTATTTTGTTTTTCAGTCTGACAGGCTGGCATTAAGTTTAAGTACAAGTACATTTACTCAAATGCTGTAAAATGATGATGTACTATGTGTTTTACTGGAACATTTATCCATTTATATCTTTAGCTATATAAAATTGGATGGAAATATTAAACTTTTTACTTTAAATTAAATTTTTTCTACGCAATTAATAAAATCTATCTATCTATCTATCTATCTATCTAGAAATATATATGTATATATATACATATATATAAATCATCTTATTAAAATATCTACAAAGACAACTTCGCTGTCCTACACATTAATACATCAGTAACAGTACTCCAATGAACTGATATCTAATACAATAATACCGCTACAGTTGTTTGCAACTCTGCACTAAATACTTTTACTCAAGCAACATTTTACTTATAACATGAATGTTCTTTAATCAAGTAACATTCTGAATGCAGGCCTTTTTCTTGTGATGTGGTATTTTTACACTGTAGCATTGTTACACGGCTGAAACCGAAATGCTTCACTGTTAATACTTGCTTTCCAGTGATTTAGGTTATCTGTGCAGCTGCACTGTAGCTAATATTTATTCAAAAGCACTATTCTTAAACATCCATGATACATGGAGAACAAAGATCTTTTGTTTCTCATTGCAACACGGGGCCAAAGCCCTGCTTCATTCCATAAAACCGGCAACATAAGACATTGAAATGGATGTTCACTGTTCTGTCCTCACCTTCTTCCTGGTCAATAGTGACAATGGGGCTGCTGAGCTCTAAGCCCTCATCCCCGTTAGAATTAACAGCCCTGGCAGCACACTGGATCCTGGACCCTGCCTGGAAGTAGACCGAGTCCAATGTGATCATCTTGGAGGACGTAAAGAAGGTGTCAAAGTCCACCTCCCTCATGGGACTGGTGACGCCATCGGGGCCAGCTGGGGCACTGATGAGCCAGCGGTAGCGGGTCAAGGTGTTGTTGATGTGCTCGCTGACACAGATAGAGCCCGTCTTGTCATAGTCTGGGTATTTTGTGTTGCAAGCCTGGAGGATGGATAAGGAATATAGCAGGAGTGGGCGGGCAGGCAGGGACAGCAGAGAGATGGGAGAGATGCAGCAGATGCCAGAGGACAAAAGGAGAAAGAGGCACAGAATACAAAATGAGTGAGTGACTACTGCCAAGGGAATCCAGATGTTTCAGTATGTCATGTTTTTTGTATTTAAGAATCCTGTATTTATGATCCTTTTTTTATAATCAGAAAGTGTTTCCATGGACATCTGAACCTGTTGACACTGAACCTTTTGATGCAGCACTCATGATTTCAATTTCTACTTCATTTTGTCTCCCTGACCACAAAACGCAAGGACATAAACACACAGTCACTCACACACAGACACCTACGCACACACACATACAGACCTACACACACAGAGTCACAGGTACACACAGCAGCCACCTGAGAGGCAAATGTCTTAACACATCCTGAAAATGCATCAAAGTGTTTCACCAAGCCTGTATTCAAGAGAGGAAGTGTTTCCCCTGCGTCTGAAAACACGAGGACTGTGGCCTACTAAACTGTGTAATGTGTCTTTTAAGGACAGACAGGCCAAGTCCTGAAGGACAGTTTAACTTTGGCTGAAGAAAAGTATGGGCCCTGAGGGGTGACAGTGCACCCTCCACTCCCAGATGATGACAGTCCTCATTAGCTTTCTACCTTATTAGTGAATGAGAGCGAAAATAAGAAAGAAAAAAAAGCCTTCAAACAGTTTAACTCAATTCCAGAGATATCTCCAAAGCCGCTCGTGTCCCTGAATTTTCCCGTTTTCGGTTTGGCTCACCGTGACACAGACGACAGGGTAGCCGGCTGGTGGGTGGAGGTTGTCTGGTGTCCTGGCGACATCGTCATAATGGAGCAGCGACACCACATGAGGCAGTGAGGGGAAGGTGACATCTGCCATGCTGTTGGTCTCCTCGATGTAAACTATCACTTTAGTTACCTGTTCCAGAAAAAAAAGAGGCTTAAGACTGATGAGAGCTACTGACACACTACTGTTCGACATCATTACCGTCAGTGAACTGATTAAAGTCAGCACAGAGCTGACGTGTTTACAATCTCACAGCCGTGGCTGAGTCTTCTCTTTTTACCCTTCTCTCTCATTTTCCTTCACCCTGGCACTTTTTCTCAGCTCTCTGTTTTGTTTTTCGCAGATAATCTATTATTTATTGTGAAATGTTTGCATCGTTCTTTTGGCTGCATCTACAGTAAAGTGCTGCTGTTGTCTGGGCAAGGACAGCCTTGTAAAAGAGATCCCCACTCTCAGCGGGGCTGACCTGGATAAATATGGGTCAAATCAGAAAAATGAAAAAACTTTTCATCTCTTTACTTTTTCATCAAGCTGAAATTGAACTGTCACTTTGGATTTTGCATGATCGTCGTGTGATGGTGATAGCGTAAGTGCATTCCTGACCTGAGTTTCAGCCACCATGTTTTCATCAGGCTTCAGGTGGACTGTGAAGGCTTCTCTCATCTCTCTGACTCCATCAAACAGCACCTCCACCACCACTACATGTTCTTTGTCCCCCTGTTTGAACTCAATATCTAGACGCAGACAAACACATCAGCAAATAATCATTAGAACAAGCATAATGCAACAATCGTTCTGACAATTTCAGTCATTTCTGTGAGTTATAATTCTTTGCCGGTAAAAGTAGTCTGACGACACTTGGGCCAACTTTCTGTCTTTTTTTGCTGAATCGATTTTTCCACCAAAAAAAAAAAAAAATTGAAAAGCCTCAAAAGGTTAGCTCAATTCATATTTTATTGCTTCAGAGAAATATATCACTTTGCTAAAAAGCATTGCAGGTTTCTATTTGCATAGTGCTTAAGGTGGCCCATCTCCTCGTGAGATAAGTAATGGAGCTTTGCATGAGAAATGTGCTGCGCTGAGAAAATATTGTGCAAAATGAGAAATTCAACGCTGTGTGGTTCAAAACTGTTGGAAAATTGCCACTATTTGAACGGTGGGCAGGCAGGTGTGATCTGAATTGGCTGAAAGTATTCATATAAATATTTCAAGCTTTGATTAAGCAGCGAAAGGTTCCCTGCACTAAAAGCTGAGTGGATCGAGACAAAGATTTCACCCTGCTGACAAAGCATGAAGAATACTGAAATTCAATTAAAAATTACACGACCCTCCACTGGACTATTGCAGAAATTACCTTTCCCCATTCGGGATGAAATTAGAAATCAATGACCCTCGCTCCAAATAAATCCCCACGCTCACTTTCATTCATTTAACATTCCTGTGTGGGGCCTTCAAGTTTGTTCTTCATAGCAGCTGAAAATGATGAATAACAATCTACCAGATGCCTGTCTGCAGACAAGCAAGAATAAAGGCAATGTGTCACAGCTTGCTGTTTGACATGGCAGGTCATACACATAGCACGTGAGCCATAAGAGGAAGCGTATAAGGTTTACCTTGAGACACGGGGTAGTAGTCCTCTCCTGAGATAGCTGACCCGTCTTTGGTGTGAACGCGGACCACTGACACTTTGGATGTGTCGCCCACTCGCACCACAGGGATCCTCACAGTTGCCAAAGCACCAGCTTCCTTCGGTTCACTGACACTGAACTTAGTCTCAAGAAAACGGATGATGGGTTCTGAGTAGCGTAGACAGGGAGAAAGATATAAGAAAAAATGCTGACAAAGTCTGGGATTATGGACATAAACCTCTGAAAATCGCTGACAGTTATAAAATAAAAGCATGTGTGTTCTGGTATACTCTGCATTTACAATGTGTTTCATCAACTTATACTGTACTCATCTGTACTGATAAATAAAAACCTGGATGAACTATTTTCTGTTTTACCATATATTTCATTACTGATTTCCCTGAACCTCTGTCTCCCCCTCTTCATCTCACTTACTGTCAGCCGTGTCCTTGATTTTCACCAGGGTCTCATTCAGAGCTCCCACTGATGCTCCAAACTGCGAGTCGCTCTTCGGGTTCCCTAAGACCAACCGCAGCTCTTCTCCTTCCTCGTACAGCGTGTCATCAACCAGTGACAGGATACATGGCTTCTCCGCCTCGCCTAGAGTGTACAGCGAGGTGGTGATGACGGGACATGTCAAAAAATTTTATGTGGAAAAAAGCAGAGAAGAAGTTCGCCAATAATTCTTTTTTTTTTCTTACTGCATGTAACATTTTATCTATCTAACTTTTCCCCTTTTTATTCAGTTCCTCCAGAGTTTTGGAGCTGTTTACACATATGTGGGGAAAAAAACACAGAAAGGTGCTGCGGATCTGGCAGATAACGTGTGATAAGAAAGTGTTCATAGTATGAGAAAAACGTGTGATGTGTGTGATTACTGAAGCACCTGGTAAGAAAGTGATGATAGAGGCGTCTGTGTTGGGTCGCTCGTCAAAGTCGGAGGCGACCTGCGCAGAGCCCTGACGGGTGTAACAGCGTACGCTGGATTTGTGCCTGATGTCTCCGCTCCGGTACACTGTCACTGCAATCTGACCGTCACTCTCCTCTCCGCTGTACACCGGCTCGCGGAACTGGACCTTTGGCACTGTCAGTCCACAGGATAGTCTCATTCATCACATATGACACAATATCTCCCATGCTGTCTGGGCTGAATTTAACAGGTTTTAAAAGGAAAATCAAATAACATAGCTGTCACAAAAGCCTTTTTTTTTCAGTTGAATACCATAATAAATGTGAACCGCGTGAGAGCAGGAAAAGTGAAAAGTTTAGTTATTTTTATCAAAGCAGCTGAATTGATATGTAAATGTCATGTAGGTTGTCATGACAACCTAAGAAAAAAAAACATTTCTAAGCCACTTTTTAAGTCTTTCATATAGTTCACTCATTACCATTCACTTATAATAATTAACATGATAAATATAGCATATTGTGAAAAAAATACGTGCTGATCATACACCGACTGACTACTTAGATGTAAATGCTAACATTAATATGCTAAAGTGCTCCTAATGCCAATGCTCACACAACAACCACCAAGTGTTGGACAAGTCAGAAACTTTGAAGAAATGTGAAGGTTCAAAGATCACAAAGGTTATTATAACTGACTCTGAGGACGGCATGAATCTCTGTTCAATTTTGTGCCAGTCACTTGTGTAGATGTTGGTGCATTTCACGTAATGGGTGAAAAGTGATTGTGGTGGCCTACTAGAGGACAAAATCTATTAAGGTTCATCCTAATCCGACTAATAAACACTGAAGGTGAAAAATTATGCATTAAAGGATTCAAGATAAAAGTAAATCAGCACCACCTACGGTCAGAAACAGAGTCATTGATGAAGACCGTAGACTTCCCAGGTTCTCCCAGGATGCCGTTGACCGGCATACGCAGGACGAGTTCGAAGCTCTCAATCCCCTCCAGCTCCGGTTGACCCAGGTCATCCAGAATGGTGACCCTGAACGTTTGCATGCTGACGCCCGGGGCAAAGTCGAGGTTACGACTGATGCCCACGTAGTCAATTCCAGCTAGGGGAAGGTCAGAAAAAATGACAACGACATGACATGTTGATGTAGATGTGTAGAGCTCAGACGGATGCTGTCATTGGTTAATTCATTCATTTCCAATCAAGCATAAGAGACAGTTGACCGCGTGGCTGCTAACTTACCCTCTGCAGAAACTGGCTCGGCCTTGCGAGAGCGCACTGTGACGGTGCCGGTCTTGGACAGATCAGTGCCTGTCCTCCACACTTTGACCTCCACATATCCGTCGCTCTCATCCACATGATACTCCACCTCTCCAAAGTAAAATACCGGAGCTGTAGAGCAAATCAAGCAAAAAGGAATGAATGAAATTAGCAGCGTTTACTCAGCCTTTTATCATCTTGTGTATTCTCTAATAGTTTAACCACTTAACCCTCGGGGCGATTTTATGTGATACATTTATGCTAATGAAAATTGATAAAATATGATTTAATAA
>JBAJHX010000067.1:12153746-12169400 GCA_037176925.1 Amniataba percoides
TGATAAAATATGATTTAATAAGTTATGGAATGTTACTACAAACCCGCCGGCGGGTTTTGACAGTTAACTGGTTAATAGTCAACTTGCGATCAGCGTACATTTGGACACGCAGCCTTTGTGCAGGGTTAGTTGTCTCATGCTGCTATGAAACTTAACTCAGTGGTGACCTTCAACCCCATATGACCCACCTTTGTCGCAGGGTTCATGTTTGCAACTCTGTTACTTCCCTTTTTGCTTAGTGTTCATGCCCCTTGTCTCCTCTCCTTATGCATGCACCTGTGGTAACTTTAGACCTGTCAGCGGCCACCCGCAGTCTGACATGATTCATTTGTAAAGCCGGCAGCCGGACACAGAGGTCAAACAGCGACAGCCCATTAGCTTGAAGTTAAACTGCAGGGAAGTGTGACCTTTCAACCTCTCCTGGCCTCTCATCCCTCCTCATTGTTACCACAAAGTACTTTCAACAAAAAAAGGATGCAGTTAGCGCTGAAAAACAAGGCCTCTGTGTGTGTGTGTGTGTGTGTGTGAGAGAGAGAGAGAGTGAGTGAGTGTGTGTGTGTGTGTGTGTGTGTGTGTGTGTGTGTCTTTCTCTGGATGTGCTATGGTGAGATGGTGAGACAGAGAGAAAGAGGCCCCCTAGACTGCTCAAAGGCTTGTTTGAACTGGCATTGTTTCCTGAGGCAGCAAAGTGGAGGCAGTCCAATGTGTATTTGACAGCTTCATCTCTCACAACCCACCCTGTCACGTCCAAAAAGCCTGACAGAATAAAAGTTCTTCTGTCTCCGTTTTATCCTGCCACTCTCTCTCACTCGGCTCCTTTCTTATATTCTGGCATATAATCCAAAAATAGCATGCGCATTATCATTTTGTGTGTCATGATCAAACAGTCAAGCAGTCCAGAGAGTTTTTTTTCTTTTTAATATTGCTTTACTGATATACAGTATGAACTTTCATATTTTATTTATATACTTTAACTGGGCCAGATAACAAAATCTAAGCGCACATAACTAAGGGAATGACAGCATTTACTGCAGATGCGTTTTGACACTCCACTTGAAATGGTGAGTGGCAGCTGAGGGCAACAATATCCTGCGAGTATCACACATAAAGCGTGCCGCCTTTGTCGTCTCTCTCACATCTGAAGACTTGTTTTCTCCATGCATCTCCATGCATACGTTTTCCTCCTACACAATCGGCTTCACCTAGCAGATGCAGCGCTGGTCTGTAATGCAAATAGAATCAGCGTATTTGCACAATGGCAGAGCAGAGGGGAAAATTACAGATTGTGTAGGTGGAGAAAGCAGATGGATAAATGATATCTAACCGAATACTCCGGTTAACGGTGCAGGAGCTGGGAAGTGTGTTTTTTTTTTCTTTCTTTTTTTAGATTATTATAAATATTGCGTCAATGCCTCGACAACAGAAGCGGAAACATGTAGCTTATCTGTAAACACTATGTACGCGATCCGACACACATTCCTGCTCTGCTTCTGAGAGAAAACTTCTGCCGGAGTGCTAATATATGTACATGTCTGCATTCACACGTGTCCCGACTGCGCCCGTGGGACGACAAATTCTCGACACCTCGAGAGGGAGTTGAGTGATGACTGATGAGTGAGAACTGCATCCTCTCTTCCCTCCGGGGGCCACGCCTGTGGTTTGGCACTCTGAAGTGTGTGTGAGGGCTGGGGAAGGTGTTAAGCCAAATTGTGATAATTACTATGTGCGGTTGTCTGCAGCCATTTGTGTGTCACTGTACCTTTAAACACAGTTTACACAGCATTCCCAGCTGTCCTCTCCAGAAGCCCCCCCCCTCTGCTTTAGGAAGGAGGCAACTAATAAGATCCTTGACTGTAAACTTAAAATTATCCAGGAACCTGAGGTGTTTTTCTTAAATGTTATACACTTCCAATCACAGTTGGTGATTGAGGTTCAAATTCATACAAATGAGAGATTGTGTAATGATTCAAAAGATACTGTAAAAAAAAAAAAGGGGGGGGGGGGAGAGAGAGAGAGAAACAGTTCTGCTTCATGAATCTTGCATATTTTTATGAGAAATCTTTGAGAGGGGTGAAATGTGTAAAAGAGGTAATTTGTTTCTTGTTTCACAACATACTTGTGAGCAAACTGTTGCCTATTTCAATTTCTTTTTCTGTTTTTGTAAATGATCTTTTATGTTGTTTTAAACATGAGGCAAAATAAAGGAACTGGGAGAAAGAGACTTGCTCCGATATGCTGCTTGTGTGCTAATGCGTGGCAGAAGACGGCGTGAATGTATAATTAAACTAATTATGTTTGGGTATCAAATAAGTGACAACAGGTGAAACAAAATGCTTCCAGTTCTGAAGTCTAAGTGGGACGCTCTTCTGCTGCCTCAGGGCCGCGACCCAACGGCGAGGCTGCCCTAACACTCAGACGACGGCCACATTTCCAAGAAATACTCCGAGCTAATCTACAATTCCACAAACTCAGCTGTGGCCATATGCACCCGGTTGAGAGAGCCTGAGTGTCCTCTCTCCTTGGCAGGGAGATGACAACGCTCACTTTGAGTCAGACTGTGCAGCCATGCGGAGCGCAACACTCAGGGAGACAGGTACTGTAGAGTTTAATCTGATAAAGTACTAAATCTAGCAGACACCCCTGGGTCTTTTTTTTTTTTTTCAGCTAAAGTGAGAGAAAGTGTGTGTGCGTGCGCGCTTGTGTGTGAGACACAGTGGCGGGAGTGGAGAAATAGATGGAAGGAGAGCGACAGACTGAACTTGACTTTGACCTGGGGGAAGGAAAAATGGGGCTAGAGAGAGCACTCGCAGTCACACTAAGAGTTTTACAAGTGCTTTTCTCACCCCGTACCTTTGATGCAGAATTCGAGGTCTAACCTTAACTTGGAACACACGTACACACACACATAAACACACAGCAGGCGCGGCGCATGCAGGGCGTCATAACGCTTGTTTCGCTATTTTCCTCGGCGAGTCGAGTTTGTGCCAAAGCGAAGGAGGCTGCCGGTTTGACTGCCTGGGTGCAGGTATTAGAGCACTGTCAGACGCTTTATTATCCTCCGGGAGGCTAAAAATGACACATCATCTCTCACTGGAGTTGGGCTTTCACAAATACATTTCCATTCCTTTGAACTCGGCACCACGACTGAAGCCTTCTGACAATTTACTAACAATCAGACAGCGTGTCATGTTTCTTGTTAACTAGCCCCCAGATTCCTACACACACACACACACACACAGGCACACACACGCACATGCACGTATGCAAACACACATTCAATTTGGCACAATTGTTTGTATCCCTAAATGAGTTCTCAGTTGTAAGTCGTCATTGTTTTATTTATCCCAGTCTGCAATCTGGCACCAGCGTGACAAGTCCTCTCTGACACTGTTTCTTTCTCATATCTAAACAATTTATGACAAAATAACAGAGCCAAAGGAGAAGGAAAAAAAATAGTCAGTTGTCTGTGAGAGAAGTCTTAATTCTACTGATTGAATCTTACCTGGACGGAAACTTTGAAAAGCTTCTTTTCAGGCTGGAGACACAACCAAATCTTTTGGAGTTATCTGCTGGTTACCTTTATCATGTGATGTAACAGTGTTTATTTCCAGCATGCCAGGTGCGTCTTCGTTTTAAACGATACACCCGACTAAATAAAGGCTCTTTTTAATGTAACTCCTTGCCTCGCTCTGCCTGCGAGTGCCTAAAGCGAATGTTTTCACGTCTTTGCTGTACAGCTATTTTGGAAGGAGGCTAAATGCAGACGCTCGTTTCGCACTACACGGGATACAACGAATAATAAGGTCAATTTCTTCTAACAAAGTACATAGAAATAGAAAGAATGAAAAAAAGAAAAACATGTGGAGCATTGTAGCTGGTGAAAACAAGTCATTTACACTCAGTTGGACTGCATCTAGGCGAATCAGTTTTTATTTGTGGATGTATCTTATCTCATATTTAAATGTTGGCTGGAGCTGTGGCGCTTGGAGTCTTTCTCGGACTTTGCCAAAGAAAATCAGGAAGATTTCCACAGTTTTCATTTCCCCGGTTAAGACGTCAGATGAGTGAGCTTGAGCTTATAAGCCTGCCCAATGACACAGTGCACACAAGGACAGCGAAGAAAGACTTCCTCGACGTCATTGTTTCTATATGGTGCCGATGATGTAAAGCCAACCCCTTTGTTAGGCTGCTGGTATTTGATCCAAATTTATTACGCCGCCGCTCCGTCGCCCCTGACTTTTACTGTGACAATCTACGGCATGGCATTTAACAAAAGACCTTGAGCGGAGACTTTCAATCGCTCCATGAATTAAATCAATACAGAACAGTGAGACGGCGGAGAACGCCTGTTGATTGGAATATAGGTATTTCCCAGCAGGCGCGTCCCTCCCCAGATAAATCCTGCACGTATTTCTCTGCCTGTCAGGGGCTGTAATCTATTTTGTCCGTATGATGCTGTAACGGGATGAAAGCAGACCAGGGACCATGCGGTGGTGATGTAGTCCCACTGGACCCCCGCGCGAGCCGTGCCTGTAATTAAAACCTGTCTGGATGACAAGGAGATGGGAGTTTGATTCCATCTGTCTTCGGCGGGGTGCGGGGCCTGTGTCAGAGTGTTTCCAGCGCTCGTTTGCCGCACGCCTCAACAGCCAGTGAGTTTGTAAACAGGCTTAATTAAGAGAACTTCTGTGATATGAAGGCTCTGATGAGAATTCAGAATGGTTAGAAGTTCTAGCACTGCAAATTCACACCCACACATTTAATATATATATATATGTGTGTGTGTGTGTGTGTGGGTCTATATGCACGTGTTGTTTAACCTGAAAACCCCACATGCACACACACACACACACATACACAACAAGCTGAAATAATTTCTTTATTTTATCACCCTCTCTCTGCAGACAAAGCACATTCTGCTAAGTTCACTAAGACCTCTCATCTGTGTGATCCGGGTACATTGCATTCGAAGTGAAAAGTCCTTAACCAGAGCAGAAGTTTTCTCTATGAAGTTATTATCGCTTGCACAGAAAAATCACTGCAAATAGAGACACGGTGTAGGGAAGTAAAACATTAAGCACAGGCACAGACGAATTACCTGACTGACGTATTATCAGCGCAGCATCAGCATGCCTTACCGTCATCCATGTCTTCCAGGATGTTGACTTTGGTGGTGGGGTAGTGCGTGCCCAGGCGCCCCCCGACAGGCAGCGACAGGGTGACATTGAAGCTCTCGTCCCCCTCGTACAGAGAGTCGTCGATGATCACCACGCGGCACTGCTTCTCCCGCTCACCCTTGTCGAAGCGAAGGACGCTGCTGTGCTCCTCCGGTCGGGAGATGTAGTCCGAGTAAGACAGGACGGTGGTGGGAATCGTCCCCGAGGCTGAGCCTTCAGACGGACCCAGAAAAACAGGGATGAGAACAGTGACAGGAGTTGATATCCCACATTTAGTACATCTGATTAATTCACAGTACATCATTAAAAGGACATCAGAAAACTTTAGATCCCAGAATCCAACAGTTTTTCAGACAAAATCCATTTTTTCAGAATACTGATTGATCAGCATCATGCCCATTTCTTCGTCTTCCTAAAATGAATCCACTGCGATTGAAGTGGTTAGACTCATATAAATATTCATATTTTGCTGAATTGGATGTGAAATGTAATGTGGCAAACTTTACAAAATTCAGAGGGTGGCTGAGTGCATCACCTTCACAAACAGACATGTCATTAGTAATGGGATACATTTCCATTTCAGCTCATTAAAATTCAGACTGTTAACTTACCCATTATGATTTATGTAAGTCTGACCTTTAATTACAGTGAAGCCCATCACGTGAGTCAGCGGATTAGTTTTAATGCCAGAACACAATGGGAACAGACCACCCCCACAGGTTTTTCTTGTTTTTTTAAAATGAAACGTGGTGAAGCCATAATAGCCTTTTGACATTCAACAATAACGCGTTCATGAGACTAATCACTGTGTGCATTATTCCTTCATGTTTTCTGTAATTTTTTTTCATGGTATTTAACTGCATTAGGAAGAGAGACAGGTAGAAATCTGTTGCTTTTCACGCACGATCAGCTGCAAATAAGTCAAAGTGATTTACATGTCACAGGTTAGACCTCCTGTGGAAGTTGTACGGAAGCATGTCAATGACTTGACTTAACTTGGAAAGGGCACCAGGTAACAGCTAACTGTTAACTGAGCTTTTGCTTCAACTGCTTAATTGTGAAAATGCAAATGTGGTGTGACATGTCTTCCAGTGCACTGGCTGCGTTTTATGCACGCTTCATTGGTACTGACGAACAGGGAAGGTGCAGAAATTGCACCTGACACTCCGCCATACGCATGAATACATTAACATCACATTACAACAATATGGATGTCAGATCTAAAGGCAGGCGCGAACAAAAGTCGAGTTATTTGTGTTGCCTGATGGTGCATCTCCTTGCAAATTTGAAAAGAAACATCAAACAATTTCAATTGTTTCTCATGTGCACCTGAAAAACTATAATTATCTTTATGAATACAGTGTACAGTGTAAAAACTAAACCAAACAAAAACATTCACCATCTGGTATGATCAGTACAAGCTATAAGGCAGCATCCAGCAGAAATGCTTTGAGGGTAAACGGGTTAGATGAGGTGAAAAAAAGGCGAGTCTGTACCCTGCTGTGTGTAGCAGACCACCATGAGCTCCTGGCTGATGTCTCCACTGCGGTGCACCGGGATGAAAAGCTCTCCAACATCTTCCTCCACTGAGTGGCTCTGCTCGGGGAAGAACACAGTCGACTCTGTTTGGAGGAGAAAAGAGAGCGGGCGGAGGGAGTCAGAAGAAAAAAGAAAAAGGGTAATGATATGTATAACAATCTGCAAAAATCCACAGTACATTAGGCCATCAAGGACTCATACAGGCTTTTGTTCTGGCCCTGCATTAGCGAGCTGCGGTAGACATTTTTTCATTCGGATCTATTGAAGTGGTGGTCCTGCGGTGTGCTTATTCATATTCAAAAATAACTCTCCATCACAGTTTTGATGCAACCAGAGGTGCTCTTCAAAGAGACCCCTCTGGAAGTTTTCCTCGCTGCCTGGTGTGTCGCACACAATTACACATGCAAGCCTCTGAGTTCATCCCGCTGAGTGAATCAGCTGGGAGTTTCACACGTCGACTCCTCGATGCACAGAGGGGTCAGCAGAACCGTGTCTCTTATTTTGTTTTTCTCCACCTCCCCTCACCCCCCACACTCCTCTCGCCATCTCTGAGAGGAGTCTGTGATTGAGAGAAAGACACAGAGCCAGTGAAAGCATCATCTATCACAGCGAAGAACTTACTGGCATTACAGAAACAATAAATGTTGGAGCTATTTTCCACAGACGCACGGGGACCAATAAAAATACTAACAGAGTGGACTGTGCTGGAGTTTGCCCCAGATCTTCTTGTGACTTGGCTCCACCTTCTCCCTTTGTCTCTTTGAGTGAGCTAACGAATGATGGGGACTCTGGGACACTTGTGGCTTTCTCGCATGACAAAAACTCGCATTAAAATGGCAACTCTGGAGTGTGACAGAGAGGTGGGAAGGAAAAAAAAATGTGGATGTTCATTCAACACCCAGTGTAAAAAAGACAATAACACCTGAGATGACTCTTTTGGGATGAAGTCATCAACATAAGACAATCTTACGCACCGCAGGGGGTCAAAGATTTCTTTTCTCTCACGGTAACTCTCCCTAAATCGGTCTCTCTCCTCTCAATCTTCTTCGCTCTCTTCCATTTTTCCTTTCTGTCGCTGCCCACAATCTGTCACTCCCCAGGGGGGTACAGGGACTCATAGCGGGGGATTAGGGTCCACTGCTTACCTATTACACACACACACACACACACACACACACACACACACACACACTGATATAGAGAGATTTTCTTCTCTCTCACTCTTTCTCTCTCTCTCTCTCTCTCTACACACATACTGCTCCTCTCCTCGCACTTCTCTCACATTTCACCTCACACTTCGCTCTTCTAGTGCCTCTAAATCCACCCAAGATTTAGAAAAGCAAATTTTCAGCCAAGTGGGTCAAGTTCCCCTTCTGGAGGAAAACACACAATCATTTTTAAAAATTCATGGAGTAAGGGAAAAACACAACTTCTCCTTTTTACAAAAGGGCGTTAAAGTAGTAAATACATGCACCTGATCCGGCTACTGCCTTGCCAAGTAAATTAAAAAATCTGTTTGGCTTTTACGTCTGTGCCTGGAACTCTTCCATTTTTGATCATTTCATGAATATTCTATTGGTGCAGAGATGTCTCCTTTCTAAGATTTGGTTGTCATTGTGATGGTTGAGCATCTTACTACTTATGCCCAACAGCTAAATGCCTAAAATGTAAATGTTAAAAGGAACAGCCTCAGGAGACCTATAGTTGGCGGTACTGTTTCACTGAACACGGTATGTCACAGTTCAGCTACCTCATAAAGATGCGCCTCCTCCAACAGTCGGGAGATTTTACATCCCAAACTGAGACAAAGCTCTTATAACGGCACAAGGATGTGCTTGAATGCAGCTGGCCTTGCGATTCCAGACAAAGGAAAAAAAAAAGAAGAAAAAAAAGAAAATTACAAGACTGAAAAGAGTTCTTCATCATTTACTGGAGTGACCTTGGCGCAAAACGCAGCAGAGTAACAGCTCTACTGATATATATTGTCCCTGCTGCAGAGGAAGCAGGAAAAGATATCACTGACTGTAGTGAGATGCTGGTACTGCTTGCAGCAAACATTCAAACAGCGGGCTGCCACCTTCATCTATAGTCAGCATTGTGCATGGATTATATATGAAAGAAAGTCATAAAGTGTTGCAGAGGAAAGCCGGGCTATCACGCCCTGTAATTAAACGCAGTTTGTGTCTGCTGCAGCACTGGAAGTGGGCGTACCGCAGGCGAACGCGCCACAGGACGAGCCCACTCCTGGTTACTAATCAAAGCAGCAACAGGCTAATACAGAAGAGGGGTGGTAGAGGGGAAGGCGTTCTTACAACTAAAACAAAAGGAAAACAATACAGGCCGAGACGGCCCGTGTTGTTGGACCGAACTCAGCTTGTTATGCCGCCCTTAATTTTTGGAACACTTTTGGCTAAAGCTTAGTGATCCTCTCTGCCCCTCTAAAAGCTATTAGCCTTGCTGACGTGTCCTCTGGGGAGGGAATCTCCCGGCTAACCAGGAGACAAGACAAAGCCAGTTTTCATCATTAGAGGAAGAAGCTGGAGAACAGCTAACGTCATAAGCGTAGCTCGGGCTTGGCTGGCCCATTAGAGTGCAGAGTGGCACATCTCTGTCACATTAGACGATCCCCGGAGATGACAGAAAACAAACCAGCTCCTGCCCTCAACACACACACCATAATTAACCCACAGGGGAGGATAGATTGAGGAGAGAGAATGTGTGTGTGTGTGAGAGAGAGATAGATCAAGACATAGTGAAAGAGAAAAGAATGAGAAGACAGATGAGAGAGTGATGAGAGCAGCTGTTGTATGTCACCATAAGAGGAGCTTCAGCGTTTCCATCTCTGTTGCACATCTATAATTACTTAAAAGTTGCACTGAGGGGGGCAGCAATGCACAGACAAACACACACACACACACACACACACACATACACACAAAATGTAAAAGCTGCAGAGGGGTAAATCTAGCCTTGATGGAGCGGAGCAGCCAGTGTGTCGCACCACTCAATATTCCATTAATGTTTCAATTTGCGCGCAAAGACACAAAGAATTATTAGAGCAAAAGTGGACTAAAGGACTAAAGTTTTGTGTGTGAGACTTTCTGTACCGTAACTATTAACATTTGACGACGGTCACCAATATCAGAACTTCAGAAACCCTAAATGAGGACGGTGGGCCACATTTGGTCTAGTAAGAACTTTTAATTTAGCCTGATGATAATAGACCAATAAATAAGTATATCCAACTTTTTTGTATTATTTGGTTTTAGAAAGTAAGCATTCTCCTCAGTACTTCCTGTGAGTGTAAAAAAAAACAACACAAACATCATCCCTATAATAAATCTCTGCTGGTTGTTATGTCAGAACTGTATTTCTCCTCCTTGCCTGAGGACGGATTTGACATGGCTCTATATCTACAGTAGAGACAATGTTTATATTGACAATTCCTCATTCCGTGTGTGCCGACTTGACTGATGCCTCACACAACAAATGATATGCGGTAAAGGGTCGTGTATTTTTCATTGCCTTGCAACGGGAATGCTTGAGTGGCAGTTGCGGCGTGCATTATAAATGTCAGAAACTGTACCCTGTAGCTGCAGCCGCACTCGTCTCTTCAGGTGGGCAAAGCAAACGCCTGTGCTTTGGATATACTCTGTTGACTCGTATTTTCATCGCCACGTTTGATTTAGATAATTTAATAATACATATCACGTGGAATAGAGACGCTAACCTGAATAAAAACATATTTATAATGGAAAACAGGGAAGACACAAATACAGAATGAGTTCCTTTTCAAGCGGTCACATAAATGTAGAGTGAAGAGAGCACTATTCCTCCAAAATATAGTTGAGTATCATGAAATGGAAATACTCAAGTTAAATATGATGACCTAAAAATTGGACTGTACTTGAGTAAATGGAAATTTCCACCACAAATAACAACACAATGCGTGTTTAATGTGCAATATTCACCGTCGTTCGGGTCCAGGATCTCAACTGTTGCTGTGGCTGGGAACTCCGTCACCCCCATCACTGGCTCCGAAAGCAAAACCTGGAAGGTCTCCGCCTGCTCGTACTTCCCGTCAGTCAGTATCCGAACCCGCCACGTGGCTCTGGTCTGCCCCGGGTTGAACTGGACCTGCCTCTGGGACTTGCCCTTGAAATCCTCTTCCGTCTTTGCGCTACCATCCTGGGTGCCAATGCCTGGGAAAGCATGCAGCGACAGGGAAAGAGGAATAGAGAAGAGGCCATATGAGTAAAAAACAAAAACCAAAAAAAAAAAAAAAAAAATCCAAAACAAAACAAAACAAAAAAAACAACAACTCAAAAACGACAGACAGGACGAAGTGAAGACAAACCAAAGAAAGAGGCCATGAAAAGGGTGACAGGCAGAAGGGAGAAAAGATGAAAAACAGATGAGATATTCACACCCTTTAATGTTGTTCAGAGAGTGGTGAGAAAAAGAGCGTTGCGTCTACTTTTCTTCACTGATCACTTACAGAGCCTCAGGAATGTGTGAAATGAATTTGTGACTGAAGCTTTTAAATAAGCATATTCAACCTTACTCAGATGGATTAGCTACCATGATTATTTCCCAAGGGCTCTGTATGCATGTTGATGTGAGCATGCGTGTGTGCGCGCACGCTCGTGTGTGTCGCCACCCTTTCTCTTCAAATGTCTATTCATTAATAATAATAGGCCCTTTCATGTGAATCCACTTTACAACGATCCATCTAACATTCATGCTCATCGATACACCTTCTTCAAAGTAGGGGAGCTTACTGGTACCACTGGGTTTCACATCAAGCACACATCAAGGAAACCCAGGAGGCATAAGCTATACAATAATGTATTACATTTGGAAGTGTGCTGTTCACATTTCTTTGTCTGCATTCACGGTGCCTCACGAGAACACGGCGAGCAGAGCCACGTCAGGCTGATGCATGTGCCTGGAAATAAAAACAGGATTTGTTTTCCCTTTTCAGACAATCAAAAGCCCCTCACAAACAGACGAAAAGGACAAACAGAAGCAGATGAAACTGGCAACATCAGATTGTATGAGTACTATATGCAAGATTTAAGCCGAAAATAATCACACACGCAGGGGTACGAACTTTTTACACCATCACGCTCATTCACTGCACTGCACCTGCTGGGGCTTGCACTGATTACATTCATTCACAAACAGCAACACGCAAAACGTGATTGGAAGACTTAAGAGTGATATGAATTCTGGGGTTTTTTTTGGGTGTTAAACATTGAATTTCTGGATTCCTGTTTTTTGCTTTTGCCAAAGGTAACTGGCAAAATGTGCTGCAGAGTAAACAAGCACATGGTTGTGCGGTTTCACTGCAGGAACTTTTTCAGCCATACAGCAAAACATCAATAGTCCAGCAAACACTTCCCTTCAGACTCACTGTTTTGGTCTAATTTTCAAGTTCAGAGAAATCAATTATTTCACAGATGGTCACCAAATACACGATCCCTCATTTGACCTGAGCTGTGGCCAGAAGCACATTAATATAACACCCTCATTCACCTGGTTTTTGCCCCTCCACCACACACTCACACACACACTCACAAACAGCCCACAACATTGCCGTCTCTCAGCTTTCTGCTTCTCTGCTTTTTTCTTAACAGGAACAGCTAATGATGGTTGTATTACTCACTGCAGCTGCACTAATACAACACAAAAAATTCTACTTCTCTGGGGACTGCTGAGAGTCTTTCTGGGAAATCTAAGACATGACTAATGGAAGTTCAGTCAGGGCAACTCTTGGTTCACTTGCTGAGTGGTCCTATCAGCTTCACTTGGGTCAAGGTTTCCCAGATAAGGGTGGTGCAAAGCTGGTGCAAACATCAGAAAACGCAATTTGACAGCACTTCATTATGACATGCTGATATGTTGTTATACTTAAGAGAACAGAGCATCAGGGGTTACAGTGAAAATGCCAGTGATACTGCACATGACCTAACCCAAATCCTGTTTTTTTTTTTACAAGGCATCAAATTGAAATACATGAATAAATTAAAACCACTTCCAGCTCTGATTCAGAGAAATTGTGCACTGGGATGCATAAATGCGTTTAAATTCACGGCAATCTGCCAATGGATTTAGATGTTTTTCTTGAGTTTAAGAGAATGTATAAATTTGACTGTGGGGGTAGAGAAAAAGTCAGCAGGGTCGCTGCGAAATATATCAGCACTATCTACACCAGATTTCATGGGAATTTGTGCAGAAATTGTTTTGATATCTTGCTGTGGACAAGAGCTTGGGTTGGATAGACATACTAACCAAGAAATATTGCCTTATTTTTATCTTTCAGCTATGGCACCAAAATGTATGAAAAACTCTGAGATGTCTGGACTTTACCCTCTGGATACTACAACGATTTTTACTTTCAACCTTTAAAATGTGAAACTTGACTTTGTAACAGCTTGAAATAATCTTTACAATTTCAGTCCTGGTTGGCTCTTTCCAATTTCATTACATGAGCAAACCTTGTGCAAAGACCAAACCAAAGTTTGGTTTGCCCAGTTCATGCATAGATAACTCTCTGTGAATCCCCTGCCACTGATTTGAATCCCGTGTAAGTAAAGGCGGACTCCGTCCTGATGATCAGTTGATCCACTTCAAACGACTCACACGTACAAAATACTGCAACAACAAGTGAGGGGAAGTATTGATCTTAAAAGGGTGGAGCCTCATTGTGCCACCCTTGCCGGACTCCCTGGAGGGAAGAGACACGCCTTGCCTGGGGTCGCACCAGGGTTCCTTCTCAGCAGGGGAGATATAACCACCCGAGGGCTTTTGATCTCTATGGTGCTGTTCTTCAGAGCTACAGTCCCCTGTGTTTGTGTCTCCATAACACACGCGCGCACACATACACTCCTGGATACAAAGAGCTGCTCGCAAACACACACAAACTCTGTTTCATAGCTGAAAACTTTCCTCTCTTTTGTTCTATATTTTAGGTTATTTCACCGCTGAAAGCGAACGCTGCTACAAGCTGGGTTCGGCTGAATGTAAAATTTACCTTTATGCTCATTCCACCGTAAAGGTCACTGCACATCAAAGCATCAGAGGTGGAGATCTGTGGAGGGGAGGTTCAGGTTCAAGTTTCTATCCAGTCCTGATGAAATTAAGTGATGTCTCAATCCATCCTACTTGGCAACAATAATGAGGCTGCATCCCAGAGGAGATGATTAACCTGGCATATGTACACCTTGTTAACAATCCTCAATTCATCTCTTACTTAGAGCAAGGACGGACCAGGGAAGGACAGCGCAGAAAGGGGCAAAAAAAAGGAGGCTCTTCAAAGAGTGAGCTTTGACTTATGCAAGGAGTAAAAAAAGAAGAATGAGACCTCAGTTCCATCTTGTTTCACCATGGGGTTCCTCGTATTACTCATACAGCAAAGAAGATAGAAGGAAGAGAGGAAAACGAAGGAAAATGGAAGATGTGGAGAGGAGGAGGACTTGAGAGTGGAGGGCCTCGTGAAGGGAACAGGGCAAGGGGATGCGACAAAATATAGACAAAGACGGAGAGAAACCGGCGAAGTTACTGTACTCCACCAATGGCAACACCCAAACGCGCACGAGGAAGTGGGAAAACAGAGAGCGAGAACAAACAGCAAATGAGCGCGAGACGGGGAGAAGAAGGTAGATTTAAGACGAATGACAAATGGAGAGTGGGCGGAGGAAGCATGTGGGACAGAGCCCATGGCACAGACCCAGGGCTGCGAGGTGGTGAGGGAGCAGGAGGAAGAAGAAGAGATTCGGCGCCTTTGATGAGGAAAAGCATGTCTCCTAACCTGCTTTACCTCATAAAAGGACCAAATGCTCTGCAGGGTGAGACGAGGTGAGAGGGGAGCTTACGGATGAAAAAGAAAGAACAGGGGGGGGGACGGGTTAAGAAGTCGGCGTGGGACAGCGTCGCAGGAGAAAGGAGGGAAAAGTGGCGGGACTCAATTAGAAGAAGGCACAGCAGGTGAGAGCGCACACACACACGAAGAATTAAGCTGAATGTTGATATCTTACTTGTGTTTTTTTTTTCTTTTTTCATAAGAAGCGAAGAAAGTGAGGCGTAAGCTTGAAAACAGTGGTAGGAGAATCCAATCTCATCCCCCTCGCTCTCCAGCCCCGTTGTGCCTGAGCCCTGCTTTGCGGGGGCATCTTTGAACCTTGATCTTATCTCTGCGCTCCCCCTCCAGCTGATCCTCTCCCTACCTGCGCGGCCTGTTGCGATGGAGCATGTGCTACAACTCTCCTCCAACCGTTGCCTGGCACCACGGCAGCTTTCATCAGCTCACCCTTGTAACAGCAGCGAGCTTCTGACAACATCGCTCGGTGTCTTTCTCCCTGTGACACACTCCCTGTCTAATCTCATGTAATCTATCCATCCATCTATCTGCACGTAGAGTTTCTACTTCTGGAGAAAATCCCGGCTTGATATTTTTTACCCTTTTCTTCTATTTTTTTTTTTTTTTTCATTTTAGTATTTACCAATTATTGTTTCATTCAAAGCTCTGGTTTTGTTGTAATCTTTGTTACATGCCATTAGTACAAATCATACACACACACACTTGCACATAGCGTGACAAAGTATTAGTTAACTGATGTTTTTCCATTGTTTTCTTTCAGCTTTGAAATGAAAAAAAAAAAACAATAGCTGACTTTGAGCTTTCATTGTTTTTAGCTGAAAATTAGTTGAAATGGATGAGGAGCAATTTTCATAATTGATTCATCTTTAATGGACATTTTTAAGCACAAACATGTAACTTTACCAGCTTCTTAAATAAGAGGATTTGCTGTTTTGTTTGTTTCATATGATTGTGATTGTAATTATGATTTCTCCTGTTGATCCTGTTGATGACATGTTTCGCTGGTGATGACCAGACTGACGACAGAAACCCCTGGTGACAAGCAAGAAGTGAAAA
>JBAJHX010000067.1:12175378-12187294 GCA_037176925.1 Amniataba percoides
GAGTACAACTCTAGGATGGTGTGCCAACATGGTGTTAAACCACAGCAGAGGTGAAAAGTTCAGCACTTTCTGGCTTGGCAGACATAGCTACAACATGCCGAGGTGAGGACACGGCTAATATAATCAGAGCTCATGTTTCCTCCAAAAAGCCTGTAGGCCAAGTTCAGGCTTCACTTAGCAAGTGCAAATACAAAATCACACATAGACACCCACACAAACACACACACACACACACACACACACATGCACTACTCTTCAATTCCAACTTCACTGCAACCTTGACTTTCATCCCAGCTCCCTGATAGTAAATACAGCATAAGCTGCCTGAAAATCTTGGTGTGTGCGTGCCTGTGTTTGTGTGTGCATGTTTGTGTGCGTGCCAGTCCTTCTGTGTGACCTCCCACTGAAGGTGAGGGGCTGTGCACAGAGAATAGGCATCTGAGTTAGTGGGCTTCAGACTGTCTCAGTCCTGGAGCCTTTCAGAGGGATGAAAGACCTCTCACATGTGCTGACCATACAAAAAAAAAACAGCTTTGAAATCATCCTCAATGGAACTAAATTCACTTTACAACCCCTTTCAAAGGCTTTCCTAACAAAAAACTCACCACAAGGTTTTTTTTTAACCAATTAAGGATCATGGTTTCTGCGCTGAAAAAAAAAATCAAGGATCAGGACACTCTGAGAAATCTGCAGAGAGAAACTTTTGATGCTACAGTTTTGATGCTGGCTTGTGATGTACGGTCTACTTTGCGGAGTAATCACTGACAGCTGCCCAGTCAGAAGAGGCTATTATTTAATCACACTGGGTTAAAATCAAAAGGCATGAAACCTGAATGCTTGGTGGGAACGTTTTTGTTGTTGGCCTGCATGATGCTCTTACAAAACCTGTGACCGGAAGTTTGTTTCAGCTGCTCATTTTCACTCTCTGATGTTTGAGGTGCGTTCAGAACCGCATGTGAAAAGTTGCATCATGTAAAAGCATCTTATCTTGCTATCAGTGGCCTCTGACTCGTTTGATGTAGTTGTGCAGTCTCAACCATACGGTCAGGTATTGAAAAACAGGCCTTAAGGTTCTCAAACAAACGTATGCCTCGCTGACCTCGCTTTCAGCTGCAGCAGGCAGCTCTGATAAACCCAATGAAAGCAACCTGCTCAACACCAAACAGGCCTGTGCACATAATGTACCAACAACAGCAAATTTGAACAGCCAGATATGAAGAGAGTGAATACTGGATTATTCCACAGGTAGCCAGAAACACAACTCCAAATGAATGCTAATGTTGCTGCTTGCCTGCTGGTGAAAGATAGGCAACGGTGTGCTAAATTATCAGCCATAGTATGTAATAAGGAAGTGATCTTTTTCAGTGTATTTAGGGAATGAAAGATTTACTATGCAAATGTATGTTTCAGAATGTCTTTTACTGCGTAGCCTTGATATTACTCTTACACTGTACAAGCATAGTTAAATGCAGCAGTGCCATTACAGATCAAATGAGATGCAGGTAGATTTTTCAAACAAAACCAAAGAGTGTGTGGTCTCAACCCACAGTCACCCACACCTCCTCTCTCTCCAGCTGTCTCCTTCTAAAGATATATACAGTGGATCTTTCACCCCCTAGAGAAACCTCACACGAGGGTACAATCATTCATTGAAAAACACATCAACACAAATGCTACTGGCCTTCGCGTAAGCCTGAGTACATGCTCGCTTTCTGAAAATGCTGCCAGTTGAGAGTTCCCACATTTTGGGCACTCAAAGCTGAGCTGAAAGTATTTCATTGTTAAGCAGAATCTGCTATCAAATTCTTGCCTGTGCATCTATTTGAGTCAGCTTGAGAGTAAACTGAAAAGTAAAAAATTATAGATTCATCAGCAATTTTAAAACTAATATTTCTTTAATAAAAAAAAGACAAAAACAAACAATCTCTTTGTTTTGTTTGTTTTCATAAATTATGACACCGCATAACATCCTAGCAAGCACAACTTGAGGTTTTGATTAGCATCTAGCGATGAATACCGTTATTACACAAATCAATAAAGTCACCATTAGGACGACTTTACCGCCATTTGTGGCTCTGCTGTGACTGTCGATTACTGTGTGTCACAAAAACAAGTTCAATATGCTGGTTTGAACAATCTATTCAATGTGTATGCTGGAGAACTACACTGTTCATCTCAATAAGGAAACCAACCTGAAATGGCCACCACCAGGCTTTTTTTTTTTACTGATGTTATTTTTAAATTCAAAACAAATGTGAGGTTAAGCCTTTAGCTTCAGCTATAGAAAACCAGGGCAGTCTTGACTTTCCTGAGTTCCAACTGTGTGTGTGTTTGTGCATGTGTGAGACTTCACACCCAAAATCAAAGGAAATTTTTTCCAGCAAGACAATGCCGTCTGCTGCTCGGTACATCTATTCTGCTGCTGGCGGTGTGGCCCTCCCCTCACTGTTACGTCTCCATCTGCCTTCTGTACTCCTTTGTATACTGAGTCCCCAACTCCCAGCGCAACTGGCAACCAAACAGCTATATGCAACCAACAAGCCCAAAGATCTCTCTCACCACCGAAAACGTTCGAGAACACATTGGACTGGGAAGTAATCGCTAAATCTGCTATTTATTCTGTTGGCAACATTTTGCTTTTTACTAAGCACATAGCATGGGAAGTGCTGTGACGCTCTTTCTGCTAAAATAGACCACCAGTAATATTTCAGTAGTAATAGGAGCCCACATACCATCCATCTGACAGGAGTGCCTCTCCGCATCAATTCGATAGTTGACAAAATACAAATATCTCTCTCCGTCTCAGGACATTGCGGTAACTTTTAGTTCCTCCTGACAGATGTGTGGTAGTCACTGTACCAACACTGGGACTCTTGGCATGCATACAAGCAGTGGCAAAGAGGATCATAAAGATTGCGATGGGCTCTGCACTCAGCTGTTTCTTTCTGCTACCAGTGTGTGTGTGTGTGTGTGTGTGTGTGTGTGTGTGTGTGCGTGCGCATTCGCATCCATGCATATATCAGACTGGAAGGTAATTTTACAGGTCTTTTAGCAGCACTCTAATCTGTACGTGTGTGTATTGTATCTGTGTATCCCACTACATTTACACTTCGCCCAAGGCAGTCAGCATGATAGTGGATAGCTCCTGAGGTGTGGTGAGATATCAGTAGGCTGACCAGCAATTCATGGCCCTGGGCAAACACAAGTATTTAAAATGCTGCTCAACTCGAGGGCAAGATGAAGCCAGTGTGAGTGAGGCTTCTTTGTTGTTAATTCTCCAGGATCAAGTACACTTTGACTGTCTGGGCCGCCGCTTTACATGCGTGTAGGTAATTATTTCCAACTAGTCGCCGCGTTTGATCAGTCGCTTCACAGGATGTCAAAGCAAACCGAATGCAAGGACGAATCTGGTGCTGCTGTTTATGTTGTACTTATGCTGTATGTGTGATATGCGCGTGCGTCTCTGTGTGCCTGGTGGGAACAGAGGAAGTGAAGTGCACATACATTACCCTCCTCACCCACCCACCCTAAGGAGATAAAAGCTGCACGCAACAGAAGAACGTTTCCTCCCTATATTCAATAGCCATTAGGCGTGACTGTGCTGCAGAAACACCTAAAGCGACCTTGCGCATGAAAACCATAAGAAACTGACATCTGGGGCAGTGAATCCTCGCTCCTTTGAAGTTCCTGTGATATACTTAATAACCGTGAGCTTTTCCACTGATGTCTACAAAGACAGCCGTAACCGACCCTGGGCATAGCTTAAAGGGAGAAGGCTCGAGGACAAAGAAATGGTGGCTTCCTTAAGGTGCTTCTGCAGTTGTGCGATTGTGCATGAGTGTGCACAATTGTGTGAATTGTGTGTGTGTGTGTGTGTAAGCGCCTGCGTGTCTGGGTGTCAGATGAATGATAGCACCTGAAAGCAACTGTTCTCCTGCAGGATTTGTTTTGTTCTCATCACAGAGGCAGAACTCCAGCACGCCCATCACTCCAGTTTCGGCACAATCCTCCCCATGCCACCGATATAATATTTAACAGAGGGATGAGTTTAATGTATCTTAGGACGGTTACTGGCACTCCTGAGAGCAAACTGTGTCTGAGTGCGGAGACGATAAACTAGCTCCTGAAATCTCTGGTTTCTCCTTCCCACTTTCTTCTTCTCCTCTGCTCTCATTTCCCTCCGTAATCTTCTCGGATAAAACTTAAAACTAAATTTTACTTTGCCAGAAAATGTTCATTTTCACTTCAGCGGCTTCACTAATGTTTGCTTTTAGATGTATGGTTTTTATTAGATCCAAAATGCAAATGATAAAAGCAGAGCTCCCAACAGTTCCTCAGTGTACGTTTACATTGCAGCATGAAAATGCAAATAAGGCATCACTTTTGCTTATAGGATTTAAATATAAATTAAAGACCTGTTAAGTTGCATTAAAAATGAAATAGCAGGAAACAGAGAGGGTAAGGATCACCTGCAATGGAAAAAAAATACTGAATTCTGAATATAATGATAGAAAATAAGACTTTATGTGAGCTGAAATTGTGACTTTCCTACAGTTTCATCTTGTTTAGAGAAATTCATGCCACACGAGGAGGAAGGAGTGGCTGAAAATTAGATGAAAAAAACTCAATGCGCTGTTAAAAAACAGTAAAGAAGCTGTGTGGAAAAAAGGGTAAGAGAAAAACTAAAGATGCAAGGAGAGGGGAGGCAATCTATTCATATAGTCAAAAATGTAAATCCTAACATTTTCATGGCAAAATAAATGTTGAGAGGATCCAGTGTCTTGTTTATTCTTGAGATTAGAACGTGTTTGGTCATGCTCGCATGTTTACATGATGAGCGTCGGCTGTCGAGCGCAGAGAAATACAGAATCAGAGATGCTTAGCGTGATGAAAAATCCCTTCACATCTCTCAACAAGTCTCACTCTGTCATCTCGACGCTGTAATGAGATGCAGATCGTCGAGAGCAACGTTCGCAGCCGCAGAACGTGCTGTAACCCTGCAACAGAGAGATCCATCAGCGCCGATGCTGACAGACAAACACGGCAGGCAGGGACAGACAGCGGGAAAAAGACAGCTAGGGTGTGACAGTAAAACCAAATCCCGATGCCTTCGACACTCGGCACAATAAGCCAAAGCATACACGGGGCTGAGATTTAACTCGGCGAGACGCGAGGGCAAAATATTAAGACTGCACCACGGGAGGAAAAGGAGGACATTGATCGGCTGCGAGACAGACAAAAATAACACTAAAGAACGAAATATATAATGAAAATAGATGCTGAGCGGAGTTAAAGAATGGGAAATGAATAAAACACATCCAACAAGATCTAAAACTGACAGTGTGAGAAGGGAGAGATGAAGAGGATAAAGATAGAAGAGTTGGGCCCTGGGAGAAGTGAGTGACAGTAAATTTCTGAATGCAGACAGATAAAGAGAATCCTCTCCTAAAGCCAGGGGACGTGTTAGTGTGTCTGCCAGTTTGAGCTGCATGCCGATGCATTACCTTGCAATTCGCCACTGATCAGTAAACTCTGCCTGATAGATTAGCGGCAACATAAAAGGTCAGGGGATTAACCTGCTCCATTTGTGGCCGCGGTCAAAGCCAAATTAAGCCTGTAATTGTCTGGGTTTTTTTTTTTAAGTTACCCGCATCTAAACTTCCAAAATGGGCAAGATACCCCAAAAGAGGATTGGGAAAAGTTAGAGTACAAAAAATGCGTTTCATCTCTGAAAACAAATTAAAGATGGCTGTTTTGCGATTCCAGAAATTTCAAGAAATCCAGCCATCTAAAACTGGATTATCCCATTTACATTAGGTGTCTTCGTGGGCAGCTCCACTTTTTTGAGCTAAGACCTAATCAGACTGAGACAGACAGAAAGTGAGTTATTCTATTACTGAGAGTTTAAAAGTTATAATAGCAGCAGTTTAAAATTGACTCACTTATTTCTTTTTCAGGGACTCATTTCTTTCATCCATTCGAGAGCAAGTCTGTATGTACATAAATAATTTGCTACGCTTCTCATTTAACAGCGAAGAGGGCAACGCAAGAGGTCATTTCATCTAAAGTGTTGGCACTGCTTTCATGAGAGGGAAAAAAAGGCCTTCTGAAGAGAAGAGAAAAAATAAAGTCACTGTGGCGCCGCAGATCCACACCCAATCAGGCACAAACAAGGCTGATGATGAAGAACTTGTGCCCTTGCAGAAGAGTCTGCGCTGATAATTGGTCTTATTACCCTAACGAGGCAAAAAAAAAATTTTTTTTCTTTCAAGAAATATCTGTGAGAGTCAAGAAATGTGTGTATCGTGCGCAGTGGAACATGACTGAAATCTGGAGGATGTACTGTCGTTGTAATGCCAGATAAAGCGGCGGTGCGCTGGAGCTGCTCATGGGCAATGAGGGGTGAGGATGAAGCAGAAATGATTCTCCTGTAACAATCGATACCTTTTTCAGCAGGAGGGGAAAAAAGAAGGGTTGAGATGAGAGGTCGAGAGGAGACATGCTGGTCTCCATCTAAGAAAAGGTCTTTCTGTACGTGTGTGTGTGTGTGTGAAACATCGCTTGAATTGTAGCTGCATGAAAACGACAAATCAGTTCTATGATGTATTGCATCAGTAGCAGTTGCAGAGTTTAATGTCCTTTCAGACAAAACATGCAAATTCACCTTTATTAAAAAAAAACAGTTTTCATAGCCTAAGTATTATCTAGCCACAAAGATAGCTTTAGTTTTATTTGAAATGTCCATCTCTGAGATTTCCAAATATAATGGAAGTGAATGAAAGTGTTTGTTTTGCTAACAGCACTGAGACATCTGAGACTTTGAATAAAAGAAATCATCAGCAACATCTCTTTCCAGACACAAATTATCACTGTCAACTTTTTTTCCGACATTTTCTTATCTCAGCTCCTCAAATTTGATGTTCTGCTGCTTTTCTTTCTTTTCCCCGCTCATTGTCATTTCTGTTCTTTTCTGCTGCTCCATTATAACTATGTGAACATCCCACAGCCACACAGAAGCCTGGGAAACAGGCCATGTTTCAGCCCATTACAGTTAACTACAGTGATCCCAGCTGTTCTTAACCTGAGACACAGGGTGCTTCCTGCCACTCTTTCCCTGAAGATGAGCCTGTAATAGGGCCATGTAATTACCAGTGGCTGCCTCAGAGCTCTGCCCAGCTCAAACGCCCAGGGCTCTCATTACCCACAATGCTGCCTAGGCTCTTAAATATCAAACACCTCTTTGTGCTGGAGGCCACACCGCAACTTAGCCTTCGGCTACCCCTCTGTGCTCTGCTGTGCATGCATGTGAGGGATTGTTTGCGTGAGCGTGTACCAGCGCACATCTGGATTAGTGTTTTAACACATCTTTATAATGTATATACTGTGTTCTCACATAACATTATAATGTGTGTGTAGTTGTACCCACTTATATGGACATGGATGTGCTTCAACAACATAATTCTCACTTCCTGTAAAATACAGGATTGACTGAGCAGGATTCTTCTTCTACCTGCTGCTGTAGTGGTGCCTTTTAACAATATGTTAACAGCGTGTTGTTTAACAGTTTTTGTACTTCCTTTGAAAATGTCCAAAATCAGTATGCAGGAAAACTAACTCTCCAGAGAGGAGAGAAAGCCCAAGTGGATCCGGTAAACTTATGGATTGATAACATAAACTCTTTTTAAAAGCCTCAGGCCTTTAGTTAAGTCAGACTGTTGCCAAGAGCAGAGAAAAAGGGGGAAAAAAAGAACTTAACAGGAGCATGGACAATCAATTACTCAATGTTTTTCCTTTCATATGCATAAAGGAGCTGCTATTCTTCTACACATTAACACTGTCTTCCAAGTGCATTAGCACCCGTTTCTTGTCCAAAAGTGTGCAATACATGCTTTTATTCTTGTGTGACACAGAGGGCATTGGTTAATTTCTGGATGTCAGTGGTTATGGCATATAGTATATACAAAGTGGAGGAGAGGATTATCTTCTAAATGGGACCCATTTTCCCTGATGAATACATGCAGCCTTGATGATGTACAAAATACATTTTAAAAGTAACCCCTGATCTCAACCTTTTAATTTAACATTTGATGATACATAGTCTTGTAGTCCTGTGATTCACTGAGGAGGGTTTTGTTATTTAGCGGAGTTTCTGAATGTGAATCTGAGAATTTCTCTGCCAAGTCCATTAAATTCAAATACCCCAGTGATGGGAGGCTTACGAGGCTTGACATCAATTGTTCAGCGAGTGCTTAGTCTTTAATACAGTACCATCATATCTGATCACGCGGGGGGGAAATGAAGAGACAGAGAGAACTGAGAGTCTGCTGCAAGTTCCAAATGCATTCTGTACAAAAACACAGGTGTGCTATTAAAAAGCCTTTTTTTACTGTACATTTAAGGGAAGATAGACCAAAAAATGTATGTATGCATGTGTGACTAACTGCACATTCTTCTGGATATAGTCAATTTCGCATTAAGGGTGTATACCATTCAATTAGTTCAAAAATAAGAAAGAAAAAAACAACAGAAACATTTAACTACTAAACCCACAGACCCCCTGTTATCTGATGCAGGCTGGGAGTTGTGGCTTTGCGGTCATGACACTTCAACCACAAAAGGAAGATTATATTAAAGCATTCATTTTGTATGCTTTATTTATCATCAATGACGAATGAAATAACGAATAATAACGAAACAGGAAAGAAATGAGCTCTCACTTATTCGCACCTCTGCTCTTGTATGTATTTGCACTATTTTTTAATCTGGAGTGCATTTCTCTTAATGTCTGTGCTTTTGTCTGTATCAGTTTTGGTCTCAGGTTGACTTTGTTTGCAGCCTGAGTAAAATCTTTGAAGTGCTGTTACTGATCATGTCCATTCAGTATTGAAACACTTGGGTTTCTGTCTGGAGCTTGCTGATCTCAGACAAATGCAAACCAGCTCTTCAGCTCTGTCTCACTCACACAAATCTCCTATACGAGACTCCTAGTCGCTGATTGCTTAATTAGCTGATGCCTCGGTAAATGGATGCTAATTTCATGCGCTTTGCAACCAAACATATAGAACCAAATGCACAGAATTTTAAGTGGCTATTTCATGCATAAATCAGGATGTGAATGACAGTTATGATGCATCTGAAGTTAGTCACAACTGAAATTATTCATTGCTCTATGTAAAAGGATCATCTCTAAGCAAACAGATGACATATTGACATAAGCACAGTTTTGACAAAACAATTAATTTTTTTTTTTAAATCTACAATATTAATTGTATAGCTTGTATTCCCAATTCATGTTGTTTAAAATATTGCTCTTCTGTATACTGGCAAATAAAATCCCCGAGAAATCAGCCTTTGCACCCCGACAAGACATACAGTTATGCTACTTGACATATCCTGCAGTCACATCGCAAATTACACAGGCAGTCTCATTAAATCATTGAACTGTGAAAATGATACGCGTTCATCTCGGCTCCACAAACATAAGTTTTCTATCTCTGATGAACCTGGAAGCCTTATTAGTTCAACACTTCATCATTTGTAGTACACAGATACAGACGCTCTGTCGGCCTACGCACATTTTTATGAGGCATTGATATTCTGACCCGCAACTGCAGTGCTGCTCTGAATAGCAGATCTCTTTATGGGCAAATCCTGAATTAAATGAAGTCAGTGCAAATATCAGTCACCGCGTGCTGCTGGAGAGGAAAGGCTTCCATTTAGCCCAGTGATTATGAATTTAAAAAAAATACTGAAATAAAAAAAAAAAACTGAACTGTTCTGGCAAGAGCAATTTCCCAAATTATTAAACTCCCTATGAGTTGGACTGTGATATCTAATAAGTGACCTGCAGCTCCATCACAGCCGTGAGTTGCGAGGTGCTAAATGAGTAAGAAGCGAGTCTGTGAACGCTGTCAAATACTGCAGAAGCTCCAAGAGAAGAAAGGAGTTACATATTCACCTGAAGAGATGAGTCTAAAGGTTAGAGAGACTGAGCCGAACCCCAAAAGTGACAAGTCTGATCTTCACGTAAGCCCGTTTGTATCTATCAACATTTCGTTGAAATGTCATTTGGCAGCGTGTGCGGGACCTTTTGCAGGCACAGGGTAAAGTCTGCGTGCACTGAGAAGATGCTAAAATCTCAACGTACTGAGGATAAAAAGAGGTGAAATCTTACCGTTATCCTCAACGGAGAACTGGAAGACATCTGACGTAGCATTTTCTTCATTCCGTAATATGTAGCAGATGCTAAGGTCGTCGATGTCAGCTGTAACAGGAATGTAAGTTTAAAAGACGTAAAAAACAGCACTTTTTTTTCAAACATGGTAGAACTCTGTCACCTCAAAACCAACAAAGGAAAACAAACAAAATGTCAAAATGACAAGCAAACAACAGTAAATGTTTTGATGTAATTAATGACAGAATGCAAATGAGGGCCACAGTGCACTTTGCATTTTAAATAAAGGGTTACACTTTCATGTCAATGTGAGGATGACGCTGATGAAATTTTTAACAATCCCCTTGCGCCAACTTAAAGCAAGGTGATGGCTAAATTATAAATTGGATATCGGAGAGATTTGCCCTTGTTGAGATAAAAAAAAAATTATATATTTACGAAACAATTTGCATTTTAAGATGAAAAAAAAACTTTTCATGCTGACTACAGAAATAGCCTCAAACACACTTTGAAGTTGTATTATGGCTTTATGGCTTGTTCAAACACTCTCTCTGTCAAATAATTGCTCAAAGATGGAAGCTGTCCCGCTTCAGCACCATATCAGCTACAGGAACAGCAGGTCTTCTAGTATCACACTGATTCTGTTCCTTATCAGCACTCAGCATGAACAATTTTCTACCAGAGAAAGCATTCTGAAAGTCATGCATCCGTAATCCAGGACGATAAGGCCACAACCTTGAATCCGAGACAGCTCAGGCTAAACCAACAAAAAAAATGTTTAAACGCCTGAACCTGCCCGCTTTCTGTGTCAACAGCCCTGAGAACCAGTTGACAGTGGATCTTTTAATGACAGGCGAGGGTAAGAATGTTAAAAACAGGATTGTGTCGAGCACCCACACCTCCACAGCTGTTTTCCCAACTTCCCTGAATTACAGGGCTCTGCACTGCATTTTTTCCGCCATCCTCCAGAAACGTCTACTGCTGTGCAGAAAAATCATCAAGACTGTGAAAGGGCTTGGCCCCTACGAACCACCACCTTCAATAATAGATGTCTGAGGAAGGAGGTTCATAAAAGTATAAACCCCTGACTCCTGGCTGGGACGCATCTTAAACCTCTTAGGTGGCTTCCTGTCATTGCTGCCTTTCGTTCTTCCTCTCTCTACACAGACAAAATAATGTATAACCATCTTACATTTATACAGTATTTGATGAGTTCGATGACGAGAGCATCCGGCGGCTTTCATAATTCTCTCATTTCGCATTAGCGGGTATCAATCTGATTGTACAATTGAGGGAAGCTTGTTCTCTGGAGTGCCGTGACAGAGAGTTGAACCCGAAGACCTTGCAAATATAAAGTCAACACTGTGAACCAGGGGCACAATGTTCATCAAATATTTAAAGAGAATGCCTCGTGGGATGTGCCCTGGAAATAGGATGAGTAAATAAAGTGAGAGAGATTGTCTCTTTCACCTGACTGATTCTTCTGACGAGCCTGTTTGCTCTCTCTCACTCGCCCTCTCACGCCCCTTCCCTCATTCCTTATTTCTATCATGCCACATACACCTCCGCCCCCCCCTTCTCTCCTGCCTCTTTTGCACTCTCTTCCACTTTACTTGCTCTCTCTCTGCCCCCTCTTCTGCCCCTTAGCCTCCCTTTCCCGCCGCTCTCATGTCTCATCTGTTCCCTTTATTTTATTTTGTAAAGGCCGCAGCCGTGCAGGTTTTTTTCGGCAGCGTCCGTCT
>JBAJHX010000067.1:12187394-12198688 GCA_037176925.1 Amniataba percoides
CTCATGTCTCATCTGTTCCCTTTATTTTATTTTGTAAAGGCCGCAGCCGTGCAGGTTTTTTTCGGCAGCGTCCGTCTGGGCAGGTGAATTTTCTTGCTTGTTCGCATAATTGCCTCAGCACGACATGAAATGCGGCATTGATTGCATCGCTTTAAACCTCAATCAGTGGCATTGTTGTCTTGATTCTGTCTGCATTATCAATAAACAGACAAACACACATGCAAAATGTTTGCAAATTCATGGTTCAGGTGGCATACCCCGCTCTGTGTGTCAGCGGAGTGGAGAAAGGAATTTTGTTGAGGGCTTTTTAGTTCTAGACAATATTTAAGATGCACAAATTGCATTACATTGTTTCTAATTGAATTGACCTGGTCAAACCATCTGAATGTGCTGCAGCTCAAATGCCTCCCTGTCGCTAATAGGTCTGCACTGACCTTTTCACATGATCCTCTACTTCTGTCCTGCTTCATTTAACAAACCACTGTAGAGAGCATCAAATGTGAACATTTCCCCCGAGATGCAGAAATAATAAATTATTCATCTCTAACCGTCTACAAGACATTTGCGCGAAACATCAGCCTCTAACTTTGGTCTTCTAATTATGATTTGATGAGCGAGGCACATCTAAATCAGGCCCACAAATTAACTATTGAAATTCCCAAGCCTGCACTTGTCACACATATGAATAATTATTACCCCATAAATTAAAATCCTTGGTAAGCAGTGAGAAAAAAAATGAATCAAAACTTACACATTTGCAGTGATTTTAACATTAACATTTTCCTCTGTAGTTAAAAAGTGTTACATTGCACATTAGGGGATAATAATTATTTAATTATAAAAATGATGATTAAAACCACTTCCATTTTCCAAATAAACACAGATAGGACTGATTGGAAGTACTTGAGGTATTATAGTGCCATCCTGTTATTTTGCTATGTAATAATAATTTATAAAATGTTATTAGTTAAGCAAATGGATTAACCTTTCATGAAATTTTGTTGCCAGATATGAAAATTTTAAAATCCCTTTCAGCATCACTCAACCACTGAAGGGTACTTTACTTAATACATGCAACATTCATGCTAAGGTCATATGCTATAATACTGGAGGGAAGGTCTTTTCAGTGCTTACCTTGACTGAATGTGCTGATGGAGTTGTTTCCTTGCGCCAGGTTAACCAGGTAACCGTGTTTAGGCTCGGTGGTAATGTGGAACACCAGGGAGGCCGGGCTGCTGTCTCTGTCCTCAGCTCTGAGCACTTTGGAGCTGAGGGGGAACCCCAGGTGACCTGTGGGCAGGATCTTCAAGGTGGGGGCACCTTTATTCACCACAATCTGGGGGACACCGTTGTCGATGGCCAAAATGGTGATCTTCATGGTTTGAGGGCGCCGAGTCTCGAACACAGTGTCAGGGAAAACATAAAAGTCTGTGTGTGTGCCATCGCTGACAGTAAAGGAGAAGGAGTCCTCTGATGACTCAGTTCCGTCGTGTTTATAGCTGATGAGATTTTCGTTGAGGTCTTGTTTGGTGAAGCTGGTGACAGGCGTGGACTGATTGTAGAGGAGTTTACCGTGAACGGGCAACTGGGTGATGGTGAATTTCAGCAGCTTCTCTGCTGTGTCCTGATCCTCAGCGGTGAGCTCAAATGGTGTGATCAGCTTTATCTGCCCTTCTGTGACCACTAAACTGTTAACAGTAACAACAGGTTTCTTATTATCAACATCCACAATTGAGACTCTGAATGTTCTGAAAATAGGATTGTAGCCGTCAGTGACTTCGAACTCAAAACTGTCCATTTTCACTTCATCGTCTGAGGTGTGGATGTAGTAAATCTTACTGCCAGCCAGTTGGAGTTGAGTGAAAGACACAATGGGCATCCCTGGAGTATCTGTACACTCCAAGTGGCCTCTGACCGGGGCCCTTGTGATGGTGAAAACCAAATTCTCATCAGGGCTGTTGAGGTCAGTGGTGCTGAGGAGATCCGTGGTCAAAGTCACTCTGCCACCTTCTCTCAGAGACACGCCCTTGCTGACCACATCAGGAAACACCATGTCAATACTGCCCACCGTGATGTAGAAGTAGCGATCGATTAGTGGGTTCATTCCATCGGTGACATCAAATTTGAGCAAATCTCGGATGCCCTCCTGACCGCTGTGTGTGTAAAGTATAAGCCCTGCATCAATTTCTGCTTGAGTGAAATTCATGCCCAGCGTGATGTTCTCCAGAGATCCAGAGGGGATATTTCTCTGCAGGAGACCCTGACCGGGCCCAAACCGGACAATATATGTGAGCGTACTGTCATCTGAATCTAAATCTGTTGCTTTGAGCACTTTGTTGTTGATCTCTTTGGTCTCCCCGATTTCCACCTCCAGGCCATCGTTGATGAGCATTCTGGGCGTCTCGTCATCAACAGCAATGATCAAAACCTTGGCTGTTTTCTGCACAGAGTATTTTCCATCAGTCAGAGTGACATCAAAGCTGTCCTCTGTTGTCTCTGAGTCATCATGCTCATAAATAATACTTGATGCCTCCCTGATCTGCTCTAAAGTGAAATTAGTCACCAAAACGGAGCCTGTGGATAGCTGGTTTAAAATGGCACCATGTTTGGGAGGCCTGGAAATGATGAACATCAGCTCCTCAGGTGGAATATCGGCATCTGCCCCATTCAGGATCGGAGTGTCGATGACAATGTTCATCCCCTCCATCACAACTATCTCCCTCAAATAAATTTCTGGCTTTTCATCATTCGCTGGAATGATAACAATTGGAAAGAAATGGTTCTCTGAAAAATTGATGCCATCAGAGCACCTAAATGTGAACCTGTCCTCCACTGGTTCTACTCCTTTGTGAATGCTCTGTACATAGTAGATGCTCCCCTCCCTGATGTCTCCAATGGTAAAAGCGCTGATAGCTGTCCCTGACCTGGACTTTTCTGAGCCTGGGGCAGGTGATATATTTTCCACATAGCCGGCCGTGGGCTGGACAATGATTGTGCAAAGGATATCATCTGTTGGAGTGTCATTATCATCAGCATTCAAGTGCTGAGGGCCGATGGCGTATTTCTCCCCTTCAATGACGCTGAATTGAATCCCAACTCCGACCTCGGGGGCTTGGCTGTCAACAGGAAGGATTGTAACTCGAACGTGGACTCCGTTGACCTTATTGCCACCTACTGTCCAATCATCGGACATGTCTGTGAGAGTCAAATTGAAGCCATCCTGTTGAGAGGTGAGCCCTATCTCGCCGCTGGTGTGTGCGTACACAACCACACCATTAATAATATCAGCCTGCGTGAACCTAGTGGCAGGCACGCCTTTGACCAATATTTCACCCATTACTGGAGGATCTTCTACAATAAAGGTCAGCTGGAGGTCATCTGTGTCATCATCGTGGCCTTGAATGACATTAGTTGTGATCTCCGTGGCTCCGTTTTCCAGCACATCCATATGAGAGCCGATTGTTCCCGCTGGCAGGCTGACGGTTGGAGTTTCATCATCCACAGGCTTTACATTAACTTTGACTGTCACGGTTACAACATGAATCCCATCACTGACATCCAGCAGAAATTCATCACTCACCGTCTCCTCCCCACCATGAATGTATGATATCTTCCCCTCTGAGATATCCTCGAGTCTGAAAACCCCTTTTTTCTCTAGGTCAGTGAATGCAGACTGCACCTGGCCATGTTTCGGGAGCTGGATTAGAGTAAAAGTAATCTGTTTGCTCTCTGTGTCGAGGTCTGTGGCGTCAAGCTCGGCAACGCTCAAGACGTGCGTACCGCGTTCAAGCACAGTAAAGCCAGTGTTTGTAATCTGAGGGGGTTTGTTGTTAACGGGCTGGAGGTAGATAGTGAAAGCCCCTTCCACGCTGTTCCCAGCCGTGTCTTCAACAGTGTAGCGGAACTGCACGACGTGGGGTGTGATCCCAAGCTCAACATCTGGGGGGCCGTACGAGATCTTATGGTGGTTAATCTGGGCTTGTGTGAACTCAGTGACTTCGGTGTCCGGGCTGTCTGTCAGAACCAAAGAACCAAACAAAACTGGGTTATTTTCATCTGTATCGATCGGCGGCTGAATGACGGTGTATTTGAGGTCACGGTCCTCTGAGTCCAAATCAGTGTAGCGCAGAACTTCTTTGCTGAAGTGCGTGAGCTTGTACTCCTGAACGGTCATCTGCAGGGTGGTGCCAGGGAAGAGCTCAGGGGGGACGTCATCTATGGGTAAAACCCGAATTACAAACGCACTCTCTCCCGACTCATTAGGGGGGTCGTTGTCATCCTGAACGGTGAACACAAACTGATCCATCACGGTGTCTGTGTTGTGAGGGCCTGTGTGCTTGTAAAACAACTTTCCATCAGTGATATCTTTCTGCAGCCACTCTGTCACCTCCTTCTCATACACTTCATCCTCAGCGTTAAATTTCCAAGAGGAGGGGTCCTCTGGGGCATCTGACTGCCTTAAGAGGACTGTGCCAATGGTGGAAAAGGGAGGGACGATGGTGAATTTAATAGTTGAGTCCTCAGAGTCAATATCGGCAGCGCTAAGCATGAGGGGAGATATAGGCATCATTTGGTTTTTAAACAGCACCAGACCAGTGTTGGCATTTATTATTGGTGGCTCATCATCAGTGGGGACGATTGTAATGGGGAAAAGGAATTCTACCTCGTTTTTCCCATCTGACATCTTGAAAACAATGTTGTCGCTGTATGTGTCGCTGCCATCGTGCTGGTACACAACAACCCCTGTCGTGAGGTCACCGGGTGTGAAGAATTTCCTGTGAGAGCCCAGCACCATGAGGTCTCCGTGGCGCAGCCCATCCACCACCGTGATGGTGACGGCGTCCAGGTTGTCTTCGTCGCTGATCTCCAGGTTTTGGGCGGTGAAGAGAGGCCGGGACTGCCCCTCGTACAGCAGCTGACCCGTGTTGCGGGTCACAACAGGGGCCAAAGAGTTCATCGGCTTCACAACGATCATAAAAGCGAAGGGGTCTGAGACGGCCCCGTCTGTGTCTACCACCTGAAACTCCAGCTGGAAAATCCTCTCTGTGTCTGAGTCCAGGGAAGGGGGCTTGTAAGCTATTTTAAGATCACGCAAATCCCTCTGGTAGAAAGAGGTGATGGGGAGGTTTCTGTCATCAGTGCTGACGATGTAGCCCTCCTCGTAAGACAGAGGAGAGGTGATGTTGAAAATGAGCTCATCTGGGTCTGACTCCGCGTCCTCAGCGGCGAGCATGTCCGGGGTGAGGGCGGTCATGACAAACTGGCTGACCTCCATCATCATCATAGACACAAAGCTGGGCTTGGGGGCAGTGTTTTCTTCCCCCTCTTTGATGCGAATCATGAGATGGAAATACTCCTGCTTCACCAGGTTGCCTTCTTTATCGTGCAGCTCCACGACCATGGGAACATAGTCCCTGTTGGGGGACTTGCGGTCAAACGTGTGTTCGTATCGGATGTCAGCTTGTGTGAATTCATCACAGTCCATCATTGAGGAAAGTTTCCCCCCATCGATGAGTCTCCCGTACCTGGGCAGCGCGCTGCCGCTAGACAGAGACATCACCTCGCACTTGTAAGAGTCTCTGTCATAAGTAAACTCCAAAATCTTACTATCAATGGGGTTGCTGATCCCCCTCAGGTTTTCAACAGAGAGAGGCATGTTTTTGGTGAGCGACTCCAGCTGCGTAAAAACCACCTCCACCTCCATCATAAAGGGGATGATGACGGTCTCGGTTTGCGCGTCATACCTGAGCTGCAGCCGCACTCTGTCCTTCGCCGGACTCCTGGAGCCGAAGTGGGAGTAGGTCACGTCGTTGGGGCCGAAATCACACGGAAACTTTTTGGGGGACAGGTGGCCCGGCCTCTGCGAGAGCGGGTCGTTGTCCAGGACGGTGATGCTGCACCGGTCTCCCGGCTGCGTCTGGATCACCAAATCATTGATGGGATCGATGAAGACCGACCTGCCGAAAGGAGCGCGTATCCCGTTGTTGGCCACCAGGATCGCGTCCTCGGACAGCTCGGACCTCAGCGCGTAAAACAGTCCGCTGCTGTCGGGCTGCGCCTGAGCCAGAGCCGCGAGCGAGAGCCACAGGAGAAGTCCGGGGAGCATCTCGGCGGCGGATGTGATCCAAAGCATCCGAAAACAGTCACTCTGCCGTGGAGGAGAAGGAGGAGGATGAGGAGGAGGGAGCTTGAAAATAAAAAATTAAAATTAAAAAAAAAAGAGGAAAATCCCCAAAGTGCTGGGAGTCCGCTGGATGCCTGCGCGGTGACTCCCACGCGTGTCTCCTCCCGGACCCTCAACAGATCCGGCGAGAACAGCGCGCAGGAGTTTTAACTTCAGACACTTGAGAGCCTGCGTAAAGGCGCGACCGCCCCTCTGAGCGCATATTGGAGCGCTGCGAGGGCTGCTGCCTCCGCCTCATCGCCAGTGGGCAGCTCGGCTGACACTCATGGGGAGGAGGAGTCCCGAAGACGAGCTGAATCACACGGACGAGCATCTTTACGCGCCGCGCAGTCATTCGGTTCCTCCCGCCGGACCGAGATGCGACGAGGCTGCCAGCAGATAACACAGCCCCGAGGAGAGAGGGAGCCCCCTCATAACGCAGATCGTTTAATCCCGTCAGCCGTGGACACATGCAGACACACTGATGAAACTGGGAGAAATGTCAAAATCGTAAAGCAGAGGGCTGAGGAGATTGTCAATATCTGCTCCGTGCTGAGAGAGAGAAAGTGACTCCACTAACTTTATGTCTTAGGTGATGGAGGCAGATTGAATTTACTCAAGGGTTGAAAATGAATGATTGATCAACAGCACAAAAGAAAAAATCTCATAACTATTTTTTTAATTTTTTTTCCTACACATACATCTACAGCCTCTTGAGTTTAAAATAAATATTCATTTTTACACACCTGCCTGGTTCATGGAGGTGATCATCTTGGTCTCTCCAAATATTCCCTGTCTCTATTGTCACACTGCCCCATTTAAAACTCCTTTATACATATCCAGTAGTGTCATATTCCCAGAAGTTTCACAAGCTTAAATGCAAAACAATCTATAAAGCCTCAAAACTATTTTACTGTCAGCTTCACACAACTTCACACAAATATTTAGTTTTTTTCAGGGATTGATTTGATTATTTTGACTCCAGCACACATAAAGTGAAAAGAACAAAAGAAAAAGTAGTGATGAGATCATTTTGTCTTGGGGCTTTATTCTCTAAATAAAAGGACACTGTCATTAGTCTGCTTGTTGTTGGCTTATTAATCCTCTAATGTTCCTCCACTTCCTTTCAGAGAGCTTAAGTTTGAACGAGTCGATAGACGTGATCGTCTGGGGTTGTTTAGTTCTTATTCATGTATGCGTTCATCCATTTATTCATTTTGCTGTTTATTTTGTGGTGAATAAGCGGCTGAATGTGGGCCTCTGAAACACGGTAACCTTCCCCCAAGCAGGGAAAAGGCACTGCAGAAGCCTCCCATTGTCCAGTGGGCTGGAGAAAGAATAGCCCCGTCCTTGTTAGTCTAGATCAGTAAACTATAATGAAAAAATAAAAAATAAGAAAAAGGAAAAAATATTGCCACGAGCACCAGTGTCAGGATATGAAATGCGCGTTTGGATGCCAGGGACCAAAAAAAATGCTGCAAATTGTTTCTTAAGACTGAAAATCTATCCTGCTAGACCTTGATGGTCCTCAGGGGGAAGTTTGTGCAGCAAGTTGGAACATCTGTCAAGCCTAATTCATGAGAGAGTTAAACCCACTGCACTCCCCCTGCTCTGCAAAAGGGCTTTTTGATGTGATCAGTTCTCTGCTATTTAAGACTGCTGAATTATTATTATTATTGTTATTTGATATTTAGCATTTGTGAGAGAAAAAGGGGATTTGCAGTAGCTCGGCAAACTGCTGGGTCAAATAAAAGGCATGGCTGCCATTAATCAAACGCCACGCTACTTTTCAGGGACTTAAATTCATCAAAGAGCGGCCGAGCATCTCCGCTGTGAATGTGGAACAGTTCACTCTTCAGAAAATGCCATTAAATCCATATAGCTGCTATAATCCAATTGACGGGTCGTTCTATCTCCGTGAAACTGGTTACAAGTTTTAAACATGAATATTTGAAAGGTTCCACACTGTTCTTACAAACCTGACAGCCTGGGGTGTTTAAAAAACTCATACATAAACTTGAACTGTGGAAGTAGGGCTTGTGACTGTTTTGTTCTTGACTCACCACCACCCACGGCTAAAATGCCAGGTGATTAGAGGGCTTCTAGTGCCTTGTTATTTCAAAGTATACTGCAGCCCCCCCCACCTCACCTCCCCATCTTTTCCAGCTGTCAGACTCTTAAAATGTGCTGAAACATTCTTCCTGCGACTGTAGTGTACATGTAAATAGGCCTTCAGATACATGCGTGTTAGATCTGCACTGTGAGGGGTAAGTTCATTTGGACCGGTTATACTGAATACTAAAGTCTGGTGGGGAGACAGCGGGAGCGATGAGGAACAAAGTGGGGATGTAAAGATCATTATTAAGGCAACAAAATTACAGACCAGTGAGCATTTTCACCTGGAACTTTAAGCCACAATGTTTTTTTTTTCCCACAATATTATTTTCCAACACAAAACATGGATGGCACTATGAGAACCTGTTTACAGCAGATTCCTATTAATTTCCAAACATTTGTTCTGTTCCCATCTGACTAATTAACACTGAAGCTCTGGCTCATGCCTGCAGCCCATCTCTATCACCCACCAAGCACACTAAAACTTTTGGAAAGTCCAGCCTCGGATTTATGACATATTCATGCGGCACGGGCGATGGGGCTCCTTCTGCACAGCAGCTGCTTCGCTGTGATAAGGCCACACATGGAGATTCTGGGGTTTGAGCCTACATGGGAATGTGAAAGATTCAGAAACTGTCATGTAATGAGGCAGCAGAGTGCGGGTGAGGCACCCATCAGATTTGTTGCATTTGCATAACATGTTGGCGTGCACGTTGAGTACGAGAGAAGCATTCCCCAGTTATGATAAAAGCTAATTTATTTGAATAGACATGTTGTGATGAGCTGGACCCACTTTCACCATTAAAAGCCAAATGAATATTCACAGAGTGTAGTACACGTTGTTATTCGGCAGCAGGAGCACAGATTAGTCTAAATCAATTTTACATATTTGTGTCGTTCTCATAGTCAGTGTGAAAATGACTTAATATTACTGTGGCCTTGGCCTGTGAATGTGTGAAGGTTTTATAATATTTGGTCAAATGGTTTTGTAGCAGTAACCATTAGAAAGCCATGAAAAGGTCCCAAAATAACTGTCACCAAATTAACAAATGCAGATTCCCATTACCTGGCTGAGCCCCCAAAAATGTGTCTGTGCTGCACTGAGAAAATTTGGTTTGTTTGTAGACACTCACCACCCACACTCCTTTGTCCCACCAGAGACAAGAGGTAGGAGTTTTAATCTGTGAATCTGTGACTGAGGCTGAGTGTGACAGTCGAAGTATGCTGGGTGTTTTTTTTTTTCTGGGGATATGTTCTGCTTCTGATTTGCCTCTTACCTCATAATATACTTCTGCAGATGTCCAGCAGGGTTTGAGTCCATGCACAAAATCAGCTCATCGTCCAGGGAGAGGAGCGATGTCCTGCATCCTGAGTGTAACAAGCTGGCTGTCTCGCCTCAGGAGACCATCATCCCTGGTTAGATTTTTTAAATGAGTGACCCATAACCCCAATGAATAATGTACATTTTTTTGTGAATTTATTTATACTGCAAATACATTTTAGACACAGAAAATCTCCTTTGCGCACACACCCAGTGATGGATAGAAAACACTTGGGTACTTGGGTACTTGGATGTTTTATTTCATTTAACTTAATGTCACTACTTTTCAGATGGATATATGGTATTTTTATCATAATTATTGATATTTATAAATGTATATTATTCTAATTATATATCATAATTACATATTTATAATTAGCTTTTAGTTGCTATAGCATTAAAATGCAGCTTACATGCACGACCAATAATCCAGTAAAGTGAAATACATTCACAGAAGTTACAGTTATTGCTAATAATAATGCAGGACTTGCATTAGTACATTGTGCCAAAGGATCTGAGTATACATCCTCCTCCACTTCCTCCTGCACATACATCACACAGCTGTTACTTTCATGCTTTCAACGTTCAACATCAATGAAAGGAGCCGTCCTTCTGTCACTCTCCGCTCCATCCTCACTAACTCCATAACCGCGCAGAACTTGTTGCTTCTTGAGGAAGCCCACGCATAAAAGCAAAATCCCAACATGCAAAACCACTGATTTTGCCTGGCTGCAGAACCAACCAGCAATTACTTTTTGTCTGGGTCAGCTAAAGGAGTAAGGACGCACAAATCACACAGATTCACAGCTGGTCGGTCTTTGTTCCCATATTACAGTCGTGACAAAAAAAAGAAGGCATTCAGAGGACACACCAGCAACTCTTTTCTCCAAACAGGCATCTCAACGCTGCCGCTGCTCTGTAATCATCAACACAATGACCGTGTGAGTTTACACAAAGTGCCACTCTGGTAAACGTTTACTGTCTGGTGAAACTGCCAGTTTGTTCCTGCGTCTCACACCCTCATTTACATTGCAGATGACAATGCCCCTGTAGGTTTTTGCCTTTCAGTTAGAGGAGCCGGGTTATCATTATGAATTAGAAAGGAATTGGGTAAATAGCTGTTGTATTTGTGAGTCCGTTTCGAGATGAATTGGCCTGAAAATTGTGAGAAAAGACAGACTTTTGATGAACCATTTTGTCCCCTTCTCGCTTTCTTTCAGAACTACCAGCCACTGTACTTTTACGAATTCATGCATTCCCCTGATTGACATTTGCCGTTTTACCCAAAATTCAGAGAGGCCTCAGTACTGAACTGTTAGGAATTAATGACTTATTTACGGCTCGTGTGTGAAACTTTTTTCTGGCTGGTTGGCTTCGTGACATGCCCCTTACCGGGCGTATTCTCTCTATTTCATGTGATTTCACAGAGGTGATGAGTCTAATAAGGGACAAGCCTGCCACACTCCATCACACATCAGACAAAGCACTCAGCCCTCAGCCCTGCAGGCAGTGTCAATTTGCGATGGTTGTTGTCAGCTCTTATGGCTTCTTGGAGGTGAATTCTTACAGTACGTTTACAGCATTTTCTTGCTACTGAGACTTGTAATATGGACCAGAGATGAAGAGAAGAGAAGAGAAGAGAAGAGAAGAGAAGAGAAGAGAAGAGAAGAGAAGAGAAGAGAAGAGAAGAGAAGA
>JBAJHX010000067.1:12198788-12213052 GCA_037176925.1 Amniataba percoides
GAAGAGAAGAGAAGAGAAGAGAAGAGAAGAGAAGAGAAGAGAAGAGAAGAGAAGAGAAGAGAAGAGAAGAGAGGAGAAGAGAAGAGACAGTGAAACTTTCGGTGCTTCTTTGTATATCTTCAAGACCTCCACTTTAATTGTTTTCCATTTTTTCATAAACCTTTGGAGCATACGGGAAGATAAGAATAGAAACCCACGGAGAAGAACAAATTAAGCTGTTTACATTCCTGAGACCAAATATTCGTGAGGAAAAAGAAAGAAAATGTCTTATTATACAGTTTCTTTCACAGCAGATGCAACTGAGGCTGCATAAACCCCGTCGGAGGTTTTCTGCAGATTATTTATCATCTTGCGGTATAACCAAAATAGTTCAGTCGTGTGTGAAAAGGACAACGAACACCTCCATTCATCTGAATTTTAATAAGGCAGATCAGTCATTTAAATGCCGTCATGATTTCCATCTTGATGGTCAGGCAATGGTGTTACTATTTTTTAATAGGCTACTGCTCTCTGGTGGTGAAGAGCAGCAGCAGCAATCCAGGAACCGGCACACAAGTCAAGTGTTAAAGGTTATCAGCTGTTGACATATATCAAGTTGCATCGACAGCTAAATGAGAATAGAAAAACAATAGGTTCAGAGTCAAAACTGGGAAATTTGCTTTGCTAATATTCAGGCCCATCAGGCATGCTGGTGTTGTGTTACAGTGATTTATTTCCACTAATCGTGACATGGATATTAAAGTTTTTGCTGGCTCAAGGCTGAGCGGAATCAGAGGGTTATTCATTCTCTGCATGCAAGGTATTAAGAAAGACACACTGGAGAAGGACATCAAAGACTGCAGATGATACAAACACACACGCACACACGCACACACAAAATCCATGTTCAACCTGCAAACTAACTTCAGGGAGAATTTTCACACTGAATTTCTGACATTACGGGCATCTATCCACTCTCCGTGTTTTGTCCTCCCCCCACGGAGATAAGTCCTACGCAGGAACTGTGTGAAAGCAGCGCAGTTAAAGGCAGGCCGAAAAAGAAAAGAGAGAGGGAGTCGCAGTGCCAAATAAAGTTCCAGCCGTCACAGCTGAACTCAGAGTCCGAACAGAGAGAGTGCAGCTGGTTTGAAGGTTAACAGCCGTCTATGACAACCTTTCCCTTTACTCCAGCTCTGTCCTTTTCCTCAGTTCAAATGACCTGTTTCTTATCCAGTAACACCTGCTGCACACACACAGAAACACACACACAGGCACACACACTGACATTTAATATCAGTGTACCGGTGAGATCTCTGTTACTGAAGAAAGACTGCTCGGGGCAGTAATTTTAGTCTTGTCAATAGTCACATTAGATTTCACTGTAACTGTGTGACAAATGGACTCACCTGTGTGAAGGTTGTAGCACTCGGTACATGTGCTGCAATACTCTGCCGCCTGTCAGAAGATGTGAAAAATGAGGAAGGACCTCTTAAAAAAAGGAGAGTAGCCAGAAAAATATAATGAATAAAATAAGATGTGTGCAGTATGTGGCATTGCTTGAAAGGTGACCAAAAAGTACATTTAATTTGATGTTGTAAACCTGCCAAGCTTACAAAACAAAAAGCAGAAGACACAAGATAGACGGCCCTCCTAATACAGAGCGAAGCTGTCTGACCACTAAAGTAGCCTCAGATGTTCACTGTCAGAAAGCTAAACAGTAATTTCTTTCAAACCACATACCTCTGATTTGTACAGCAGACTTTCTATTTAAAATTCAAGCCAAAGCTTAGACAATCCTGGTGACACAATCAGCTCCGTTCTCAGACTTTACAAAGAACCACAAAGGACATTCACAGGTTTAATAATACTCTTTGTATAAAATGACGTGCAAAGTCAGTGCAGTGGCAGTTTAACTCGCCCACTCATGTTTACTGATAAATGCTGGCAATAGACAAGGTAATGCACATAAAGATTCAACTTGCCTAAGAGATTTGTAGTAATACAAGAAAGAAAGGGAATGACACCTCGGCTCTCACTGCAACACATTTCAGTTCCTGGAAAAGTTCCCACAGACGGATTCTGATGTGAAAGCTGCCTGTTTGAGGCTGTGCCAATCCCAAAGTATTTGCAGTATACGAGCTGTAGGTTACAGAAGAAAGCATTCAAATTCAGATCTGATCTTGAGTAAAAACACTCCAGTTCAAGGCTTCATAAAGATAAATGGGTATAGGAAGGATTTTGCAGTCAGGTTATTTATTATTTAGTAGCAGTAGCATAGTAGTAGTATAGTAATGGTGCTGTTTAAGTCAGTCCTGTTGCACTCCTGTTATACAAAGTATGGCTGAAGCTGAATGTAGTGACACTAATTTTGGATACATTTGATTTCCAGATATTTAGTCATAAACAAGACCTTCGGACTAGCTGATGATGCTAAATGAAAAGTCAGAGGAGCGCCAAAGTAATGACAAGAAAAATGAATGAGTATTAAATTTAATGGCATTGCTTCCAGGGGTTGTTGCGATGTTTAAATATGACCACAAATGTGACTCTGTTGGTGGCGCTGGAGAGAAAATCAGAGAATCACATCAAGTTTTCAGCATTCATCGTGGATATCTGTACCACTTTTCTATTTCTGAGCTATTTAATTCACTGAAAAACAAGCAAGTCAACATCAGGGCTGTGACGGACAAAATACCAGGGGGAAAGTATAATGAAAGTCAATCAGATGAATCATCTGGGAGACACAAATGTCCAAATCATCCAATAGTTCTTTAGATATTTCAGTCTGATAGACCGTCACCCGCAGCACAGCTAAAAACAGCAAAAACAAGACAGAGATGGAAAGTCGCTGTGAAGCTCCACAGTATATCCCTGCTCTCTGAGTGCGAACACAGCATGTTTTCACTGAGACAAAATGAGCTGCCGTTGGAAAAACTAGACTGGCTAAGACCTTGCTCTTCTGACCAAGCTTCATGGCTATAAAGCACAAACAAGCCTTTGGCTGTTGTGTCCTTAAAATACACCCTCCAAGCAATTTATTAATACTCCCACAAGCCCTTTAAACACATGGGTACAGAAAGTTGGTGCACAGAGAGAAGAGATACAAAGAAAGAGGGGATTATAAAAGATTAGCTCTAGGACTGCCTCAACAGATTTGGCAGAGCACTTAACTTAAAGGAGAAAAAGTGTTTAGTGAGGCGACTTTTAGATGCTTTTAAAACTTGGAGTGTTTCTGTTTTGAGGCTGGAAAACAGCACGGATGCTGTAAAATCACATTACGTTCTGGTCACTGAAGGGAACCTAAACTGCGTACTTTATCTGAATCTATTGTAGATTATGTGCATCCATCTGTATCGAAGACTACAGTAACCTCACTTATCTTACAAGTAACTATGACTGACATAACAGGATTGGATTAACAGGAGGTCACACATACATGGACAAAACTGTTGGTACCCTTCTGTTTAATCATTTTGTTGAACCACAATTCAGAAGCAATGTCTGATTTTCATTAGTTAATTTCCAGTAAAACTGTTTACTATTGTCAGTGTCAAATTATTTCAGTGACATCTGAGGGTTTTTCTTTGTTTAACATAAGGGTACCAACAATTTTGTCCACAGGTGTACATTGAGTACACATTTGGAGAGTGATATTGTCACACTGTCTGTTACGAAAGTAGAAGATTTGTGCTTTTGACTGAATCACCAGGCTTACCAAGAGGAGAATGAAGTGTCTGTAACCAAGGTGAACAGTTCCAGAAATAAGGCCTGCACTCTCACAAAAACTAGAGGCAGGTGCGCAGAAAAGAAAAAATCTGTGATTCATTTCTTATCTAAAAGGTAACATTCAGCTTACATGTAATTTTAGAAACTTAAATTATGGCTTTAAGAGAATGAGTAATGGCCAGGAAGGAGAGAGGCAGTAAGAGACAGAAAGTATTTTTTCCATTAGTCACCAAATAGAGTCCTGTTAGGTTAATGGTTCATTTTGCACCTGCTGTGTTGAGAGGTTTGTTTACATACTGACTGAAATTCACATGAGATGAATCATTTGCATTTGAGAAGTTAGACACCACTGAAAGTTGTGATTTATATAAAAATGTGAATGATTTAGCATCTATCATTTAAAAAAAAAAGAAACACAAGAACTGGGAAAAGATGAAAAGCATTTTGTAGAAAAATATGTAATGCGAATGATAAAATCTTTCTGGGAGTATACTAGCATTTGAAAAACCCAGAGATAGTGCAACCCCGCTATGAAGCCACAGTATCTATGTCAGTGTAGCCTGAAGGATATCAGTCGCTCAGATCGACTATAGAAGAAAAATCTTCCTCTTGGCAGAGATATATCAGAACGTGTCCCCACCCCATTTCCAAATTAGAGAAAATTGCACCATGTCTAAATATGCTGTGTGCCTAAATATCTCAACTCCATCAAGAAATAATTAGCTGGCGTTTTGCAGAAGAAGAGACACAAGCATGTGAATCAGAGCAGCCCAACGACGTCTGTGCTCCTCTGTGGGGTTTTTCTTCCAGCTGCCATTCTAATTTTAAGACAGAAGGGGGCAGAATTAGGTCATTCACATAATTAAATAATCTTAATGGGAAGCCTCGAATGGCTTTGGTACATTCATCTGTTTCCCTGAGGTGTGATACCACCCGGATGTGTGCGTGCTGTGATTGGTGATTGAGGTCCCAGCTCATTTGGGACACCACTTGCTCACACAGACACCTGCGTGCAGGGCACGTTTGAGTGACAGACGAGTGAGAACGGAGTGAAAATGAGGTGGAGGGGCTGTCAGAGGGGGGCTGTTCCCATTCCTTGGTTCCCCATTTCTTTATCTGGCTCACTGACCTGTGGCGCTGGTCTTATCTGCGCCGCGTCTGTGGAGGACCATCAGATCTCATTTTAGATTGCCTGCCTTTAATGGGAGGCCAAGGAGCACGCTCAGCATGTCATTTATAAAGCAGTGGGGGCACAAAGGGTTGGGGGAAAGGAAAGACGGGGGAGTTTGCGGGAAAACACATTTTATGACAAGTGGACCTCGATTCCTCTATCTCCTCCATCCACATGCACACACACACACAGCTTCAGGCACAGCCACTGCGATCAGTCAACACTTCCCTGTCATTCTTGTGTCAACGTCCTGTCTCTTTTTTCCCTGCACGTCTGCCATCTCCAAACTGAGTCTGAAAAACACTGCTGGAAACCATTCTCTGTCTCATCATGAGCTGCCTTTGATCCCAAGACAGATCGATCAGTCAGTCAAAACGACAAGTCAGTTCACTGGGAACCTTGTGCAGTTGGTAATGCTTTATATTAAGGTACATATGTTCACCATTAGTTCCTTATTAGCATGCACGTGAAAAACATATTAGCTCTAATCTTTATGCAAGATTCAAGATTCAAGATTCCTTTATTTGTCCCACAGCAGGGAGATTTATGGTGCAACAGCAGCAAAAACACACAAAGGAAAAGACAGTAAGAAATGCAAGGCATAGAATAAAATAAGAAATAATAATAAATATTGCATATAAAAATGTAAATAAGAATAAAAATATATAAAAATTAAAATAATCCAAGATAAATCATTTTGACTGTAGATATACCTGAGAGGAGTCATCATTCATCATTATCAAGCACCTATTCATACTTTGTTCTGCATGAGTATATTCTACAACTAGTGGGCCATTGACAAAGAGTTTTCCCTCAGTAACCTCCTAATAACTGCTTGTTGACAGTAGGTAAGGAAGTTTTTGTACATGAATAATGATCCTAATATACTTTGCTCAGGATAGGCCTTATGAGGTGGTAGTAACACAAGAACCGTCATTATCCTTTGATAATGCTTAACAAAATGCAAAACTAAAGGCATTAATAGAGTCCAAATAACTCTAAATGAAATCTTTCTAACTCAGAATATGTTCTCCATTCTGAAGTGAGGAGTTGCTTGTGATTAATTCACTAATAGTTTGAAGATTCTTAACCCACACAGGCACTCTCCTCCAAAGTTGTGTCCTCTTCACACTTAGTAAATCCATTACAGCCACTACAGCAATGAGCAGACAATCCTCCTGAGTGCTGAGAAAACTGGAGGTCTACTGAGATGAACAGGTTCTGTCCCCTTATAAAGCTGCAGATGCAGAGGTGGCCTCACAGTTCACACTGTCACTGCCATACTCCAACAGAGGAGCAATTCAAAATGTATCGCTCAGCAGCTGTAGTATGCGATTTCTGTAGTCTCTGTAGCATCTGTCTTAAGTTCACGCAAGTTCAAAGGTGAGAAGCTGAGCAGCCAATCCTGCCACTCTCACTGCTGCACTTTTGAGGAGAGACAGGCATCTGTTAAATGCCACCGAACTGACCTTATATGAAAATATCTCTTTTCAATCCATTTATCCTCCCAAACGTTGAATGAACACACAGCTACACACACACACACAAACCTCTCCTCACTTTCCCTCCGCATTGTCTCATCTCCACCAAAGCACTCCCACGGTCGAGGCAGAGACTCTCAGCCAGACCGTAATGTGACATGCGCCTGCAGGATCAGTGCCCGAGCAGAGTCAACAGACTGCACTTCATCATTTGTCTGTCTGGAGGGCTGCCTGAAAAGCTGCTTCCTCGGAGCCCAAGATGGACTCGCCGAGCCCTGGCACTGCAGACACTGTGGTGGATGAGAAGAAATTCTTCCCATGTCCCAGTCAGGACTTCATCCCTTCCAATGCTGCGGAGCCACAGGTCGAACCGAGCAGAGGCTCATCCCCAACTTGGCCGGAGATCTCAGACTGAAATGTGATTAGAAAGCATCTTTCTACCTCGATGCTCATAAAGATTGGAATGCAGCATTCGTTTTGTTTAAGTGTGAAATTTTAATTTCACGCCCAAAGGAGCGCAAAATCAGAGGATGTGATGAAATGAAAGCTGATCTCTTACTTTTTTTTTTTTTTAATGAATCCATGTTATCTTTTTCAGATTGTACCTGAGTCAGCTGTAAGAAAAACATCAAATATTTATGCAGATCTCAAAACAACCAATCACCGAAGTTTAAAATTTAAGCTGCCAGGTTTAACCAGGTACACTTACAAATGTAATTTTACAAAAACTTTTTTTTTTCACAAATATCTACAGTGATAAGGGATTTAGATTTAGACCAGAACTGCAGCTCTGCAAGAAACAACATCTGCTGCATCCACTGCACTCTGTGGTCTTTTTTCTATTTCAAAAGTCAATTTCTAGTGAATGTGCCCAGCAGTGACTTTGATTAAAATAAATGAGAAAATCCATTTGTGCACTCCTTCCCCCCCTTTCCCTCCCTCCTCCCCATCTGAATCTGCATCCTAATGGATGGTGAGACACAACGGTGTGATTTCTCTTGTGCATTACAGCATGCACGCTCCATTATTCTCTCCAGACGATTTTTCTTAAGCAAGCATGCATTTTTGTTTTTCAGTGGTGAAGAAAAAAAGAACCAATTCAGAAACAAATGACTCAGACCTTCTCTGATGATAATGATTAATGTGGAGAGGATAATAAACTGCTTTCCCTCATTAATCAGTCAGAGAAACAATGAGGCACATTTCAAGAATAAACTACTGGTCCACCTATAAGTCACGATTTTGTTTTGTTTTAGATAAGAATAGTTTCAATATGATGGTATTTTTTTTTTCTGTCCGCAGAATTTTCAGATTGCTCAGAGATCCTGACAAAATTGAAAAGACGCAGAACAAAAGACTGCAATCAAATATTTAATTTGTTTCCCAGATGAAAAGCAGCATATCTGGCAGATGAACTTTACCTCTGTGATTCGGGGACCTCTGCAGTTCAATCTTCCTCTGCCTTGTTTTCTCATTAGCTTCTAATTAAGGTAAAGTACACATTTTACAGTTTATATTACTCAATGTAGTTTTTAGACATTGATTGTTAAGATGGGGTTCGGTACGCTGCCTTAAAACACAGAGGTAAGGCATTTGTGGAAGTGCAAACTGATGTTAAAATGTGACCTGACAGAGGGCAGCAAAGATCCACAAGCTTGCACAGTTTGACAGACGAAACAATCCCATTTCCTCACATTAGCTAAAACACGCTTGTCTGTAAATGTGCTTTCACAGTTATGGAAGGAGCTGGTCCACGACACACGCTGAGTACAGGTCCACGATGCTATAATTTAGTTACCTTGTGGGGGATACCTGTCTAAGGAGAGAAAATGAAAACCTGATGGCGAACAGACAAATGACCTGCATACAGAGAGCCACAAAATGTAACGACAACAGTCCTTAAAAGCATGATGTCCATATACGGCTCTCACATTACCATATTCACAATGCTAATAAAGGCAATAGTAAACACCGCAAAACAGGCGTGCGTTGCTGTTAGTCATACTGATGATTTATTGTCATTTACAAAGATACAAAAGCTCTAACTGTCGACTCAGTTGTTTGTTAATCTTCGTTAAAATCTTTCCCAGGATGCGGCTGCTGTGTTTGTGTACATTAATTACTCAGCACCTCGGGGTACTCGTGATGTTGCTCCAATATTCTGATACGAATACACTTGCAGGGGAGGAAAAAAAAAAAAAACTTGACAGAGAATGAAGAATCAGGGAGCATGCAAGCATGTGTGCATGTCATCATCAAGTTTAAATATGCGTATTCTCTTGTGAGTCACTGTCAGTTGTGGGCCAGAAAATAAATATGACACACGCTGAGGTGTTTCCTGGGTCTCAAGTGTTATATGATTCTGCCGGGTGAGTCATTGTGCCGTCAACGAGGAAAAGCAGCATCAGTCTCCTTGTCCTCCCACTCTGTCTCTGGGAATGATGCGAAGCTCTGAGCCGTGTTTTAGAAACACATTGCCTGCAACACAGGATAGAGAGCGCCACAGAAAGATCACAGTTTGTCATCTGTGTTCTTTAATAAGGGGTTTTACTGTCAATAAAGCTGGAACACTGCAAACAACATGTCAGCTCAGCAGCTGGGAGAGAAACTTGGACTTTTCTTCTCAAAAGGTAATAATTTCAACTCTCAGAAATGGTGGTTTTTGTACAAAATAGTGATGAGAAATAATAATTCAATCAGAATAACTGTATCTGATTAGCTTAAACATAACTAGAAAAGATAAAAGAAAGTGCTCCAATTAAAATTCATTGTGAAGATTAAAAAAAAACAACACCACCACAGTCAGAGGGACGTCTAAATTGATGGAAAAAATAATTTCCTGAAATCTAATTTGCAACTTGCCACTTGTTCAGAAGTCAGGTGCTTTTCAGCTGCCACACGCGGCTATTTGAATAATCTAAAATACTGCAGTATGGAACCACAGATTAACGATCCCCACTCACTTAATGTGTTCGCTCAACCGCTGATCATGCTGAGATCACGTACGTGCCACTCAGGCGGCGAGAAACATAGCACGATATTGGCCTCGTGAAGATGCGCGAGGAAAAAAAAGAGTTTGTAAAACGACATCGGATCGATTTCCACCGTGTGCTCCATCCTGTGAACATGAGTTGGAGGGGCTGCAGTGGGTGAAAAAAAAAAGGCAGTCTGACAGAGGTGTCTGAACTGAGGCTATTCTTGGCAGCGCGCAGCATGGATGATGCACAGATAAAAAGCTGCAGTGAATGCACACCACTCTTTCCTTTCTTAGCAGAAAAAGGCCCGGCCCTGCCTCCGGTCAAAGCAGGCATTACCTTATCCCCGTCTATGCAGAGAAGTCAGCCATCCGTTACCCGTCTTTGCGTTCTTACATAAGGAGAGGTGGGCTGCCTCAGGGAAACACCGCGGAGGCTGACACGGAGAAAAAGTGATTCACCGGGGCTCGGTTATAACGTGGGAATCTGAAGTCGAGAGAATTCTGACTGAACAGCTTTCTTCTTAACTGCTTCACTTCGCCCCCAGTCAGAGGTCACTTTTTAATTTAATTTGACATTAAATACCACTTCTCAAGGCAAACGCATCAATATTCATGAAACAGTAAACACCATTTCCATGCAAACAAGCACGAGGCCTCCTCCAACACGGAGACGTGAGTTAAGTTAGCATTACTTCAGTGTTGGTCACACACCTTTCAGTTTAACCAGGTCTGTTGAACTGGCGAGACACACCACTGTGCTCCAGCCACTTCATTTCACTCTAATTCTTCTTTTTTTTTCTTTAAATCACTGATGCAGTGACCTCTGCGGGCTGAACAATTTGACCACACTCGACACCAATATAAATGTGGTTAGATGTTAGAGCATGCCCCACGGTGAGATACCCACCTTTGGGTTGGGGACACATCGGGTGCAGTTGCTCTCCAAATAAAGATTATCAAAAGCTCCTTTCCAGGGCAGCGTCGTGAGTCTGGACTCTCCTTTATAATGGGATTTTTTTCCTTTACAGCCTGAATCAATCGCCTGTTTTGACACCTCCTGTACTGTCTGCCTTTTACATTCATTAATACCAATTTAACTCAACTTTTCAAACCTGACTTAAACATTCCCGGCTATACTAGCTGGAACAGCTTGATCCCCCCAATCGATTTGTTACGCCACCTCAAGTGAGGCTTTCATAATAAGCCTTACATTTCTTTGCCTTCTTTGTGGAACCACCCACAAAAGTCAGTGCCTGCGGAGGCTTTATCGAATTAATCTTTTAGACTATTAACACAATACCACCAGCATTACCAAAGTGCATTATGAAACGAAATTTATTCAGGTTCTGTATTAATGCCTTGGGTTATTAATGCTTTTATGAAAGCCCGCTGACAAGTGGCAAAGTGCTTCAAAGAAAGCCCCGAAGTTGATTATGCTCCCGAATACCTTAAAACGTTTACATGGGAGGAAAAAACAACATCTTACACCTTCTAGAGTGGCTTTTGTAGCAGTATATGAAAAACCAAAATGTGTTTTTCTTTCTGTGAAAAAAAAAAAAGATTTTACAAAAGCTTTTTACAAAAGATCTCCTAAGTCATGGGCACAAAAACAACTCACCTGCAGTCTGCGCAGGGTTGATTCCTATTCCATCTGCAGGAAGACCATGCAAGAAAGAACAACACAACGTAAACCCAAAAGTCATGCAAATGAGTAGCATAGAAAAAAAGAGAGACAATTTAAAATATCACCAGTGGTATCCGTAATGACGTTGCACTAGGCTACAGAAATGAGAGTGTGCCTCAGCAGAAGGCAATTTCATCTGGAGTAATACCAGATCAGTCATTAATTCTGCTGTGATAAAACTAAGATTCATATTTGACATGGCAGCCATTTTAACACACATCTCATCTCGAGTTTTTTTGGCAACATTCATTTGTCCACTGCTTTTCCCACACATCTTTTTTATGACTTGGCTGCCATAAACGAATGGATTCATCAGGTGTGCTGCTTGTGAAGATCCTCTAAACCTTCTCAACTGCCTAACTCTGTCAGGGCGGAGCAGAGGTAAACAACAACACGATCCGTTTTTATGCGCCGTTTAATTCTTGGGAAACAATGAATGAGCTGACAATTTCATTCCAACAGCCATCGAGACCTTTTCCTGTAATCCATTCTGGTGACTGCTACAATATGTACGAATGAATGCTTGTATTTCACACTTTGGTTAGTTTAAACATGCATCTTTTGGTTAGATGATAGAAACTCTTTCCTGATTTGGGCTGATATTTTACCAGCACAAACTCAAACTGTTTGAATTTAGTTTCCTTTTAGACTCAGTACCCCATTTTGGGTAATTACACGCCAACTCACAAAAATATCTAGATCTCTTCCACAGTTTATGTCATAGATTTTCTGTGAAAACTTTTTAGAGTGCCATCATTTCATCATTTTTGCCATTCTTTGTGGGTGTATGGCTAAGTATTATAGTATAAATTTTCTTTGGATAGGGTTGAACACTTAAGAAACCCTTAGAATTAAAAGAAATCTTGTAAGAAGGATGACAACTGGGGAGAAATGATTAATTTCTAAAATGAAAGATTCTTTGTTCTGGGAAAAAAATGAATTCCTACAACAGTTTATGTTCATTTAAAGGTTCTAATTGGCTAGCTTACTCGTCTCTAATGTGAAAACAAAACAGCTCAATTAAAGTGGTGTTTGGGGGTGAGAAAAGTGGCATCAGTGATGTTGCAATTCCTGCTACTAGCTGAAACGAATCAATAAAAGCCATACTTAGTGTCTCTTAAGCAGAATTAGAGGCAGAAACTAAGCTCGTGCTTTGTGGATCGGCGGCCAAAATTGCTACAGCCTCTGAAAGTTTAAAATGAAAAAACGAAACAAAACAAAAAAACAGCGATTTTGTCCCTTGAAAGCTCAGCAGCTGGACTCCAAATACATCAGCTGATCTGCTGTGTATTTCACACAGTGCTTGTGTAATGTTACAGATAAGATCTCTTATCCCTTCTTAGGGATTGAATTAAGGGAAGCTTTTGTCTGATAATGTACAGCTCAGGAAAGACGTGACTTTGCTTTGAAAAATCTTTACAACTCCAATCTCAATTTCAAAAAGAGGCTATTTTTATCTTTGCAGGATATATCTTACAAACTAACCACATTCTTTCAACTGCATTTGGCAGTTATAGATGTCAGACAAACTGTAAATGTTAGGATAATATATTTTTTTTACTTTCAGCTGTAGCACAGTACAATTGTGCAAAACGGAACAATACTTTGAAGAGACAGTTTGTAAATTTTCTGGAAGAGCTGTCACTGATTGTGATAGGATGCATTATTATCTGACTTGACAGCGTTTCACTCGTAGTTGTATTTCTGGCATCGTTAAGACCTCGCCTGGATCTTCAAAGCTCGTTGTTGGTTTTCAAACTTGGTTGAGCACCTCTGTCAAAACACACGGTTTCTAAAAGAACGAGACTCTCTGAAGAAAGATAGCTCCTAATAACTGTCGTGATGGTAAACATGTCACTTCTTCACATAGAGCAGTTTGCTAAAGTGACACAAACGCACACAAAAAAAGGAAGAAAAAAAAATCCCTTGACAGAAGATTTTTCCCAACCACACTCACCATTTGTTATTATCGCACTGGTTGCTGATGGCACTTTGAACTGTAAAAGAAAATGAAGCAGAGAAAAATGATCGCACTCAAATCCCCATTAGTGAAATTGAAAACAGAAGGTACCATTTGCCATTTCAGACATTTCAGCAGCAGCAAAATATTTTAGCTAAATAATCAGGGACACACTGCAACCCAATTCCCCTTGGCCCGAAGACAAAGTGTGAATAAATCATCAAGAACGAAAGCTGCATCCACCGAGTCAGCGCGCCGAGATTCACCGACTTCGTTGGGTGACAACTTCAAAATAGCAGCCGCAGTTAGGGTGTCTTCAGAAACGAGCTCGGCGAAACAAGCAGGAAAAAAAGAAAATGCTTTGTGGTGAATTTTGTTTTTAGCCTTTTGTCTGCCAAGTTTCACGCTTGACAGACACACATGGGTTTGTCTTTTCACGCACACACACATACGCACATCCATACAAACAGATAGAAAAGAGCCTCGGGATAAGATGGCCATGCTTGAATTTCTGGAAGAAAATCACTCAGCATGGTCACAATACATGTCCTACTTCAGGGTTGGACAGAGGAGAATGTGGGCTGGTGAGATTTGCAGGAGGGAGCAGTCTGTCACCGGGGAGATAAGGTTAGCGAAAGTGCTGCTCACCAAACTACTGCCAGGTAGCACAAGCAGCACGCAGGAAATAGAGTAAAGATCAGGAATGAACGGGTGTTCAGCTTTGTTTTGCGTAGCGTAAAATTGGTGGATAAAACATAGTTTGTAAAGGACTTTAGTAAAAACCCCAAATATTTATTTTTGTGACTCCTCTCTGTCTCTCTCTTCCTCTTTCTCTCTGCTGCTGTTTTAATGATCACTGAAAGCAAGGCTTAAAATACGCAGCTGCTATTTGCAGGTAAAAATTGGCACTGGCTAATCACACTTAATTTTACAAACCACTTTGGCACATGAAGCCTTCAACAACATAACGGTATTCCCAGATAGACTCTGTATCAAACTGTCTACTTTAAAACAATTTTCCATGTTAATGAATCGTTAATGAATCATCTCTGTTGGCTTGATGGAGAAGCAAAGACCACGCTATGTAAGGTCAGGTGTGATAATTATGGTCTACCAGGTGGTTTGTAATAGAAGCAAATTGATGTCCCGTCTACACAGTTTAAAAGCAGCAGAATGGCAGCCGCAGCTCTGCCTCACCATCAGCAGGCCTTCAGCTGTCGTACCGTGCGTTTATGAGCATTGAAAGGAGGAGAACAAGCCTAAAACCTACAAACACACATGAGGCA
>JBAJHX010000067.1:12238252-12258266 GCA_037176925.1 Amniataba percoides
GTCGTTTCCTCGGCAACTGAGGAAGAAAGTAAGGTCCCTAATTGGTACAGAGATGATGTAATCCAGAAGTATACAATGCTTCATGATTAATTATGGGATAAATGTATAATTATGTTGTACTAGCACAACAAGTTATACAAAGTATTATGTCTGTCTTGTTTTCGTGCTGAATTATTTTCTTGCAAAGCACTTTGCTGTCTATTCTTTAAAAATGCCACAACTTCTTTTCAGGTTGTTTTCTTTGACTCGTCACTCTAAACACAGAGCTCTTCTAAAGAGAAAACACAGCGACAAACAAATAATGGAGCACATTTTTCTACACCTATAATTACAGTGCACTGATAATTTCTGTTATTTTCAGAGACTGGTCATTTCCATGGTGATGGTCCTTTGAGAAGCTTTCGAAAGCTCTCTCCTCCCAAGGTGCTAGATTACACTTTCCGAACATTTTCCTGCCGTTTTGTACCCATCTGCGGTAATTACACAGTAAAACCAGACAAGATGAAAATCAAGGAACCCAGTTATCCATACGCATGCCATTTTAATGAAGGAGGCGTGGGGGAACGGAGTAAACCCAGCAGGGCATGCAAATATTCTCAGCTGGTACTCTGTGCTGCTGAGCCTTGAATCAGGAGGGAAAATCTTCACCTCTGCGATAAATGAAAAATGAAATGAAAAAGAATGAAAAATAGAAGGTTGAATCATTAGTACAAGTGTGTAGTTTCCACTCATAAATTAGTCATTTAAGGGCTACTGAGCCCCCTCTCTAATCAGTCCTCTGCTGTGATGTATTATTCCTTAGCATTTTTTTCCCTGCCTACTCTAGCTATATGTAGTAGTAATTGTGTATTGCTGAGTAATACCCTCTCCTCCGATCTGATCTTCTATTGCGTACATCACTTTAATGTCACAGCTGGCAAAGGTAGAGTGCAGTACTTAAGTAATTGTACAAATTTAATTTATCTACCACAGAATTTCAAGAGACCAGTCAATTGATACTATGTAAGCTGTTTTCAGCTGTGCATTTTCAGAAACAGAAACATTAATAGTAATTGAGGCAATTCACCTTTAAAATGTATTAAATACAAAGTGACGGACAGTCATTGCTACATAATTCATTTTGGTAAGAGGGAAACTCGTAACACTAAATGAAACTGTAAATACAGTTCTGTCAGTAGCATACTGTTACAGTGTCAGCCCAGGTAATCTAAATGCAGTTGTACTTTATTGCCCCTGGTAGAGAAATTCATCATTTGAATTTGCTCCATCAGACCCATTTAAAAGAAATGTGCACCGGAGGACCCACTAATGCCATTTTCTATCTGGAAGGTGTATTCTTAATGCAGGATTTAATTTGGTGTGGAAGAAAACCTGAATCTGGAGAAAACCCTCACGAAAAACACAAACAGAAAATATTTGAGCCAGCCACTCTGTCTCAAGGTTTTCTGTTTTCTATGTTTCAGGTTGCATCCCTTGCAGAGTAAAAAAAACAACAAAAGAAAGGATCTGCAGTAGAGAAGATACTGCTGGTGATTCTGCTCCGTGTGCAGACACTGTTCAATGGGCAATATGAGTGTCAGGGGTTCACAACAATACAATAAAATGAACAATGATGTCATTATGGGTCACAGTCATGGTTAGAATCACTTACAACACAACAAGCCTGAAAATTATCACTATTTTAATGTACCACTTGGCCAGCATGTTAAATCACCTGAATTAAACACAACCGTGATGTTGCATAAACAACAAGTCCATGCTGGGTATAGTGTAGTTGAAAGGTTTATGGTGGATCCACCAGAAGTGACTCCTACATATTTTTAGGAACTTCTACCTGCAGTGAGGCGTGGGAGGACTATCCCTGTCGCAGCGGTGACTGCAGAGTGTCCATTCATCTTAAAGGTTTTGGAAAACTTTGATGAATATAACAGGCACGGGAATCAAAGAATGACGTTCCAACAGCGAAACAATGAGCTCACTGATGGATGTAACACTTCTCTACAGATGAGAACTTCAACAACTACTGTGTTGCCTAGCAACATTGCGTAGTGTGCACGTGTTATGTGGTGTGTAAAAACGGTGCAGGGATCTTTCTGCTTTAATATGTGCGTTTGTGGGCTGCTGCTATGTTCATATATTGTCTATACATCTCTGATGTGCTGATGCTTTATTCTGCTGTTAAACAGGTGAGTTATTTGATTTCTGTAGATTAATATCGTCCTCCTTATTGTGTCTCCAGCTCAGTATGTGACTGTATCTTCTTTCCTCCTGCCCTCTTTCCATACTCACGCAGGTGCATAAATAGCAGGCATTTCATGATGAACTGATTGATATCCAGCGCACGTGTAGATGGAGCTTTTCATTCATGAGCGTGTGATTACTATGTGGGTTGTGTGTTTGATGTGGGTGGTCACCACAGGGCTTATTATCGCACACAGCCCACTACAGAACACATGCATGTCACAAAACCTCATTTAAAGAGTCATCTATGCTTTTTGTTGTTCGTGTGTTCCATACAGTGCCGCTTTTGGCTTATTATACACACATGGCGTGTATGATTTGTCACATGTGGTAGGTATAATTGCATAACGGGTTCAGATGTTCAATGGTAATCAAAGGCTCAGACTCAGTGAGGCTGTGGAGAATACAAAATGTCTATTTGATTAGATGACAAAGCTCTTGCTTCCTGTGTGTTGTTACACTAAAATCTTCTATGCATTCTCAAAACAAGCTATTATTTTTTTTAAGAAGACGCTGCCTGCCTTTTCTCAATGGCTTTGCTTAATACCCTATTAGGGGAGGACACAATCAATGCAGTCTGAGCTAATAATTGGATTTCTCTGGCTTTTTGTCTTTCCCTCAAGGCAAGTGGGAGGAGAAATAAAACATGGAATGTGACTTTCATCAGTCTTCTCAACTTACCTTTATTTGCATTGTGATTGGATCCCTTGTCTGATAACCCCTGACTCTGATAGCACTGGGTAGGTCGATAAGGGTAATTACCATGACCCATCTAAGGCATTAACACAAGCATGACTGGAGAAGGCTTAAAGTTAATATGTGCGTGTGTGTAGGTGTGTGTTTCTGTGTGTGTGTGTGTGTGTAACAGATAGATAGATCACAATCACATCCACAATCAAATTACTCCAGAGCAGCAGAACGAGCAAGCGACAGGAACACCACAAAGTTTGGTTGCAATTCAATATGGCAGGTACATTATAGCAATAATAAAAATGAAAAAAGAAAATTGAAATAAGACGTACAAGAAGCAGGATAGAAAATAAAGGAATAATTCATCACACCGACTCTTACCAAGGCTTCTTTTCCTCCTTTCTTGCATAAATGCCCTTTATTTTATGGTATCACTACGTTAGCTGACAGCCTTCACAGCATCACATCTAGTGATAATTCCATTATTTGTCAGAGGGTGACAATAACTCTTGAATGCTGTTACAATTTTCAAGGAAATGGAAGAATATATGTTTTATATATAATGGAGAATGGAATTGATTATGGTGATGAAGCTGATTATGTTTTACCCCTGCTTGCTGCTGAAGGAAGAGGAAGAATGGGTGGACACATATACAGATAAAAAAAATACGCAGCTCAAGTTTTCTCTATGCTGTTGTCTAAAATGATCCGATATCTTACAGTACATGATTGCAGCTGACTGCGAGTGGATTTATTAGTTAACCCAAGGCAGCAGTGCCGGAGACGTGGAGGACAGTATTAGTTTAAACCTGTGGAAGTTGTTATCTGATTTTCATCATAATAATTCTTTTCAAGTCAGTTCTTCAATTTAATGCGTGTAGGAGGGAAATTAAGGTGTCAGAAGCATCCAGCGTCAATGTGTCCTTGCTGAACCTGCAAGGGGAAAAAAAAAAATCTTCATGTCAGTGTATCATTTTTACAAGCTACATGTGCAGAAACATCAGTAATGAAAGGGAAAAAAATGTGTTACATTCACAAGTATCCCAGGAATCTTGCCCTTAGTCAAATTTAAAGCATCAGTTTGATCTTGTTGTCATGTAAAGGTACAACTCTCTGAAAACAAAATGAGAGGCTGCAGCCAAATATGTCAAACATGACAAAAAATTACAGCTTGCAAAAACCTCAAAACTTAATTACTGCAAATGAAATGTGACACAAAATGTATGATTTGATACACTGATATTTATCGATCCATTGGAAGGAAAGGTGACTGTTCTCTAATGAAGGACGAAGGTCAACAGCTGTGGCCAGCTTGTGTTCAGTCTGTTTTAATAGATTTTGATACGTTTAATTGACCAGGAAAAGTCCTCAAAACCTGAACAACATCTGCCACAAAATTTCAGTTCATAATGCTGCCAAAACATGGCTGATTATGCAATTTTGTGGTGAATGTCCAGGAGGTTAATAGCATGACGAGGAAGTGTTTGTATTTGTAAGTGCGCTACTACTAGTAGTGCTACTTGTTTAAAGCACCACACATGTAGGGGAAGTAGAAAAACAAGAAAATGAAGCAATTAATTGGATAAATTTGGTTTTTATATTTCATTTCATACGAGCTGGAGCCACTGTTTTGAACAATAGCAGTGACTGTAAACCCTTTTGTAAGCCTGTGAGCTGCATATTGTACTGTTTTAAAGTACATCCAAAGCCCTATTGATTCAAAAGCGTATGTGTTTGTTTGACAGGTATCTCTGAAAAGTATTCCTCGGAAATTCAACATTCACGAAAATATATTATTTAACATAAAGAAATCAAATAACCGAGTCATCTTCTCTTTTACTTTGAACGTTCCCGACATGAATATTTCACTTTTAGTCCAATTACCTCCCTGCCTGAAAAGTTTGGAAAAGTTGAGAGCCTAATATCAGAAGGACCTGAATTCAAAGCAGTGTCTCTGCAACTGGGGCACTGTTTTTGCTTCTTGAACAGAGCTTTCATAAGTTCCCTCTTAACCATGTGAAGCAGGAGCTTTCTGCAACATCAATTATGAGAACATTTTGGCAGTGACTGCACGACCAACGCATCTGCAGCAACAAAAGACACTCATCTCTAAGAAGCAAAGAGTCACAGTAACCCAGCACAGCCCGCTCTTAACCCCCCACCCCCTCACAGGGACGGCTCAAAGCCTTTGTTGATACAGTGTCAGAATATCTCAACAGCAAACTTGAGCCCCGATGAATGTTTGTGTTGTAAGCTAGTCAGACAGAAGGGGATCTGTGTAAACACCTGCGGCAAGGGCAGCTACAACGTTTTGTGCAAACACCATTAATTAGCATTTTTCTTGTAAAATGTAATCATGAGCAGCCAAAGAAACAATTTGAACAAACCTCATTTTCTCCCAGCTAGCAGGTAGTTTCTTCCCTCCAACATAGAGGTATCTGCTGACTGAGGCATAAAAATCCATTGATACCTCGTGTTTTTAAAGAGAACAAGTAAAAGGTGGCTGATAATGCAATACTGGAAAAGACCTAACATGAACAAAACAACAAAGAATGATCTGTTATAGTCTATCACGCCTGGAAGATGTGCCAACAAAATCAAAATTGAAAAAGGAAAGAAATTACATTTCTTGAAAACGGGTTTAATCTTTGCTTTAAAAGGATATGTGCATATTTTCTGACTCTTTTGTTCTGACTGAGTAATTGTGGAGATGCTTAAAGTACAGCCTCACAGAGCTCTTGTTACTTTTCCAAATGTGGACATACAATGTACTCGTAATGTGTTCACATATTTCTCCCAAGAACACTAATTGTTTTCTGTAACATGAAACCATCATGACAATCTTTCCTTTAACAAAGTATTTTTATTGCCGGATAATCACTATTGTGTATTTGTCATGTGTTGACATGATAAATATAAATATGTGAAACCACTCAAACAAATAAAATCTTGAATCTTGAATCTACTGTTACTCTACTCTATATCCAGCCTAATGCAACAAATGCTGTTATCAACAGCTTGGGCAGACAGACAGCCGAACCAAATCAAAAGAGGTAAGTTGATGCTGAGTTTGGTCTTCAGGGTGTAAGGTGAGAGTAAGTCAGTGCCCAGAGGCTGGAAATTAAAGGATGTTAAAAAAAAATAAATAACGGAACCATATCTTGTCTTAAAATCTGACTCGACAAGCTGGAAGTAAGGTGGAAAGAGGGCAATCACAAAAATCAATAGTTGTGTAGTTGTGCTACTTGGGGGAAGGTGACAAGTTGCACAAAACACAAAAGTCCAAATCTCCTCATCCTGTTCTTGAAGAGGAAGTGTCCAACATGTTTGGAGGTAAATCTTTCTCACATTCACTTTGGACCTGTTGACACCGTCATTCTTTGTCATCTCTCTAAAGTTTCTGTCATCATTCAGCATCACTGCTTCCTGGGAAGGCCTTTGGATTCGTCATCTGGTCATCAACCTTCACGCAGAGGGTCACGCAGGGGGCAAAACCTGGCTTTCCACCAGTTCCCTTGGGGCACAGAGGCTCACACATTAATTCACTGAAGAGGCCTGTCATGAAATCAAATGCACACAGACCCGGCTGAGAGCATACACATACGGACACACCCTCACAGCTACACACACGCGCACGCAAACACACACACACGCAGGCGCGTGCACACACTGACACCGAGCTGCATCTCGAGGGACAACAGTAGCCTTAGCAACAGGAGTTGTTCCAGTTATTTCTCCCCTCATTTTTACATTCTCACTGAACACATGCGTATAAATCATACACAAAACAACTGAGAAAACTACTGTTTGATTGCAAGGACATCATTCCTGCATGGTTCATGGTTTGAAGAGCCACACAAATATCTCAGTTCCCCGCTTTTCTAAAGAAAATTCTACTTTATTATCTTTACGTCTCCTCTTTCAATCTTTGTTGCGCCCAGAGGAAACAACATCGGACCGCCTGTCTGCCAATTATAGGGATGACACTGCCAGATTATTACAGATGGGTGCTTTAAATCCTCCAGTCCCGCTGATTTGCATGTGTTTGAGGCAGAAATCAACAGCAGAAGAAAACACAAAGCACACCTGCAGTGGTGGTGTTGTCATTTTACCAAAATAGCCTCAAACGCCGTGACGTGAAAGAGAAGGCACACATACATAACTCCAGCACAGTTAATTTTTCTGGACAACTCAGTCCAACGTTTTGACCATTGAGCTGCACTTTGAGCAACACCAAGACCAAACCACCGAGCCACCTTCTGTGCTCTTTAATCACAGCATGCCTATTAGACAGAGTGAATAAAACAGACAGTCGAACGAATTTCATGCTTTTTACATATCTCAACATCTTTTTTCTTACATTCCCTTATGCATCGAACAGCCTTGATTCAAGTGTGCCCGATGCCGCAAGACATATTGGTTCCCTCTTACATGTAGCTTCATTAACCGCCCCTCAGTGATTTCTTTGTGGTACATTGTGTAGTGGTTCATCAGTGGTTGCTCGCTCGTGTGGGCACTACATGATAGACCCACTAGAAATTGATGACAGAAAGAAGGAGTAAGGACGTGCAGTAAATTAGGTCTAATGAGGGCTGGATACCAGCAGAGGTTAATGCATGTGCCAGTAGCCATGTGTATTCAAAGTAGCTTCAGCCAAGACCCTGCACAGACTGTTCACTTAGTATAAATGACTATTGATTACAGTATCAGGCAAAAGACAAAACCACAAATTAAAAGTGAGGCAGGAAGACTCAACAAGCACGCCAGCAGCATCATTTCAATACTATGAACAATAAATACCAGCAAATAACATGTTTATACTGCTTTAGTGATGAATGAGGTGTTGTTACAGCTTTAGCGGAAACTTAATTACTTTGAACTGTGATATAAAAAAATGTGGAAAAAGTGGTTCAAAAACTGAAAAGTTTGACCCTTTCTTCTTATAATACAGGTGGGATGATTGCTTTGCCCTTGTGGTCACACAGCCTGCTGCGCCGAATCGCCTGAATGCTGATGCTGCGGTGCCAATGTGAAAGCAACCCACACAGAGGCTCAGGACATGAGCAGAGATTTGTGCCACCAGAGGGATAAATGCGGTGTCAATGCCTGTTTTTCACAATTACCCAAACATTGGCACCATGTGAAAGCTTTTCCAGAGGCGGATTGTGCCAGTGAAATACTGACAGTTTGCATAAATGAAACTACATGCTGTTCATATTCCGACACAGTTGTAAAACATTAAATGTGGACAAAGTGAATTTTGAACTGCTGAAAGGTTTCAATCAAGTCTGTCTAGCATCGTGGTCGAGGAGGAGTTGTTGGTTTAATTTTTTTGTCCCATTCTTAGGACCAAATGTCAGGACGTCTCTGCCTCTGCTGTGTCTATTTTGACCATTTTAAGACTCACAATTCACTGGACATTATAGAAGTGCTATAAATTGCTGTAGTAACCCCCCCTTGCATTTTCTCGCACTCAGAAACCACGATGAGTAATCAGTAAAGTGTTGAATGCCAAACTGAAGATTACAGAACGACAACAAGGACCAGCTCTTCATTTCTGCCTGGATTATTCTCTCAGTTCCTCACTTAAACAACAGACACTGAGCATGTGGCCGAGTCAGCTGTTATGCAAACCAGCTTACCAAGTCTATTGTTAAATATACTGAGGGACACCTAATTCACCACAGCACAGTCATATAGCAGATTGGAGCTTTAAGTGGTGCAAGGCAGTGTTTACTTCCAAATTAAATAACAAAATACCTTGTTTGTCTTCCCTACACAGACTTTGTTGCTTTTTAATAACTTAACCTGACTTCCTTGTTTGCTGCTGTCCTTGCCATACAGTGGAGCTTTGTCACGGGAGTGTAAACATGCCATTTTGTGGCATTTGCTGAAATGACTTTTGCTGAGAGGACAGTCTTTTACAGTATCATTAGTGTTTCTGAATGACTACGGGGCCTAGAAATGGCTTTTGTTGTTATTAAGAAAGAAGAGATAATGAAAAGTGAAAATATGGTAAATGATGGAAAATGGAAAAGCAGAAATTGTGAGCCTCATACAGCCTGTTCTGCTGACTGTATCTTGAGAAACTTTGGCTTGACCTACTAAGTGAGTTTCACATTATGTGGTCAGCATCATTGACTGAAGTACTAAAACTAAAATAATATAGTTAAACCTAATTAAAGAACTCACATCTCATTTCTCTAACATGGCCTTTTAAAAGTAGGCTTACAACTTGAGTGCCAGAGCTCTTAAAAAAAACTACAAGGATGAATCAATATTCAGGTGACACATGACACTCTTACATTCTCGATTAAAAAAGAAATCTGTCCTGTCTTGGCTGCTCTCGCTTTTAGATGTGAAGTGATGCACTCTGTTGCACTTGAGTGTCTGAAGGTGTGCCAAAATATTTCTTCAGAGTATAGGCTGCTCTTTTATTATTCTCCATCCTTAAGTTATTTTACCGTCAACCGGGAAAGGCTTTAAAAAACAGACTTGCTTGCTTTTGCATTTGCAAAATTTGCAAAGCAGCTTTAAAAGCACACTGTAGATATTCAATTTAGCGGCAGGCCATTCCACTCTGTCAAAGGTACAGTTAGGGTGACAGATAAAGGGGAAAGCGGGCACATAGGTGCATTATGTTGTTTTGAAAATGATTGAAATTCCAAGGACAATCACTTTCATTTGAGTCCTAATGATAATAGCATGGTTGCTGCAAAAATAGCAGCCAAGTGAGATGAAAAGATATTCTTTCATTGCCTTTAAAGGATGCAGAGACAAAGCATTTCTTTGAATGGGCGACATTAACAATCAGACTGACTTAATGCCCCTCGTCTGTCACAGTTTAATCACCCAAATAAAACTCGGCGGTGGTCGTTCCGACCCGCATCGCACGGCGCTCTGGAAAGATTCTGTGCTTTCATACGAGTAAGGGAAAAAAATGTGGCATTACATTTGATGTTATGTAAGCCAAAGATAACTGCAGATAACTGCCATGTCCTTGACAGATCACTGCAGCAGAGTCAAAGCTTTTCTTTCATACGGGTCAGCCTTGGTGCACATCCAAGCACAGTAGCACAGAGCTTCGGGATGTACTTACAGAGGATACGTGTGTACACTGAGGCAATCTGTTTATTCTCTCTGGGGCCTGGAGAGCGATAGTTGAGCAGCATGAGACATTTCTGCTGCTGCAAACTGTGGTTTCTTAGGAAGAGCTGTTTACTCCTCCTTGACATCACTCACATAGTTGAAATCCTGTAAAATAACAATAATAAGTGTTTAAGCATTAAAGGGGAAAGAGCTCTCAAATGTTACTGGAATTTGTACTCCCTGAACTGTAAATCCAAGATTAAATGTCTGTTACCCACTGGATATGTATGTGGATGATACGGACTTCATGGCATCTGCTTTTGTAGGACAAAATGGTGCTTTTCATTGAACATCATACGTGAATGTTTTAGATAGAATATTAAATTATTTGCCAGAACTAGACTAGAAATACTGCTGTAGGTCATTCATTTTGATCAACAAGGGTAGTCTTATACTGACTTATATATATATAAATACATCTAATTTGCATCACTTCATTGTACATTTAATACAGCACATTAAGTTTTCAAGGAATTCATTGTTGTATAATATTGTTGTATTTAGCAAAAAGGGAAATTATGGGAAATTAATTACTGTGAAGGGTGCCTGGATGAAAAAGTGTAAAGGTAAATAACTGCCCTTCACTGTGCACTGCAGAGGTTACATTCTCCCTCTTCTCTGTCATTTTTGCTTACTGTGACAAATGTGAAGTGTGTGTCCGGGGGCCTGGGTGGCAGCTTCGGTGTATCTCCAGGGAGGACAGAGACAGATCAATTTTAATTACCCAGTAGCCTCTCAGAGAGCATGTGAGTAATGGGGATTTAAACAGCTGAGATGACCACACCAGCCTCAGGGAACCCCCCGAGAGCCACATATACAGAAAGAGTCCCTCTGATGTGCCCAGCAGACAAACAGGGGTTATGAAAACCTGCGACTTATGTAACCATGATGTTGACAGGGAGCTGCCTTTGTAATTCTATACATAGCATGGTGTAACTTCATGAAAGGGTGACTGATTATTCTCAGAAGCGTGGGACAGGATGAGGACGGTGCTGCGTTTCCATGGCGATTAAAAAAAGGAAAAACTCTGGGTTGAAGCTCAAGTTTAGATTTCAGGGGGGACAGATGCGCACACATGTACTCTGGTAAAGAGAAAGCGGTCCAGCTCTTTTTCAAGCTTTCGACAGAGGAGGCTTTAACCTGCGGCTGTGCGAGAGACTGCGAGGGAGAGATAGGAATGAGAAAAAGGGGGGAGGACAGACAGACGGATGGAGGGGAGGGTGCATGAGGAGATGCCACTGCCAACTGGATGTTCACACTGGAATAGTGGGCATGTTACATTTCGCAGACGGAGCTGGTGCCTGTTTGCTTTGTAGCTGCGGAGACAGCCTGCAGCACATTCTCTTGAGTCTCCTCTTACCTTGATGAAAATGGCACCATCTGTTAAAACTAATTCAGCTCATAACTGCGGGGTCACTCTCCAATTGATCTTAAAAAAAGAGAAAAAAAATATCTTTCTGTGTGAAAAGTTAGAATGCAGCACTGAGAGGACTCAAGCAACAGCCCCAAAAGCTCAAAATGTGCTGCAGCAGCAGAATAGTTTGAAAAGAAAGTCTTATCAACAAGCGCAGCAATAACGCTGCCTTTATGCCCACTCTGCAATATGCTGTAACATTTTTATTAACGAGTGAAACAACACTGCGTTTCTGATAAGGGGAATTCACCACCGTCAGGCAACTGTTTGGTAAAAATAGAAAAGGAGCCCCCTGCTTCTGAATCCCGCTGCTGCAGAGGTCGTGCTGTGCCTCCGCTCGATGCAAAATCCTGAAGACGCTGTTTCATTACAACAAAGAGTCTAAGCTGTCATGAGGCAGCTTTAAAAAAAAGGTAATAAATCAGTGTAAGAGAGGCAAGTGGAACCTGCTTTTTTGCCCCCAATACATCCACTCGTCCCTTTTAAATGTCTGTTCCGATCAATCCCCTTTTAAGGGAAAAGAATTAGCTTCAGGACTATTTTTAGAATCAATAATATATCATGATTTCTGACCTTTCAGCCACACAGACTCTGTCCTGCAGAGGAAAGCAGATTATTTAAATGTGCCCCACATACTCCTACATAAGCTTCGAAAACTTGCCTCACAGAGAAAAGAACCAGCGGAGTCACTGATATAATAACCTTTGCAGTCTTAATTGACTATCGATTATCATGTCTTTGATTCACCCGAGCAGAATGGTTAGAGACATAATATGTCACATTTATTTCAATCTAATTCAATTTCTCATCTCCCTATCACGGTCATTTTATTGCTTCCTTGCATGTCTGTAAGTGTGTGTTGTCCTAAATCAGTCTGATTAGATTAACTAACGTAGTAAATGACACTAAAAGAGAGAGTACTTTATCATAATAACATATGCCGAGAGTGAGCAAGATTTATTTTTCAAAAGAAGGACAAACATGGGAGACACACAGGGTACCCGAGAGAAGTCTCCATGTGCAGGTTTCAGGGAATCCTGGTATCCCACGGGCCCAGCCATTTAATTTGACTCTATATTACATCAAAGAAATTAGCTACACCAGGGACATGAAATCTTAAATTATTTTTAATTAGTAAATGCCTCAAGAGGCAGCCAAAAGTGCAAAGGCAGAAGATTCTTTTTCTTTTTTTGTCTCTAATTGGTGTGTGTTTGAAAGTCTCCTGCAGTCTTTATCAGATCGTAATGAAAATAGACCCATGCATTACTCATACTTAGTAATGCTCAAGTGAAGAGAGCTTGGGACGATTCTCTCAGTTATGTACTTTTGAAAACAACACAAAATGAGGATTCAAAGTGATCAAAGGGTAATCAGAGGACTTCTACATCCAAAAAGCTGTCTCGGTGACATTTCGCTGCGACTGGGCCTGCGGTTGTAAATTTCAAGCCCTGCCAACATAAACCTCGCGCACAGAACACGCACCCAGACAGGCACGAGGAATGAAAGTCTGGCTTGGAGACTCTATAAACATGTCAGAGGGCATTCAACAGCATTACACACTATTAGGAAGAATTTACAACATCAACAGACAGGCCCATAAGTCAGCCAAACAGAGAGACAGAGACAGACAGAGAGAGAGAGAGAGATTTGTGTTTGAATTGTGATTAGCGAGCTGATAAGCTGCTGGAAAAACCACACGATGTAGAACTAGACTCCAATACCAAGCATGGACGACCCACTCTTAAGTAAGTCAGAGCGGATGGGTGGTGTCCTGGTGTCAGTTCTCCATATTGAGTGTGTCTCACCCAAAGTGCCAGTCACAACACAGCGGGTTTGATTTAAGCTTCCTTTTGGCCAAGAGATAAGTGATATGACAGTGACCTTGTCATCCCACTCCATGCTGGATAAAGGCATCAATCATTTCAGATTTTGGGCTGATTGAAGGAGTGCGTCTGAGGATAAGACCTATTGTTTCTGCTTGTAAAACTTTGAGAGTCTCTTAAATGTCAAATAATACGAGTTGGAAACCTTTTAAATATCCTGCGGCATATGTGGTTTGACAGTGTTCGGTGTCTTATATATTTTTTTCCACCGGATGACCATCAAATAAAAGTCAAAGGTTGAGCTTTCACATGTGAGTTGAATGTAGCACTGTGCGCTTACATCTTTATTTCAAAACATAAATAGATTAAAAAATATAGATGGGGATATTTTCACTGCTTTCCCATGTTAACCAAAGAGCTCCAAGAGTCTTGGAATAATCCCTCACTGTTTATCACCTCTTCAACTTGAGCTTCATGGGAGTTATGTAATTATGTTAAGTGTGATTTTCATGTGTTTGACGACAGGCTGGATGTCTGGCTGAGTTGCTTGTTTGATTTTTTTTCCCCCTTCTTCTTCTTCTTCTTCTTCCCCCTTGCAGTGCCACAGTGCTCAATGCGTCTCCAAGTGCGCACCGCCACTCTGCAGCGGCGCTCCGCGGACCTGCTGCCGGGCAGCTGCTCGCTCCCGGAGGCGCTGCGTGTTGCTCGATCGCCCCCCCCTCTCCAACAGGTGGAGAAGTCCGGCGGGCAAGAAGACAGCCCCCGGGGAGAGGAGGAACCCTGCCGAACCAGCTGCGGTCCAGCCGAGGAAACTTCGCTTCGTTTTCGCCTCCAGGATTTTTTTTTGTTGCGCGTTGAGCTGAATGCGGGTTTTTTTTTCTTCTTTCCTCTAGATGACACCGAATGCAAGTCGTGATCAGAAAACTGAATGTGGATGTACAGTGGAAAATACTGTCAAGTCTCCTAAAGATTAAAAAAATGAGAGAGGAGAATCCAGGCTAGACTAAAGAAAAAAAAAAAAAAAACAAGAAGACGCGCTGGCATCTCGAGGCTCCAGCACGTTAACAGCTGGGCTCCTCGTGCAGATCAACACTGCAGCTTCTCGCGTTTTGGGGGATGCAAAATCCAAGAAGTTGAGGCGCGTGATTTTTTTTTCCTTTTTGAGGCTTTACGCATCACTTTTATTGGCTCTCAAGAGGATATTTTCCAAAAGGAAGAATACTGATCTCCATGAGCGAAGTTCCAATGCCCAACATCCCACAGGTTTGTTATTTGATCCAATGTACTTGAAAATTCATGGGGTTTTTTGTGGCTGTAAAAGGCTTTTCACACAACACAGGGATGGACTTTAAAAATGAAAGATGTAAACCGGGCTCCTTTAGGGTCCCTCTAACTGAGCATAATGCTAATAATAATTAAAAAAAATGGTTCCTCTCTTATTCTCACAAGCATTTTTATTTTTATCTGAGCTGTTCCCTGGACGCTTTCTCGCACGCAAACACAGAAATAAAGATGTCAGAATCTCACCTGTGAGTGTAGGCAGGCGCCATTCACTGCAAATGGCACCCTGAGCTCTGCCAATTTCCACAGACCTGTTGGTGTTAATTACTGAATGCTGACAATTTTATGATTGTTTTGCTGTCATTGTAAACACAGGACAGGCCTCTCTCTCTCTCCAACGTGCTGCTCGGTCTGCTGGAAAGCTCATCTGTGCAGTGTGTGCTTTCTAAATACAACTTTCAGAATAAAAGACTTTTGTTGTTGTTGTTTTTGTTCAGCATGTTCCCTGCCACTGCATCTGAGTGGGGCTGCAATCTTTGTGCAACAAACTGCTCAAGATTTTCTATTTCCAAATTTTGTATCGATTCCAGGAAACTGTGATTACGAGAGAAGAAAGAGCCCCTCTGCGCAGAAGGCTGAGCCTGTGTGTGTGTGTGTGTGTATTTCAATAATAGCACACACAGATATCAGCAGACCATCCACAGAATCCTCTCTGGCTGGTGTTACTGCTTGGTGGGCACAGCCGTGCTTTATAGCTGCCATATATTGTGTCAGTCTGTAGCTAGGTTCATCCCAGTGTGTCGATTTGATTGGAAAATGCTTAATTGGAATGGCACCACAGCATCAGTGTGGAGTAGAGCAGCACATCTACCTGAGGTGATCTAATAGGCTGTGTGGTACCCAGTCTAAATCTGCCAAACAAGCACTCAAACACATTTCTTTCTAAGCCTTTATACCCCTCAGTGGAGCATTCGAATACAAATAATCTAGTTAATGTCATGTTTTTTTTGTTTAGTTGAACACTGTAGCTGACGAGTGGGTTCACTGCAGTGCATGCAACACATGTCTTTCTTATGCCACTTTCTCAAGATTGAAGTTATTCAGTGATGGTGACTGCAGGGTGCCCATGTGGCCCGTTCACAGGCATTTTCATTCAAAGCGAAATTGTTCCACAAAGAGCCATAGCAATATCAAAGTAATGGCCAGTATCTCAAATGGGGTGTGAAAACCTGCTGCCAGGAGGGCTCTTGAGTAGGGAAAAGTTCTCAGTGGAGCAAAGCTCCCTTTTAATGATCATTTCTGAAGTTTTTTTCTTTCATGGAGGGAAGTTGGAGGGCATTGGGAGCATTTCTGCAGCACTTAAGTGGCACCTTTGCTGTCAGAGGAGATGGCAGGTGACATAATGTGAAAAAAAGCTGCCTACAGTGAAGCGCATGCTGTTCCTTTAATATCTTCTACTTTCGTGCTATTAACTTGCATTTCAAACATCTTAAATCCCTGCTCCTGCTGCACATCATGCCGTGGGAACATTTGTGTTGCTCATTAAAAAAAACTCATTACTGCTCTGAAAATCACTGCTCAAACTTGACGATGAAACAGTTAAAGGAATGGTTTGACATTTTTGGCGTTTTGGGTTTCCTGGCTAAGAGTTAGATGAGACGACTGCGTTGCTGATAGTTGGGTTTCACCTGTTGACAGACTCAAGATATCCTTCCCTGTTGTGAGACCTTGTGCTGTGCTCAAGCTGCTGTATTTACTGTACAGACATGAGAGGAGCATCGATCATATGACTCTCAACAAGAAAGCGAATTTCAACAAAGTGTTGAACTACCCCTCTGAACGTGTTATTTTAGGATACAGAGCTTTGGGCACCAAGTTTTATACATATTTACAAAGGAAGTTGCATTCTTTCTTTTTGTTCCTGTAAACTAATTGGGCTGCTCTGTGTCTGCTAATCCACTCATTATTCATTGAACATAGACTCACAGAGCAGTAATGAGGTGTCCTGAGAAAGAAAAAGGGGTATTAAGCACTACCTTTTTTAAATTTAGTAACTCACTGTTTTCATTCCCCCCTCCATCTCCTGCCGCCCTATTTTCTGGTGTTATCAGTCTTTTATGGTTTAGAGTCCCTTGTGTTTATGTTCGCCTTTTTTGAACATTAGGGTGATTACAGTCAAGTGACACTGATACTGTTTTTTCCAATGAGGTCATTATTATGGCTGCATGGTCTCAGATCCACATCCAAATAAAGGTTTGTCTCATTTTAACGATGAGCTTGTCACACAAGTGTTTACCAATGCTACTTGTTATGTAACTGTGATCACTATCTTCTGTTTGAGCCCAGTATTTTATCATTGCAGAGTATTTGTAGATCTCCAGAGATTCCAGAGGACCAAGAGATCCTGACCATTGCCTTGTTAGGAAACAATCGCTGCACTGTGTCACTGTGTCAGCGCAAAGGCTCGTCTCTGTGAGGCTGCAAAACCGCCGCAGGCGTCATTTTGCCGTCACCAGGCAACCACTGAGTCAGCTGCTGTCGATCAATTAGCAGGCGTTACTAATGTCATTAAATTAAGCTATTAGCAACTCAAGAATTAAACATCTTACCATCCGTTTGCTGCAGTTCTTCAGGCCTGATGTCATGTATAATGATGTCTCTTGGATAAACAGGTTGAGTATGAGTAACCACTGCCAACTTTTTCTTAGTCTCTGTTTAGTTAAGATTTACCTGACAGAGCAACAGAGGAGAATATCACAAGATACCTCTGATTGCAAAAAAGAAATGCTCCCTGAGTGACATAAATATTGTGTCAGTGACAGTTTGGGAGGCCTGTCTGCAGTAAACATATATTTTATTGGACTTAAATTCAACTTAGAAGAATGAAGTTCTTTATACTTCAGACTATATTCTAGCTGTCTTTGTAGGTAAAGATTATAGGTAAAGATTTAACACTAGGGGATGAGGCTGATCACGTTATGACTCCTCACTTATCTCCTCTCTTTCTCATCTTCCCTTTCTCGTGAAAGTCAATACCAGCAACCGCAAGTGTCTTCTTCCTGTAACACCTTTGTCCCCGTCCCTTCTAGTGTGAACTCCCCCAGCCTGGCAGCAGCTGTAGCAGTGTTAGCAGGGTGCTGGTAAGCTGAAGCCCGGGGAGATGTCACAACTGTACTACCGTCGGACTGACAGCTCCTCGTACCGGGACCGCATCCCGCTGAGAATTGTGCGGGCCGAGTCGGAGCTGTCGCCGTTGGAGAAGGCCTACCTCGGAGCTGTGGAGAAGGGGGACTATGCCAGTGTCAAACAGGCTCTGGAGGTGTGTGTGTGTGTGTGTGTGTTTGTGTGTGTATAAATTTACGCACGAACGGATCATTTGATTGGTAAATGGATGAATGAATACAGCCAATGAAATTCTAAATTATAGATTGATTGATGGATGAATGGATGGATCTTAAAGCCATAATCTAATTGGATTGATTTAGAAAAGATTACAAGATTTATGGGCAACATGTGCAGCCACGATTATCCTCCACTCATTTCCAATAACATCTGGGGCCTTTATTTACCTTGACAAGTGTCAGACTTTTTAGGAGACAGAAAAAAATAGCAAGAGACCAGCTGTTCTGTGGTTTCACGGTACCTGGGAGGACCAAAATGTAAGAAATAAAGTAACAAATTGAGTTAACAACACAATTCAATAAAGCAAGAAAAACTAAACAGACGAGAAAAGCTACTCATCTGTTATTTTCTCGACAGCAAATCTCAAAGCCCCATTTTGAAGCTCAAATTTTCATGGCTTCCTTTTAAGCCTGTAGCATCAAATGCCACTGTTGCCAACAAATGGCAAATTTGACCCCCCCAAGCTAATTAGCTTTGTGCTCCTATAACATAAAAAGGTTCAAAATAGATTCAGCAGAGCTATAAATATCTTTTTAATTTTACACACAGTTCCTCTTTGTGAAAATCTGGCACGTACATTGCTCACAGTGCAACTTCACTGCCGACAGTTCATTGGTGCTGTGTTAGACTAGCAGTACATAATACGGCCTCAAGCTACTTGCCTCAAGTGAGGATGAGGAGCACAGATGTCTGGTAATGTCAGTCACAACACAACTGCGTACAATTGTACCCTGAAAATACAAATATTAGCACGCAGGGTGCCGTAATTTGGTCAGCGGTGTTGCAAAAGATGTCTCAAATCAAAAGCCACAGCAGCCTGTGGAACAACCACTGACTTTCAATCACAACTTTATTTTGTCAGGAGGCAGAGATCTACTTCAAGATCAACATCAACTGCATCGACCCTCTGGGCCGCACGGCTCTGCTGATTGCCATTGAGAACGAGAACCTGGAAATCATCGAGCTCCTGCTGAGCTTCAACGTCTACGTCGGCGATGCCCTGCTGCACGCCATCCGCAAGGAAGTGGTGGGAGCTGTGGAGCTGCTGCTAAATCACAAGAAGCCTAGTGGCGGCATGCAGGTGAGGGGGGGGCAGGGGAAAGGGAACAAGCGTCAAATTATGAGTGCGTTATTCATGAGGTATGAGTGTGTCAGCGCACAAACAGTGAGCTGCTGACAGGGACACTACAAGAGAAACTGGGTCTGGGGGGATACTGGCGGGGAAAAAATGAGATTGCTGATGTTTACTTTCTCTCCAAAAAATGCATTTCTTTTTTCTTTTTTTTTTTCTTGCAACCAAATTGTACCATTGTTTTACCTTTCCGTATCACTTTATGTCTGTGTTTTGTAGTTGATAAAATACACTGTGGTTGATCCCACCTCTGTTTGAAGGGACTAATTTTGTTTTTAAGAGACATCTTTTATTCAGTGCAATACAGCATTGTACAGATTCACAACTCGTGCCATGTTTTGTTGATAATGAAATGTATTAACAGTCATTTATACAAGTAAATGAATAACTCGCTGCCCTGCTGTGCATCAAACCCTAGACAGCTGACCGGTGAGGCCAAAGTGATGCACAGCAGCACTGGCACGGTGGCCAAATGACAGGAGGGATTTTGGATGTTAATGAATGGCAGAGCGCTGTGTCAGCCAGTAATATACTAGTACACATTGTATTTATAGCTTCATAGCTTATTAGCTGTATGCAGTTGCTTGGTGCTTCTTATACCATCCAAAATAATTGACCCGGTATTGCTGGCAACAACAGGAGCTGACACTTCAGAAAACTGTCTTCATAAGCCTTTTTCTATCTTTTGGAAAAGGAACAAGTCTACAAAACATGATTAAACGAGTACGCTCACTGAGAGACAATGTGATGTATATCTTATCCAAAGTTGGAGTGTATTCATAATATTCTCCAGAGAAAGGCAGCGCTGCTCTTCATAAACAAACTCCATCTTCTAGTTGATGGGAACGGCCTGTTCAGATATTTAATGACTGTAATCAAAAA
>JBAJHX010000067.1:12258366-12268524 GCA_037176925.1 Amniataba percoides
CTGCTCTTCATAAACAAACTCCATCTTCTAGTTGATGGGAACGGCCTGTTCAGATATTTAATGACTGTAATCAAAAACAAATACAGTCTAATTAATTCCAAATTGGTGCTCCTTTGCGCTGATTGCTCTCCACTCAAGGAGCTTTTTCTTTTACTTCTTTCTGCCTGACGTGTACTTTCGAGCACACACTCGCATTGTATGTTTTATGTTGTATGTTTTTGTGGCGCCAGCAGGCATTTCGTCCAAAATGTTAATGTGTGAGAAAGGTCGAGTCCCCGCATGGATACACGTGACTCTTGACTCCTGTCCTACCCATCAGCAGTAATGCACCATAAACCACAGAGGAACGGATGTTTTTGCCTTCATCAGTTACCTTAAGAGATGACGTTATTGTTGTTTCTGTTGTGTCCTGTTGGAAGCGGTTTATGTGACTTTGATAGAGTAAAGTGAAATAGTGGACAAAAAGGGAAATCTGAGAAGAAAAGCAGTGTATTAGGAGAAACATGAGATAGCGCAGGTCTGTTTGTTAAATGGATGTGGGAAGCACTGAGATAGAGAGGCCAGAATTTGCGGGCCGAACCCCTCAGCTGAGACATTTATCAGCTGCCACATTTCCTCTTTACCTTAATGCCTTCATAAGATAGTGCCGCTTCCCATCACATGAGTAGGTAGTGAAAATTGATCACTATAGCACTACCAAATTTCCCCAAGAGAACCTCATTGATTATATTAAAAGGCTGTCTGGAAAAAAGAGCATTCTATCTGTTGCCAGTGTCTTCTCTGAGATTTATTGATCAGATGCGTTTTATGCTTTGCTGGAATTGTGCGTATTTGTCTTTCCATTTTGCAGGCTGTCTGAATGATGTGTTTCTAAAAATGCCACAAGTGTTGGGGCTTATTTGTTTTTCCATCGTGGAGCGCATTAGATAACAGCGTTTTTAAACAGCTTCATGCATTATCCTCTGAGCACAGATATCCATCTGTCGAAGGCACAAACACTGGAGCTCAAGGTGTTTCTCAATTGAAAGAGCCTTCAGGTAGATCTGTCTTTTGCTTTGTGCTGTTTTTTTTTTTTTTCTCTTTTCGTATTCCATACTTTGGTTATTGCCTTTTGAGTTTCTGTGCAACCTACATTCAGCATTGTTTGCACATAAAGATAGTTACATAAGGGGAGCCCTCTTCTTCCTACATGTAACACAGAGCATGATGTGAAGAAAACATTTTCATGCACCACAGCCACAAAGACCTGCGCTTATTTTCTGCAGTGTCATTTCCACTCTATACCATCTATATCCAAACAACTGTGATGTTGGAGGATGACAGGTGAACACCAGTAGGGAGTCTCGAAAATGAGGAAAATAAAAGCAGACGCATACTGTGCTTGTTTTCAATCCATATGCTGGTTGTTGGATGCCTCCTTCTAATGTGAGTAACACATATGATTTATGTGGACAAGTAGGCTATAATTTCATCCCTTTTCTTTACTATTATCATAACTTCACATCTACCAGCCTGCGCTCCTCCTGCTCCGTGCTTGGGCACCGGCCAGGGCTGTTTAGATTATTTGATCTCCCTCCTCCGCCCACATGGAGAACAGTCTATAGAGCTTATTAGATCACCCTCCTCTGCGAAATACGACGAGTCTTGAACAAGGCTTGGTGGCGCTCTTTGGAGCTGATGCTGCACTGTGACAGCTCTGAGGGTAAACTGCACAAGTAATTAGTGTCCACATGATAAAATGACTTTTTTTGTATTATATGGATGATGAAATGTTCCTGAGAAGATGAACCAATACTCTGGATAACAATTTTTTCATACTTTGTGAGAGGAGTGGTGACACTAGTTTCACAGATAGTATTTGCAAACTACTTTAAAACATTTCTAAGGAAATCTATAGTGTAGTATGTGTCAGATCTTGTCTTCTTCTACATATTTAACTTTGTAAGAGATAAGCATTGCTAAAACAATTCCAAACACCAATCACCAAAGTGATCATTGTGTAACATGGCTCTATGCTTGGTACCATCAACTTAAATTTCTCAACAACTATTGGATACCATTGAATCTTCTACAACATTTATAAAAATCTTAATGACTTTGTTGAGACCCTGACCTTCGCTGTAGTTCCACTCTATTTACGTAGAGTATTAGTTATGTAACCTTCTCCAAATATTTTACTGCATTTGTTCTTGCCATTTTTTGATTCCTTTTATTAAGACTGTGGTCTCTCCATTGCATGCTGAGTTTCTTTTTTTATATTCAGAACCAGAAACTTTTCTTCGACAGTTATTAGGTTTCTCCACCGTACCCATAGATGTTTCCGCTTTAGCTCAACAAACCAGTTAATGCTGAATGACACAGGAATAAATGCAGTAGACATTCACTTATATTCACTTATATGTAAAAGTCCGCTACTCTACTAAAGTAAGATGGCGAACATGGGAAACAACTTACCTGTTAAGTTGCTGTGCTTAAGTACAGCCTCACAGAGTATGGTTGTAAATTAGTCCATTACAGTTCTAAATGTGATTTTATTACAGCCACTCATAAGTTTATGTAACTATTAAATCAATTAATGGTGATTAAACATCTATTGGGTGGAATATTTCTACAAATGAATTAAAACTGAGCCATAATTGCTTTCCTTTTATAGAACAGTTGAGTTGGAAACAGGACTGTGAGTCTAGTTGTTGTGAGACTCACATGAAAGTGCTCACAATCTGAGTATGTCCCATGTGTCCCTTGTCACCTCACTTGTCGACCCGTCACTGTGTTTTAATGTCACATCTTCTCAGCCTCCTGCTGCTGATTAAGTTATTGTACTATCAAATAAGAACACCTTGTTGCCTCTGAGAAATCAATACCAGAATATCGTCAGTTTTGTCAATACTGTATTGTATCGAGCCGTATGTTCCTTCAGATACAGTGACACAGTTGATTTTACTAAGTGTTTTTGTGCACATAGTCTCTTGAGCAATTGTTTATAGTATGTGAGGTAGTGTCGTGGTCTGACACAGTGACCACTTATTGCCATCAAATTAAAACCAAATTAGTCATATATACAATTATTAACGTCTGTACATAATTATTATTTCATAGAAGTTTGTCATTTTCTATGAAAAAAAATCTACAGAAAATAGAGGTGTAAACCAAACTGCAGTACTCTCTCATCAGACAGCAACAGCTAGCTTCAGTCAAAGCTAATTCACCCCATTTTTCCTATGTACATCTCCTACATGTCAAAAACTGACCTTGATCCTCAATTATAGTGGTAATTATGTTTGATATACTACAGAAATAAGGCAACAACAGCATGGTGAAGTATCATCTCTGATTACAACTCATGTGATTCAGTGTGGTTAAACTTAATTCTAATCACATCATGAAACCCCACTTAATTTTTTGATTGATTAATCAATTGATTTTTTATAAGTTCATTTATTCAAGTGGACAAAACAGCTGAATTTTGTCCCCCTGCATAAATAAAAGAATACACATTTTCTGAGCAATGTTCAAACTTCCCGTATTTTTTCAGAGTTTATGTGGGTTAACGAGCGCCTGCTCTTTCAGCCTACTTGTCTTTGGTGTTTGTAACATTATCTCACTCGAACTCAACCCCCTTTGTCCCATCTGTCCTCTGTCAGGACACAGGTTGCTAAATGGGTCCTTACCAATCGCATGTTTATTCTCAAGCTGTTTTCTGGCTATCTTTTCCCTCTCCTTGGTCTCTCCCCCACCGCACAATCAGATAATTGCCTTCAATTAAAAGAAGCAGAAAGGGCCGGCTTACTCCTCTGCAGCCCGCAGCCGTGTCTTCCCACTGAATGACAGGGGAATAGCAAAAGGTCTTAGCTGGAGTGGATGATAAGAGGGATAGGTGGAATGGGATTCTTTCTGAGCATAATGAAATGTACGAAATACTGAAGCCTTTTACTACACTGTGGCCTATAGCCTTTACAGCAGTCAGGGGTAAAGATTGCATTTTGTCTGTGACATTGACCAGGGGCATGATTTCTTGGTGGTATTTATGCAGTTTTCAGCTGTTTTCTTTTTTTTAATCCTGCATAATTTATTTACCTTCTCTATGAGGACATTTGAACTGCACTCTTAGGTGACCAGAACGTCTTTCAGGCTCTGTGATTTGCCAAATCAATTACTTTGACTTTGTACTGAGCCAGTTAACCCAAAGAAAAAGGGCAATAGATCCTATAAGCCTGAGGCCAAATAAAAGCTTCATTCAGATGTGTATAATTAAAGCTTCTTTACTCTCCTCTCCCCTGGTAGGTGCCCCCTATCTTGCTGGACAAGCAGTTCTCTGACTTCACCCCTGACATCACTCCCATCATCCTCGCTGCACACACCAACAACTATGAAATTATCAAGCTTCTGGTGCAGAAAGGCGTGTCTATGCCGCAGCCACACGAGGTGGGTTAACCACGTCTGTAATCTGTGGTGGAAATTTGATTTATGTTTTGTTGTTATTACCAGTGTTAAACTCCCATTGTTCCCAAAATGTTATCAGGGAACAAGCAAAAGCTTTGTGTGATATTTGATTAAAGTGTTATTAACCAGCATAAAGTGTTTGACATAGGTCTTATATATACATTATAATGAAACAATAATGTAAATCTAATAACACCATATCATGATAAATGGTTATTAATGCTGTGTAATGTTATTTTTACATAATAATTAGTTAAGAAATAACTAATTTTCTAAATGTAAGTGAAAATCCTCAACATAATATGTAAATAGTCACATAATTTGTATAGTTGGGGCCATTAATGTCTAAATAAGACACCCAGCCATGACAGCACCTACATAATGGAAATATGATCTCTCACTAAACACGGGGAAGCCTCATTAATATGCATACAAGCCCTGTTTGATGTTGCAGGTGCGCTGTAACTGTGTGGAGTGTGTGTCCAGTTCAGACGTGGACAGCCTGCGGCACTCGCGCTCACGCCTCAACATCTACAAAGCGTTGTCGAGTCCATCGCTAATTGCGCTCTCCAGCGAGGACCCCTTCCTCACTGCGTTCAGGCTTAGCTGGGAGCTGCAGGAGCTCAGCAAGGTGAGGACACGAGAGCCAGCTAATGGTGGAGTTGGAAAAGCATTTGCCAGGATTAGATTTTAAAAGACGTAATTAATTGGCTGTGTGTAATAAATTAACTTATATGTGCCCTTTCATGAGGCAATTTGGTGACATTCAACAACCTGCCAATTTATTAGCCGAGCATTAATATAAATTGGTCTGGGTAAATGTTATTTAATAAAAAGGAATAAAAATTATACACCAGGTTCAAAATAAAAAATAGACAAGAGAACTGTGGATCCTTCACTGCTATAATTCATGATATTTCCAGGTGAAATGTTTTGAAACCCAATATATGCTATTTACATTTTTTAGTAAAGCAAAAGAGAAAATAAGAAGGGCACATTTAAAAAAGACGTGTTTGTAGCTTTCACTGAATCAAAATAGAAATATTTCACATAGATACTCTCAAGCTTCATCTGCTACCTGAAACTAATTAAGTGTAGTTTACAGACTGTTTTACACAAATTTTAACACGAGAGCCTTTAAGTTGGATAGAACAAGGCTTACAGAGTTGCTGCATTTATCGAATGCGTCATGACACAAGACAGCCAGAGGCAAGGTTTGATTTAGAAACACCAGTTTCTAGACATACGTGCTCTCTGAGATTTTACTTGATGAATTGACTCAGCTGCCAGCCTTTCCTGGTGTTTAGCAGGACTGTATGTGCTGTTTTTTAAGGTGGAAAACGAGTTCAAGTCAGAGTATGAGGAGCTGTCTCAGCAGTGCAAACAGTTTGCCAAGGACCTCCTGGACCAGACGAGAAGCTCCAGAGAGCTGGAGATGATCCTCAACTACAGAGACGACATCAACTTATTGGAGGAGGAGGGCAACGGCGATCTGGCGAGACTCAAACTAGCTATCAAGTACCACCAAAAAGAGGTATACGCATGATCTTTTTGTTAGCCTTTCTTACATTTTTATTCAAAGCGCAAGGTCATGATTAGAGGCTTTCTGAGTGGATCAGGTGGCCAAGAAATCAAAAGAAAGATGGAGAAATTGCAATTATATCAAAATTAAAATGCAAGAATGGAGAGGTGCGCGAGGGATAATTCAAGGACACAGGAACAGACACTTCTTGTTTGTTTATGTTGGAGGTAAGTAATGGAAAAGAAACAGAGAATAACATCCTGCTGGCTCAAGCTCACCTGCCCGGTCTTACACCTAATCAGACCTGCGAGAGTCAGATATGGCTGCAGTGCCGTCTTCGAATTATGTAACATTAAAAAAAAAAGCTTTCGTATCCTTTTCTCCAGTATTGTTCGCTACATTATCTACTGAACAGCTTGTTGATAGATCTCAATGCCACACGCCCCAGGCAGCGCTCGCTGTGTGTCGCCTGAGGACGAGTGCCAAGCTTTGCTGCACCAAGCCGAGGTCTTCTCACAGGTGTCGCTGCCAGCCAGTGTGAACCGCGGTAATGATGTTTGAGCAGCGTCAGGTTCTTGTGTGATGGTGCCAGGCGCTGGTTTTTTATCTGTTTTCATTTTGGCAGCTCACGCAGAAGACAGATTGAACTCAATTACCAAAGCAGTGCAGCTGCGAGGGAATACTCGATTCCACATTCAGACTGTAACCGCAGCTGTATGTTTAGGATGCTTTCTTCCTAAAATTAGCATGTAGGTGGCCACACAAAATGGTGTCCAAGTCAAGTCATTATGTCAGTGAGGGGACCTGTTTCACATGCAGCGCATCCAGTTAAACAGGCATTACAATTACAATGTGTAATGCAGAGCATGTACAGTACATGTGCTTCTAATGCGCGGGAAAGCAGGCCGTAATGAAGTCTTTATTGATCGGACAGTTCAGTTGCAGTGAGTAAATTGGACTGTTTTATTCAGCACCATTTCAGGGCGTGAGTTGCATTTTAAACACATCTGAATAATTATGAATTCAAACATGATAACTCAGAAGCAATTCTCCCTTTGCAGTCCACCAATTTCGTGCTTTTCTTTCTATTACGTGATAAACCGTTCCTTTCCTTCCAGAGGCCAGGGCCAGAAACAATTACTACGGGGGAGGGGAACTAATTGAAGGGTTCATTTTAATTCCTATGAAATGTATCATTAAAGGTGCGCTAGTGGTATATAATCCTAGAGTACTTTGCATGAGTAATAGAGAGAGTGTGTCTCAAATATAAAGCATTTTCCCTCCAAATTCAGGTGGTAAGATCATGGCGCAGATCATTCATGCTCTTACAATGTTTTAATTATAATGATACAAGGTATGTTAGGTTATTATTCTGTGTACAAACTCTTTTGTAAATACTTAACTATGGGTACAATCACCCCACATTTATTTACTTTTTACACATATTTATCTGCTTAATGTGTAAAGTGCCGTAGGTAAATAATAAATCAAGATGCATGAGCCATTTTTAAGGGTTTACTGGAGGATGTGGGAGGCACGGTTGTGATAGCGCTGCCAAGTTAAAGGATGCCTGAGGCTTCCTCAGGCAACAAAAAAAAGGGTTAAAAATATATTACGCTGCAGAATTGTTCTGCCAGATATAAAGGTGAGGCAAAATGATGAGGAAGCGGACACATTACTCCCAGGAGTGACTTATTATTCACTCAGCTGTCTTTCGCTCTGCCTGGGCTGTCATAGCAGACGCGCTTTCCGGGCCACCTCGATTTATAAAGCTGCCGTTTCCTCCGTCATCCTTCCAGTTGTTGCGCACTGAGACACAGGCTGGCAGCTGAGCATTTTGACCACAAAAGGACAATTGGGAGTAGCACAAGTGCACAGGTGGACACGATGATGGACGGTCCCCTGTCATCCCACCCAAACTCCCCCTCAGTTGGCAGTAAATCTGTCATCGCACACACTGTAAACATCCCACCCTGCTGCCTTGGCCTCAGGCCCCCCCCACACCCACACCCACCCCCCACCCCAACAACGCACCTCCCCTTGACCAAGAGAGTTTTAATTATCCAGGGTTTCTTTCTTCTGCATCCTATCTGTAACACCCTTCGATTGTGTGAGGACTTTGATGGAGAGCAATGTCTCACAGTAACAATCCACACATCCCTTTTCAAATGATAAATGTCTCAGCTACTAGTCATTTCAAGGTAAAGTTATTCTGCTGGAAATGCTCATTTTGTGGTTTTTGTGTGTGTTGAAAGAAATAGTGTATTTGAAGTGAAAAAGGTTTCTTCTTTTAAAGTAATTTTTTGCCGTAATTGGGTCTGTAAAATCTTGTTTTCCTGAAACAAGTAAATATCTGCAGTCACCGTTTTATCCTGCCATAACTCAACCTGTTTCCAGATTAGTATTTTTCTGAATAAAAATGACATTTTGCTTCACCCTAATGAAGGAATTAGACAACTGGAAACTGGACAACTGAAAACGACAGTTTAATTGCACTGGTGGAGTTTACAGTTTCTCTTGTTTTGGTCTCACTTTCAGACCATGAGAACTGGACTTTGTTTTTTTGCTAAACATGTAGCATCAGGGATGTCATTTTTATATAATAGTGGTGATAGTGTTTTGTAGTGACTGGTTTTACCTTTATAAAGCATGTGGAGTGAATATAGCAGTCATGCAAATATAGCGTGTACTGTGTGAAACTGGATTTCACATAAATGTAACCAAACAAGCAAATGTTTCCTTAACAGTAACAGCAGTTACTGTGCCAGCACTGTGCCATAAGGTGCAGCACTTTGTGAGATTTTTCAAACGTTTCTTGTAAACTGTTCATTGATTAGGAGACAGGGACAATATGAAATGTGCGAAACACACAGCGTTCAGGATCGCGGCTAAAGAACTGCTACTCAAATGAAAATTTTCACTGGAAATCATTAAGCCCTGTGTAACTGCAGTGTCACAGTTATTTCTGCTGCAGTCTCTTGAGAAGGGAAAAGGACATCTGTGCAGAGTAAATTGCTCATACACACACAGAGAGGTATTCATTGTGATTGCTTTGTGCCTGTGACAGATGATCTTTTAGCGAGACAGAGTTTTACCCCCTGCGAGGCATCAGGGGTTAAGTGGACACTCAGTTGGACAAGAAAGGCTCGTTATACTGTGTTTTTTGCAGAGAGTTGTTATTATTTCAGGGCATTTTGTCTGCGGTGTGATCACCACTCATCTCTTTCAGCAATTTTGCAGACAAACACTCAAGCTCTTATAATTGGCATGACATTCAGCCTCAGTGTGTGATTTTTTTTAGTTCTGGCTGTTGATGAGTGTTGCAGTGAGCGAAGAAAGCGTGTTGTTGACCCTCAGCTGAACAAACTGAAGGACAGTTCTCCTCTTAACCCTCTTACATGTGTGCTGTGTATGCAGGCTCTTTTACGGTTTCGTATTTATCCGTGCATCTTTGTGTGTTTTTCGGCTTTGCTGTTGCTGTTGCTGCGGCTGCTGTGCTCCCAGGGTTTTGAGAGGCAATTCATAATGGTCTGAAGAGAAATCTCCACAGGCCTCCCGTCTAAAGAGCTGAGCTAACAGAGCAATCTGTGCTTTGATGTAGCGGGAGGCCAAATCAGATAAATGTGATCAGTAACAGATGCGCATTAAAGTGCTGATTATCCCTTTGACCTCCCAGAGGGTTTGTTTGTGTGGATTTGCAGAAATATAGGTGAGTACGTTGAAGATTCACAGCAAAAATGACTCCTTAATATTTGAAATTCTCACAGGCACCAAGGAAAACCTTTAAATATTACATGCTGTAGTTTGACGTTGCCCCCTTGTGATATCTCGTAAAAACTGCAATTTAGTATTTCAAGATGTTTTTAATGTCTCCATTAAATGGAGATGAAATTCCACTAACAGGAATAAGTGTAATGTAGTGATGAACCATTAGCCCTCAGCTGTTTCAGCAAGTGACTGCAGATGTCCATTTTCACTGTTCAGTCCTCTAAATAATGACATTGTTCTTTTAAAACAAGAGAAAGAATTGAGACCTCCTTTTACCAGTGCAGTGTGAAATACACTCACAGAAGTTTATTACATTTGCAAATTGACTCTTATTAACCTGTAACAGGATGAACAAACTTATGCTGAGTCTGCTGCACAGGAAAATGTCTAAAATCAATTAAATTTGATGTCATCAGTCTATACGC
>JBAJHX010000067.1:12308380-12366435 GCA_037176925.1 Amniataba percoides
GCAGGGTCAGTGAGAACAAGATCATATTTTGAATCCTTTAAGCTTTGGATCATCTTTTCATCTTCGAAGATTTGAGCGAGGGCATCTGCCCACAATGAATGGGCCTCAGAAATCATAGAAAGGAAATCCTTGGTGAGTTTGAGGAAAGTCAGTGCTGAAGCTCCCTCTCTCTGTGCCTGGAATAAAGGTTAGGAAAAAAAACTGGTGAAAAAGTGAGAAGAGTGATCTTGATAAGTGAATGACAACTGCCTGATCAATAATAACATACCCTCATTTGCTCCTGTAGGTACACATCAAAAAAGTTCTCTAAGCCTTCATTCATTTCAATGGTAATGGACGTGTAGAGAGGAGACGTTTCTGGGATGTACCAGCTGGTGGAGGCCCTTATTACAGTCATGCTGTGTCCCCTGGCATGAAGTTCTTCCAGGAGGATCTTCATATTGATCCAGTGGCTGCCATCCACGGGGAAGACCAGAATGTTACCTCCATGGCAAGGTGGTGTGATGGAAAGCAGACATGCGCTGAGGAGCACAAGAGTTCCACACACTTGCTGCAGAGGCATGGCTTCTAAAATGAGAGAGACAGAAACAAACATGCTTACACACTAAGTTTACACACCGGTGAAACCACCAACAGCATTATAAAAACTCACTTACCCATGCTGAGGTGGTAACGGTAATCCTACTTGCCTGCAGACTGACAGTCCATCTAGAGGATTCCTTACATATTTGAGTTCAAACTCCAGTGTCAGAAGTGATCCGTCCTTTCACAGGTAAATGAGTTACATGTGGCACGTGTCACTTAAAGCTATTGCGCCTCTATGAATGTTTTACAAATAAGTAAGAGAGCAAGTATTTCTTCTTCACCATGTTATCATACTTTATAATAGTTTTATTATTTTATTTTATTTTTTCAGTCATGTTGTAATACTGCTGGAAATGTGCTGTGCTGTGCTGTGTAGTTTTATGAATGTGTTTCTCTTCGTCATGCAAGAACAATGCTTGCATCAGAGTAACCTGTGACCTAAATCATAAAACCACTGACTGAGTTGTGAAATTTACACTCACTTCATGTAATCATGTGAAATAAATACCTGGAGAAAATATGAGTGTGTGTACATTGTGTACAGTACATGTAAACACTATCGCTAAACGCTTTTTTAATTTTATTTTTTGTTATTTTTCCAGATTTCTGACCTGGAGATTGAAGGCAGGCTCCATGAATTTAAAATAACTTGAGATGAATAGATAACCTAAGGCACACATGGACTTCTTAGAATCTGCTTATGTGTACTTTTAATGCTCAGTATCTTTTACAACATAAGCATGCTGTCAGAAATAATCTTAAAATAGTAAGTTCAAGAATACATCTAAAAACGTCTATTAGGGAGGCCCCAGATAACTCAAAGCAAAGTTAATGTGAGACATTAACTCTTATATCAGTGGTGCAGAAATTACTCAGGACCTTTACCCAACTAAAAGTAATAACACTCTAAAAAATACTCCATTACAAGTACAATTATTGAAAATGTTACTTACCTTACAGACTGTAAGTATATATCAGTAAGATGTACTTAAAACATCAAAAGTAAAAGTAATCAGTGAACTGGGTGACTTGTTAGAGTTTAACTGATAAGAGTGTTGTAACTGAGGCTGTCAAGTAAATTAGATTGTATTGGATTAAAAGGTACAGTATAAATATAATTTCACCTTGTTGCTGAACAGGATGACTTTAAACTAGTCCATTTTAGAGACTGAATGAACACTGTATCTGTTTGTCTGTTTGCATGTTGAATCTGATTTCTAGTTTAAACCACTGTACTGACTCAAACAATATCCATGCTGGCACATTTTGTTGAGGTGGAAAAAGATAAAACATTCAAACAAATTAAAGTTTACCCTTGTGTTTCATGGGGCTTTGCACCTGTACATGATTATGCATTGGACTGCTGTTAAAATGCTTCTGCACAGCGGTAATGTACCTGAATGAACCCACTGTAAACTGAACAATGGAGCCTCTGCTGTTCTCCAGTGAAACATAATACTTCTGCTGCTACTGCTAAAGCAAGAGAAAGAAGGAAATGCCTCTTTATCAGCAGGTCAGATGATTAAAGTATATTATTAAAGTATAATATACTTATTGAAACTGTCCATGGCCAACTCTTGCGCAATGTTGTGTATATCTCTCTAGGGATTTGGGGGTTTAGGGGAAAAGAAGCAAGTGAACTTCTAAATGTTGCCTCACTGCTTGTCAGGTAATTAGCAGAATATTACCCGCCTTTTTCTTGTGTCAGTTAAGGAATAACACAACAAAGAAGCACGTTTATACCACATTTTTCACAGTCTGTAGTGTAGCATCGTTATCACTGCTTTCCATTACTTATCATTATTCTGCCATCATCTTTTACAATGTTGTCCTATTTATCTTTCTATTGTAATTGTGTAATTCTATTTTTCATTGTGTGCCTTTATTTGGTGTTGATTAGTTATTTTCCTGTCTTAGCATTGCTTGGAGTGTGTTCCACTGGGACATGTGTGTGTTTGCGGTGCCCTCTAGCAGGACCCCTGTATGTTCGGGGGTTGCAGCCCGCTTTCTGCGGTGAGTCTGCAGTTGACTGTCGCTGTGGTGGGTCACACTATTGTGAGCTTCATGAACATATTGTATTGTAATTTCCCTGCTGGTTGAAAATATTGTTGTGTTAATCGCTTGTATATTACTGATTGTTAGATTTTTGTGAGCAATTTTTTTTGTTTGTTTCATTAACAAAATCAATGTTGTCCGTGATTTTGCGAGCTAATCTCGTGTGGAAGATGTGGATTATGTGGCTAACCGACGACAGGAACATAATTTCTTTTGGTTTATTTTAGTAAATGCTGGACGAATGCAGTTGTGAGAGACTGACCGTGATCTGTGTTACATTTTGGCATTGTTCTATTCATAAACAGTTAATTTGCCCGCTTTCTGCGGTGAGTCTGCTGTACACCGTCCCCGTGTAAATCTTGGACAAATGCAGCTGTGAGAAACTGATTGTGATCTGTGTTAACAGAGATACATTTAAGGGTGGGAGATTGGTGACTGTCTTCACAACACAACACAAAAGAGAAAGTGAAGGCCCTGACAGATCATGATTCAGCTCAGGTGGATCTGGGTGTGTCTTCACTGTGCTGATATGTTTTAAATGAAAAAAAACAAACAAACAAAACAAAAACTTAGAGTCAGTTTTCATAATACCTTTTCTTTCTGGAGTCCCACTCTGGCTCCTCTGGTATCACCCCAATCTTCAGGTACTCAGGAGAAAAACAACCATGCACTTTCCTAAACAGGAAAAAAAAACAATGTACGGCCTGCGCAGTCTGCTGGGTCCTAACGCCTGCCCGTTTCTTGTGCCAGCATTCATTTCCGTGTGGAACTGGGACAACCCTCCTCCACAGCAGTCACCTCCAGTCCTCATCACACCAGTGTCTAGACACATGGGGGATATTCCTGACATCTCATTGCACCACAGCCCTCCAGCCACAATGTTGTCAGGACCTGGTCTAATCGCTCTTCAACTAAATTTGTGTTTTAACTAAGTCTCTCCTGTGTGAAACAGAGGTGCATATCCATGTTGAGGTAGAGTGAAAAGATCTCTCATAGCAGCTGCACAGTGACCCTCAACACAAAACAACATTGTAGTTTCTGATAGTTTAAGGAATTTCCACAGGAAGATAGTTTCAAGGACAGAGCATTCAGTAGTTTTCAAGAGGCATCACAGTCTGTTTCAAAACCCATCTCTCTCTACGTAATTAGACCTGTTGAGTCTATGGAAATTTGTCCGGTGGAGATTAATTTTAACTATTTATCTTCAGCATACTTCACAGGAGGTGGCATCCATAGGGCAGTCACAATGCTTTACCAGTAAACATAACATGAAGAGGGATTTTCTAGACCAGATCAACCTAAACATCCATGCAGCATTCGAGGTTAGTGACAGAGGATTGAACATATCTGAGAGTTGAAATACCAATTTCCCAAAGTCACTCCCACATACAGTACTTGACAAATGCAACTGCTTCGTTCCAGTTTCGTCAGGCTTTTTTTTTTTTAACACTCCATTGAAAATCAATTTAACCATACGGCTTACTGTAAACATTATAGTATAAAAAGTATGATTTAAAGTGCCTGCAAGTCAGCTGGAGGAGGATGAAACCCGGTAACAATTTCTTCCATGACAAATTCCATCATCTAGTGGTTTGCTGATGGAGGAAACATTGTCTCAGGCAGTACTCCAAGATCCCCCATATAGAGAGAGCTCAAGCGGCTAAAGATGTTGTGAGAAAGAGCCTAAGAATGACGACATGTATGAGTTTTGCTTGAGCTGACTGAAGGATCAATTGTTGTGTTCAGGGACACGGTAAAATACGTGGCAACTTGACAGATGCCATCCACGCATCCGCCATCACAAATGATATGCTTTTTAAGAATGAAATGATGGCTCAGAGTCGCTCTGTGTACACTGGTGTTTAACTTGCCCCCTGGGGCACTGAGCAGACATTACAGGAAACTGCTCCCCATCAGCTTTTATAGTTTGTGTTCCTTATTTTTCCAGGTGTTTCCTTTATTTTGGTACAAGATTCTCTCCCCAGCTATACTGAGGAAGGCAAACACACCCTGTACACCAGATCACAATCTGCTAGGCTTGACAGATCGTGTTCATTATTAGCTGTCAAATAGCCCACATGAAATAACTCCTTTAAAATGATTAACAGCGAAATGTAAATAATCAAAATGGCATTAAAGCTCCAACCTACCTACCCATGCCTACAGGAGTATGGCTTGTCATATATCTTATGTAACAGCTTAAGTCTGAACAAATAAAAGTTGCCATTACAGTATCAGTGAGTCTATTTTTTTTTTACAGTCTGCATAAGCCATTTTCATTTGTCAGCCGGGCTCTGGACAGGATAATGAGCATGTGGAAACCCAGGGATGTCTGACTCATGCAGGGGTCTCTGCAGCCCCACACATGAAGAATGAGAAATGGCTTGGAACCGAAGCGTGATCAGATTGTACTGTAAAAGTCGATGAACAAATGAATGAGGGGAATTTTCTCATCTGCTGTTTGTTTATCCAGTGACGCGGTCACCTCCATACGTACACAGCCAGTCAGTTCACAGCCACTGTTTCATTTTTGCTTTCTATCTCATGACATGGTTTGTTATTGATTCAAATAAAACATCAACTACATCATGCATCAATATCATGCCAAGCAAAGCTTTCAAAAGTTTGAAAAAAGTTTCCATAATCTTAGTAAATTTGATAAAAATGGTGAAGAATGGAGATCTTGTTTTTTTCTTTTTTCTTTCTTTTTTCAGAAAACCCATCTGAGTAAATTGAACGTGCATAGGAGCAATGCTGATTCCAAAAATCTTGAGAGGGAGGAAAATCACTGGCAAATAGCTTGTGGAAAAGACGTGCAACTTGCATGTAAGCTGTGATATTTGCTAACCAATTAACACTGCGTATTTGTCAAATCCTAGAGCTAAAGGAAAAAGCAAATATCAACACATGGAGTATTCAAGACATGCCAAAAATGTCAGCCTAATCTATGACTATTAGTTTTACTTGTGGCAGCTTGGTAAACCATACATCTAGTTTTCTAAGAATATTACAAAATAGAATAAATAAAACATACAAAAACAAATCACTTTTAAGAACCTTCCCTCCTACAGGTCAAATACAGGGTAGCGACTTGGTCACATTAGATTTTGCCGTCTCCTGTGAGGGCAAAAGCATTCTTTTTCCACATTGGGTGCATTGCTATTACCTATTGTGAGTTAAGAGTTTAGGATTATTAAGTACACCTGTAGCATTGTGATCGTATAATAGAAAACTGAAAAAGCAACAGAAGAAATCGAGGATGAATATATGAATATGTGCGTTGAATATATGCGTTTTTCTAGATGGACACCTCTGTAGATGGACATATATCTTTTGTTACCAACATTAGTCACTTTTTTGTTGGAAGGATCATCATCAGGTCATCACAGGATTGACTGCTGTCAGTTGTTTTTAATATACAATGGTACCTTGACTTAAGAGTGTCCCAACTTACGGGTTTTTGATGATAGGAGCCTTTTCTCAGTCGATTTTCTGCATTGAGTGTGAGTCAAAATTAGGGTTATGAGCCTACTTCGACGCCACAGTGAACAGTGCAACATCCGCCCAGCATCCCACGTCTCACTCGTTCACTTTAAGCGGTTAGCTCGCAGTGGAAAATCAGTGTTGTGCTCGCATTTGTGCTGCAGTTATTTTGCAAACTTTGTTTTTCCAACCTTGAGTCTGAAGAAAGTGAGTGCGAAGGACAGTGCTGAAAAAAAAAAGCGGATGATGTGTATTGAATTAAAGAAAGAAATTATCGAAATAGAAAATAATTTTATACAATATACAATATTCTTTATTCATAAGTACATTTTTCTTATTTAAAAGCATTTAAAAATTGTGGTGTTTTTGGGGGTCTGGAGCAGATCAATGGCATTTCAATTCATTTCAATGGGAAAAATTGATTCGACATGAGTAATTTGAGATACAAGCTCCATCACGGAATGAATTAAACTCAGTTAAGTTAAGACACCATTGTATAAGACAGAAGCCTCTAATAGAACTCACTTAGAGCCTCTTGAAAATGCCCAATATGAACACATCAATCTGGTCAGACAAGTGCAGCCTCAATCAATGTCACCTCTGTTGAACAAGCTCTCACACATTCCTCTGTTTACTCTTTTTCCATTTTCAGATGGAGAGAGAGCAGGTACGCACTTGCCAGATGACTCTCCCATTATGGGGACATCCTGTGTGTGTGTGTTTGGCACAGAGTCGTTCAAGTTTCCTTTGGGGTGGAGATGATGATGATCTCATTGTGTTATAGCAGGATCCTGCAACTGACAGATGAAAACCTTAAAAAACAAATACAAGTGCAAGATACACCCTGATGAAGTTTCTCTCTCGTGTGCCAACCTGCTCGAGGAGGGAATGTGCTGCACATGCGGCCTCAGAGTTTCAGTGATGGATAGCTTCCCAGGAAAAATGTTCGATTCTTTGTTTTTTGTGAACAAAAACCCTCCTCAGGGGTAAAACTGAAGTGGACTTGGACTGACTTAGTTTCTCATACAGGAGGTCTTAGTTTGTTAGTTATATGCGCTCATACAACTATACACAAGCAGACCGACCTTTAATTTTTCTGGCTTCCTATACACAGCCTGAATTAAAGGACAGATAGGTTCTCGTTGATTACAGGCTTTATCTTCGCCAAGTGCCTTTGATTTGTCCAGTCTTTGTTTTCGGGTGCTTATTTCAATTAGACCTTGCAGGGTAACTTCATACGTGTGACTGTTTTATTGTGGTAACACATGGGATCATGACAGAATTATAAAGACATCTGCCCCTGTTTACATGAGCACACAATTAGGAATTTATTGTACCAGAAGGGACACAGCAAGCCCCTTGATGAAGTCAGGATTCAAGATTCAAAACCTTACTGTTACTACAAGACAAACAGAATTTGCAAATGTAGTCTTTATTAGAGGAACATATCTATGTTTGTAAAATGTAACATGTTCACTAACAGAATACAAGCGACTCTTTTGATTATTCATTTCACTTTATACCTGTTGAATATTTAAAGGCTTCAGTCACATAGGTATTCTTTAGTCAGCCCTATATGTCTATTTCTTGGTCAGAAATCAAACCCAGATATCAAATTATCACAGACAAATCTGTGAATTCCTGTTATAACTTACTCATGCTAATAAGAGTTGTAAAACTGTTCTTTCTCGTGACTGTGTAACTACATTAAGTTAACTTCATTTTAAGAGAAAAACAAATGTTCAAATGTATTATTGAAGTTTTAAGTCTCAGCAAACTTACTGGTGGCACTGGAAGAAGTATAAATCTTCCAGGAGTAAAATAAAACCTACTGTAGTCTGACTTGTAGTCCACTAAAACATACAAAAAAAATATGAGTATGCCTTTTTAATATGCTCTCTAATATCTGGCACAAAATGAACTTTCAAAAACTTTAATAATCATCCAGTAATTAGATTGGTGTCTTGCCAGATAATCTTCTCCCAGTGCTTGATTTATTATCCATTATTTATTCCTTAATATTCCAAACAGATAACTTGATCCGAAAATATGGACGTGCTAAAGAGAACAAAGGAAATTGCACAGCGTAGCATGACAACTTCACCTTCATCAGTGATGTAACAAACAGATGTGGCCAAATAATCCCCCATATATCATTTATATGCCTTTATAATGCACATAGTTGCACCTCAAGATTCTATTCCTGCTCATCAAATTAAAGAGTGACTGAAGACAAGTAAAATGTATTTTCTCTCACCCAGTCAACAACCTATGGTGCAATCCACCATAAAGTCACTCACATAAACAACTGCATGGCCTTTTGTACTGTTTAAATAAAGACCCCACACAGTAATGGTGCCAGATGCATTGTGTATAGTTCATAAAATCTGGAGCTCCCTGATATAAAAAAAAAATCTGGTGTTGACTTTGGCTCACCATCTGACTGCCTGAGACATACAGCATATTTGACTGATGAGTCCAAATATATTTCAGTTGAGATAACCACTGAAAGGAAAAAAAAAAAAAAAGAAAACTTTGCTGAAGCTCCAGGATTAGAGTTAACAACAACAGCAGCCCTCCTTTCTCAACGAGGTCCAAAGTCCAGCAGCTTTTACCAAGGTTAACCTCTGCTTTACTTTCTGCACTGTGGAGTCAGTTCAATCACCTGGGAGAGATCAAAAGCTCCTCAACATTTATGATTTCACTATTTCACCATCTTCGCCACTGGACAGGATTCTGCGCGGGCCCCTTTACTGACCCGCACACGTGTGCACACAAATGCAATGTCGCATGCACGTGTGAACACTGTGATTATTTTTCCATCCATGACGCTCAATCTGTCTTCCATTCTGGACATGGAGAACATCAGCAGAGCACTGACAGCTCTCTGGAGAGGCCGTTCGGATGCTTGCTTTCACATACGCACACATTCGAATGCACACAGACACCCACACTGATGATGACTGGGATGATTAATGAGTGGCGTCCAGTGCATTCTTCTTTCTGATATCTGATTCTTGTAATCAGGTTTTTTATTTATCTTAAGCAGCGAGTTGGGCAGAAGTTCTTCTAACAGGCTCAGCTCGTTAGCTTTACACTGGGCATCCTGATTTCTTGCTCAAATGAGAGAGAACAATGAAAGAATAGCTTTCTTGTGAGTTGCCACAGAGTACAAGCCGGTAATTTGTGTTTAAACCTGATGTTGGCCCGTCTTACTGACTGCCCAGCAACCGTGGTGCCGACCGGAGCACACTGGAGGGATTACATGTCTCATCTGGCCAAGGAACACTTCATGATCCCTCTTGAAGAATGGGCAGAAATTAGCAGACAGAAACACATTTTAAATAGAATTCAAAATATGAGAATGAAAAGATGGCAGCACAAAATAATATCGCATTATTTGATTTACGTGCATGGTGTTTAGTAAACTCTGTGTTTCCCCCCTCATGAGGGTCGCAGTAGGAGTCAAATGGTCAGCTTTAGAAAACAGCAGGCCTACTGTAAGTTAACAAAAGCTTCAAAGTTGATCAGACAAATGGCCCTCGCAAGCCCATTCAAGGCAAGCAGCCCCTGCAGGTTGTTATTTTTTACCATAATCTTCACAGACAACGTTGAACTCTGTGGCCATCGCTCGCTGGCTAGCAAAGAGCATACACAGGAAGAGGAAAGGGCATGTCTGCTGTGCGTCATACCACGTGGGAATAACTTTTGCTCCTACTGGCAAAATTCCATTCTGCTGGAACACTTGAATCACTTAACTGCATCCTTTTTAGAAAATTACTAAAGGCCAAATTTGAAACTCTACAGCGCCCGGCCTGTCAAACCTGATCAAACCATAAACTTTGCGTCGTGCATTGCACACAACGGTGAGCTGTGTGTATTGTTGTACCTCCACTGATTGCTGTGCATTAAGCTGTTTGTTTCCCCCCAGAGTTTGAGGATGAGGAACCTGGTGAAGCTCTTCTCTACTATGCCAAAAGTCTATTCATGGGCCTTAAATGTGCTGCCGAAACTCTCTGAATGAGTTTCTTATGTCACGACAAACTCTGGACTGTTCAGAGTTCAACTCAGACTGTGTGAGAGGGCACGCACTCTTATCGAGGTACACCTGTTATCCATTTCCTGTGCTTACAGCCTGAAGAAAGACTGATTGTATTTTATTTACTGTACGTAATATGTACATGTACACCACATAAGACATAATGAGTACCTGACGTAGCACAGGTTAAAAATGATGAATGCTCTGTGTTTTGGCACCAGAGGGCCAGAAATGTTTTTAAAGGTTTTTTGTTATAGAAATGTTTTGCATGAAACAGACCTGTGTTTAGGCATGAAGACCTCGTGCAGAACATATAATACTTTAGTCACTCCGAGTTAAAAAAAAATCTCGAACTTCCTCCGGCTTAACGTTTACACCTCTTTTGTAAATATCCATAAACAGTGAAAGGTTAATACCACAGCACGATGTAAGCAGTGGAGAAATCAACTCATGACTCCACCACCACCACACACGCATACACAAACACCAAAACCACAACCATTACAACACAGTAGGCACAAAGGCATATCTGTAATTGCTTTGTTTTAAAAAGTGAAATAAACTAATGACTTATTCATTTAGGAATATTTATAAAAGTGTAATGGATCGGTTGGAGAGGCCAGATGACAAACCATGACTCCGTGCCTTATTTTGCACTAGTACAAGAAAGTTGCCTCAACTACACTTTAACCATACTGCCATCACCATTGCATGGCTATTAAACAGAAAAGATATTTTTCAAAAGATGATGAAAGTGAACTCTCAAAAAGTTTATGATCACCACACTTGATGTCGAATTTTGCTAAATTGACTAGGTGGCAAGGGAACTAATAAATAAAATCAGTACTTACAACAATGTAAAAAAAAAGTGCGAAAGGACTAGATATAAATGTAAAAATCAGAATAAGTTCATTTAACTTAAATGTGTACTCGTATTGCTGTTCCCATTGTTGAGGAAACTGGCCCTCGTGAAGACAGCTGTTTTTGAATTTGGGTGTTCATTTGCATCCTCTAAGTAAAAAAAGGCCTTTTCCTTTTGCATATGGAGTCACTGTTCTAATGCATTTTATTAGAAATAAAATCCACATGTAAAAACTCCAGATACTGACCAGATGAAATGCTGAATAGTCTGACACAGAGCCAGTCTGAGAAACACTATGAAACTATATGATCTGTACTCGCCCACCTTAAAATCCCACTCAGGATCAGTTTAAGCTCTAATGACGTCCCCAGGCTCCAGACTCAGACCTGTTCCTCCCACCCCCAGTGTCGTCCGTGCTGTATCATAGCCTGGACACCCGTCAGCCGCCTTTTAACTTTCCAGCCCCGGTCTCGAGCCAAATATGTGTCTCCCACTCACAAGGGGTCTCAACTCCTTCCTCAGATTATTATAACTCCCCCGTAATCACAGACCCAAAACGTCACATGAAACGTGCAAAAAGATATCAGTGTGTTCGTTTTCAAATTATTTTCCAGCCAGTCCACACAACCTCCCACAATACACACGCAGAAACCAGAGGTGGGTTTTTTTTCTCTCTTTTTTTTTTTCATTATTCTGTTTTATCAACACAGTAAGTGTTGGATTAAAAACAGCGAGAAAAGGAATTATATGATTGTACAAAAATACTTTTCTGGATTGTGTGTGCGGCATGTCCTCTCCATCTCAGCAAGCAAAGCAACTTTGAAAAATAATTTCAAATATTAAGATTAAGATTAAGATTAAGATCTTTATTGATCCCACAGTGGGGAAATTGCACTGTTACAGTAGCTCAAAAATACACAGTAAAGAAAGAGACATTAAAGGCTTTACTTGATGCTCCTCTGCCTCCCAAATACACATCAAACTGATTCAGTCGCTTTTACACTGAGAGAAGCGAGGGAAAAAAAATTTAATTTTTAGTTCCACAGTGGGCTTCAGCTATGATAGGATCTTTCACTGGAAAAGAACAGTTAAAAGATCATTACACACCTTCCCACCTTCCTCTTTGTGTGCAGGTGTGTGTGTGAGCAGCACTCATGCATTCACTCATGCCTGTGTTTATCTCAACCACACATGGTCCAGTGTGTGGCCATTATTTTAGAGTCAGTGATACAGGGGCATAAGGACGTACTGAGGAAAAGCAAAGAAAGCTCCATTCCACAATCATGTCTACTTCCATTCACTCACAGTCAATGAAAACCATGTTGCATTTCACACGGCCACCTCCAATGTCTTTTCATTCTTTTTTTTTGGCCCAGAGTTTGTTTTCAGAATCCTGCTGCACAGTTAATAGATAATAATGAGATTTATGGTTCAAAGGAGTGTGCTGAGTGAGACTTTGGACTTTTTCTCAACACAGGCCAGAGTAAGGAACTACCACCTTATCTTATCCACAGAGCGTGGAACCTCTCTTACTCAACTTGAAACGACTTGCATCGACATCAGTAATAAAGAAGTTTTTTTCCCAGCATAATTCTATTTTGCCATCGGTGAATGTCCTTTTGCTTTAAAGAAGTCAGTCTACGTGGAAAATGTCATAAACTGAGACACTCACACACCGACACACACGCTGTCTCAAAGGTCTGACAGTATCTCCTTGGCTGTGTTAAACTCCGGCTCTTTTTCATCACCAGCTTGTCACTGTGGATATATTTTCCCATTCTCTTCAGAATGGAAGCCAGACAGCAGACAGACCCATTGTTATAATGCACGGTCCTCCATCTGTACGCAAACTTATTGAAGTTTCGGGCCATCTATCAAATTACTATGGCCAGTTTTTGTGGTCAGTGAGTCAGAATTTGAGGCCAACAGACTGAAAAAAGCATAAAATCCCTCTGATCTGCCGTTTCTGGAATATTATTTGGTCTGCAAACCAAATAATCAGACACCGACGCTCCATTCAAACAGGCATCGCCAGTGATTTCATTGAACACACACACAGACACACACACACAGGATAATGCACAACCCTCCTCTTGTTCTGTCTTTTGTGCCTTCTCCCCCTCTTCACTTTTTCCAGCGTCCCATCCACTTGACAGTTTTGTTGAGTGGTTTAAAGGTAAGGAATTCACTACTAATCCCCCTCATCAGTTTTGGGGTTGCGGTAAAAATGAGGGATTGACAGCTGTTGAGGTTTCTCCAGAAGGCTGGCTTGAGACGTCTGACACACACTGAACATCCAGTCAGTGTCAGCTTACACCCACACCCACACTTTGTGATAACGCCAAAAGCAACAAGAGCACGTGTTCCCCCCCTTCACCACATGCTTTGTAATTTGCAGGAAATGTGGTTAATAGCACTTTCAGTAATCACCCATACCTAAAATTCTTACTCTGGCCTAATCAAAATTTAGTTATACCCTTTTTCCTCATGCTCAGCTGTAAGTACACGGCCACATAATGTACATACATGGCAGCACCCTTGTCATCACTGCACCTTAAAACTGTCAATCTACCTTTGGTGTGCTGCCAACTGGCTTCTGGCCAGCGTACCATGCACCTCACCTCTGCCACGATGACAGACACATTCACATTTCCAGGACTTGTGATTGGAATAGCAGCAACAGAACAAGCTTATTTTTCCTGTGGAGAGCGGGCAGCATGAATCGAAACAATTGTCGCAAGCACGTGACAGATGACCACTGTGTTTTTATTATCTCATAAATCATTCATACTTTCCTACTGTCCAGGGTATTTTTTTTTTTCTTTTACTGACCAGAGAGTGTGAATTTAACTGTTTCATTCCTTGCATCCATTCTTCATCGCTCAGCTCCGATGTAATCCATAAGCTCTGTCACTGACCTTACTCCGCTGATCTAAGGTCATGAGTAACAATGATGTTGCGCATGTGAGCCGCATATGTGTTTTTTATGAGTCAGTGCAGGCTAACTCATCCCACATGAAGCTTGTGCAATATGGTGACTTCCTAAAAAAATTAAATTAATCTTATCTGATTCTCAATTAATTTAATCTTAATTAGATCAGCCCTTCTTTTTAAACTGTTGAAGCATGATATTTTGGCTCATACATCTTAGACTGCTCTTGCTGATATTAGACATCGACATTTAGCTCAAAACAGAAACAGATTACAGAAACAAATTAGAAGAATATGAACGTCATGTTAAATGTATCTGTTGTTTGTTAAAATAGGTTAGTAAGATGCTTTGTTTTCATTGCTGTCCAGTGTGAACCTACATCCTCCTAATTAATTGTTCCTTTGTGGGTTTATAATAAAAAATAATAATACAGCTAAAAGTATGTACATCTAAACAAGTTCAAAAACTTCTAAGAAATACTGTAATTCGCTCAGCATCTGATAACATTGTGCAAAATTTTAAAACCATAAAGAAACATCATTTAAACTTTATAGGAAAATAACTTGAAGTCATATCAGTGTGACTGAGGTGTGCATAAAATATTTATCAAAGAAAAAGCTACTTAGTCTCTCACATGTTATCAGCCTATCAATCACTTACTGCGTACCTAATAATAAAGCATAACAATACAAAAATAAATGCAGACATCAGTCATCAGACATTTTCCACGTAAACATATTATAAGTGAGTTCACTTAACACATGAGCAGTGTTGCAGGTAGTTATGTAGCTTAAGATATATAATATTGAGTAGAGTTGTAGAATTTGTGTTGACAGACAGATTGATGGCTGATGTCTCAATAACAGATTGTAAATAAAAGGTGTAAAGTTTGAGGCTGAGTCATAGCTTCCATCACAGATTACAGGCTGTAGGCTTTGTCAGTGCTGTAAACTGTCAGTGGTGCAAGTTTCCTGCAAGACAAACAGGGACCGCATACTGTTAAAACCAGACGGGGAGGTAATGTGATAGTGAATCTTTTTGAAAGCTGAGTGCACGACAAAAAGCATCTGTAAAGATACAATCACATATCACATACAAAAAGTGTCTAACGTGCTATCAAGGCCAAAGTTTTCCAGTACTGATGACTATGTTTTTTCTTCATAGGTGAAATATATAGAAAACCCAAAGCACTGGACATTTCCAAAAAAACACTCCAAACTACACAAGTTACCATATTAATGATCATCTGCGAAATAGCACTGTTTTTTTTTAGTGCATTTAACCAAATGCTGTTTTAAATTTGTGGATTTGATTGTCTATCAGTGATGTCCATCAAAATACTACTCAACCCCGTCATATGACAAAAAGTTGTGTATGCATGTTAAGCAATTTGTATTTAGATATGGTGTTACTAGATATTAGATCAGATCAGCTGTTAAATCCTCAATTTTTTAAAGACAAAAAATGTTTGCTTGGAATAGTTTTTCGGATCTTGTGGTTTTCCCACATAAAATGATTTTGTATGACAATTCCCCGGCCACCGCATTAAAAAAATGCATTTAAAATTCCAGTATTCTTCATTTCAGAAGTTTATCTGCTGAGTATAATATGTCCCCTGTTTCAGTGAAAAGTAAATTCTCCACATCACACTTGTGTAAGTTGCATGATTGGACCACGATTGGCTTCCAAACCCATTGTAATGTTCCAAAAACATGTTTGTACGTGTTAAAATCAGATTTAAGGTGATAACCAAAGAACTTTCCCACTTCAGCAGCTGAGTAAAAACAATCAATCAAATCTTCCAGTGTCAAACTCTGCACAGCAAAAGTCAAACGTGAAGTATGTTAAGTAAAACACATTTCCCAAAACTTGTGGTTTCAATTGTGGCCAGTGGGGGGACCACTATTCTCCACAGAATAATATCTCAAATTGAGCAACATCCAAGCATCAAATTTGATTAGAAAAACATATATATTTCATTGTGGTGGCTCCCTGCTATTTTCCCATAATCCACTCTTTTGACTTTGGGCTGTCTTGAAAATCTGTTAGCCAATCACAAGCTGCTTCCCACATGTCTTTTCTTGCTGTCTGTGGCAATGAGTGTATAGTCTGTTGTCCATTTAAAGATTGCTCCCATTAGATAGAGTTGCAGATGGTTATATAAGGTAAGGAGGCCATAGCACACAAGGCCAGAACAGACTGGCCAGAACCAGACTTCAACTGCTGGGCCCGCTTCGCATTGTGACTCAGTCACTCTGAATGATGGAGCAGAAACGGGGAACATAAGTCTATAACTGGAGAACAAGCAAAGCATGTGTGCCAGGCCTGATGTTATATTCTCAGCTTTCACTCTACTGATCGAAGTATTCTTCTTAAAAGCAGAGTCAAACAAAGCACTTGCGGCGGTAAGAGTATCCACATAAAAGCTGCCTCTGTGGGGAGAATGACAAATGATTTTTAAATGATTCACTTCTTGAGCACAGTTGGGTGATTTAGTGTAAGGTAACATTTCTCAATGTAAACACTTAAATCTAGATGAGGTAAAATATACACCAAAACACAGTCTCCCATTTAACTGCGCTGACAAATTACTTTTAAATGAGTCGTAAATGACAATTTTACAGACTGATTAAGGTGATTAAGTAAAAAACTTAATATTGTTCCAAACATGTAAAACTAAATGTGGCTATTAAATGTTCATTAAAAGGGTCATTTCACTGTAATTACAAAGAAACGTGTGTATTTTCTCACTTACCACAGTGGGTGTCTAACAATGCAGACAATTTTGGTTTATCTGCTACGGTTATGAGATTTCTCGTGCCAACCCAATACAGCAGAGGTTAGTGGAATTTTGTTTGTAGTGCTGAAAGCCTTAAAAAACTACCACTGAAACATTCACCAATATGTCTGTTCCAGAAACAACACCCTGGTTCATACATACATGTAAGGTATGTAAGGCCTGTAGATCCTTTTCACTGGAGCTACTTTCTACCACTGTCAACACTGAGGTCTGGGGATTATCCAAAATGATGAGGACATAGTTTGTGAAAAGAAACGTTGACTTCTTAAGACGCAATCTTTCAAACTGTAGGCCTGTGTAAACACCATTAGAGGTAACCTTAGGAAATTGGGTGAACTGAACCTTTTACAGTTAAACATTTGTGTTTTTAATAAAATGTCCCATTTCAAAAATAACACGCTAGTAAACCACAAATCATTCGGTGTGTTCATCTCGTAACTTTTAACCAGCACAATAAAAAGTTATCTAATCTCTGTTTGAACTCTGACATCATTCCGCCTCTGACCAAACACTGAACATGACAGCCCATTTAGGAGCCTAACGGGCAAATATGCACATGGTAGAAATCACACTCCAGCCATGTCACGGCGGGTTTTGTTGCAGGTAGTGTGGCAATGGTCGTGACATTTTTGGCCAGTGAGGTCATGTGACGGCAGAGGTAAGGCGTATGTGAGAGGTTCAAGGTTTATTTACTGTGCAAACAGACCTTTCTCATTACTGCAGCATGTTTTTACTGTTTGATGTAGTGAGCGCTGCGCCACACACAAAGCAAACACGTGAGACACACACTCGCGCGCACACACACCACAGTAACCTTTCTGTTTTTGTTTAATTGATCAGTTTACTATTTTTATTGCTTTCTTGAAACCTTTATTTTGTTCAGGTCCTGGTTGTTTATTGCTTTTGTGCTTTTTTTTTCTCCTCTCCTTCTGTGCCCATGAATGTTTCTTTCCTTCCTTAATCAAAATGCCATCGCTGTTATGAAACCCATCGTGAAACTAATGCGTAACAGCGCGAGCACCCTGAGCAAAGTTAGCTGGAGCCCTCGCATCGGCCAACCAAAGCTGTCGAAGTGTGACTTCAAAACGGAGTGATAGGCCTGCTGTCATAAACCTAAACACACACACACACACAGACGCCTGCAGGTTACGTTCATGTCTGAGCCAGCCTCCTCTCAAACAGAGATCTGGGAAAATTTATGTTTGGCAACAGCAAGTAAGAGACAGAGCTGGAATGCTAAGTGTCACTGAGTTCAAATGACAAAGTGCAACAAGTGAAAGACAGTAATGCAAACCTGAGGGTTTCTGTCATCTCCGAGCCATGAGGGACTTTCCCCATCTGTGTGTGTGTGTGTGTGTGTGTGTGTGTGTGTGTGTTTGTTTGTTTGTTTATGTTGTGGGGCCATAAACCTGATAACACACTGTGGGGAATCACTTCAACAGTGTGGGGACTCACATGGGGTTAAAATGGAAGTCCACATAATATGAATGCATTTTCAGATGAAGAATCGACTTGACGTTAAGCTAAGTTATGGTTAACTAAGGTTAACTTAAGGCTTAGGGTAGGTTTAAAGTTAAGAGTTCGGTTAAGGCAAGTCTCAAAGGTTTAGAAAACAAGGCTGTGTGTGTGTGTGTGTGTGTGTGTGTGTGTGTGTGTGTGTGGTAGCATGTGATTCTCAAATGAAAGCTGTATCTTATTATGTGAATGGCAATCAACAGCACTATCATCAGTACTATCATCACTCCTTATAATTCATTTTTACACCCCACAAGAGCAACATCAAGCGCTACACAGGGTGTCTTACTGACTGCACTCCTCAGCGTGCCAAATTGTTTGCAAACTGTAAACCAATATGAACCAGATGCAATTAAGTGTCAAACTGGGAAGAGGCGGGGGAGGTGCTGAGTACAGCGGCCCCAAAAAGCCCTGACTTCAGCTCATTGTAATCTTGTGAACCTGCAACACCAGAATTCTGGAGAACATTAAACGTGAAGCATCTGTTGAGACTTCGTTCAAGCCAGAAACGCTTTTCTTGCTTTTCTTATCATTATTTTCTTATGGTTCACCTAAGGATAAAATGATGCTGCCATACTGTCCTTATACAAAGTGGAGGCTCATTCCAGCACTGCTCTCTATCTGACCCTGATTTCTATGGAAGGAGCAACCAAAGAAGACTAATCTCCCCTTCGGGGGGGATGAGTGAGACAAAAAAAAAAAACTTGTGCAACAAACAGTTCCAAAACATCCTGCTTTTCAAATTCATTTAGAGAAAGCATTTTTTTTTCTTTACCCTCCAGGGTGCACTGGGCTTGTGCTCCGACACTGTCCCTTTCTTCCTTTCCATGGCATGAATCCCACTGGATCCTCCTGTATGAAAATAAGCAAGACAAGGGAGCAACATAAACATGTCAGCCCCTGAGAACCAGGCCAGGGCAGAGGAGGCCAACTGAGTTTCTGTGCCTGCTGAGTCCTCTTGATACTATTACTCAAAGACTTTTTAAGATGAAACGCAGGGGAGGGACCCGTAAGTTATTTTGCTGTCATTTCGTTCCCATTGCCTCAGTCCATTCACATGTTCACTGCTTTTATTCCCTTTTTCAAATACTCACAGTCGGCATCATTACCAATTCTGACTTTGAAACAGATCTGGTATCAGTATGAGGTGAAAATTACTCCAATTTCAGAGACTTTTAAAGCTGGGGAATAAAAGGGAGCCTTGGCATCGGATCACTACTCTGTCTCGACATATGAAGAAACTGAGGAATCTGTGAATCCTTAGTTTCCGCAGTCTATCTGTCTACCTTTCTTTTGGAGCAAGAGGGAGCAAAGATTTTACAAAGGAATTTCTGTTCTTGTTTATAAATGAGAAAATCTCAGCGGCAGAAGGCGAGAAATGTGGCTCAGTGAGTGCATCAAGGAGACTCAGACAAACATTGTTAATCAGAACTTCTTAAATGAATTTGCAGTATTTCCCCTTCAAACATGAAGTAAAACAGAACCAACACTATAAGTGAAAAGCAGCGTATTGTTTCCACTCCAGCTCTGAGTAAGCTTTTGATTAAGGCTGGGGTACACTCACACGCTATTGTTTCATGAAAGGGCAATTTTTAAGATACTTTTAAAACTTTGTCTTTATCATTTATCATAATGTCAAAAGGATGCCAGTGCTTGGACAAATGCATGTTAAGAACAACATCTTGAGGTGATCCAAGCTATGTACAATCCTTACATGTTCCACTTGAGGTCAGTGGTTAAGTTATATCCAGGTCACTGACCATAACTCACTCGCAATCTAGGAGATCTCACTCGAAGCACTTTCCATTCTCCAGTTTCTGTGGTTTTTCCCCACAAGTGATTAAAGGTATTTCATTGTTTACTCCTGTAGAATCAAATTTCAAATAACAGAGCACCATTTCCAAACAGGGTGGCAGACAATCAATGATTTTGGCAGTGTGATTAATATGTGCGTTTGTGTGTGTGACTGAATATGTGTGTGTCTGGACAGGCCATGTGGATGCATTTGTGCATGAGTATCTACCCATCACTTTAGCGCTTTTCTCTGAGGGGGTTTTCATTATCGTGATATAATGAGTTAAAGTGCAACTTAATTCTGAAGCGAAACACATTTAGATCCTTCACCATCAATTTGGCGTCTCCGTCACCATCGCCCAGGGAAGAGCATGGCACAGTCAAGGCTATCAGAGGAATGTTGGTAACATAAAAGAAAAATAATACTGAACCATAAATCAAAATAAGAGTATTATTAATTTATAGTCATGTAAGACTTGGCTCAGTCTGGTTTTGACATTGTGGCTCCACAATTTGGCTGTGATGTTACACACATAAACTCTCAGGGTATTTATGGTGTTATTTTTGCCTAGCATCAATTAGGGGTATTAGGGTTTATATATACTGCCAAAGCCATATAGAACGATTAAATGTGATATTTCTCTAAGAGGAAATCTAAAACACAGAGTAGGATAACATTTGGATAGCCTCTAATAGTTCAAATGAGTCATATTTGGGAACTAGATACCATGAATATATTTTTATATACCACAGTGACTGCAATTCGATATAATGTTGTCTAAACCTCCTTCACATTCTCAGTCTGAAGCCTGATCCCCGTTGCTGAACAGTAAATCAGCAGGTCAGCAGTATTCTTGGACAAAACATGAAAGTGACCACCGAAGGACGAGGGGTTAAAGCTGAAATTTCAGAGAGCAGAGATTTATGAAGTTTGGGTGAGAGGACAAGGTCAGGTTTCCAGCAGCCGCAGGCAGCTGTAGATGCATCTCACAACGAGAAATGACAGATATGTCTGAGGCAGATAGACAGAGGAAGCACGAAAACTTCCAGCTGCTTAACAGACACTGAAGTCGCTAATGATGGCAGAGTGATCCTTATATAACCTTTTATCCTAAAAGCTAGAAAGATATATGAGATGTGAGAGGTCAGTGTTTCCAGTGTAGCCTTTCTTCGGCTTTTTAGTTACACATTCATACATTCTTTTATTTAGAAGTGTGTTTTAAATGAGTCTGTTCACCACAAGACTAGTAGCTAACTGTCTGTAGTTAGGCGAGTAGCAGATTTTTACTGCAGTTTACTGTAATAAAACCATCTTCCTCCTCCTCTTCCTCCTCCTTCCCTTTTTAGCCACTGTTCTTTCTGCATTTATTTGTCTGTCACTGTGTTCATTAAACAATGAATGAAGTAAAAGAAGAACATTTGGGCAAAGAGACGACATCAGAAATACAGTTTAAAATGTATTTATTGGCCAAATTAGCCTAACTGGACAAATTAGTAATGTGGGAGGAAACCGGAGACCCCCGGGGAAAACCCACGCCGACACAGTGAGCTACTCACTCTGTGTGGCCCTAAAACGCTTCTGACCACGGACGTCGCTGCTTTATATGAGGAGAGCAAAGATGAAGACAACGAGTGTACCTACAGCACAAGTCACCAACTGGAGCACAGGTATCCAAGTGCTGAAGGAGTTGTGTTTTTTGTTTGCTGCAGGATGAGCGGCCAGCTGTTTGACGTGGGCCTGCAAAGTCTGAACGATGATCGCGTCCACTGCTGGAACCTGCGATACGATCACAGACTCCAGCAGGCGCCTGCTGCAGACATTCCTCTGCAGCTCTTTCACCACAGCCTTGCAGACCTTCTTGTTGTTTCTGTTGTCCGGGCAGAAGCCTTGAATGTCAGCGAGTCCCTCCATCGTCTGGTTCACCAGGTGTTTGGTGTGGGCGACCCACTCTTCCTGGATGCAGTTTTTGAAAGCGTGACACTTGGTCAACACTCTGACCGTCAGCAGGGTGACAAACAGCCGGAGCTGGTTCTTGCTGTCCTCACAGCAAGAGGCAGCAGGAACAGCAGAGTAATGGGCTGGTGGAGATCCTGGAGACTTATCCGTGGAGATCTCAGAGCTGTTTATGGCCTCCACGAAGGTCACTGGTATCCAGAAAGGTGTCATATTGATTCTAGTTTTAAAGTTTTGGCGCTTCTAATCACAGGCGATTGCTCTACTCGTCAGAAGTAGTAGTAATAGTAGAAGAAGTGATCTCTGAGGTGAGATTTGATCCTATTTATAGGAAACTGTCTGACTTTGATCTGTGTTTCTAGAATGTAACATCCCAGAATGTGACAGTGTATCACACACACATTCTATCTCACACACACACACACACATTCTGTTCCAATCAAACATTAAATCCATCAAAAACTTAATCAATGTTTGTGAACATCAATTTCCAACATCAGTTGGAACCGGTGCCAACCCTTAACCCTAACATGAAAAAAAGACCCAGCCTCTGTTAGAAAAAGGGGATTGCAGTTCATTTAAGTACAAGTTAGGCTTTAAATGAAATAAGAGTGATAATCATTGATAATAAACTGAGGTATGAGTATTAAACTCTCTCCACACCCGAAACGTTTTTACACAGGTCATAACTTCAACTAGAAGAGTTTTTTCAGTTGATTTTTTTGTCTTAAATTGTTTTCAGTAAGAGAAATTTCAAGAAAAACTTAACAAAGGAACTGTATGAATACCAACTACGAATACAGTCTCCTTCACACTTTAAATACATGATTTAGTAATGGAAACAGAAAAACAAATGCAAAGTAGGTAAAATAATCAACAAGAAAGAACAAAAGGAGGTTAGACAACAAAAAATCAAACAAGTAGAAAGACGTGGTGGTTTTCACCCTAATGATTGATGAGAAAGTCTTGTATCAAAACATGTATTTTTTACACATTTGAACATATTGCACATTTTGGTTTGTAACGTCAGAAACTGTGCTAATCAAAGAGTTCCCATAGTATTTTTTATGGACGATTTAAAATTCCTTAAACGTAGAACCACCTCAAACGACGTCATTTGCCAGAAATTCAGTGGGCATTTCAACTCTTCAACCTGTGGGCAACTAAATCAAACTAATCCAAACATTTCTCTCTTGCCAAACACTGAAACGTAAACTGAAATAGAAACATCTGAAGCCAGCAGGCCGGACCAGTGTCAGTTGCTTTAACTCTATGGAGCCTTTTAGTCTGTGTGTGCTTTGGCCAACGCTGCATCATTTTTGCCAGTAGGAACTGAATTGTGAAGGACGTTTTAGAGAAACACAAAGTGACAATTTGTGCTGTGATACAGCCGCGTGGATATGTAAGGTCCATGCTCTGCACGGGGATCTGCGGCATCTGCCAAGCTGCTGTTCAGTTGCGCTCCTTTGTGTAATAAATTCAATTTTCACTTAATTTATTCAAAATGGAACATACCACTCCAAAACTTTGATGCTCAGTCCTGAATTTGGTGCTTTCCACCCACCCCCAGATACTAATGACCTGAATTTTCTGGACCTTATTACAAGACTTTGTGCGACGCTAATAGTACAGCTCTCATTGTCATTTTAGTTACATGGCAGCTCTTTCCATTTGTCGAATTCGAGGCAGTTGTTCTACAAGCATGTGCCCCGAACATCCAGTTAATCCACTCAGACAATTGTAGTAGGAAAGTGGGCAGAGTGGTAATGGAGTAAACTTGTCACTGCATTGGAAAATAGAGGACATGTGTTCACTCACTGGCTCTCTGTGTGTTTCCCTTGGCCAAAAAGACCTCATGCTGTGTTGTCCCATCAGGCCATTCCTGTCTGAAATGATTCCTGGCTCTCCCTCGCTCTCACACACGCACACACCGACAGGCAAGTCTACACTATCGCACACAATGCGGCTCTGTTTCCAGCTTTTTGTGTGTGAAACGCTGCAATGTGTTGACACAAAGTCTGAGGTTTGCCCCCATGGAGACACGATCAGATACGGGTGAAGTTCTAATTAAGACCATCACCTTATGCATTGGAGTAATACATGAATTAATCATGTAAAAATATAAAAAGTCTCGGCAAGAGCAGAGGATATGCAGAAAGGCCGTACCGCTCTGCCAAATGCTGACCTGAGGGAAACAAAGAACAAACCTGAGTCATCTGAAGAGCAGCACTTCATAATGAGAGGCAGCTCACCTCAGAGTGACTCACTGATAACTTGCTGAGTCTGGCTTTCCCCGAAGGACAAAGGCTTGTACACCTGTATGGCTGCGATTCATCATAATTCAAGTTATCAGCGCCTGAAATCTTTAACACACTTTTTTCTATAATAGGATGCAGTTTAGCCTCTTCCAGGGCTGATATGTCTCTGTCACCAGAACAGACTACTAGATGAATTTCCCTTCCTTAAGGTGAACAAATAGTTTGCCTCAACTTGTATTTCCAGCTTGTGTTTTATCTGTCTTTGTCAGCTGGTTGTCATGAATCACTTAAGGATACATTAATTATGCAACAAACCGTTGTCACGGTTCACAGTTGCTTTGTGTTTCAGATTTTTTTTGGACTTGTGGTTCATACTTTCTTGACACGATAAATGTGAGAGACTTTTTGTCTTTGACACCTGATAAGAATGAAAGCTTCAAATTACTTAATTAAACTGTTTGCCTTTCTCCTTCAATACCAAACAAACGCAAATTTGTCAAACCCAGGAGGAATTCCCCTCTCGCCTCTTCTGGTCTCTTTGACTTCTGTCACTCCTCATTTCCTCTCAGCCTTCCACAGCACGCAAATGACTCATCACACTGATGCTCGGAGAAATCATTTATTTTTCCCATTTAGGAAATTATAACAATGAGGTTATGGAAATCTGAAACATTACACACTGAGCTCTGAGTGATTATTTTTGCTCTTCTCTTGCACATTCTCCTCATTTTCATGTAGTTAATTTCTTGCTGGTGGTGTTATTTTTGTGTCCATGACACTAAAGCAAATAGGGATGGTTTCTGTAAATGGAAGCGTTCTCTCTGTTTCTTTAAAGCTTTATGATTACCAGAACGGAGCACAGCTTCGGAGCAGCTGTTGCTGATTGTGTCCACATCTGTTCCCGCATGTTTGCTCATACGTGCGTGTTTACTTCACATTCTAATTTTTAGAATTTCTTATTAACTCAAAAAGTAGAGTAATAATGGATAACAATTGACCCTGATTATCATGCGTCTACGCAGTATAAAGGGCCATTTTTCTTTTCTCTCTTTGTTCTCTTTCTCAGTAACTTTTTTTTTTTTGAATACTCTGTCTCAGCAAAATGATGTATCTCTGTGAAAGTTGCTATGTATTTTCCATCTTACATGCCAGAACAAAGCAAAACAAAACTTAATCCACAAGTTACTCACTCATATAAGGGCTTCTGAAGGGGTTATGTGCACTGACTCTGCAAGTGTTCATCATAAATTGTCAGTTTGTTACATGTTAGCATGTTAGCTGGCTGAAAAAATAAATGTGTAGAATTTAATTGACTGCCAACTGCTTGCTCAGTATGTGGTCTGATGTTTCGTGCGTGACATTTTTCAACGTGTCAGCAGCCAGAGTGTTCTGTCAGTAACACATCAGTCACACGGCAGCATCCATCTTCCTTAACACTCATCGACTTACGTTATGTCTATCCTTTTGGTTTGATGTTTATGTGTGTGAGTGTATGTATGTGTTCCCACAGTGGCTGGGTGTTTATGCACGCATGTGACCCACAGCCCAGTGTTAAATGTCCCGCGGGCTGCTGGGCTGCTGGGCTGCTGGTGAGGTTAGAGGCCAGTTCAACCCTGCTCCAACCCAAACAAACATCCAGCTGCTTATCTGAGAGAAAAAGCAGGAGTTGTGTGTATGCATTGTCTGCCCTTTTTGTCCCTTTGAGTTTGAGTATGCTGCCAAAAAAAAAGTGAGTCACGCAGTTCAAAAGAAAAGATAGTTGCTGTGCGTGCACTCACACATCCATGTGCCTGCAGGCAACATGTTTGCGGGGTGAAACCGAGCTGAACGTCATGCAAGAAGACAGCCAGCGGCAGGGAAACGGAGCTGACAGAAAGTGTGTCCACTCCCAGTAAAGATAATTAACACCTGACTTCTGTGTTAGCAGCACTAATGAGAGAGTAGGAGAAATGAATCCGGTCGTTTCCTGAAAATGTCTTTATGGGCAGTTCTTTTCCTCCAGAAGTTTACTTGCTTCCAGCGAGCTCGTTTTCACTTGAGGGAAGAGGAGCGGCCCATTTAACACAGTCCAATTTAAAAGTGTCGATTTGATAATTGGCACAACAGGAAGAGGTAGGCAAGTGAGACGATTTCAACTGTATGTTTCCTTTTCTTTCTTTTTTCCTTATGTAAAGCCATTTGTAATATTTTTTTGTGCTCAGGTGTTCTGAACTCTTATTTCTTTCTAATCACATATTAGGTCGTCCGTAAACTATAAAAATTTAAACCACCACAGTAAGACGTGGTGTGGTAAGACTGTGTGCTGATTGAAAAAAAAAGCCCAGAAAGTGAAATAAACAAGAAGAAACAAATACCCGCTCTTTCAGCCAGAGAACATGTAGTGAATCAATCAGTGCTGTTGTTTATTAAGGCTCCTCGGGGGAAATACATCCAAAACTAATAACCACACCATGCTAACCCGCAGAAATTAAACAGTGTTTTTTTGGTTTGGACAGGACCATCTATAGCTCGCTCTGTTCTCCCCTCGCACCACCAGTCCCTTTCCCAGCATATCCCTCCATCCCTCCTGCCGTTTCGGGATGATGTCCAAAGCTGACGTTCACTCTCACTCATCCAGCAGCTCTTGTGCTGCTTCCTGGAGGAGAATCACCCTGTATTGGCACGGAAACCGCTGGACTCTGGTACGCGAGGCTGAACCACAAGGAGAGCCAAAGAGGTGCAAAAGGTCACATTACTGAAATGTAGACACACAGTCTGCTACCGAGCTATTACAAGTCAAGAGGGGCAGCTGCCAGGGCTTCAGGTCTTAAATTCAGCTTTCCCTTTCTTTACAGCCCGTACCCAGGGCCTACTCTTGCCACAAATAAACACAAAGTGGAGTATTCAGGGGTTGCTTTCGTATCTTTTTTATCTTTGTTGATAATACGGTACTCGCCAAGCCAAACCAATTTCTCAGATCTGGGAACAAAGGAACATTGACACAATGAGGTCAGGTAGGGCACGAAATACCAACGGTAGGATGATAAAAAAGGTAGGTAAATAAGGCAGCAGTTTAGCCATATTATTTTGTGCTACAAAAAATGCTAGCTCACCTGAAATATTAGAACCCCTCCTGCACTGGACAACAGTGTGTGGTAGGTGCAGCGGATCAAAGCAGAACGACAGAATTACTCAAAGTAATAAGACTTTCCTCTGAAGAAAGACGACAGCCTCAGTCATTTCACCAAATTGCACAAAATGACATTAAAGGTCTTCCATCGACCGGTCTGAAACGTTGAGTACATCCTGGTCACAAGACACATCCAGCTGTGATCTCAGCTGAACTTAACCCGAGCAGATGATGTAATGATGAGACGTTTGGAATTCTTGTGAAACTTTGGGGAAGTTTAAGGCTGAAATTGAGCAAATTGCCAAGGAAATTTTCTTGCGCTGTTCTGTCTCCCTCTCAGGAGTTGATTGATGAGGTCAGCTTAGACCTCACAGAAATAAAGACTTCTGAAGAAAATCCTGGAAAAAATGAATTAATTACTGTATTTATTTAGAGCATGTTGCAGAAACAGAGGCCTTTGAACTGAAAGTCGCTTGCATAATTGAAGACAGCCTTTAGAAAACCCTCCCTTCTCCCCTCTGTTTCGCCATATGGTATATAATTATAACTTCCCGGCGCACCACTTTCTCTGAGTCAAACAGCTCTGCTTAAATACACAGTCTGGGTGAGACATGCTTGCACAGTGAAAATTGAATTTAAAATCAAGTTAGACAATGAACCAAAGCAAAAGTGCAGCTGTTTTGTTTTCAAACCACAAATATACAATGTAAGTTTCAACCAGATAAAGAGAAAAACGTTTGTCTCACTGCAGCTACCGGCCAACTCTCTGTGGGTCTCCTGCTCGTCTCCCATGTGAAATCATGAGATTTTTCTTCAGCACTGTAATCCTATACAACACGACAGAATAGCTCATTGTTTGGAACAATAGCTGAGTCACAAGCTCACAGTGTGCAGAGTCCAGATATGCAGCTATAATCCTCTCTGGACCACAACTGGACCCTTTAAACTAGCGAGTGGTGGCCCTCAACACCGCAGAGCAGTTAACTTTTCCCACATTCATAAAGCAATAACATACATCCATTTTCTTTTTCTTTTTTTTGCATGAGAGCTTATTTTTGATCCAATCTAAATCTCTCTCTCTGAAGTTTTAATCAGGATGTGAGATAATGAGAAGTGAATTTTTGAAACATAATACATGAAAGCTTCTTAGACCGATGGGAATGAAATACAAATTATTAAGATATTTTCATTTTTAGGAATATAAATAATGAGCCCTTTCTAACTCATGCAACTTTTTTTATTTAAAGACATGTAAAAGTGTTGTTGAACTACTGAACTGCATTAATTATTTTCGTTCCTAGGAACTAATTAATTATGTGAGTTTTGCATATACATTGATGTCTTTTCTTTGCTACCTTTGTAACATGCAACACAATGTAACATGTCATAAATTTTTAGGCCCTTTACTTTCGCACCATATACTTTAAAATGTGACGTCCTCCAGAGAATTGTTTTAGCTGATATTTTTCATTTTGAAAGATCTGGATTTGGAAAATCCCAACATGCCTTCACATGGGCCGTAGTTGCTGCTGTAAACTCCCGCACATCTGTGGTCCTCATCTCTTCGCTCAAGAGAAAGAATAAAAAAAAAAAAACACAGAGATGGAAAAGTCTTCCCTCCCACAGTTTCCAGGTCCCACGTCCATCAAGGTGAGAGAGTCATGAAGGAGAGACTGAAGAGAGGAGGGAGGGGGAGTGAGAAGAGATGAAGGTGTAATAAATTTAGGATTATGCCAACTGCTTGTCAGCGCTGCGTTAAGAGTTTGTTTCTGCCATTTCTACTGAGCATGCATGTGCCACACACACACAAACACACACCCTGATATATCTCATCCACTCGTACATCCCACTGTCTTTTTATTTACCACCTCACTTTCTTCAGTGTGACTGTGTGTTTCACTCGCAGCCTTTCCTGGGCTGCAAAACTGTAACCAGAACTCAAAGTAATGACTGCATCTGGATAAAGTCCCTCTGTCTTCTCCATAAACAAAACAACACAGCTCTTATTGTTAGAGACTTTTTTAATGGAGAGTGATCTATCGCGCCTCAACACTTTTTGGATTTAAAAGCCTCCAACAACTTAGGCTAAAAAGCCTGCCACATGACAGGAATCCAGAAAGTCATCTGGTTCTCTTCTTTCCCCCGCAGGTTCACTTCTCATTACTAATCTGCGATATTATCAACAATTCGCTTTTTTTCCTTTATAAAGTTTATATTCACAGGTGCTATGACTCATCAGAAGCAAATGTTGGCAGGTGCAGAAGTATAAAGGGACACTTCTCAACCACTCAAGTCCAGTAAAATGACTCTAGAAGCAGCAATTAAATGGATAAACAGTGAGAGAGGGTTACCTACTGTGTATTGGAATATTATATTTATACATTGGTATTGCAAATATAGAGGAGGAGGAAAGGAAAAGTGAACAAAAACCAGTCACAGCAGAATCTATTTTACATAATGGCCAAAGACTGCATTTAAAAAACATGGAATCCTTGAAAAACCACTGCACACACTTATTGTATTCTCTATCTACACTTGCCCATGCAAACAAAATTAGACAATTCCCAGTCCCCCTGAGGTCATGACTCTGGATGCATTTATGAAAACCAAGAGCTGTTTACATTGCAATCAAAATGCTGTTTACATGTCCCAGACACTAAGTCATCAGCGCTGGCCAGATGCTGCCTCTACCTTGCCGCAGTTCACCTCGGATGAGCTGAATAATTGATTGCAGGTTCTAATATGTAGAAAAACTTACTTAAAATCTTGAACATATAACCACATGGCTGGAATTCAAGAACTGGAGTTCCTAACTATTCGGCTGTCATTTTTAATTCATCAGGACAGCAATGTCAGTATGAAAAAAGTTCCCACATGTTGACTTGCTCTGAGGGCAACTCTTTAATACGAGCTGATGGTTTCATCAGTATGGTGCCAGGGGCCCCTCCAGAACCATTAAGAAGAAGTATTCAAAAAATGGTTCAGACAGATTTTCCCCTTTGCCTTTTGAAGCATATGTCTTAAGCAGTGTCCTGTTCTGTTGTTGATGAGGATGTTAATTGACATTCAGTAAAATCAAATGAGAAAGGATGGGAATGGCTGCGTTTGTATGGCACTTTATTTTTTGCAGGGTGCGTCACAGTTTGCCATTTGCCAATTTGCCACACACAAAATCATGGCAGCGAGCTACCATGCAAGGTGCAGGCCTGACCACCAGGAGGCCAGCGCCCTGCCTCAGGACATTTTAACATGTGGATGGGAGGAGCGGGCGATCACACCGCCAACCCTGTGATTAGTGGACAACCTGCTCCACCACCTGAGCCACAGCTGAAGTGGACGCAAGATGCGTAGCACCTCCTGGATGCTAAAGCCTGCCAAATGTTCCCTACAGAGAGATTTAGATTCAGAGAACATCTGGAGTCATAATTCCCCATTGTCATCATCATTATCAGCATGGACTTGACCTCACAAGTAATGCTGCCTTCATAACAAACAGTTACTTTGGCAGATTTATTTGATTCGGTTTATTTTTCTGACTACATATATATCTGCTCCAAACCCAGTATGGACTTACATACATGTCTGAATGCAGACATTGGGCTTCTCAAGAATACTGTATTATTGTAGTCTCACATTATTATTATTATTCCTTTCAAATTCCAACCAAGCAGAATCTGCATTGGTGAGGAGATAAAGAATGAAATATTGTGAGGATGTATGTCAGTTCAACACCACATTTAGTAATGCCCTGGATGGGGAACAGTCAGAATGAAATGCTTCAGAGATGTTGGTCTTTGGCCAACATGAGACTGACTGTTTTTTCTTCATTTTTTAATCATACATTTATGTAGTCAGACATTCATCAGTTTGATGGCGGTGTTTCATTGTCCAACAAGTGGTGCTACTCTGATTAAAACCAGAAATGCCTCATTTCTGGTCAATTAGACACTTAATAAAGCAAGTTCTGGGATTTGAGTCAACAGAGAAACTCGCAATATTGAGGCGATCCCAACCATTTTAATTAGCAACACATGTGGATTCAAACTAAATGTGAAGTACTGTCTTTCACATACAGAGGAAAAGCTCTTACTGGCACTACACTTTGAAAAGTGACTGACCCCAGGCAAGCCCCGTCACGTACGTGAACTTTCTGCTCTTGAAAGAAAGACTGTGTGTGTTTGTGTGTGTGCATGCAGCAGGTGAGGACTGGTCCTAACTGAGCCCCACCCAGAACTTTTTTGGCCTCATAAAGGAATTACTTATTTTGTTGAGATGTTGATGTTGAAAGAACACCATTTGAGGCAGACAGTGAAGAGAAAAACTAAACCTGGTCTCTGATGCTTAAAACAATAACAGCTACAATAGATTTATGTAACTTTTCTGTCCATGTACTTGAAGAGCATCTCATTCCTTTTCTACTGACTTTTTCAAATGAAAACATGTCGTCATTGACAAATTTCTTGGCACTTAATTTTATCATGCCTTTGTAGATTATTTTCTTCCATTTTTCACTTCAAAAGCTAGAAATCCTGTCTAGTTTGATGGTGAATGATCTCTATGCTTGGTGCTCAGAGACCGATAAAAAGTGTAGTCAGAGCACTTGGTCTATATAACTCTGAATAAGCTTAACAGTAGGTATGTTTGACTGAAGACTGTAGGCATAGTATAGCCAAAGTGAGTACATCCTGATTTTTATGCCATCTAAGCCTGATCATTCTCCACTGTAGATTTTATGGAAAAGTATTTGATTTTGTGATTTTGTTGTCGCAGTCCACATAACATGTGACCATATATTGAACCTATCACATGGGCATTACATGGCTCTCACCCCTATTTTAGCTAATCAAAATTTCACATTTCTGCAAATCTACTTGAGGTTTTCTTGATACTGCTGGGCTGTTGGACTGTGGCATTCAGCCTAATGAATCTGCTGTCCTGCTCTTCCCCCTACTGTACAATTATGGGAGTTCAACCTACCTCAATGCATGCGTTGTGTGTATTATGGGCTTTAGTTTACTTACTTTTTAAATCTTCTTTAAAATGTGCCAAAACTTAAAACGTCCTCCAAATTTTTATTTTTATTTGTATTTTTGGCACTGTGCAACAAACTCAAATGGACAAACTGGCAACTTTTTGAAGAACAAATTTAAACCTAGTTTAAACTTATGATTTAAACTATTCTCGGCCAAGACAACAGCGATAGCTATCATGATGTTTTCCTTATGTTATGTAATCTATGTTATTTATTGTCCCACTTCAGGTTCAAAACAAAAGACAACAGTATTAGTATAACCTTGTGTGGCAGGGGATCCTGCTATTACTGACAGGTTGTATATCAAGACCTTACATGAAATAGGTGTATATGAAGTCATATAGAAACTATACATGAAACCGATTAGACAAGATTAACAATTACATATATGACACATAGGTACACCGCATGCAAATATGTCATGTCTGTATAGAGATTACTCACATAGAAATTTTGAATATATTTATATTCAAGATTCAAGACTTTATTGTCATGTGCACAACAATTACATGGAGCCTTTACTGGCAATGAAATTCCTCACAGTCACAGGCTCCCTAAAACATTGCTCAAGAATATTTATTAAAAAAAAGCAGGCACAAGCAAAAACTAAATATAAAGCTATAAATTAATGAAATAAACCAAAGTAATGAAATAAAACTTAGACCTATGATATAAATTAATAAAAAACTAATAATAAAATATACAACTGAATAGATTATATAAAATAGAAAACAGATGACATCAGTTGGTTGCATATTAAACAAATTTTAGTATGGGTATTTCAGATATATCCTAAACATTACATCACATATCCAGAGGATCCTTGGATGTGTTAATAATGTATCATCATATTGGCAACACTTTTGGCGGCATATATCATGAGACTACATATAGTTCACTTCTCCATAACAATATAACATATTTTTACTATTACTCATTTTTATTAAGGGCCAACTACTTCTATTCAGCAGAAGTTTCAAACAATCAGCGAGCTAAATTGTGAGTAACTGTGCCTGTGACCTGACAGTCAGTGACAGTGTGGAGAAAGTTATCAGCAGCTGTAGTGGAGCAGACTCTCTCTGAGGCTCCGCCCACCGCCGCCCTGACCGGAAGTTTAGCTGTTGTTGTCACACTGGAAGAAAATGGCTGCCGCTCCGACTTTTTTTCAATGAAGACACCGATATTTCAATTTCATTTCGCTTCCCCGCGCCGGAGCCACAGTCGACCGCTATGCAACCTAAAAGGCAAGTCCGCCCCGCTCGTCGAGGCTGACGCCGCCGCGTCGGTTTGAGCACCGGGCGACGTTAACGACGTTAACGGCGGCTGGCAACTTGCAGCATGCTAACGTTAGCCAGTTTAGCCTAGGCGGGCAGGCACCAGCGAGCTTGTTGCTATCCAGTCTCTCTTTTTGACTTCACACGCAGCCCTCAGAGTTGACCGGAGATTCACCAACTCCGAGGCCTCGCTGTGCATTTATTTGCTTTGCCGGCGCGTTTATAAAATCAATGCAAACGACGAGACAAGTTAGGTGAAACAGTTTCGCTCGTCAAGTTCTCCTAGCTGTGTTTGTGAGTGCCAGCCAGGGTGTTTGTCATCCCAATAACCCGCCAGGCACGCTGAGTGTATCTGTGTGTGGTCTCTCTTGTCATCTGCGTTTGTTTTGGTTGTGCTACGTGCAACGCATCTGCTGTTTTTTTCCCCCCTCTCTGCTGTGTAGGGTGTGAATGGTCACTCTAGGAAGGTGACAGTGTGGGGCAGAAAGGACAGCATCGTCTACCGTCACTCGCCTTGCAGCTGGCGGTGGACCACAATGGTAAGTTTCTGCTCTCTCAAGTAATTTACGCACACTTATTCAGTTTGCACAAGAATAAACCACAATCCAAACCAGGATTTGCACAGCTTTGCATGTTCTCCACCGGTGTGACTCATCTCTTTAATTTCACTCTTATTCCCCAAAGCAACAAGTTTTGGAATATGCATTGGATCGAGCCGAGGTAAAAGCCATCATATGAACCTTTTATGTGTGTTTAAAGAAAGAAAAATAACTAGCTTGTACATGCAGCCTGTTACGTTTATTTACACGCTGTGTTCATGTGAGTCAGGCAACCATCTGCCCCCTCATTCTTTAACGTTGTGCATTATCTGTCGTTCAGTACATCGTTGAAAGTGCTCGACAGCGGCCAGCCAAAAGAAGAGTGTCATCCGGTGGCAGGAAGAGTCTGTATCAGAAGCTCTATGAGCTGTACATGGAGGAATGTGAAAAGGAGCCAGAGTTAAAGGTTGGTACTGTGCAGCTTAACTCTTAGTTATGGCAAGGTAATGGCGGGCATGTATTAAAACACTGTTTTTGTCAACATGCAGTCTGAGTGGGGGGGAAAATTGGTTTTGGGGACATAAAAACTGTGCTGATAATGAGTTCAACACATGCTAATACAGGTCAGTTGCATGAAAGTATGTGAAAATGCACTGAAGCGTGAAGTTAAGCGCGTGAAAAATTGCAGTACTGCATATTTTACTGTCTTTTTTCTCCCTCAGAACATGCCTCCTGTTTTATTAGTCTTTATTAACTTCAGTAGGCAACCAAATGTTTTAGATGTATTTGATATTAATGAGTAATGCTGTCAAACTGATTGGCAGAAATTGTGTTTAATCAGTCTTGTTCCTGCCAAAAGCATCACAAACTGCAAATACCTGTACAAACATGGTAAATTAAGTCCACATCAGTTAGAGTCTTATGAGTAATCATTTCCTGTATTTAATAGTTTGCTGAACAGTATAAAAATAGGCCAACATATGTGTACATTTATAAATGCATTATATATGTTTTATTTTATTAATATAATACAACAATAGCAGATTTAGTCTATTTCTTTTTTGAAAAGTATATTGAACCATTACCTCAGTTTTACTAAGTTAAATGTGAGCTCAAAACACACAGAGTTGGCATCCTCATAGGTTACAGAAGATTTGTCTCTTATGTGTGTTATTTGTTACCTTTCTGAAGAATCTGAGGAGAAATGTGAATCTACTGGAGAAGCTGGTGTCTCAGGAGTCTGTATCATGTCTGGTGGTCAACCTGTACCCTGGGAATGAAGGCTACTCTTTAATGCTCAGGGGCAAAAATGGATCTGGTAAGAGAAAATAAATGAGATGAATGTTTTTCTTACATGTGTGGCGCAATGATTTCACCTGCAACATTCATGTTTGTGTTGCTTTCTAGATTCCGAAACCATCCGTCTGCCATATGAAGAAGGAGAACTGCTGGAGTACCTGGATGCTGAGGAATTGCCTCCTATACTGGTGGATCTGCTGGAGAAATCACAGGTATGTTTGTGTATATGCAGATATAGAAATGTACAAATGTGTGTGTATAAATAATTTAGGAGATTGTGAAATTTTAATTTTTTTGTGCTAGCTGTAAATTTATGTTAAAAATGATTAAATGTGGGGTTACAACAAAGGGTTCAGACATGTTTCATATTTATATTCATAAATGTAAGAGACCAGGGCTATGCAGGCCTTTTATTTTTCATGTCTTGGTATATATCTAATAATTTTAATTGCTTCTTGCATAGTAATCCTCTTTTTTTGTATTATCTGTTGGATGACACCAGGTGAACATCTTCCACTGTGGCTGTGTAATAGTAGAGGTGAGAGACTACAGGCAGTCTGGAAATACCAAGATGCCCACCTATCAGAGCAGACACATCCTGCTGCGGCCAACCATGCAGGTAAACCAACAGAACACATGCTCAAGCCAAAACAAGCTATGAAATAAAAACGCAAATACTCTTTGTGCAAATATAATTTTGATCTGAAATAAGTGGACAAAGTGTTAAATTACAGTTGCCCTTTTGCATAAAAAAAAGAGTTTTTAACTGACTCTCTGCCTTGCAGACTCTGATCTGTGATGTCCATGCCATGACCAGTGACCACCACAAGTGGACACAGGTAAAGAGTTCTTTTTGCTATTGTGCTAACTGTTTTATTAGGAAATTACAGTTGTTTTAGCTAATAAAAATGTACTTTGCCATAATGTTAAACAGTCTTCTCTTGTGTGTCTTGAGTTGTTTTGGTCTCAGCACATTGTGCAGGTGTTTTTTTATAGTTGTGTCTGTTTCTCTGCTGTAGGATGACAAATTGCAGCTGGAGAGTCAGTTGATTCTGGCCACAGCTGAACCTCTGTGCCTGGACCCCTCCATTTCTGTCACCTGCACAGCCAACCGCCTGCTCTACAACAAACAGAAAATGAACACTCGCTCCATGAAACGGTACTAAATGCATTCACTCACTTTCAAGGGTTAGAGTCAGCTCACATTGAATTCAGTTGTGCCTGGCAGGAAGAAATGTTCATTTCTGAATATTTTTTTCTTTTTTAAATGAAAGACATGAAAATGAAAGCTCTGTGACTGTGAAAGGAAAAAAGTCAGTGAATAAAGCAAAAGCCTTGATCATTGTAAGACACATGCTTTGTGCATCGTAGGTGTTTCAAGAGGCACTCTCGAGCTGCACTAAATAGGCAGCAGGAGCTGTCCCATCTGCCCATGCCACCACAGCTGCGACTCTATGACTACCTACAGAGGAGGAAGGAGAGGAAACCTGCTCCTGTCATAGACCTGAAGATCTCAAAGATTGGAAACGTAAGTGGTCAGCACACCCTGGATTTGACTAACATATATGCACAATTACATATGACAACAGAATGGATTTAACTGAGGATGTTTACTATTTGGTAGATCTTCTCTTACATGATGAAAATGGTTTATCTACCCTTTCTGCCTTACCACCGGATTGTCTACGATGACTACTTTAAATCTGTTTCTCTATTGTTTACTCCATACTTTTAAATCCTTGTGAGCGTAGGTTAATGCAAACTGCCACGGTGCTCTCTCACTTGTTTTTCCTTATCCTTCTTTTGGTTTTTCCTCTGCTGCTTCCTGGCTTCTTGCCTGTCATCATTTGCAGTGTGTCGACATGTGGAAGCAGAACAACTGCCAACTAACTGTACCGAAAGAAATTGATGTAAGTACCCCAAAGCTCCTCTATAACACTGTCACTTAAACATTTGAGCCAACATCACTTAAAACCCACTCAACTCTCAGCCTGGCAGTTAAAATGGAGGATGCATAACAAACCAAGTGGATGTGTTTGTGTGTTGCTCTAGGTGGAAAAGTACGCAGTGGTTGAGAAATCTCTGCAGTTGGAGGACTCTCAGCCCACTACTGTGATCTGGCCTGCTGAGGTAAGTGTGACAGCAGCATTAACACTCTGAGGATATGGATCAATGATAGCTGTTTGCTGTTAATGGAAAGGAGTGAGTAGTTGCATGTTATTGTGTAGCTCTTTATAGGAAACAAAATAAAAAGAGACTTGAATGCACTCCTTCATTTTGCGCAGTTACCACACTGCCTCTTTTTTGGTTTTGAATGTCAGACAGTACATCTCTGCAGTGGGTGAACAACCTTAAACAGATTCCTTTTTCATGAACCAAAAAACAACCACAAATGTGCGGTTAATGTGGAACAGTTTTGATTTCACACATGCTTCTGCTATCCTGGAAAAAGAGAACATACTGGACTACAGCTAGACCGTGTGAGGGACATTGTTTCTGTCCATAAATGGTGCTGGACTGTTTTTCACATATTTCCAACATACTTCATCCCTCATGAAAGTCAGTGAGACGAAGGATAATATTTTCTGTGTGCAGAACCGTTAGACAGGTGGTGCAAGGCAAAGGCAAGTCCAGGTGCTAAATCAAACATTAATGTTTGTGACCACATATTAAACAATAGCACATCGCTCTTTATGCCGTTATAATTTGCCCCTGCTTCTGTGTGTTTGTTTTTTTTAATCATGTCTATCATTCAATAATATTTTTCCCAACATCTGTCATGAGCTCTGTTGTCACAGACTGTTCAGACCTCCACTTTTCTATCACATTTCTCTCACTATAGTCACTAAAAAGTCATTAGGCAATTGACAAACATAAAGAAATAAAACTCAATAAATAAAAAAGCTAATTTCTCGAGAAATACAGCGTAAAATCCGACGTGTGTTTCAAAGGTGGTTGATACTGTCAGCTGGTGAAGGCTTGTTTTCTTGCTGCTCTGTTAAGCAATTTGGCAAAAATATGACATCACTTGGCTTTACTCTGCACACCCTTTTTCTAACTGTTGTCTTTGTCCACTTTGTTCACACAGGAAGTTGTAGATGACTACACTTTTGAGTGTGAGGTGGGGGGACAAGCCCAAAGGACCAAGGTGTCTATCTTCCAGTCGATGGGAGACCCGCTGGTGTATGGGAAAATCTACTGTGCTAAAGAACCAAAAGCAGAGGAGGACAGCACAGACCTAAAGCTCATACATCCCCCGTAAGCATAGTCTGTGAGACAAATTCAGCGTACATGACTACATTTGAAATGCCTCTCTGAATTCGGTTGTCTCCCTTGTCTTATTCACAGCTTTCTCATAGGATCAAAGATTGATGCAGACCGGTGAGTCAATGTTTTCTTTTGTTGAGAAGCTAATCCTGTCAAATGCACATTTTGGGGGACATGCTGTTGAAAAGCATGATATACATTTTGTGTTGTGTCTGTCTCATAGCTTTCTTACTCAGTACAAAGGAGTGTATGAGAGAGACGTGAAGTGTCAGGTCAAGATGTCCCATAACTCAGGCAGCGTGGGTCCAGGGCCTCCCTCCCCCAGCAAAGATGAGGTGAGAACTGCCTTGTTTGGATATAGGAATGAATTTTGATGTTTTTTGGGTTTGTAGAATTTCTCAAAACTCAACTTTTGCTTTTCCTGTTATGATGCTCTGTGGTTAATAGTTTAAATGTTGTCTGCAGGGTGATGGTATTTCTCCACTGGTTCAGACATCTGTTTTAGGAAAAGGTGTGAAGCACCGACCCCCTCCCATCAAACTGCCTTCAGGATCAGGAAGCAGCTCCTCAGGTACATGGGCCACCTTTGACAAAGGCCAAAAATTTGGTGGGCTAAATGGTTGGGTGGTAGAAAGTTATCTGTGGTACCCTTTTCACCCCAACAAATGGTTCAAAATTAAAAGAACCTAATTTATATCCTTTCTCATGGAGTCAGCTGAAACTAATTATTGAAATTATAGAAAATAACAAGCCAAAGTAGACAAGACAAGTTGATGGAAAAAGGTGAAATCGAACCATAAATGTCTACAAAAAGACTTCTGGACTTCATCAAACATCATAGCATAATTACCTCTAGCAGCACAGACGTGTCCGAGGTGAATTTTTCCTCTTGTGGCTAGCATTAAGACTGGCGGGTGATACTGAGGGGTGAGGCAAGGTATAAGAGAAGAAACAACTCTTCTGGTAACAATAAAGGTCAGGGGCAAACAGTACCGTATTTTTCGGACTATAAGGCACACTTAAAATCATTAAATTTTCTCAAAAATCGACAGTGCGCCTTATAATCCGGTGTGCCATATGTATGAATTCTGGTTGTGCTTACTGACCTGGAACCGATTTTATGTGGCACACGACGCTCAAAAATCGGTCAAAATGTTTAACTACGACTTTGGTGAGCTACGAAGCTGCGCTACTTGATGGATTGTTGGACCATTACAGCCACCGTAGTCAGGAGTGTGCCTTATAATCCAGTGCGCCCTATAGTGCAGAAAATACGGTGTATTATCTCATCACAAAGTGCACAAATACCAACTCAGACACGACTAAAGTTTTTGAATATAAAGTTATGCAGTTAGAAATTGATATTCCATCCCATTAGGAGCTCTGTCTCATAACCACTCCTATTCAGCACTCCCTCTTTGTGTTTTGTAGTAATCACCTATTCCTCTTGTTTTCATCAGGTAATCCATACAGTTCACAAACCACCAGTGGTCTACTCAAGTGTCCTACGCCCCCTCCAGCCAAAAGCCAGTCTCTGAACAGGAAGCATTCTGTGGAGCTGGGCCAGGTGGGCCTGCTGTCACCTGCCTCTCTCTCCCCTATGGGCTCCACACAGAGTGAGTACACCCGAGTCTGACTAACTGTGGGGCTGCTTGTTTTCATCAGAGTTGTGAGAAGTTGCACTGGAACGTCTTACATCAGTGCTCCTCAAGCCTCCCAAGTTTTCCAGATATGGGATTTAGTTCTTTCTTGACACGTTGACAAATTATGAAAAATGAACTTGAGGAGGTTCCAGGTCATAGATGGGGAAGAGCAGAAAAAAAAGCACTAAAACCACAGGGACGTATCCAAACTTTGACAAGCGCACGGAATATTGCATCAATACAAGCTCCTCTCCCGTCAGTGTTATTTATTCTGACTAAAACCAGCTGGTGTGCAAATAATCAGAAAAAGGGGTGGAATTTGAAGGCTCATAATTTAGATTTAACTCTGTAGCTTTTATTCAGGAGGATTAGCCTCCATTTAGCCAAGGAGCTGAAGAAATTAATCATCTAATTAAGCACTGCACTGACAGAATGAATGTGTCATTTAGTCATTTTAAGCTTCTCCTTTACGTGACTGTGCTGGTGTCACCTGCTGAAAATCCACTTCTGTGTCTTCGTCATTGTTTTGACCCATTTTCTCCCTCAAGGATCGGGGACCCCAAAGCCATCCACCCCCACACCCACCAACACGCCGTGCTCAACCCCGCACCCTGCTGACTCCCTCTCTGCCCCCCTCTCGTTGACGCCTACCCCTTCAGACCCTCCCATGGTTCAGAGCCAGTCGCAGCCTGCCCTCCTCACGCCCTTCGCCCAGCAGCAACTAGCTCTCAGCCAGCCCCTGCCCGTCATGACTATTCCCCTTCCCACCATGGGTACGTCCATCACCACGGGAACCACCTCGTCGCAGGTCATGGCCAACCCGGCAGGGCTAAATTTCATCAACGTGGTCAGCTCCGTCTGGTAAGAAAACAAATAGTCTCTGACAGCCACATTGCCTCCTGGGAGTCGATGTCACTTCTAATGACGATCCTGTTTTGTTTGTGTAGCAGTCCACAGACCTTGATGAGTGGCTCCAATCCCATGCTGGGTCCAGGCCTTAACCTGGGTGGAATCCTGCCACCTGCTGGGTTGATGCCCACCATGCAGTCGGCAGCACAGACTGGTACGAGATTTCAATGCAACATACAAATGCGTTGTAGATATTACTATGACCATGTAGGAGGGACCAACAGCATAATAGTAAATTCCAGAGGTCAGACCCTGACCTCGCACCTCACTGCAGAGGGGAAAACATTGGGCCCAAACAGGAATACACAGATTTCAAGTACTGCTCAAGGACATTTTAGGCAGGTTTAAAGCACATAAACAGCCTCGGTCATTACACAGGTTACGACAAGAGACAGTCTCTATTCTTTTGGCTCTGTATAACCTGTAGTGTGTCAGAAGGCTTTACGGGCTCTCAACCGCAACATTTTCCAACCCAGCTCAACATCTCTAAGGAAAATCTCCTCCAAAAAATTGTATTATGTAATGTGGAAAAAACTGGGGGAAACCTTGTGAGAAATGATGTGAGGTCCACCTTCATTAACTGGCCGGGTATGCAACAGGAGTCATAGGTTTAAAATGATTCATTGAAAATGAACAGTTACAATAGTAAATGGAAACACAAGAAGTGTACAGTAGTGATTAGTGATTTCAGTAAAAACAGATATCAAATAGAGTAAAAGTTGATCGAGACTTATGAAAAAGTTTAGAGTTCATACAGAAATGGAGATCGTTTGTCTGTAATGTTCTGTCTGATGAATGTGAATCTTATTTGTGTTTCAGGGAGTCCTTTTGGCCTGAACAATAGTGCTGGTTTGAGACCACTGAACCTGCTCCAGGTTAGTCGATGACACTGTTAGTAGCATGTACTGAGTATTTGTAAGACATATCGGCTGTCCTGATCCTGCACCTACACCTGGAATAGTGACGAGCCGTGTGTGAGTCAACAGCACAGCTCTGTTTCCTCACACATCCTTTTCCTGCACCTTACTGCATATACCATGTGGTGAACACCCTTTATCTAGCTGTTCTAGTTCTAATGTTTTGGTAGTGGTAATGGTCTAGTTACCCTGTTTTGTTTGACTGCCTCGTTAATTCTCCCGTTTCCCGCTGCTCTTGTCCTTTTTTGCTTCCATGTGCATCATTTCTTTTCCTTTGCCCATCTTCCCTCCATTCCTGACCCTTCCTCCATCCTCATGTCCCCCATCTGTTACTTCCCCCACTTTTTGTTTGTTGCTGTGTTTGTGTTTCACATCTCCAGATCCCCACTGGTCCTCTCATCTTTAACTCTCTGCAGCAGCAGCAGCTGTCTCAGTTTTCCCCGCAGCAGAGCCAGTCAGCCACTTCCAGCCCTCAACAGCAGGGGGAGACGGTGAGTTACACGGTTACATTTGCATGCATAGGCCTAGTTAGAAGAACCACATTAGTCTTATTTGATGATTCATTTGTTCAGTGGTTGGACAGCACCAGATGTATATTGCAAATTGACTTTTATTAAACATTTGAGTTTAATAATGTTCATGTTTGATGGATTTACAGTGTCATTGTTTGCATGTCTAAACTGGGTACCGCACAATAGCTCGTTAGAATAGAAGTTTGACAATGAAATGTCCCGAGGGATACATCTGGAAAACATTTGACCAGTTCTCTTAAATATTGGGAGTTTACAAAAAAGCAGCAGAAGATTATATAATTACCAAGATTCTGTACTTTTTTGTCAACAAAAACTGTGCCTCCTACCTCGGTTGGGTGGAGATGGTAAATGAGAGTAGTACAAATGTGACAGAACCAAAGAAAGTCGACCGCCATTACAGATTGTTACAAAACTGGGTCATATGACAGAGTGGCCAGAAGTCCAGATGACTTAAGAAAAGGAATTTGAAATAGCTCGAGAGGGTCAACATCGGCCCAGCAGAAGCCCAAACTTTCGTAGCAAGGACAAATCTGTGGAATGACCTCATGACAGCTGTCGAGACGCTCCTCATTGCACAGCAGCAGGTTTTCAACAAATCTGCAGGAAATAATGGGAGAAAAGCCCAGAATCCAGCAGTGCTGAGGTGATACTGACATTTTCAAGAAAATGCTGGAGTACAATCCATCAGTGCTGCCAGAACACCTCATAACCTCCTAATGGCTGGACCCTCACTGACCCATAACAAATCAGTGGCATCTTTTAAAACCTGTTTAAAACTTTGGTTTGATTGTGTTTTGATTGAATTTTTACCTCTGATTTTATGTGTAGCTTGTATCTTTTTTTGGGTTTTGGAACAAACGGGCACAGGAGCATTATGGAAATTATAATTTATTATATATATGATGACCTCAACGTCTTCTGTTACCTCCGACTTTCTCTGCAGGGTGACCAGGGGTCAGATCAAAGTTTAGGAAACCAGCAAACTGCGGTCATCAACCTGGGAGTCGGAAGCTTCATGTCACCACAGGCAGCAGGTATGTGGCCCGCATACACAAAAACCACATTAAAAACCCACACAAATGTTGACACCATGCCACTAACTAGTAGTAATGAGAGAAGATTTACTAATGTGTTCATAATTGTAATTACTGTACATCAGGACTCATGTCTGTAACTAAAAACATGATCATTTGAATGCAGTTAGCCATTGTTCCTCTCAATGGAGCATGTAACAACTGACAGGAGAGACTCAACTTCCCCTTCTTCTCTGCTGCATTCCTGTTTTTTATTTTTCCTTTTTTTTTTCTTTCTGTCTTTCTGTCTTTCTGTTTGTTTGTTTTTTTGCCCCCACCCTTATTTCTTTCCCTCCTGCACTGTCCTTCTTGACTTTCTCTGCTCGCTCACACCTTTCCACCCTGTTCATGCTATTTTCCCCATAATCCACTCTAAAAACATCCATGCACACGGTCATTAACCTGTGCTGTCGGCCTCCCTGCAATGTTCCCTCTTTCTGTCCTCTTTCTTTCTTTGCATCTCTTTCTTTGTGAAACTCCTAAAAAAAAAAAAACTCCCTCCGCCCTCCCTTTCAAACTGTGTGCGTTTTCTCTCCTCACACTTCACTCGGTTCCTTCTTCTGCTTCTCTCCTTCTTGCCGAAACATCCTTCCCTTTGGGGCTCCCTCTCTCCACCCCCTCCCCACCCCTCCCCCCTTAGTGCTGTCCCAGTTGGGCTGTGGGCTGGACGGGTCTGGGCCCCCGCTGCCTTCTCCAAGGCTTCAGCAGCAGCACCAGCCACAGATCCAAGTAATACAGCAACTTTAACACCTATATACACACATATACATGTTTGTAGGATAGACTCTTCAGCCAACTCTCCATGCCTTTTTATTTCACAGGCAGGTGTATGTTGTGCTACATTATAAACTGTCAGGGAATTAGCTCACTTATCATGTGTATTAAAGTCTGAAAAAGACGTCTTTCTTTACACATAGGTTAAGTTTTTATCAGACCTGGGTCAATTGAAAAACAATCGTGTGCTTTGTTTTATATAAAGTTTTAACATCTTAAATATGAATTAAGAATATAATCTTTCTTTTATAATTCTTCTTCTTATTCTTTATTTGTAATGATGTGTAGTTGTATTTGCAACTGTGTGACCCCAGGTCTGATTTTCATCCAAAGCCTTGTGCAGTCATTTTTTCTCTGTTCACTCCATCTTGTGTTGTATGTTTGGTTAATATGTTGTTTGACAAGAACACAGCAGTCCCAGTGCTCCCAGCAACCCACACACCAGAGCTCGTGGCACTTCCAATGGCAGCAACTAACTAACAGCGTGTCGAACTGGGAGGCATGTTCTTACAAAGCACTTAGCATCAAGATCAAAAATGTTTTCGTTGGGGTACGCGCTGCGTAAATGTTGCTGACTGCATCATGACAGATTAGAGATGAGAGGCTGTCACACTGTAAGCATGAATCATAAGGTGTTAAAAGATCTCTTTTTTTTTTCCTCGCCCAGTTGAAGTTGCTGACTTACTCCAAGCAGAAAGCACGGTTGCTACGCTGCATGTCTGTTTTTTTGCCAGGATCACAGCCAATAATTTATCTCCAGAAAGCCACTGGTGCTGCTTGACTGTATCCTGCCTCACTCCCCAACACACCCCAACCTGTCCCCAATCTGTATCTCTCCCTCCTCCTCCCTCCCCTCTGCAACCCATTAACCACTCTTCTGTGTTTCTCCACACACTCTTCCTGTATGTCATACCAGGCTTTAGTTCAGCTTCACTAACACACACCACAGACGTCCTGTGACACTGAGCACTCTGATGGCAGCCAAAGATATAGTTTGACGGAGGGAGTCTGCTCAACACTGGCGCCAGTGAATGTTTTTTAACCATGCTGCAGACGCTTACACATACCTTTAGATCCGCTGATGGAAATGTGTGTTGTGTTTCATGTAGTAACTTACTGACTTATTGTTTTTCACCTCTCTTCTGCTCTGGACAGTTGCAATTCTTGCAGCACCAAATGCAGCAGCAGCAAATGGCTATGGGAGCGGCAGCTCCACAGGGGGGAGCGCCACGGCAACATACCGCCAGCCAACCAAGAAGTAAGAGGAAGAGGAGCATGCCACAGCCCCTCTCCAAGTCTTGACAGACTAAAATCACACTAAAAACCCTTCCCCCAGCAACGCGAGGACATGAATGATCCATACTGTGCTCTTTGTCTGCCTCACTGTGGAGACTGCAGACAAAAAAAGACTTTTTTTGTCCTTTCTGTGTCTTTTTCTAGTTGACAAATTTGTATGTAATGGTTGTCAGAGGTTTTGGAGAACCAAAACTGTGTCCACCATAGAGGATGGGTATTTTTAAGAACAGGGAGCCCTACACTTAAAGAACCTTAGTGATATTTTTTGAGATGAAACAGAAGAAGATGGTTCTCGTAGGTAGCCGGCTTTCAATAAAGCAACGCCCCCTTTCAGGAAGACTTTCCTCTGTGGGGGGGGCCCTATGGACTGAGAGGATCATGAATGCACATTCTCAGAGGATTCCTCATGAGCCTGCCTCTGCTTGGTCGACCCCGGTAGAAAACTGCCCTTTAAGCACGGATCCCAGCTGAGCTTACCGACACCAAACCCTCCATATAACCATTACATGTGAAAATGCAAATCTGATCTTGGAGTAGTGCCTGGGGGCGGCTCTCTACCTCTCAGTCTGTTAGAAGTCCTCCTTCTGTTCGCCATGTCAGCACAGGGCTCGACCGGGGACTCAAGATCAACATGCAAGACGGTGTACCTGCTTTTGTACAGCACATTTTGAAAAGGCATTTCCTTTTAATGAGTTCAGGAGCCATGAGCATATTCTTACGAGACATCAACTGAGTGTGTGTGTGAGACATTTCTGGACAATGAGAAATAATTTTTTAAGCAGTCTTTGTCAGCAGTTTTATTGTTATTAAAAAAAAAGAATATATATTGACAGTGGAAAATACAGCTTTTAGATAAAAAAAAGCGTGGTCTGAGGCTCTTCATTTTGCTGTCTTCACACTTTGTAAGACTTTATCAATGAGTTTCTGGATCTCTCTCTGTCGCACTGTTGCTCTGGTGATGCACTCCTGCAGCTTTTCTCCCGACAGCGACGTCCCACCTGAGTCAAAGCAAAAGATTGTTAGCACTAATGTTTGATTTTTTTTTTCCCTTTTCATTCATCCTTACAGAGCAGTTTATATGATTTGTTGATTTGTTTTGACACCCATCCTCTGGAGCACCTCCATTAATTCACTGTTGGTGCAGACCTCACTGCTTGCAAGTGAAAGTGTGTGTATACTGTATGATGCTAACACCCATTCTAAGGTTTCAGTAGAGTTAAAAAGTAAAATCTAACTACAAACATTACGCACTATTTAAAGGTTCAAAAGAAAAACAAAAATATGAGAGAGGATGCTTGGATGCACTTCTAATCAAGTGCGCCATTTCCTTCATATGATTACTATGACTGAGTTTTCAGTACAGTCAGAATGAAATTGGATTCGCAGATTTGCAGGAAAAGGTGAATCACCACAGACACTATGTCCAACCTGGTTTGTGTACAGCGCAGAGTCGATCTTCCTCATCTGTCACAACGGTGAGCTGAGCGGTCGACAGGCTCTCCTCCTCTGCTGTGGGATCTACGATCAGGATGGAGCTGCATGGAGAGCAGGCCGGGATTACAAAAAGTGCATGCCCAGAGCTTCTGAACGCAGAATAAAGGTGTTTAATCCTGAACAGACAAACTGAAAATCCTTCACTTACTCATCGAAGACACAAAAAGAGGCACCAACTGGATGTTTGTGAATATGCAGCCCACGTCTCTTTTCTAAATTCACCTCCGGTGCACTCGTCTCTGTGTTGATGGTGACCTCTGGGAGCTGTGCTATGGAAAGCAAAGGCCAAAAAGATTAAGTTCACAAGAGGTGGGAGCAATGCTGCAACGAACTACTTTAGAAAACTCATGGAAAAAACACTAGGTGTAGAGTGAAACTTGTTTTTTGTTTCATTTTGTTTATAGTGAACTCTCTTTTTTTACAGCACATACTGTTCCTCAGGGCAGCCAGCAGAGCGATGATACAAGCATCCAACAGGTTTCCATCGTAGTCGAGACACATGAGGTCACCGTAAAGCACCCAGCAGAGCTACAAACACAATCATCAGAACCGGTTTACATTTACGATCACAACAACAGTGTGTGTGTGTGCACGATTCTGGATTTACCTTCCCCCTTTCAATGCATAAGTCCTCCGTTTGTATCACCTCCGAGCTGCAACACCCAAATAAACAGATTAGGTTAGTCGAAACAGCAATGGCAGAGAATGAGAAATGTGCATTAAAAGTCTGGCGCACCTTTCGATTACATCAGCGATGAACTGGCTGGCAGCCTGGGCCTGTTCACCAGGAGGGCCCGGCCGAAACCGAGAGGAACACAGAGGCGGCAGGTCAACATTTGGCACTAATGAGGATGGAAAAGAGACCTGCGGTGAGTGTTTGTTTGGATCCCCGCTATCTATGACACACTACTGCTAAATGACAAGATGTACACTTATACTGACATAAACTTATCAAATGAAAAGGACTTGATATCCATAAGATTTACAAGTCTTGATCTGTCTTAATTTTGTCCACAACTCAAAAATACTGGAGACCGGAGAAACCAGAAAATATTCACTCATTCAGAATGATCAAAATAGTTGGTGATTGATTTAATAGTTGTCAACTAACATATATTAGTTGATCACTTCAGCTCTAAATGAATTCATATATTGCTCCACATAAGAGAGTATGTTGGATGCCATTTGTTCTAGTTTCAAACAATTTAAACTGGCTGCAAAGTACAGCTGGTTTATTGACAACCAAAAGAAAGTAAGAAAGTAATATTACTAATTCCAAAATCTACTCATGCTGAGGCACACAAGATGAAAATAGCAGGAAATGCCAATGATGCATATTCACAAATCTACTGTGTATTCATAAAATACAATCATAAAATTATTTTCCCAGAGTTGTCTCCCTGTCAAACTGTATAAAATGCCCAGGTATTAAAATAACTTATTTTTAAAGAATAAAAGGTCAATTTCACTGAAATAGCAATTATGTCAAAAGAAAAAGTTAGTTAAAATGTTTCATCATGTAAAGTTACATAGTAATAGAAAATAAAGGACCCATGTCCATCCTGTGTTGGTGCTTTGACAGGTTGGTGGTGTACTCACCGATGTAACCTTTCCCAGGAGCCTCCACTGTCGGGTTTGCCAGCTCCTATTGGGCGAAGAAAACACAAGAAGTTAGAAGAACATTTGTTTACCTGCTCCAGATTCATTTTCACCGCCGCGTTCATGATGATTTACCGCTTTGATCCCACAGATCACTGTAGTGTTTCCAACCTTCACCAGGGCCGAGCCGTCTGCCGTGGATATGGAGCCTGAACAGAGAGAAGAAAGACGAACAATCACAAAAATCCTCCACGTTGACAGGAGACGAGAGGCGGCGCTGAGTCTCACCGATGTTCAGTGTTGTGGTTCTGAACTCTGACAGCTCCCGTCCATCAGGTCGACAGTTCTCCTTCTGAAAAGGGAGGAGGAGAGAAGACAAGAATGATCAATGCAGAGGAAATCAAAAAACAATCACAGTCAATCAGCAGGGCAGGCTTGTGTCATTAGTTTGTGAGTTTTCATCCCTCACCAGGAAGCTCCTGTGGTACTCCAGAGGCTCAGCAGTCCTGGAGGTGTACAAGGTGACAGAGAAAGAAGGAAGTTACTGACATTAACACACTTACAAGGACAGACAGATCTCACTATCCACCTTTAATTCAGAATCCTTTCATTATAGATTATGTGAAAACTCCTCATTAAACTGACAGGTAGCTGCTTCTGTCCCTCATTATCAAACCATTCAGCTGTCTGACTGATGTAAACTGTAAATATAATAAAATAACAGGACACAACTCTGAATGAGGAGCGCTGTTTGAGGTTTGCGCGTGGATCTTTTATTTCTCTAAAAGTAATCAATGATCGAATCTAATCTGACGACAGACTGAAGCCACGTCTGTGACTAAAAACATGTTTTTAAAAAAGCCTAAGTCTAGTCGGTTGAATAATTACAGTCCTATCAGCCTTACTTGAAACCAGCCGCCATGATGTTTTGATTGACCACGTGGGTTTGGTGTACGCACTACGGTAGCCGGCAGGAGGATGCAGGGCGAAACACAAGCGCGATTATTTATGTCAGAAAAATCTCTAACTCATACAGACATGTTCTTTTGTCTTAGTTTCTCTATTAAAATCACACATATCGCTCCTTACTCAATAAAGTTGACATTAATAAAGTGAATTCAAGAATTAATTCATTACTGTGTGCCATTTTGCTAAAAGATATTGTTTTTTGGTTTCCTAATTGCTCCCATTTACAATTTTGTATACAAATTTGGCATTTCAGTACCTGCATAACGACGCACAACGAAATACTACCAGATTCAGCCATTTTATAATTTAACTAATGGCTTCATTTATTTCATGTTTTATTTTTTATTTTCATCGGCGTGTTGCAGTTCTCTCCTCCGTCCGCTGGGTGTCAGTGTGTTTGTCGTTGCAGGATGCTGCTGCTCCGCTGTTGCAAACTGATGATGTGTCGAGAACAAGCCTGTCACTTCCGCATCTCCTCTGTGTGCATCTGTGATTGGAAGTGGGCACTACTGAACTGAGTCATGGAAACAGCACCGGGGTTTTAATTCAGCGCTACCACCTTGTGAACACCCATATTAAGCTTGTGTTTTTTTATTGGCAAGAAGGCGCAGCGGCGACGGGACACGAAGAAGAAGAGCAGAGCTAGCTGTTTAGCTAGCATCTTAGCCTGGTGGTCTGTCTGCAGAGTAGCTCATGGGAAATGGATTGTCTCTGTGAAATAGTTCAAGGTCTGGTCGCACTGGCAGCTCTAGGTTTGATTGTGGTAAGTAACACTGAGTTAAAGTTGCATAAACAGAGACAGGTTTTGCCTTCCTTTGGGATGTCTAATGTGAAGCTAAAGCTGTCAAAATGCATCTTTTTTCCGTGTTAGCAAAAAAATTTGCGAGGCCTTATGTTTACTTCGACAGTCTTTTTCGTCCTGTACATTCTCTTGACTTTATCATACCTCCTGTTCTATCTGTTTCTTCTTTATATGCACTAAACTCTAATTGTCTATCTTGTGACAAAGTCATGATGAGCAGTAAACCATTTAAAGATGGAAAACGAAGTCCTTACAAGTTGTAGAAAGTTGTTTATTTATTCAAATGCAGCACGTGGTATAGACTGACAAACACAGCTAATGCAAATGTAATTAAGTCAAACAAACCATAAACATCTTAGAAAAGATGGGACATGACACTAAACTAAACTGAAAGCATAAAAGCATTAAAAGTTGTTAAGACCTATTCCCTGCCCTTACTGCCCTGTCTTTATTCCTGCTGAGCTTCTGATAGATCACAGACTTTAGTGAAAGTTGCATGTATAGTTAGTTATTACAAAGTATTAAACAGTATGCTGTATTGCAATTCAAATGACTGAAAAGTACCCAGCGGCAAAAACAAGAAGATGTTTCTCATATGTCATCTCATATTTCTCCCCTTTCAGGTGTTCATAATAGCACACGTCACTGCCGGGATGGTGAACCTGACGCGCCACGAGAAGGAAAAACACTTTCCCACGGCCACAGGGGAGAAGGAGCTTTTCCCCAACCTGCACGACCCCCACTCCAGGGAGCTGTCCGTGGTGGTCCCGGCCTACAACGAGGAGCTCCGAAGTGAGTGATCAGTGGTGGGTGGGTGGGACGGGGATCAGTCGTGCAATGAGTGACTTAACTTGTTTTCAGTTGTGCTTGAGTCTTATACTGTAAAAAAAATAATGTTAATCCAGGTGCTTTACACTGCACATTTAAAGGACACCAATGAAGGATTAGGTACATTACAAGTCCATCTTTAACTTCACAGTCCCTCCTACTTAAGATAGAAGTTGATAACCTTTTTAAAAATGACTTTTTTTTTACAGTAAGGGTTAGGTTTAGGGTTAGGGTCATTGTGTCTTGATATTAGAACATGAAAAAGAAAATCTGTTTTTAAAAAATTAGGTTCCTCAAGCTGCATTTGCTGCCCATTTGACAAGAATCCACTGCATCCATGTCAACAACAATCAGTCAGTACAGAGTATCTGACGTGGCTTTAATCACTGCTCTTGCACAGGATCCACTCCATGCATGTGCTAACTTGGAGTGGATGTAGTAATGGATAAAAAACATCCAAACAAAAGATAAGTGAAATTAGTTAAACAAAAAGAATTAGATCTAAGTTTACCAACTGGAGCTTCAAAGCCAATAGAGTTCACTCTGTGCTGAATGATAAATTGTGTACCAACAATCAAATTGTATAAGCATTCAGTTTCCATTGGTGCAGTTTAAAGCATATAATCCTGCTCTGTCTGGCTCCATCTCACTGTGCACCTGCACTAAATGCTAATACGTATGTGTCTGTGTGTCATTATTACAGTGCCTGCAATGCTGGATGAAGCTATGGAGTACTTGGAAAACAGACAGGTAAGGGCTCAGCCTCATATGGACATCTAACTTAATGTCGTCGTCATCATCGTCATAGCATTGTTTAGTTTAATTAGAAATAGACAATATTGAAAGAGTCTAAGGTTGCTGTCTTTTATGGCTGGGTCTGTTATTTTCAAATGTGGCCAGTAGGTGGCAGCATTCAATTTAAAAAATGCCCGTTGTGAAACAAACCGCTGTATCATTTCCTTACTGCAGAAACAGCACCCATCGTTCACCTATGAGGTCATTGTGGTTGATGATGGCAGTAAAGACAAAACCACAGAGGTAATCTATTTAAGCTTTTTTTGTTGTTTTGGGTTTTTTTTGGTGAACAATTCTATTTTTCCTTAGTTCACTTTTTTGCTCAGATAAACATTACACAGTGACTCCAATAAAGATCTGTTGTGATGTCCCGCCAGGTTGCATTGCGTTACACTAGGAAGTACGGTGCAGATAAAGTGCGGGTCCTGACGCTCGTGACAAACAGGGGGAAAGGAGGAGCCGTGCGGATGGTGAGACTGTACACGTCAAACTTCAGTATGTCTGGAAGCAGCACAGAAGCACAACAACACTATCAAACTGCCTTCGTGTTGACCTTTTCTCTGTTTTTCTGTCTCACTTTAAAGGGAACTCTGAGCTCCAGAGGGAAACTCATTCTCATGGCAGATGCTGACGGAGCCACAAAGTTCTCTGACATTGAAAAAGTGGAAGCTGGCCTTAATGACCTCAACCCAAAGCCGGTGTGGCAGTGTTCACTTTTTTGTTGTTGTTTTTGTTGCTCTGTCTCACACATGTGATTTATAGAATGTTAATGTGCAGCTATGTTAACAAAACGATCGCCTATCTGTACATTTAGGAGAACATGGCAATTTCCTGCGGTTCCAGAGCTCACCTGGAGGAAGAGTCGGTAGCTCAGGTAATTAATCGTCTGATTGTCGCATGGAGAGAGTGGAGCCGCGAAGACCAAACGTTAAGTAACTACTGTCGTGTCTCTGCCGCAGCGATCAGTGTTTCGCACATTCCTCATGTATGGATTTCACTTCCTGGTGTGGTTCTTCTGCGTGAGAGGGATCAAGGACACGCAGTGCGGCTTCAAGCTTTTCACACGTGAGGCCGCGCTCAAGACCTTCTCTTCTCTCCACGTAGAGCGATGGTAAGTTGTTTTTTTTTTTTTTTTTTTTTTTTTAACAATGCTAAATACTCTGACATTTTAAGACTGTACCACAGAAGTACTGATGCTCCAGTGACAGCTGTGGGCTTTTCTTTTAAAGCTGCAATAAAACATGGATTTTAATGCGACTGTTGAACATTTGCTGCCACGCTTTTATCTTCCTCCTCGCAGGGCTTTTGATGTGGAGCTCCTCTATATTGCCCAGTGTTTTAAAATCCCCATAGCAGAGGTGGCGGTCAACTGGACTGAAATAGAAGGTCGGTTTTTCATGGAATATGTGGCCATGTGTCCTCCCACTGAGCCACTTATCTGGGCAGATAAATATCTCTGTCGGATGTGTTCACAACTCTCCGATTGGCTGATTTCATGGATGTTTATGTTTCTTTTCCTTTTCTTTCTTCTTTTATATATAACGTTTTGTCAATAATTACATTATTGTGTGTTTGTAGCTGTTTATCTTTGTGGGTTTTATGCTCTTCCACTTAAGTTCTCTTCTGCTTTATCATTTCATTTGACTGTGAGTCAAATGTCTGTGAGTGCTGCTCGCCTATCCATGCCTTGCTTCAGTTTATAAAAACATCTCTTCAACTAAACTCACTCAAGCCACTTGAGAATATAAAAGCCTGTATGCGTTTTCCTCTGCCAGGGTCCAAGCTGATCCCATTTTGGAGCTGGCTGCAGATGGGACGGGACCTGGTTTTCATTCGCCTGCGCTACATCACCGGGGCCTGGAAGCTGCAGTCGCCACGCAAGGCGGACTAGCCAATCAGACACGACCTGGCATCATAAGAGATAGCCAGCGACAGGGCCGTCAATCCTTTTTGGATGAGGTGGGATTTACAACTGTGTCCGTCATTCACTGCAGTCAAGAAGAAAGAACAGTAAATCTCCTCTTTTTTCCGTCCCAGACGTCACTGGATGTGAAGTGATGACACAGTCGCCTCTTCTTCATGCCTTTCTATTGTTTGGATTTTGGCTTGCGATGGCCATCGTTACGCACACATTTCTGTTGCCACGGCTCCCAGAGTGTCTGTATGACTGAACCATGTGCTAAGTTACTTACTGTTTATTTTGTGGGCAATCGGTTGTGAGTGGGAATGACTTGTAAAGAAATGTGAAGGATCTGAGAATCTGTGTGTCATGACAGTGACAGCTCGAGTGAATGTTGTTAAATGAGACTTTTCTAAAGGGAGGGGTGGTATTTTTCAGGAAGCGGGGCCGTGGGTTGATGATGATGATGGGCTGGATGACTTGAACCAAAATAAATGTAAAAAAAAAAACTGATTTATGATTTGATGATAATTAGATCTTTATTAGATCATCAGAGTAATTAACTATTTGTAAATTCTCAGTCAAAAAGACTGATTCCAAGTTCTCGAATGTGAGAATTTTCTCGGTTTGATTTGTTCTTATGTTGCTGTAAAATAAATATTTTATTGTCTTTGTCAGACAAAACAACACATTTCAAGGTTGTCAACTTAGGATATTGTAATGAGCATTTTTCATGATGTTTTATAGGCCAAGCAGTGAATTTATTAATGAAAGAAATTATTCATTAATCATTAAATCATTAGTTACAGCCCTACCACAAACAGTATAAATACAACTAACAAAAATACTAAGTAATAAAGAAAGAGAAAAAATATATCAAATCAGGTAAAGTGCACAAACCACAAAATGGAAAAGTAGAACAATAGAGAAAAAGACAAAGAAAAACAAGTCACTATTTCAGCTTCTCTATGACAGCAGCAAAAGCAGGATTACCTCATTTTCCAACTTTATCTGGGAACAGCCAGAAATCCCTGACGCTCCCACCAGAGGTCAGAGAGCACAGCAAGGTCAGGGTACAGATCAAGGCTGTGAAGTGCCTTGTGTGTCAAATCCATCACAATACAACGGGCGCACTGTGTGAGGGTCCCAATTTTTTAACATCTAATAAAGTCACTCACTCAGAATGTTACTTGTTTGTTCAAAGCAGAAGTGAAAAATAGCAAAATAAACTAAATCATCATCAGGTTCTGCCTTAATTCAGATTTTTTTACACAACATTTTGACAACATTTGAATCTTGGGTAGGTTGCATCCTGATCTTGTCGCTCAGCTTCCTGCCTCTGCAGGGTCTCGCAAGCACAAAGCCTCTCCCTGCTAATGTAATCTCTGTAAAAGTGCTCTATATCTCGCTGTGTAGTCTCTCAACGGATGCACTATTTCACTATTTTGTCACAATATTTCAGCGTGCAGTGCGACAACTTCGTCTCCTCTTCCCAAAAATCGGGGCCCGGGGTCTCTGCTCTGTCAGGCCTCCCTCAGAGCGAAACCTCCCTCAAACATTATTACTACTAAGTCTGCAGGATCTGACTCCACTTCCAGTTTATTTCATTTGCCATCAAATCAGATTGAACAGCTAAAAATCCCCAGATGAAGTTAGCTGGAATGGTCTAACAAGAAATGTTGTTCAGGGGAGCAAAGGGGGGGGGCACGCGTTATCAAGAGTCGGACCTTTTCTTGACGTGAAAGAGAGTGCGAAGCCTGGGACTGTTATTTATCGCCAGACTCATCCCTCCCTTTTTCCCTCCTGAGCCTCATCTTCTTGGAAACCGTCCAGCAGGAATGTTTTCTTGCGGTCTGACTAAATGAAAAAGTTCCTCATGGTGCTGTCGTCTTGTGTAAGCCTGAGGTCTGGGGCTGATGCGGATGTCTCAGGGGCCTCCTGCAGCCCCGGGGAGCGTATCCTGTTTGTGCCCTGCCTGCCTGTCTGTCTGTCTGTCTGTCTATCTGTCTGCCTGTGTGTCTGCCTGCCTATCTGTCTGTCTACAGCCAGAGGAGAGTCCGTGCATCCTCTACAATGTGTTTCCAGTTTCCTGCCTCAGGACTTCAGCAAAAAAAAAAAGGTGACGTGAAAGATCAACACAAGTTTATTCCCTTGTTTGTTTGTTTGTTGGAGACAGAAAATTTCTCCTACACGTGGTGTGGATGATAAGAATGACATCACATGAATGATTCCTGCTCATTATCTGACTATTTTTTTTCTATTTTATTGTGAAGTTAAATATCTTTGAGCTTTCATAACAGCACCTCCATCTATTTGTGCCACACGAGCAGCTTTAAATCTCTTCCTGTGGTGCGTTTAGGTGCCGCACCTGGCGGTCGGAGGTTTGGGAGGTGGCGGTGTTTTTTGACAGGATCCCCCTGCGTGGTTTCACTCGGCCTTTGGGAGTATTGTTACGTTCCGCAGCAGTTGCTGTAAACCGAAAATGTCAAACTTGTAGACTCGCTGTCGCCAGCCGGGCTTGCGTCATTAACCGGACCAGTCACGGCACTCCCAATGAAGGACCGTGTCCATCCGCAACGAGAGAGACCTCTGGCTCCCAACAATGAGTCTTACGGAGGGAGGGAGGGAGGGAGGAGAGGAGGAGGGGAAGGAAGAGAGTGACACTAAATATGAAGCCTGATTCTACAACAGTGCGCGGTGTGAAACTGCAGATAGTCCCTCCTCCAGAAGACTTTCTACTTAGTATACTTCAGGCTACAGGTGCAGTGTGTGTGTGTGTGTGTGTGTGCAGTAAAGTGTTTGTTTTATTTATTTATTTACCACATCTTATTCAGAATAATTAACTTGACGTCCCGGTGGCAATAAAAGTTGAACCATTATTTATTCTAAAGGCCACACGCCATTGACAAACACTTTCAACCTGCTGTAAAGGTTAAAAAATGACTTATTAAAACAGTAACATCCGCTTCTTTTATACTTTTAGTGTCATACAGGTGAGAAAAATAACTAAATGTGAATAATGGAAGAGCAGGGTGTGAAAGATAGTGAGGAAACAAGCAGACCGTAAAGCTTATGAATAATAAAACGCACTGTTGTGACGCTGGAGGAGCCCTGCAGCATTAAGACCACAGAAGAAGAAGACGGGGGGGCACAGGTGTGTTGGTCAGGCTCGGCTCAGGTGGGGGCGGTGGTCGCGTTGAGTGGTCTGAATTTGAAATCCCACAAATCCTGGGAAAGTTCCAGCAGGAGGGGTGGATGGGAGGATTGGGGGGTGGGGGGGAGGAGGCGGAGGGATCTCACATGCAGGCGCTGCGGTTCCAGCCAGGCTGACGCCGCCGAGGCTCCGGGCCGCGCAGACCTGCGTCAAGCCGCCGCTGCAGCGACCGCACCGGAAGGAAGAAGGGCCGCCCCTTCACAATTAAAGCGGGCAGGTGATGGTTTGGAGGTCAACTACCGGGGTGGGGTATAAAGTGGTTTATATACATTAACTAATAAACTGATTAGTATGTTACATAAAAATGCATTGATTAGGTAAATTGGCACATAGACTTAAATGGTGATCTGTGAAAGTGTCATGATGATCAAAAGTGTAATTAACGGATTATATCGAGATCAAGGTAAAGCATTTGGATCAGCCACCAAGCAGGAGAGGCACAGACTGCAACGGACAGTCAGGACTGCAGAAAAAATCATCGGTGCCAGCCTGCCCTCCATTCAGGACTTGTA
>JBAJHX010000067.1:12375714-12410611 GCA_037176925.1 Amniataba percoides
ATTATATTATATTATATTATATTATATTATATTATATTATATTATATTATATTATATTATATCATATCATATCATATCATATCATATCATATCATATCATATTATATTATATTATATCATATTATATTATATTACAATGACAAGTCTAAATCACTTCCATTATAACCCAAGTAATTACAAAAAATCTGCTCTTGTTTTTCACTTTTTGAAGGCCAGTGGTTATAATTTTATTTCATTGTCTTTCATGACACCCATGGTAATAATCGGTAACTGCTCCCCTCCCTTCGTCATCATCTGTCTTCATCCACCTTTTTTTTTTTTGTTCCGTTATATTAACAGTGTATGGCTAACACTGGCAGAGACTGAAAAAACAGGGTGCTGCTTCAAAAACAGTTGGAAAAAAAAGATTATATCATTAGATTTTTGCATGCAAAGCACACAAACTTTTGAAATAACATGTTTTGTTATAAATTAAGTTTATAGTATGCAGTAAAGGTGAAGGTGAAATGATTAGTCACTTCATCATCATCATAGTTTATTGATGGAAAAATGATTTTGTCAACCATTTTCATAATCCTTTTCATGCAAAAATTAACCCATTTTTAATTAGTTTGAGATTTCAAACCGTTTGGAGAAAACAAGCATTGTGAGGCTCAGAGTAATTTAGAAATTTCTCATTATTTTCCAGTTTTTTACAATCCAGTCAGTTGATTAATAGAGAAAGTAATCAGCAGATTAATCCAAAATGAGAACAAAAATGAGTTGTAGTCACCAGCTACCAAAGTAAAATCCTGCTTTTACATATTAATTTAATGATATGCTATGTTATAGTATAGAGATAAAGAGCAGTTTCGTGCATTTAGTACTTTTAATTTTTTAAATGACTCTCCAGAGTATACTTACTTTTAACTCAAGTAACTTTTTCCCAATACTTGTAGCAGAGTATTTTTACAGTCTGGTATTAGTACTTTTACTGAACTAAAGGATCTCAACGCTTCTTCCACAGAGGACAGTAAAATGACTGAATGCATTCTTAAAATGAGGTGCAACATTTGAAAAAGTTTAGAAAAAGCAGGCACCTTTTCTGGCAGCAGAGATATTTTACAGTCACAGAAAGTGTCACAGAAAGTGTTCAGACGCGCAGTGTCTCCACTTGGCATGCTGTTCCTGCAGGTAAGAATAGAACTAAACCGTCAAGGTCTGGGACTGTGGCTGGCGAGTTTACAAGGAAAGCACAGAGGCAGCTGTCTGAGAGGCAGCATAAGCTCTGTAACAGAACCGTGAAGCACACTGTGTAGAGTTCCTTATATTCTTTTTTCATTAAAATCACAAGTTCTTCTCTGGAAGGGGACACAGAAGTTTTTTATTATTGTCTATTTTTAATGCCACAGTCGACCCTCCAGTGAGAGTTTATTCGAATGCAACTGTGGTGAAGCCAAAATAAATTTCCACAGCAGCATGGGCGGGGAAAGTTCCCCTCTACTCCATCATGCCACCTATACGCTGAGCACCTGCCCTGTCAAGTACAGACATTTTTGGATCCCACATCTCTGGCTACAACTGTTGTTCTCTTCAAAATAACACCAAGTACCCTTGTAGTCAAGTGCCACGCTGGCAGATAACAGTTAACAATAACAACAAAAAAAAAGTAGTGGGATGATGTGCAATTATTTGACACTTGTACAGTTAAATAAATCTGTGTGCTGCTAATTTTGGGTTCTTTGGTGGTCCATGCCCACAGGAGCTGCAAACTGCACGTCTCTGAAGAGTGTAGTTTTAAAATTTCACCCCAGTGAAGCTCCACAAAAGACACAGAGAAGTGGTTTTTGAAACATATTTTAATTATCACTAGTATTATTGATAGACCATTGTTGAACAGAGGTACAGGTATTGGTATTGCAACAGATTGTAATAGTGTGGTGCAGCTGTTGGAGCACTTTGGTAAACCTCATGTGCCCACGTGCTGGAGAGCGTGGATTTCGACAGCACTACAAAGTCATACTGATCTGGTCAATATGGCGGCACATCGCTGTATACGTGTGGTGATGAGAATAAATACAGAAAGTTACAGACAAGAGTGACGACCGCAGGGAGATCATCTTTTTTTTTTAAAAATCCTCTCAGTCCTCTGGCTTCTCCACTCATTTATCTCACATCAGTTACTGTAAATCTCTTTACCAGTTGCTTTTGCAAAGGAAGTGACATTCCCAGTGTCTGTAAAGAAGCAAAGACGGCGGTCTCTTCTTCTCTAGGTTTGTCTGCGTAGGTTCGTCCAAGTGGTCCTTTGTAACGTCAGAACTGCTTTCATCAACTCACACATATTGTTTCATATCAACTTGATGATCTCCTCTGGATTATTTTTTTCTTCGCTGACTGACTGATACACATGTATGACCGTTTTTTTTTTTTTTTTACAGTTCTCATAGACTTACTACTAGTAAAGAAATATACTGTATTGTGAACTATCAAAATAAATAAAATTATGTTATTTACATAACATATAAACAATACTTCATCACGAAACTGTTTTTTGTTATAAGAATAGGCTACTGTATGTCTGTCATGCTTTCATCTGGATAAATGAAGCCATGAATGAGGTTGTACAGAGCTGACATAGATTCTCTTCCATTCTTTGAAATGTACTGCTTTCCAAGAGTGCTGCTGGTTCTCCGGCATCCTTCTCTCAGACCTGTTTGACTGCACCTAGACTGCAGTACTTTGTGCAAATAGGCAACCCTCATAAGCTGTTAATTGTGTACATCGACCACCTAAAACATTTCTCCAAATCCGCCGTTCTCCATTCACCTGGGGATGCAACAATAAAACCTTTCTTTGCTGCTGGATGAAATATGCCTTTAGTGTTGGGGAAACAAATGTAAACAAGGCTTTTGTATGTGTGAATGAGCATCACAAAATATCAAGATTAACATGATAACAGTATGACTGTGAAAATGTGTGCGCTGAGGAAACAATTGTTCAAATGAGTTTGCTACACAAGCACCCAAATGCTGCTGAATTTTGTGTATCGATGGACGAAGCAGTCGACAAAATTACAAGGAGGAATCAAATGCACCATTATTGTCTTAATAGCAGTCTGTGTAAAATGTAAACTGTAATACTGCAATCCAACATTACAGGAAGGCAATGCCAATACTGTGTGGGGCACAGAATATAGCACAAGTGCTGTCTTTGATCTGTCCTTTTTTTTTTTTTTTTTTTTCAAATGAGCGCTGTTTTTAACACATTTGTAAGAAAAACTCCCACCTCTAGTTCATCACATCTACGGTAACCTTCTACGCTCCTACTTCTACACACTTTCCCATCATCTCCACTTCACCAGGCTCCTAGGACAAGTCAACAAAAATTTCATCCTCTATGAAAAAAGAGAGATACATATAAAAAAAATGCAGTGAATAAAGAATGAATAAATAAGGTTCAATAAAACATGAACATTGGTCCATATTCTCATATTGCCATGTAGAGCTGCTCCACCATAAGGAAGTTTCCATGTTGAGCCCGGATCATCACTGAAGGGTGAGCGACGCACCCTTTCCCGCTCCTTGAGCTCTGCAACATGTGCTCAGATGAGAGAACGTTAAAAAAAGAAAGAAAATGAAAAGTCTTTCACCTCACTCCGCCTTTTCCCCTCTTCTTTGTGACCTCTTGTTGCCTCTTTAGTCTTTCTCCTGACCTCTTTTTCCTCTATCCACCCTCCAATCGATCTCTCCTTCCGGGTTTGGAAAGATGGATTCAGGAAAGCTGAACTCTGATTTTTTTTTTTTAATTGTTTGTTTTCCCTCCACTGTTTTTTTCTCCCCTGTGCGCCCCCAGCCTTAGATGAGATAGACTGCGGGGAGGCTGGCGTCTCCTCTTCCCTCTCCTCCATACAGAAAGGGAGGAGCCGGACGAGGATCTTCCCTCCTCGCTTTCCTCTCCTCTTCCCCCTCCTCCCCTCCGCCTCCTCTCTAGAAGGGCGAGCTGGGGGAGTCTGCGGTACTGGCCGAGCTGATGGAGATGTCATCAGAGTCAGATGGGAGGCTGGGGTTCGGGGAAGGGTCAGAGCAAGTGTCAGGGGTCAGAGAGGGAGGGGCCACGGGCAGGCCAGGGAGGCAACTGGGAGGCTCCGCCCGTAGTGTTTTTATCGTTGATGTTGCTGCTGTCGTCACCGTCGGCATCATCTGCAAAGGCGGTGGCTTCACATCCGGGTGGCGTCCTCGTCTGAGAACCTGCCCCTCCTTATCAAGAGAGGTGGCCTGGATGAGGAACAAACATCATGATGAGATCCTCTGATCGAGTGGCACAGCAGATAATCCGTTATGGAGGACCAGGAGAGTCTTGCAAGTTCAATGTTAATTAATAGATATTTAGGTATTTGATTGGATTGTCAGGATAGTAAATTTTACTTGGAGCTTAACTCAAGACAGTTTTGGAAAATGAAGGAAAATCCATTGGCTGCAATAGTTCCCTAGTTATAACATAATAAGATATAAAATATAATAAGTCCTTATTTCTTATTGCTTATTTAAAGTTTTTATTGCTTTATACCGGCACTAAACATATTGGAGGTGACTCTTAATGCCTTAAAACCTGCTAAAAACAAAACAAAAGCTACAAATGGAAGTCTGTCTGTTAATGATTTTTGGCTGGCTATACAGCCAAAAATCATTAACAGTGTCAATAGAGTCTGCAATATAAAACTAAATGGAAATAAAGACAGTTTTATTTCTGAATTAGTGACAAATGTATTATATTAACAATTGATCTATCTTCATTTAAATTAATATATTCATTTAGTTATTTCTTATCTATAATTCTTTATTAATACATTGTTATTTGTTATTCATTTATGGATGTTATTACTTCCTCTTGTCGTGAGTGTCCAGTTACTGTAAATATCAACCACTGAATTTTTAGCCTTCATAACAAAGAACCTCCAGGTCCTCCATAAATCAATAGTGGATAAAGTCACAAAACAAGAGCAGGGCAATGGGAGCTGAATAGCGAGCCCTGTTAGTGGGAGGCAGCCAGGCAGCGAGCGTGACATCAATCAAAAAATCACTGAAAAGTGACTGAGACAAGCAGGGAGCGGGGCTATTTCTTTGGAAGGCAGTATTCACAAAGAAACTGTGTAAACAAAAGGTGACTGTTACTCAGTGAAAACCTCGGCAACAGCAGTTTGTTTACTTTGTTATGAAAGAAATAGGTTTGGTGATACACGTTCAACAGAGACATTTGGAAGCAACATTCACAGGGGCAATTTTAAGGGTAACTTGCACCTCACACACTCCAGGAAACACTGACACGCAGTGATACACACACACACACACAGGACAAGGCATTTGGCAAAAGATGGACGACGAGGACGTATATACTTGGTGAAATATGTGGTCACGGCAGGCGAGGGATGAAAGAAAAGAAGCAAAAAAAAAAAGCCTAGCAGGGACAACATGAAGCTGTCAAAGCAGCACAGCAGCAGCCAGTCAGCAGGACCGCACGCAGGGAGGAGGGGGACGTCAATTTCAGAGACACTATTTTGGTTTGTTTTGATTTTTCTCGCTGGTTTACGACCATCTACCCGCTTGTGTCTCTATGGAAACCTGGCGTACCTTATCCAGTACATGGCCGGGTGCTGGTAGAAATCCAACGACCCAGATCTCTGCATAGAAAAGCTGTCATCCAGCTGAGCACAAAGAGAAACCAGCACAATCAATCTAAACACCAGTTCACTTAAAAAAAAAAACATATCACAGACCCAGAAAGTCGGATCTGTTCTGCATAAATCAGTTTGACTCAATGTTTTAGCTGCGACTTAGTTCATCAAACCAGTGGCTTTATGGGTATTGTAGTTTTCTATCAACTTACAGAAATGACTGACACTCCAGCAGTGGTGTCGTTGCCTTTCGGACTGGTGTTGAAGTGCTTCTTTATCTTCCCCGCTACTGACAACTGATGGTCGTTCTCACACAGACCCTCATCCTGTATCGAAGAGATAAAAAAAAAAAAATCAGCGTTCACAGGGGAAAATAGAAATATCACGACTCAAAAGGTGTGAAGGCTCAATTAACACCCTACTTACAGTAACCCAAGGGTGCTCTAGCACCTGGAGGGCAGTGTATCTCTGATCCACCTCCACCTCCAGCATGGATCGAATCAGCTCCTTCAGCGTGAAAAAAACATCGTTTTTAGTTTTTAATCCCTCTAAGTAGAGTGAATTTTCTCCAATATATCGATCTGTTCACAGCACACACACACAAACAGATGGTATCCATAAAGACAGGTGTATTCACCTTGGCTGTCTCTGACACGTTGTCCCAGTAGGGTAGAGGGAATTCAAGCTGTCCCATTAGTATCTGGTCAAAAAGCACTTCTTGATCGTCACTGCTCCTAAAAGACAAAACATTTCGACATTCTATACATTTCTATATTTCTAGCCATTAACGTTATTTTGAGAATGACTTAAAAAGCAGTAAAAACTAATGGAGGTAATCCACTTGTCGTTAACTTACCCTCGGAAGGGTGGGAAACCGCACAGCAGGATGTAGGTGATGACTCCAGCTGCCCAGATGTCCACCTTAAGGCCATATCTGTGCAAGGACAAAGAATTATGAGCACTTATATCAAGAAATGGAAAGGTTACTGTAAACAGGCAGAGCAGAGCTGTGATTTTCAGTTTGTCCTCATGACTTCAACCAACAACGCTCTTACCCTGTTTCTGCGATGATTTCAGGTGCTACATATGTTGGGGTCCCGCAGACAGTGTAGAGGGGTCCGTCCACCACAGTTGCCAAACCAAAGTCTCCCAGTTTCAGGCTTTTGCTGCCATCTGCATGCTCATACACCTATGGATGGAAAAAATATCCACACAACAAATACAAAAATTAAATCTTAACACACTGTGTATTCATTTTTGTGTTTATTTTTTTGATAGCACGACAGTGGGCACCAATGGCTTTAGAGAACACTTCCCGTGACTGGCAATCATCAACAGCACTAGGAAGCAGGAGTTCAATGTTTTCTAAATGTATGTGTATTGTGGTGTAGTGATTGGTACACAGAATTAGAGAATAACAGAGTGATTATTGGACTAATATAAACCAAAAACATGAGTCCAAATAAATGCTTGTGTGGCAACGTGTGTGCTGGCTGAGTAAATAGACCATGATATGTAAGTGACCAAAAAAATCTATATGTTATGGAAATAATAATAATAAGGTTTTCATGCATAGTGTCAGGTGTTCTAGTCATTTTGTCCACCTGCTGCATGCATTTGTGATTAATCTTCACATCGGTACCGTGAAAAAGAAAGAAAGACAACACCTTTGCGAAGCTAACTGACACAGAGCCAGTACCCAGAAGTGTTGCATTTCTCCTTTGGCAGCTCACTGAGCCACATCACTTCTTATTTAATCAAAACAGTTGGAGAGCAGAGAAGGGGAGACGGAGCAGAGGAAACACGGGGAAAGAAGCTCTGACCCCCTCTGAGGTCAGCAGGACTGGAACATTTCCGAGTCACTTGTGATGATTGATGGTAGAGGCAAAGGAGGGGCTGGAGAACCCACCCATCCCTGCTGAGGGACGGGGAGGAGGAGGACGAGGATATGTCGAAGAGGTCGACAGAAGGGAGAGGGAAGGTGGGAGGGCACAAATGAGGGAGGCTGGAGAAGGAGTGTGTGGGAGGTGTGAGGGCAGCAGAGATGAGTCATCTCCAGTTCAGAGTGATGTTACTTTGCTGTTCATTGAGAAAAGAGGGAGGAAAAGAGAGAGCGAGAGAAAGAGGAAAGCCACGCTGCGGCAAGTTACATGACCGCGTACACGGGACAGACGCATGCAGGCCCACGTGGACTCACCAGCAGGTTTTCTGGTTTGATGTCTCTGTGCACAATGTTGAGGCTGTGGAGGTATTTGATGGCGTTGGCCAGATTGTAGAGCATGCCGCTGGCGTCTCTCTCTGTGTATCTGTTGGCAGAGGTGATGGCATCGAACAGATCTCCCCCCTGTGGACAAAATCAAGATGGATGGACGTGTTGTCAGTGCTGGGAACAATGTCGCGGGAGTTTGTCTGGCGTTTTCCCACACAGAACCTGACACCTTCTCGTCTAAGTTGTCACAGTTGCTCATCTTTTCTGTCAAAAAGAGTTTTTTGGGGGTTTTTTTGGGTTAGAAAGTCGACTTCGCGGCGAGTTTTTTTTTCGTTTGTTCTGCAGCTGAAAGGCGTAAAACTGCGTCCTCCTCCCTCACTTTGGTTTGGTTGAGACTGTCTTTGATATTTCCCCTTCATTTGAATTTCTTTTCCTTTAAGTTTCATCTTTTCTCCCTGGCTTTTTTTCTCTGTTTGTCTCAGTTTCAGCACACATTTATGATTCTGTATGAATCTCACCCTACCCTTACCACTCTTTCTCTCTCTCTCTCCCACTCACCCTCTCTGTTACTCTCCCTAAGTACTAAGTGGAACAGAGGCTTAAAATAGGGTTGACTCTCTCTCTCTCTCTCTCTCTCTCTCTGTCTCCCCCCAGCCCAGACTGAGACACACTGTCAGCATCAGACCTGCACAGCGACAGTTATTTAAACATGAGAGCTGTCCAAAGAAGCTGCAGCTTATCCTCTAACGGGTGCATTTGCACTTCTCTACCTTGGCTAAAGTGTGAGGACGCCCAGAGATCACACTTAAATGTGACGGCCAAACACCCGTCTCTAAAATCACATCAACGTGCTGCCATAACATCCTCACACAAGCAACTTCAGGGATTCATCAATGTGTGGCTTACAGTTCCCAGTTCCCTAAAGGTGTTGGATGGGGTCGCGGCCTCTGTACAAGCAAGTTTATCCACTGAAAAATAATTTCCTCATTTGCTCTGCTTTGTTCCCAGTGTTCCCTTAACTGACATTAGCCAAAACAACACCAATTAAAAAGACAAAAACCGTGTGTGAAAACATAATTTTGGCTGCATTCCCTCTCTCCCTCTTACCCCTTGCCTATTCTTTCAATGCACCCATCTGTCTCTCCCTCCCTCTCTCAGTCGATGCCATTCTCGAAGCGACTCCTTTCCACCTCATTCATCCGCGGCCTCCACTCGATCCTCCTCCTTTGGACGGGCTCGCACGTGCGCGCACACACTGCCACAGATTGCCTCTCATCTATATTCTGTAGTACTCCACGGCGCAACGCGAACAGATGGATCACATTCCTGGCTCCTGAATTATGCACCAACATTTCTTGACTCGGAGAGCGAGAGAGAATAAAGAATGTGAACACACGAGCGCTCGAGGCCACAGACCGATTCTCTCAATCCCACACTGTGTGACTGGTTGGAATTCATCACTTGCTTCGCTGGCCGAATGCTGCTGCTCCATCTCTGTCACTGTTTCTGGCTTCCCGCCTCTCTGCGTCGCTCTCCAGTTGAAGATAATGATCGAATGATAATGAGTATACGAAGAATGCTATCAATTATTCTAGTTTGGCCAAATGTCCCAGTCCACCCATAACCAGAGCAGATAATAAAGAATACAAACACGGTCGCACACCTTGACCAGCTCCATGACCAGATAGAGTTCGTTGTAAGTGTCCACCTCCTCTATGAGCAGCACGATGTTTGGATGTTTGACCCGGCGGAGGATGGCCACCTCGTTCTGGATCATGTGCTCCTGCAATAAAGGGTTGAAATTAATATTGTAGCATTTCATTAAAACAAAGTTGTTACGGGTAACACCAAGTTTTACAAAAAAGCAATGTTTTGCTGTACTCTCTCTGGTTTTAAGTTGAAAATTTATTCCTGGTCAGTCAATGTAACGGGTGTGATAAGTGAGTCACACCTTGCAGTAAGTTAAATCACCAGAGGTTGGGATAAACAAGACTTTCAGACGTTACTCCTTAAGTGACACAGATTAAGAGACACATTAACCTAAAACCCATTTTTATTGTATCAAATTCTGCATAGAAGTTGTGAGCACTGATGAACAGCAAACTGTTCATATTTCCTGTAATTAAGATTTGTGTGCCTGCAACCTAGATACTTTTAAATAGTGGTGGGTATATCTAATTAGAGATATACTTGATATTGTAAATGTAGACTTGTTTTAACACTTTTTCAGCAGAGTGAAATTCAGTCCAAATCTCTAAATGCAAGGATTTGAAGGATCAAATGCTTTATTTATGTTTTGATCTAATTCTATTGTGCATCAAGCTAATAAAACAGAATTTAATTATACAACTTCAAAAAAAGCTTCTCAGGGTTTCAGTTCATTTCAAAAGAGCTATTTTTGTACATCTATTTGAGCAGTTTTCAACATGAGAAATAGTTTTTTTCTACACAATTAACATTTAAGCCAACCAGTAAGACTTAGAGTTATAGTCTGCTGTTTACCTTGCCTCTGCATTTGCCCTTGTTTATGATCTTCAGAGCGTACTCCCGCCCTGTGGAGTGCTCCACACATTCCCGGACGACTGCAAAGTTCCCATCGCCCAACATGCGCCCCACCTTGTAGCGGTCTGATATGTAGGACGGCACAGCTGGAACCTCATCGGCCAGAACCTCAGCTGCAGGGAGAAAGCACGAGGTTTAGACCAGCTGAGCGACTCGGGAACATAAACCGACATTTTGTTGCATTAAGGCTCTGCAGGGTGCTCTGTAAATGGTAATCAAGCTGGCAAATGGAAAGGTAAATAAAGAACCAAATGGTAAATCAGATTGAAAATATATTCAATCAATGTTCACTTGAATATTAATTAATTTATAAAATTTGAGAAAGTTCCCCTCGGTCCTCTATATGTAAACATATGAAAAAAAGGGATCTTGGCATTTCTTTCAAACGAGTGGCTGTTTTCCTTACAGTGTTTTTGCAGTTCTTATTCAATTCAACCTTTGCATGATTAACCAAGACATCACTGTTTGGAGTGTCACAGAAAGACACCAGAGGAGGGGAAAGGTGTGAGAAAACGAGGCGATGAGTGGCGGATGTACAAATCACAAGAAGAACACAGAGGCAGGAGGGATGGGAGAAAGAGAGAGACGCATTAAAGGTCATGGATGTGATTCAGACATGCACAGCATTTGCAAGTACATCGCCTTTGCCCACAGACGGACAGACAGGCCGTTCTTATAGCGCGAACATCCCCTCACCTTCGGGAGTCCCCACAAGTCCGTCCCCATCTTCCACCGAGCTGGAAACTTTAGTGGAAGACAGAGAGCTGGAAGAACCCTGGGACCCCTGCGGAGAAGGAGATGAAAAGAGGGAGAGCAGGATGGCGGGAGAAAAAGGGGTAGATGATTATTTAAATGTAAATATTCAAATTATTACCCAAAATAGTTTGCGCCCCACTCCAAACTCAACACAACATAATTAAACAACCCCTTCTAGGACAGTCCCAGCAGGCACAAATATGTAGGTCTAAAAATAGACAAAAGGACGCCGTGAAACTCTTTTCATCCTCAGAACATCCTTAAGTCTGTCTTCGTGTTTGCATGTCTGTCTATTGTATTGTGCTGTCCTGCGTTGTGTGTACACTGAGCTCACAAAATGAGCCAGAACAGATTTACTTAAGCTACTGAGCCGAATATAGGCCGGTTACTCATTCAACGGAGCACCTGTGTGTGTCCACGTTGGACAGACAATTGCATCACAGTAAGCTCCTCTGCATTTCCACAACTTTAGTAAGTAATTCCCATCCAACTGCACCTTTCCTTTCACTCTTCAGTACCACTTCTAGGACATAAAACACAGAAAACATGAAGACACCGGGTTTGGTGACGCTAATAAAGGCAGATGAGCACTGCCTTTCATCTGGTGGGTAAGTAGGAGGTCATTATGGCAAAAGAGATGCAGCGTCTGCATCCATCTAAAGACAAAAACTCATTACGCCCTCCACCTCCTAACCCTCTGTCTGGTTGTCATGGAAGCAACGAGGGTGGGGAGCGGGGATCAAGACGGGACTGTAAATGAGAATCTCCCCCTCACATATTATTCTTTTCTCCACTCCTGTCCATCTTTCTGATCTTCTCCTTCACTAAACCTCCATATTCTTTCACTGCATTTGGACAGTTTGACTGTGCTTCATCTGTCTTGGCGGACGCCTGTCAGGACGGTTAGTTTCTTCATTTTTAAAATGATCATTTTACGAGTGTTCGTTATCCATCTTCCCTCATTGTCTCTAGCCTCCTCTCTTCTCTCTTGTACTTAAATCCTCTCTCCTGCCTTGCAGTCAGTCCTTAGGATACAGATGTGAAGGACCTTTGTGGTGTGGGAGTTTCCAGTGGTTTCCCACAGGTGCAGCTGGCACGTGCATCGCAGGAGTTGCAATGTCTATAAAATATAAGTGGAGCTCCTACGGAAGATGTGAATTATTAATAGATGCAGTTCGAGCTGTTAATGGCCTGCACCGTGAAGATGCATGAGCCAATCTTTACGTGCGGCTTGCCTGAGATGGTTTATCGAAAGTGGGCAGTGCATCAGCGGCATGTACGATGACTGCCTCTGACTAATGTTGTCTAGCCGGTCACACAGCGCAGATGTAAGTATTTGTAATGCTCTCTTGTGATGAAATCATGCTACATCGTATGATTCACACATCAATCAGACCTCACTCCTTAGAAGAGACATCATCTTAAAAAAAAAAGAAAAAAGAAAAGAAAAAAAGAGCTGCTGAATTAATGGATGCTGGCCCATTATTGTGATAATAGCCCGGCATGCATTTGTAACACGGTCACATTTAAAAGGAATTTTAACAATAAGTTATTACTGCGTGGCAAAAGTTCACAAAGCAAAACTTGTTAAAACTTTTTACATTAAATCTGATATCATGCCGCTGATTGTACAAAGTGGGTGTAAGAGAGAAAATCAACATCATCTAATTTCAAAAAAGCTTGCTGGGAAGTGATGTTGACCATAGTATGAAGGAAAATTTGTGTGCTAGTAAACAAATATGAGTTTGTTTTTTTTTAAAGTATCTATCTATCTATCTATCTATCTATCTATCTATCTATCTATCTATCTATCTATCTATCTATCTATAAACATATATATATATACATGTCTACATATATATAAAAGTAAAGTATTTTCCATTTGATTCCCCACCCTCATGTAAACCTCTTGTTTGGCTCTTTGTTTGGTGTCCACTCAGACTGAGATGTAGCCTGGAGAGCTCTCTGTGATGGCGGGGGGGGGGAATGGCAACCCATCGTAATGATTTAGATCTAAAAACTATTTACAGAGCTGAGCTGCCCTATATCTCTGCCCAAGTAGCTGTCAGCTCTTTTGCTCATCTCTACTGCTGTGACCCGAAAGCCACCCAGGTGAATGTAGCTGTGAGTCAGGCTGAATTTGGTTTATGTAATGTTGTTTTTTCAGCCGGGCACTCGTCCCGGAACAAGAAAACCCACTTAATGCCCATAAAGCCGATGACCCTCCTGTGCTTTATCTACAAAGCATCCTTCTTCCGCTCTTTTATTTTCTCGTCCCGACTCGTATATTTACCTCTCTTGTGCCCTTATCTCACATCCAGCCCTGTCCTCTACTCGCTTTCTCATTTTGAACTCCTATCTCTCTCTTCCTGCCACCGAGGGAAACAAAATACTGTTGCTATGGAAACTGCTCACAGAGAGGAGAGAGGCAGCTTATGAGGCTTCCAGTGTGGAGACAGAAGCCTATATATGGCCATTTCCTGTCTGCGGGCTGGGAGGTGGGTTCAGCCCTCCACGAACATTGTGTCTCCTCTTTCCTGCGCGAGAAACTACGAGACAGACGGAGTGACAGACAGAGCGAGCGTGAGGGACCGAGAAAAGAGAGAGAGGGAAATGTAGAGACAGGGGGAGAGATGTATGGAGTCTGGTCTGGTTGATATTGATCATTGGATTTGGCAGGAGCTGTCTTGTTATTGTTAGACCATCCAGCTTTCTCCCTGTTGCACAACACCACGTACACTATTCCGAGCTCTACATCTCTACACTTTTGCTCTGGCTATGACTCACACCACTAAAAAACACACTGACAAACCTTTTACATCACGGCCGGAGCCACTGCTCTTCAAACCCGCGAGGCCAACACTCAGCGGCTGAATACTGATCGGTGCATAAATGTGAATTAAACAGGATGTCCATGATTGACCTTAAACGCCGAGCTTCATCTCCGAAGCTGATGCGCGGCATTGGAATTAATGTTTTTTTTTTTTTTCCTGCGGGTTTGAAAAGAGCTTTGAGGATGCGCCGCACATTTTTTGCGAGACCAACTTAAGTGTGATGCTGGCCATGTCCTCAATGCAACAGCTTGAATCTGATTAGGTCCCACGTCCTAAAGCCTTCTCTCATTCTCCACTCCCTCAGGCTGAGGCGGCCAAACCTCGTCTCCGGCAGCATTTCTTGTCATTTTTACTGTCACGCAATATCCAGCAATAGCAGGATTTATTGGTGTTTGCTTCAGTGGGAAAAATCTAATAAGACTTGATAGAAACAGGGTACTTTGTTTTGTCCCAAGTTCCTACTCTGTCTCTCATGAGAGCACAAGGTACAAGAGATAATATTTCTTGGCTCTCATTTTGGTGTCTAGACAGACAGGAAACATAATCTATTTGACTCTCATCTGAAGAGATCAACGCTGTTTGGGGATTCTGGCTCTCTGCTCTGCCAGTTGGACACAGGGAAGTTCTCTAATCAGGATCCTTGTGGAGTGCAATCCCCAGGAAATCACAGGAACGTGATTAAAAGCTTTGGGGGAAAAATAAGGACACTTGGGCCCCAGAACCTGAAGTGTATATTAAGAGATGCATCATCATCATAATCAGCCTGCATGTAGGAAATATTGGATTTTGTGTGTGATGAACATGCCGGATGTCTGTTAATCAACACAAATGCAGGAGCACGGGGACAGAGCGGAAAAAAAAAACAGAGCACACAAAATGAAAATGAAATGACAATGAATTTAATGATAACATCAACAAATGGAAATGAATACATTTAAGCAAAGTAAATACAAACGGAAACAAGTGAGCCAAGAAGAGCTGGCGGCCGCACATGATCACAGCATGTAGATGATGGTGAAGATGATGGAATTTAAGGTGCACGCAGATTTACGTATACGTAAATGGCTCCCTGCAAGATGTGGTTTTAAGACGCTGGAGATATGTATATGCCAGATTTGAATCATTTTTGAACAATTTGAAGGGATAAGATGCTGAAGAAACAATGTTTAAGCTTTAAAATAGCCTCAGCTTCCTCATGTGCCGCAGCCAGTCTTTTTGGCAGGTAAAGGAACAAAAAAAAATTGAACATCTAATGACATCGACACAACATGAAATGAGAAATATAATACAGCCAAAATAACAAATACAGTCTTACGTAACGACACGCTCACATGGATGAGATGAAACAATAATTAACAAGTTCATAATACACACCCTCAGTCTGTTCTCTTTCTCTCTCTCTCTCTCTCTCTCTCTCTCACACACACACACACACACACACACACACACACACACTGACACACATAATTTAATTATGAATCACCCAACACAAAATATAGACAATAAGAATGAGAGATGGAGCATGCAATTCAATGGATTACGGACACAAATGACTCAGTGATGAGAGGAGGATGTCGGTGACATACACTACAGTTGACAATTAGCACTTTCTTTCTCTCGCACACTCACACAAGCGGTTACCTGACTATATCGCAGCTGTTGTATTGGCATCATAAACCCTCTGTTTGCCTCGCCTTCAATCTGTCGGTCACTACTCTCGACATATTGTCTTTTTTTTTTAGATTTATTTCCCCGTCTGTGTTATTCGCATCTAATGGAAGTAACAGACTAGAGACAATAGCTGCAACCTCGCTCATTCGATTGATCTGTATATGCTTTAGAGTGGATATTGACAGAAAACACAATTTAGAGTGTGTTTCTGCACGGATGGGTTTACTATCAAATATTAAAGCAACATGAATATGTGAAGCTTGGTGGTTCTGAGTGAGGCAAGTGACCCTGAAAGGACTATTAGAGGCATAAAGAAAAAAAAAGGGGGGGGGGGGGACTTCATGAATGTGGACCATTCCTTCATGCTTCCCTTGCTAATTCATAAAAAATGGGTCATGTAGCCTGCACCACATGTATAAAACACACACATGTAAGTGTGCATCACGCTAAAGGCCTCCTGCCTGAGCAAATGGCGATAAAGTGTTTTTTTTTGTGAATCACAAGTAAATGCATAAGTGATTCTGTGTGCAGTTTCTGGGAAGATGCAAACACATCCACGTGCTTGCAGCGAAGCATGCGTGAAAGGGGAGAGGGACAAAGCTACAGCGCAATGCCATGTCTGTATATTCTGCTCGGGGAAATAGGTTGTGATGGTCTGAGCTGTGCGAGCAGCCTACATCAGGCAGCAAAGTGCCTCTAAGTGTTTAAATGCAGGGTCCAGTGAGGTGAACTATTTAAATGCAGCACTCGTAGTAGGTCAGTGAGGCTCTGTGGCTGCTTAGGAAATGGATTTGTGGTAGCTTTTAATGCTTTATCGACAGAAACTTGAAAAAGATTCTTAATTATCTTTGAGCCGGAAATGGTATTTTTAAAAATGCACGTGTTAAAATTTGGGTTTTGTTTTGATAAAAAGGGTCATTTCTGAGTTGTCAACTGAGTTATGCATTCTAGACGTGCTGCTGAGAAAGGTAGCTGCTCACTGTTGTGAGTACAACAATGAAAGGATTTGTGTGTGTACTCCACATTTATGATTATTCATGCACGTTTACACAGAGGCGGCACAGAAGGAGAGAGAATGTGCAAATGCAGTGTCAGAAACTTGGCGCCTACTTCTCAAAGAGGCTTAGAATTCATCTACAAGGGAAAGGACGGAATATGATTTACTCCCTGTGAAGTTAATACCCTTTCATATGGAGAAGCGAGGGGGGGGGGGCTGGCTGGGTGGGGATAAGTGAGAATGGGTGAGAGATGGAGTGAAATAGAAATTAGAAGCTGTCAGGGAGGGAAGGGACAGTGGGGGAATCGCTAACGGGGCAGATAGCGAGAGGTGGAGGAGAGAATTACATCGTCATACAGCTGAAGGGTGTGAAGCTGCCGAGTGGAGGAGAGCGATAATGTGCTGCGAGGCTTCTGCCCCATCCATCCAGCCAAGCCACTGCAGGCTTAGCGCGGAATGTCAGCGAGCACGAAGACTGGAATAATCTCCCGCTCTGTAAAATTTGAATTTAAGCGCAGCATCATTGGGGTCAGAGCGGCACCGCAGAGCTAATTGGTGATGAGCAGAGTTGACGATAAGCAGAAAGACAAGCAGGGTGGTTGAATAGTGGATAGGATAGGACGGGATGTGTTTTTTCCCCCCTTTTCTTTATTGCATCTGGCAAGCCCCTCCCTCCCTTCTCCAACTCATGACTTTTTGGGGATCTTTTTTTCTGAAATTGTGGAAATTATCTGGGAGGAAAGAACAGAGCTGCAGAAACTGAGCACTGCAATTGTCTCTACAGTAATTCATTCAAAGAAAAGGAGACAGGAAGAAAGAGGGAGGGGGGGGGGGGCTTCTAAATGCGTGCACTCGCCAACCTCTTTCCCTTTCAGCGCTGAAATCTATGCTGACCCACTTCCATTGCCTGGTGATCGTGGAAGTTTTAGTGCACCTTGTCCTGCTCTCAGCTAGAACCCAAATCTGGCCCATTCCCGTTGCCCAGGCTGACCTTCATATCACATCAATGCAGCCACTCTCATCTGATGGATCCACGAGCCCGAGGCCCACACTCTCCCACCATCCATTAATTCTTCCTGGCACCTCAAATGTAGCACGAGACTGAGGCCACTGAGGCCGGGAACCAAATTCTTTACGGTATGCTCATTTTAGTGTATGTAGTCAGATAGGCATGCTCATTTATGTACAGCAACACGCAAACAATTTTCTTTGTCTTCTATATGACGCTCTGTCATCTCTAAGGAAAGCTTTGCACCTGCACCAATAAAAAACTAAAGAAATAATCACTAAATAAATCGTAGCTAACACCCCAGCTGTCGAAAAAAGCGGTGCACCCATGCAGAGAGTTTCAGTGAGTGAGTTTGAGATCGACGGTGCAGGTGGGAGCCCACGCGAAGACACGAAAGGTTCTGAGTGCGTTTGAGTGCGTTTGTTTACGAGGGGTTAAGGAACTAAATCAGCAGCAGGCTTAGGGTTCCTGCAAATTAAAGAGCCGCTGTGAGAAAACGGGGCCTGATTAGGATTGAGGCAGATATTAAAAGCTCACCATCATCACTGTCAAGGAGTGGATTAACAGATGCTTTGATCTCCAACACACGTGTGCGCACGCACGCACACACACACACACACACACACACACACACACACACCACACCCTGCATACGAACTCAGCCTCCCTATATGTGGCATTCAAGGTCTTTTCCGTTTGAGTTGCATGCTCCCTCTCTTCACAGAAGTACTTTCTTTACAGTAACTGTTGGCTCTACAGTGTACAAAGTGTGTTTGCATCCTTTCTAACAGGAAACAAGATTATGATGTTGAGTTGATGTTTTAAAGGGACTTTTTTCAAAACCCAGGCCAATGACAGAATTCATGACAAATAGAAACAATGGCTGAAATAATCTGATTTACTAGTATAAAATGTGTTTCTAAAATCTTTTCACATAAAGACACGTATAAAATGACATTACTTGATTAAAAAAAAAAAATCCTAGATCAGCCATCTGTACTGATTGGGTCTTTTTCTTTATTCAACAGAATAAAAACTTGGAGACTGGAGCAGGACGCTCGCAAAGCCAGTCATCAGTCTCTTTAGATCAGATATTGCACAAATTACTGACTGAGGGATCTCTAATAGTCAGCGATAGCATCATTTGTCATTCAGCTACCAAAGTGCAGACAGAGTTCTCCACGAGGAGCAAAGAGCTATGGGTCGACATATGTGGGGATGTGGCGGAAAATCAGCATTAAAAATAAGGAGGTGCCCTTGAAAAATAAACTAGTTACACTGGATAAGAGTCGTGACATTAGAGGATTCTAACACAGTTCTGCCATTCGTGCAGCAAAATCCCAGAGCAGCACTGCGCGAGGGCAAAGGTCGACACCCCGCACCCCTCAGACTAACGATGTTGGGATGTTGTGGTTCCTTTGTATTCTAGTGACTCTAAGATGTGGTCGGCCTATGCTCAGTCACGGCCTTGTCCTTTTCCTGAGAACATAGAAGGAATGTGTTATAGATTTAGTATCACTAAATGCTACAGCTACTGACTGTGAGTGTGTGTGAGTGTGTGTGTGTGTGTGTGTGTGTGTGTGTGTGTGTGTGTGTGTGTGCGTGCGTGCCAGTGTATCTTTGTCTTACCCGGCGTCGGCTGAGGCTGCCCGGGCTGGTCGGGGAGGGGCTGGGAGATTTTCCCGAATGAGGAGTGGACAGCTGACTGGCCGGCGTCCCGTTCACTGGAGGGAGAAAAGAAAATGGAGCACGGGGTGGATGAGAGGGTTGAGACGCTAGGAAAATTTTTGAAACAGATGATGCTTTAAATGCAAACTTGTGTTTTCTAGAACAGTTCTGAGTGTCTAGCGGCGGCCCACACTTCCGCTCTCAGCATCTATGAATGAGGCAGAGGAGGAGGAGGATGACGAGAGGGGGAGTAAGAGAGAAAGGAAAAGAGCACTGAGGTCCACGCCGCTCATTTTATTTTTGTTCCACTTCAGCCAAAACACAAATCCTGTGGCTCCAAATCTCCACGAAACAAGCCGAGCGTTTAAACTCACGTGTGTGTCCTAATAAGTACGGCGTGTTCAAAGTTTCAAGTGTGCGGCTGGGAGTCAACATACGACACCAGGCTACCCTCATTTCCAAAGCAGAACCTCTGCTCACTGCACTTGTGACCTCGAGCTCGGTCTGCTTCCCCAGCTGCAGCAAAAAAACCCTGCGGCATCACCTCATTAAACAAGAACATCGGATTAATCAACGCTGCGCCTGAGTCCTGTGCGTGGTCAAGCAAAAGCGGGCATCATTAACCTGCGCTGGAAACATATGCCTGTCTCTCATTTTACTGAAAACACGGGTGATTGTCTCTCAGCAACAAGACAATGTTTCACCACGAGTCAGCTCCAGACTGCCCTTGCTGACCTGCGGGTCAGTGGAATGGCAGTAATTGGAGGATACAAAAAATGGGAAGTAAAACAATAGATTATTCAGCCACAGTGAATCCAACTGGATATATCTGTCATTTTCATTTTTTTTTTTGGGGGGGGGGGCTCCATGGTGCCTTTGGGAGGCACTTCAGAAGCTTAGAAAATCAATTAACTTCAACTTGTTTAATGAATTATGTGACATCTAGGGCGACGACAGGTATTTAAATGAACTAAACACAATCAGTAATGTGTTCCATCTGTACTAAAAAGATCCAGTGAAGAATAAAAAAATAAAAATCACCAAATGTATTATTTCACAGTTCTTTTATGACAATCATCTGACCATTTACTGCCATTTCCACGCCTTTTTTTGGTCCACCCTGCATGTAAACAACACACAGTGTCCACCTGACAGCATTTTTTTAGAGACTGTCCCTCCTCGATGCAGCAGATAAAGTGAAAGCTGTGCGAGCGAAGTGGTCCAACCTTCACCATCTCCTGTTTATTCCCACCGCCGAGATCAAACAAGTTTCTGAATTATTCAAGACAAAGGAGATAAAGGAGACTAAAATAGCACTGGCATTACACAGAATTTTTTTTGTTTGTTTTTTCATGGTGAAAAGAGGTGAAATAAAGAAAGCATCTATTGTCTGAGCCATTCCTCAACATCTTTCATTGATGAAATCTGGCATCTGTGTTACGCACACCGACTGACACTCCTCCCCGGTTACACAACGATTAGAGACCACAGTTAAAGACCTCTATCTCTTTCTGACTTCACATTAAAATCCCAACATGACACCTGTCAAAGTCTGCAACCAGCCCCACCTGTCCACATAGAAAACGAATCAAAGTTTGCGCCCTGGGGCCAAAATAGACACAGATTTACATAAAAAAAGACAAAATGGGTAAAAAAAAAAAAAGAAAGAAAATGCTCATTTTTAAGGGTTCCTACCTTCCACTTCCAGCATGGTGAGAAAAAGAAAAGGAAATAAAAAACCACAGTGATAATCCCAAAGCGAGGGTTGAAGAGAAGAAGACGAAGGAGGAGAGGAAACAAGCACCTCTGTACGCTCTCCGCCCGGCTGTGATAGTAAAAGTGTGCTGAATGGGAGAGACGGAGCAGAGCGGTACTACACGGAGAGGAGGAGGGAGGAGGAGGAGGGAGGAGAGGCTGCCTGCGCACACTGTGACGCGCACCGGGAGGGAGGGAGGGAGACAGAGAGAGAGAGCGAGAGAGAGGGAGAGAGAGAACATTTAAGCTGTGACTCTAGGATGCTGGAGTGGCTTTTTTACTTCCATGCCAAGAGAATTACACTGAGATTTTAAAAAAATGCAGGGAGTGTTCTGTGCAGAGGGAGTATATGTAGCTTAGGGAGAGTCATTTAAGGAGATTGGGATGGTGAGGAGAGAGAGGGGACGGGGGGAGGGGTTGGGGCAGCAGTCTGTCCTACACGGATTTTGAAGCCTCTATTGTTCCCTGTCTAACATCCCCCAAAAGAAATTTAAAAAAATCACCCAAAACCAGAAGCAGAGGTTTCTCATTAGACTGAAAGCAGAGAGATGCTTGAGTATCTGACACATCATTGGTCCATATTTGTCAGCCAGGACGAGTTTGAAGCAATAAACGAGATCCTCGGCTCTTCTCGTCCACACCTAGAAGAGCCCCTGAGCCGAGAAGCTGTTACCGATGTGCGTGCGCGGTGCGAAAGTGGCCTTGGTTAAAAGCAAGGTGAGTGCAGTGTAACGTAATGGCTGCTTTTTAGATCAATCTCGAATTGGCCGTCAACCTTCACACACTCCAGATGCCTGACAGCAACACGGCCACAAAGGATGGCGTGTTTCAGCTTCTTTCACACCTACTGTGTCAAACGCTCTGGCTGCACAAAACTTCACAAGGAAGCTGTGCGTAGCAATGAATATGAAAGAACACCTTGTGAGTGTGTGAGAGTGTGTGTGTGTGTGTGTGTGTGTGTCTCCAGCTCTGTGATATAAAATTCTTTTTTAAAATGGCAACGCAGCAGCAACCTTACTTTTACTTAGCATTTATGTAGCTGAACTTACGCCGAAGAAGTAAAAAAACAGGAGAGCCTGCAGCCATGGGAGCCATAAAGTGCACAAATTTCATCTGAGGCTGAAATTCTACCATGCAACATTAGCATGATAAACCAATGCATAAACGAGGTTTTGTTATGTGGACTGCACCTTTTCATGAAAGAAAAATGAATTTCTTTTGGCAACACATCCAGCAAACTGACTGTGAACAAACTTGAAAGACTTAATGCATAATTGCCTTAAGGGATGAATGGATGTCAGCAACGGGGCAAATCACATTCTTCCCTATATGTCTCTCATTTTGGGTTCTGTATCTTATGCAACTCAGGCAACAGCTTTATAATATAGAAATATGATTCTTTATGTTCTATGAGGGTTGTCAAAAGGTATTCTGTGAAATTCAGCACATGAAATCCGAACTGTGCCTCATGACATGTTTGGGACAATTGCTCCTCTAAGGGAGGCAAAACACAATCAAACATCAAACATTTCTGACTTTTGAAAAGTACATAAGAGTATCAATGCAACACTGTTTTGTAAACACAAGCTGCCTGCAGGCATGTCATTATCTTGCCTTCAGTGCAAATATCAATACTGCCTTAGCTATGAATAGTTTCTTCTTGCTGTTTCTGTTATTTGTTACGCTCCCTGCTTTCAGAGTATATTTTTTTACCCTTTGTGAGTTGGCTTTAATAAAGCAAGACAGGCGGTGAGGGCTGCAGACATCATGCGATCACAGTTCAGAGTGTCAGAGCCAGCAGCTGCTCCTCCTGCAGACACTTTTACCGTAGAGCCTCGCCCGTCATACGGCGTCGCTCGTGACAGGGAGAGAAAGGTGAGACCCTGGAGTATCAGAAGTGATGCTTGCCGACACCATCTGCAACTCTCTGTTAATTTCAGCTGACGTGAGGCATCAGAGGAGAGCGGGGAGACAGATGGCGAAACAGGGAGAGAAACTATGTCTTGCTTTCTCACATTATTTTGGGTCTGTGTATGTGTGTGTGTGTTTGCACTCAGCTGGGGTTGTGAGATCATCAACAGGATGAGGCTCGAGTTAGGACGCCACGCAACAGCGTGCCCACACACGCAACTGAGAGGACGTAACACCACATCAGACCCCTCCGCGGTGTGAGCGCGGATACCTGCCATTTATCTGTCACGTTTGAAATTGCGAGGTGACGGAAATCGTGCCGCATAGATGAAACTTAATCAAATTAAAGGCCAATCAGAAAAAGTCAAGATGTAATTAAATAAGCTGAAACTCATAAAAGTGTGTTTAAGTCACACTTATGTGACAATTATTATCTGATTACTGTGTAATGAAGCAGTCACGACTCATCGACTTCATTAGACTAAGACTTTCCACTATGATTTACCTAACAAACAACACTTGAGATGTTTTTCAGTAAGAACAAAGTGGTGGTGGTGGTGGTGGGATCTGTGCTGGGAAGCAGCCAGAAAAGTTGTTTGTTATTATCCCTAAATTGATTAAGCGTATTTCTCAGAAGGCTCGTGTTCTTGAGGCGGACGAGATGATGTGTTTGTCTCCTCTGATAGAGCAACACGGAGGGTGAAACACATTGACTAAAAAGCTTCACAGTCCTTTTCGTTCCATCACCTGAACTATTTTCTGAGTTTTATTACACTTCACTAACATAAGCTCATGTTTTTAGATGTCTGTATATAAGTAACTGAGCAGTACTTCATTTCTATTTTGTATTTTTTATTCTATGATCATTCTGATATATTTGTAAATATATGTTCTCCCTATGGTTTTGTTAACAACCATTCATTTTTGTCAGATATGACTAATTATGTAAGGGTTTTGAGCTATTAGGTTAAATACTGAAACATTTTGAAAAAAAAAACATTTGGCTTAAGAACACAAAATCTAATTTGGAGTTAAAATTTTATATCACTTTTCAAAAATTATGAGGACTTTAGAAGGAAAGAAGGAAAGTGCATATGATGGTCCCCTGTCAAAGGCTACTGATTAACAATGAAGCTGAAGACAGCTGACAGCACCAGTGATGATTTAGGTGTGTCCTATCAAATATTACTGAATGCTATTTGTATTCTACATTTGTATGTACTGTATTTGTTTTGAGAAGTCTGTCTCCACTTAGACGTGCATCTCTTTTAGTTGCAACAAAGCTACATTGGATCTTTTTTAATTCAGTGCTCTAATACAATAAAACATGAACACAGGGACAGGGACTCAACACTTTTCATACCATTTTTATACCATTTCACATTTAATTTTACAGTCTAAAATCCTTTGTTTGCCTTTTTTTGTGTTTGAAAGTCTGCCTCACCAGTCTGTTTGTCCGTCCCCTCACACACACACACACACACACACACACACACACACACACACACACACACACAAATGTCTGCTCCTCGGTGGCACTGAGGTTGAAGCCGCAAACACACACGAAAAGGACGGGCCAGGCTCACAGGGAGGGACACCAGGTGGTGTTTGAGAGTGCGCGTGTTGTGTTACATGCTCTCTCGCTCTCAGCGACTCTCTTTCTTTCACTGTTTCCGGCATAATTCACGTTCCGCATCTTCTCTGTGCAGGTCCAGATTATTAGATGTGATAAGGAATGTTATTAATGCCAGTGTTGGCTGAATAGAAAATGAATATGAGACTTCAAGGTTGCTTTCTGAGCACCTGAAGACCTGCAGCAAGGTTTTAAAATTAATGGCCTCCTTTATTGTGCTCTCTCCAAGTGTGGACGAGAATTAATAAAATCAGACTAGCGCTGGTTTCTAAATATCTATAAACACACTGTCTGGTGTCCATAGATGGAGAAGAAAAGGCTTGAGTGCAGCTGCAATTAAATAACTGACAGGTCAGTGATAACATTACGAATAATTAATTGCTTTTCATCTAATTTCATTATTCTACAGAATTAATGGGTTTAAAGCTCTAATTATCATATTTAGTAATATAGAGATGTAAGATAGACAGCAATAAACAAACTGTTGGAGCACTTTATATTTACTTGTTGATTAAAACACCTTTCAAGGAAATGTGTTGTTGATATGAGACGAAATCCTGTCTTTTTATATTATATTATTATTATTTATTACTAAGTTTAAAGTATCCAGAAGATTTGATTTAGGGCTGCATCATTTTTATGATGAATTGAATACATCTTTGGTCTGTGACCGTTGCCAAGACCAAGACATATTAAATTTACAATGACATAAAAGTGAGTAAAGCAGCAAATCCTTACTTTTTAGAGTCCCATCAATGTTTGACATGTTTGCTTGATGAATCATTAATACAATATCATAGTGTGAATTATTTTTCTGTGAGCCAGATAACTGATTGATTAACTGATTAATTCAGTGACAGCTTCATTTTACGTTCAGAGAACACAACTGGCAAAACACAACTGTTCTCTGTTTTCTCAAATAACTAATTTACTTAAACTTCTACATGAAAATAAATAGCAAGTGAACAGGTGTAAATCTGGTGTGAATCTATGAATTTTATAGAGTACATCTGATTTTTTAAATATCATCAGTGCTGAGACTGGACTCCAGGAAGGTCTTTTCTCGTTAGCATGTGGAATAACAACAGAACGGGAACCTTTATGTGCCATGTGGTGCAGCACACAGTATCAGCTGTTGTTGACTATTAGCATAAATCTCAGACAAATTGTCCTCAAGGGAAGGGGGCATGGAGTGCTTTTAAAGAGCAAAAGAACAAAACCAAACCAAAATAAACGCTGACTGTGAACATCAGAGTCAGAAAGCAACAAAGTGTCAGTCGGGGTCAAACAGAGATCAGTCAATTATTTTTCATTTCCTCCTGTCGCTCCACTCTGAGCTCTCCTGGTACAGGCTGATGATGTTTTCAGGGAGTGAAAACAGTCGACGGCGATCCGGGAACATTTGATGATGTTAAGTAGCGGAAGCAGCGCCAGAAGGGGAACATTTCTCAGAATTTAGGAAAAAAAAAAAAAAGAAAAAAAATGCCGGGACAGTCTGACTCAGGGTTCCAGCGAGGACCGAGCGTCAGCCGCTCTCCACTGCAGGCCATTTCACAGGAAGTCAGCGCCATATAAGGCTGTCACAGGCCATTGTGTCTGTAGCTAGATGCTCCTACTGTGCTATGTTTCCATGGCAACCAAGACGAGTCAGTCTTTTCCCCTCTCTCTCTCTCTCTCACACACACACACACACACACACACACACAGATAGACACATACATTACTGCACACCTTCATTCCAGACTCGCCTCAGCCAGCGAGATCAGATAGCGTATGACTCACTCTCATAACCTTTTTCCCAAAGTTTTGGAGCCATCAGCATCCAGAACTTTCTCTGTTCAACACCAGCTGTGTCTCACCTCCTCTCCGCCTCACCTTTTTTAATCCCCCCCCGCCCAACAACACACACACAGCTCCGCACAAAACACATTAATAACTGTTGGTTTTTACTGTCTGCAAAGCTGTACAAGGAGTGCGTCCCTGCCCGCTCAACAGCAGGTGGGGAATGACTTCTTTCTGGGGGAGTTTCTGCACGTTGCATCACCCATCGAATCATCCCCAGCCCGATAGGTCTCAAATCGCAAAATAATAACAGTGAGGATGAGAAGTGGAGTGCGCTGTTGCATAACTAGGCGTTTCACACATAGCCAGAGCCCAAGCTGTGCAATCAGGGAGCGACTGACCTGATATTTGTTAAAGCTCCAAACTAATCACTAAGTCCTCAGCAGCTTTGAGCCACACACACACAAACAGACACACACACTGGTATGTGAATGAAAGCTGCACAAAGTTGTTAGAATTATTACCTTATTTCAACTGAGGGTTGTTTTTTTTTGTTGGTGTTTTGCTGTCACTTCCATAGGCTTGTTTTGTTTTGAGACTCATAAAAGCATCATTATCGGGCACAAACAACCGGTGCAAAGCTCTCACCATTTTTATTACATTTCATTAGTATGTCAGGTGAAGAACGGCTTGTAGGGAGCTGCAGGATTGAGTCACCAACCCTCTTCTTCCCCTCTCATCTTCACTCCCGCTCCCCACCCCCCCTTTTTTTCCTCCCTTTTTACCTCTCTCATCCCAGTTTGCCTTTTTCTCCACTCCCTTGTGAAATCATTCTCATTTGAATTCATATTCTGCATGCAATGAGAATCACACATGCACACACACACACACACACACACAGTAAGCACTGCCAGACACTCTGCAGAGCTCTGATTTCATTGCAGTGTTTATTCATACTGTTTTCATTTTCTGCGACGCTGATTAAGTAATGGGCTAGAAAATGGGCTAGAAAATACTAAGCAATCACACAAGGAAGTATTAGGATACAAACAACTCCCAGCTGTGTCCGTCAGGTCTGAGACGCTGCACACACACACACACACTCTTCAGGCACAAACATACTGATGCAAGGATATGCAGACACACTCTGTCTTAAAAGACAATAGCACCACACAAAGGTCCATCAACTAATGGGGTCCTTGAGAGGAAGAGGACAAAATAAAGAGGAAAGAAACTTGTTTTATTGTCTTACCAGATGCAGGGGACTTGCTGCGTCCCGACTGGACAATGGTCCTCGGGGAGCCTCGGGTCAGAGAGCCGGACATCTTACCATAGTTTACAGACCTAACCATGCGACATTCTGCCAGCACAAAAAGAAAAGACAGAGAGGGGTGTTCAGATATCATTTGGAAACCACAGTTTTCCTTCATATTTACTTATTCATCCACTCAAATAGTTTTAAAAAGCTTGCCCATTTTAGAAAAAGAATCTCCATGTGGGACAAAACCAGGGCCTGTGGTGTTCAAACAAGGGAGCAACTTGACAGCTACACATAAGGGAAGAGAAAACTGCTGCGCTCTTACTGTTGGCACTCACAAAATGATGCACTGAAGGCGTGAGTATTGAGTGAGACACTGTGATACGACATTGTGTTTTGTGACACACACACACACAGGCTTAAAGAGCTTTAACACAAAAGGAACTGATCATTTTGAAATACATGTCAGGCTGGACATTCAAATTTCACTGGTTTTCACAGCAACTACTCTTTTAATATTTGGATTGATTTTGACCTTAAGTCATGCAAGAAAACACCGAACCACTAATGTATCGACACAGCAGTAATTGGTTTTACCTTCAGGTCCCCTGCAAAAATGAGTTCTGACCTTCACTGGGCTCGCTTTCCAAACGCAATTATTGTGGTGTTTCAGGAGTGACAGCTATGACTCACGGAGGTCTGGTATTTTACACACACACACACACACACACACACACACACACACACACACACACACACACACACACACACACACACACACACACACGGCCCTGGTAAATGAGCCATGTGATGGTACTCACACACCCTCCCTTGCCTCCTTCATCCCCAAAACTTTGCTCCTCTCCTGTTCATTAACCCAGCCCCATTATAGCTCATTACCATTTCAGACCAGCGGGAAGGGAGAATTATACACAGTCTGTCACGTGTGTGTGTGTGTGTGTGTGTGTACGTGAGAGAGAGAGAGAGAGAGAGCATGGGTACGAATCTCTCCGTGTGTGTTATTTGCTTGTGTGGCAGTCGCTGTGGCCCAGTGATTAATGTACAATGCGGAGTGTTAACATGATGACAGTGTGCCAGAGCTGAGGCAGAGGCGATAATTATAGTGATGCTGAGAGGAGGCGAAGTTGTCTGCGGCTCTGACTCCGACGGTCTCTCTATCGTGCTGTCTGTTTCGTTTGTCGCTCTGCTCTCCCGTCTATTTCTGCACACTGCCTCTTGCTCTCCATCTCCCGGGGGGCATGAGGAGGTGTCAAATTGTGCGCTCTGTCTTCTGGGACAAAATTATAATGTGTGTGTGTTTTGTATTAATCACTTTTGTGTAGGAACAAAAATCTGTTCATACACTGTGACGGGACAAAAATCAAGTCCCCACAAGGTTAAGAATACTCTACGGTTAATGGTAGTTGCGGGTACAGCTTTCTTCAGCATTGTAGGTCTATGTGACTGACTCAATGGGGAGATTAGGCAAAGTAAAATAAAGTGTGATGCCCAAAATGAGTGTATCAAAACAGCATTTACCTCATTCAGATGGAAGCTTAGTCTGAAGTATACGCTTACACTGACTATCTAAATTATATGCAGTTTAATTAAAGCAGGTACCTCCACAATGTATTATTAAAGCCTTTCTGTCCTCTGTAATGAAATCTGTAGGGAAGGGTCACATCTGAAGACTCCATCTGTATTACTTTGCCTCAAACTCGAGTCATCGCAGTTTGAAGATTCATGTCTAAATCATCCACTGTGAAACGTCTGAGGCTAGCAACATGCAAACTGGACCAATCTGCAAAAGACGAGGCTGTGTTTAGATGACGTCAGTCACTCGACACCCTTAACTACCTATTTCAAGTAGGATTTAAAATGAAGCGCGTTTGAGTAACAGCAAGGCTTATTTGAACCTTGAAAAAAAAAGGAATTTGGAAGAAAGTTGTGACCTGAAGCCAAATACTGCCTGAATAAGACAAGGTCATGCAGAGTGGCCTCTGAATGCTCCGTTAACAAGACCAACCTGCAGTGCATTACAATGGATTATGGGAAACTGAAGGCCATAAAAGATGCACAAATTGTCTCCCTTTAATTCAGAAAAAAAATTAATGGTACACTTGGGGCAGCCCTTTGGGATGGGACAGGCTTTGTTAACTAGTTATGATGAATTCTGCCATAAAATGCAGATTTTAAATGCATCAAGAAAACAAACCCTATCACCTTACAAAACGGACACATAGTGCACGTACTTGTGTTGTTTTGGGTGCTCCTGTTTTGGACATAAAGTCCTCGCAAACATAGGCAGATAATGAAATGTACGTGACGCAGGCCGATCATTAGTACCAAGTATAAATGCGGATACCCTGGAAACGCGGGTCTTTAAACACCTTGTTTCATGTAGGAGGCTGTTTTGTGGTCTTTCTCAAGAGATGAGAAGGTTGCCAAAAACAAATTGGCTAATGGAGGCAGCTAGCCATTATATTTTTTTTCAAATGAAAGGAGAATCACGGGGGAAGAGAGAGAGGAAAAGAGAGAAAGAGAGACAAAAGGGGGAGGGAGGTGGGGGTTGGCGACCCAGGTGGGACGGATATTATCTAATGGATGAAGGGACACGGGGGAAACAAACGAACTGAATAAACCTTTGAACAAAAGCCAGCGCACGCTCATTCATGTAGGAGACACGAGCAGGGATGAGAGGGTGAGAATACAGATGAGCGCTAAATGGCAGGAGTCTTGAGACAGCGCGGTGGGAGACAGACAGCGAAACACAGATGGGTGAAGTGAGGACAGAGCGTATCCTCAGCAGACCGCGGAGGAGAGACGGGCAGAGAAGAGAGGGAGGAGGAACAGCGGTGCAATAGGTGAGACGATGGCTTGAGTGCAGTAGACCCGTTCTTCCAAGAGGAGAGAGGAGGAGGGGCGAGAGACACAGGGCGTAATGAACTAGACAGCCTACACGGTCCTCTGCCACCTGAACCGTGGAGATGTGTCACATACAGGAGAGACAAGGGGCCACTGTGCAACTGAAAAGACATGATGAATGTGGAAAAAAAACACAGGGGAAGAGGGAAAACAGCAAAGATGGAATTGATTTTTTACAAGTCAACTGGGGGAGAATGGATGATTTAAAATGCCTGAATAAAAAAGAAATAACATGGCCTATACATATACACGTTATGTTTATTTCCCACTTAAATACACATGCATCACATTTTAATCAAGTTATAAAATAAGAATTAAGTATCAGTATTAAGTATGAATTGATTTGTCAGGAGGATTATTATTTGAGTTATTTCTTGTTTCAAATTGTAAATTGTTTTCATCAGACACACACGGGTGACACACACACACACACACAAAATAAAACCTTGGAAAAACATATCAAATGCAGATTATTGTTTTGCACCAGGTTAAACGAATGGTTTGTTTGGTAAGAATCAAAATGAAAATGTCATGGCCTTTTCAGTCACCAGATCTCAGCCCAGCTAAACTCTTATTGACCAACATATGACACAACGCTCTCTTTCTAAACTCGGGCCTGCCATGGACAAGAGATCTTGATCTCATTAAGATAACTTAATCAACTAAAGGTGTTTTATATAAATGAGGCAGTATCTTGTGGATAGATGGTGTTCATGTCTCCAGTGGAGTCCCAAAGACATCGAGGATCGTGTTGGTCTGACTCCGTACTAAAATGCTTCATGTTTTTTTTCTTTAATTTGTTACCCCTTTGAAGATGTAGTACATGGCAATGTAAGACCATTTCAACAAAATGTTTAGAATTACTGAAACAAAAGAATAGTGTATCGCTGCATTTCCTATTTTATCGCAATGTGATTGTACTCAATGATAAACTGCTCAACTCCATATCAATTAATCATGTAAACAGTGAGAAATCACAGCTGTGGGAAGGAGGGAACTGAGGGAAAGCAAGAGTGGATGTAAGAGGGACACACTGGACAGCCAACCATGTGAAATGTCAAAATGGAAATGTCAGAGGAACTGACCACTCTCATCCAGCATCAAGTCATCTTGGTAGCGGAACTTCTCGGGTCCGCACGCCACGAAAATGTCTTCATCGCCGAAGAAGTCTTGCAGACACGACACCTGGAAATAAAGACACGCAGGTGAGTGATTATATGAACGTCTCCTTTATTGTCCTAACACATACTCTTTTTCAGCCATGTTTGATGCATACACAGATGGCAGCTACCCAGAGCAGTGACAGCTTTCTGCCGCTGGGGGCTGAATGCCTTGTTCAAGGGCAACTATGTGTTGAGGGAAAAGAGAGACTCTCACAACAACAACCTCCCAGCTGGTCTGCAGATCTTGAAGCGACAACTCCCTAATCAGACGTCAAACTTCCTTACTTCTAAGCTGCTGATGCTGCACACACACACACACACACACACACACATGCGTTGCACATTGTAAGAGACACTCACACTCTGCTCTGCATTGCACATGCTCGCAAACTTTCCCTTCCTGTGCTCAGGTGAAAAAGCACGAGCCCCGGGAGACGGATAAGGAACACCAGGGGTCTATGCGTGTGTGTGTGTGTCTGTGTGTGTGTGTGTGCTTTTTGTTTGCATGCACGCTCATTGGTGTCTGTGAATATCTCCGCTCCCGCCCGACACGTCCCTGAGCTGCAGGGCTGTGCTGTTTCTGCAGTTAATCAGTCTATGAGCGACTATAATGAGACCTTGCTGACTCACACATTTGCTGATTTGAAGCACGTGCACTGGACGTCTAGCGGAGCAAGCTGCAGAGGAGGTGGGGTGAGGTGGGGTGGGGTGGATTTTTTTGGGGGGGAGGTCTGCTCCCTGAAGACTAGCATCTTATTAATGGTAATGAGGAACGAACAAAGTAACTAAAGTGAGAAACTAAGAAAACAGAGGGGGGAATATGAGCTACAGAGAGACAGAAAGGTGCTGCGAGGTGGAGAGAAGTTGAAAATAGAGATTACTGTCGAATAAGCAACAGAGCTGACGGAGTTTATGTGAGTCACAGAGGAAGAAAAAACCTTGTCTTTGTGAGTCACTGTTATTGTTTGACAGACTCCATACTGTGAAGACCAGCGGGTCACTAAATGCAACACAGAGGAAAGTGGATCACTAAAGAAGAAAGGGTTTTTTTGCTAAGAGTCTGCAGAATCTTAATCAGTTTGCCTTGAGGTGTCTAATTAACACATTCTTATCATGTTTGCTCTCACCACACAAGACAGATGTTTTTCATTTTTGCTTTCTTTTTTTTTAGTCTGCTGGGAAGAAACCTCAGCAATAGGTTGTTTGTAACGTCAAAAAGAAACACGGTGCTGTTCGTTCTTTTCTATTTGAGTTACCCGACAGCTAATTTCGTATCTGATCCTAACTCTGTGTGATTTACTCAAACAACTTTCATTACACCCCCACGGGCCGACCACAGCATTTCAATCCCAAGCAATCAATATTCCAAATGATATTTCACGATAGGCAATGGTACAGTCAGAGAGGGATTTACGGGAAGACAATAGTTCATTCATCCGCTATGACAAATCTCCCAGCAAAACCCTATTAGGAGACATTACAATTTAGGCTGCATGCGTGTCTGCCACCGCCTGGAGTTAACACACAAACACAAAGCTACTGTTATTGCATTTTCATGGCAATTAACATCCAAGAATCCATTTAGATTCCTATTAGCCACCGATCAACACCCCAAAAGAAAGTCACAGCTGATATAACAGCATTATCAAGAAAATACCCAATAAACAGCGAAGAGGCCATTCTGTGTGTGTGTGTGTGTGGGTGTGTGTGTGTGTGTGTAGAGATGGGAGTCATCTTTCTCTACCCCCCACAGACTCTAAATGAGCCGACGGGGAAGCAAAAAACAAGTTTAATCTCAGTCACAGACTCTCTGCGGAGTATGGGTCGCTTTCATTTAACTTTTCAAATCAAGGATCGGCGTCTGTGTTGGCGTGTGCCTGCGTATACGTTCAGACACACGAAAACACACGTCGCTGCACAGCGCGCATGTGAGCGTGTGTGTGAGGAAGTGATATTATTGTGGTTTCATAACAGAGTGCATATTGCTTTGTTCCCTGTTATCCCCTGATAGCGTGTTGGTTGGTGATTATTTCGGGGGCGAGCAGATCCGCTTCCTAACAAGATGGCTGGCATACAGATGCTGCGGCTGTTAACATTTCCCCAGAGTGTCAGCACTGATGGATAGCCATGGACACTTCTACTGTATTATGTAATCCTTATCTTTCTTTATTTCACTGTATTTTCACATTATTTCAATTTTTATATAATTTTTTATTACTTATGTTGTGTTCTTGTCGGTATAATTGTTTTACTGTGCCAGTGGCAGCAATATACAGCAATACAAATCATAATCAGTGTAATATTTAAAAAAAATGAAAGATTCTCTCTTGCAGCAGTATTAGCTACTATCAAACTAGAGAGAATGATACAAGCTGATATTTGCTAGTTAGTATCAAACCAGCTGAAAGTAGCCCTTTAAATACTAGCATGCCCTGCCAACTACAGCTGTTAAAGGAAATGTAGTGTATTAAAAGTGTATAAACTATGTTCAAAGGAGGAGGTGTTTTGACAATGATCTAGATATAGTTAATAATATACATCTATTTTTAAGCACAATTTTTACATCTATTTTTAAGCACACATGGCGCTTTTTTAAAAGCACCACCTTTGCAACACTGTTATAATTAGATTAAAATAAAAGGTGCATTAAACCAACCAATCAGAGAGGGTCTTCAAACCAACCAATCAGAGAGGGTCTTTAAACGAACCAATCAGAGGGCGTCTTCAAACGAACCAATCAGAGAGGGTCTTTAAATGAACCAATCAGAAAGCGTCTTCAAACCAACCAATCAGAGAGGGTCTTTAAACCAACCAATCAGAGAGAGTCTTCAAACCAACCAATCAGAAAGGGTCTTCAACCAACCAATCAGAGAGGGTCTTTAAACGAACCAATCAGAGAGCGTCTTCAAACCAACCAATTAGAGAGCGGCTTCAAACCAACCAATCAGAGAGCGTCTTCAAACCAACCAATCAGAGAGCATCTTCAAACCAACCAATCAGAGAGGGTCTTCAAACCAACCAATCAGAGAGCGCCTTAAAACGAACCAATCAGAGAGGGTCTTTAAATGAACCAATCAGAAAGCGTCTTCAAACCAACCAATCAGAGAGGGTCTT
>JBAJHX010000067.1:12424278-12437665 GCA_037176925.1 Amniataba percoides
CTAAAAAAAATGAATGATAGAAAAAGAGGAGCAAATCTCTGTTTAGAGAAAGCCAAAATGGAGGTAGATGTGAAAAAATACAAAAAAGAAAGCTAAAGAAAGGAAGAAGATATAACAGCATAGCCTGGCAGCAGTACATTTACTATTTACAGCCTAATGCCTTAAAACTTTAAAATATAAAGATAGGGATAGTTTTCAACTTGCTCGCTTTGCCATTTTTTCATTTATATATTTCTTCATATCCCATATCAACCACATATACCATGTCGACAACTTACAGATCTTCCCATGTCACCTCTTAAAGAGTAAAACAGATCAAGAGAGGGCTAATCTGAGCCTGAACATATGTCTTCATCACCATATGGCTGTGACATGAGAGATATAATCTTCATAATAATAATCTGCAGCATTTTAGTCATTCGTATAGAGCAGTGGCCATAAATATCTGTTGCTTTATTTTAGACCTTTCGATGTAAATGGGTCTGCTCGCTTAGCATTTACTAAAGTCTTAAATGTATTACTTTACAAGGGGGAGGTGAGCAGGAAAAGATCACATAACACAGCAGCAGATCGGTGACCGGTGACTCCAACAGGGCCCGCAAAAGCAGCGTGACCCCACAAAGCTGCGACCACACAGGGTCCCCCAAACGTACCCTAAACCTGCACACACACCTTCTATCAGCTGATCAATGGCAGTGATCTTCTTGGAGCCATCCAGGGTGTAGATGGTCCTGACACCCTGCGGCAGGTTGACATTGTCGGACAGGGAGCGCGTCAGGTCCGCCAGCAGGGCGTCAAAGGTCCGGAACCGGTCCGAGGAGATAGCGTACACGATCCCGTTGAAGTAGCGGTCCCCGTTGCGGTAAAAGCGCACCTTCTTGGCCCTCTTCTCCGCGGTCAGCGTCTTCAGGGTGCGGGTCCGGTACAGGCTGCAGTGCGCGCTGTGCGTCGGGCTCGGCACGCCGTTCACCCTCCCGCTGGAGCGGCTGTGCCTGTGACCTTTGTCCCGGTCGTCGAAGTGCTCCATCTCCATCTCGCTGCCGAGGCTCACAAGTACGGCTGTACTGTCTGAGAGAGAGAGGAGGAGGAGGAGAAGAAGAGTGATGAAGAGGCTGCGGTGGAAAAAGTTTTGGTTTTTTTTTGCTACCGCCGAAATAAGTCAACAAAAAAAACAAAAACAAAGAAGAGGTTGCAGCAGCAGCAGAGAGGCAGGCTGGACGCGGACAGAGGCAGAGGAGAGGTTTGGACCGGGCTCATAAAGTAGCCAGCCGGTGCTGCTCTGTCTCAAAATAACCCTCTAATGACAGATTAAGTGCAGTTAAGCCGGGCGGCGGACTGCGTGCTTCATGACGACTCTCTGTCTGTCTGTCTGCCTGCCTGTCTGTCTGTCACGGGCGCAGATGGATGCGGTCACGAATCGATAACAGCAATCAATATTCCCTCTTTAGAAATAAAAAATAAATAGGCTAAATAAATAAATAAACTGCCACCATTCGAGATTATTATAATAGCACTTGAGCGATTTTTCAAAGATGTTTTACTTTGAAGCTTTGAGTGTGTTTTGAACGAGAGGATCGATCGCTTCTGATCAGTATTGATCGGTGACAGGCTTACCCACGCGAGCGATCAGCGCTTCAGTGACGGTCACCTCCAGACTGGCTGATGGTTTATCCCCTCAATAGATGTGAAGAAAAAGAAGAAGGAAAAAAAAGAAAGAAGAAAGGAGTTCAGTGATCTTGACACTGGATGGTGGTGTGATCCTGTCCTGGCCCCCCTCCCCACTTCTGCGTCCCCTTTGTTGTCCGGCTGATGTGCTCCAACACCAAACACCACAGAGAGAAAGAGAGAGAGAGTGTGTGTGTGTGTGTGTGTACGGAGCATAGGCTGGGCTGGAAATGAAAGTAGGTAGCAGCTGCTTCTCCTCCGCAGCCTCCTTTTCTCCCACCTCCTCCTCCTCCACGTCACTCGGTCGTGATTTCCATTCAGCGCCCCCACCCCTCATTAGGATGCAAACCCACGCTTCCCACACGTGCTGGGGATGCTGCTCGTCCTGCACACACATACACACACACACACACACACACACACACACACACCACCACCACCACCAACGAGCTGGACTGTAGAGGGGGTCGATCCTCCCTGTTTTATAGCGATTTACTGGGTTTCTGTTTAAAAGGCACTTCACTTCACAACCCTTCGCTCGCTCACACACACACACACACACACACACACACACATAAAAAAGACATTTCTAGACAATTCATTGGTCAGAGTAGTCACCAGAACCATAATTCAGACCTTCACTGATGTATGTGTTACTTTAATTTTCATTTCACATACATCCTATATACACCCACGTCTATGAATGCCATAAAGTACAATATATAAAAGATATTATACAACATATATAATATAATGTGTATGTTGGTGTGTGAGAGTTAAAAACAATCCACAGGACTCAAAGCACAAAGCAGCATTGTGTCTAACCCGCAAGAATACTTGCGCGTGAGATGTTAAGTAACACGCTGTATGCACCAGAGGTTTGAAGGCAGCAGCTGAAAACCCCAATCTATAAGACTCTATAAGACTATGCAGAGCAGCTTTCAAGTGTGTGTTTTTACTCAGTTCTTAAATAAAATGTATTTCTCCTATGAAGACTCAATTGGGATTACGCGTTTTAAATTATTTTACCACATTGGGTTACCGCTCACAAGAGGCGGAGACGATGCACCGCCTCATTATCAAGAAGCTTGTTTCTTCCGATAAGCTCTGGAGTTTGTGCACGGTGGCAGGAAAGGGTCTCTCTGAGGCAACGGAAGAGATGAAGACCACTGACCTACATCCTGGCCTCCAGAGACCACCCAATTCTGCTCCATCACCATTCCCTGATGAGCTATTTATGTGTGTGTGTGTGTGTGTGTGTGTGTGTGTGTGTGTGTGTGTGTGTGTTACCCCGCATTTATCTGTGCCAGTGATGGTGAAAGTTACAGCGCCGATCTGTTACACTGCTGTCCTTCTGTCATTGTGCCTACAGTGGTTTAACAGGTGAAAGATGTTGTTGAACACAAGGTTTCTTTGCATTTATGTAATGTTTGAACTGTTTCAGAAGGTCACATACCATAATACTATCCACATCATCTAATCCACAACTGACATGAACGTATCAGACATTTTAATGTGCAAATACAGTATGTCATTGCATCTTTTATGACTGTTTCCATGCGTAGACCTGACTTGTTCGACTGTATGCGCACGGATGCATCAGAGTGTGTGACAGTGACAGCGAGAAAAATAAATAAATTCCCCCACGCATATGTTTTCTATTTTGGGGAGACACACACAAGGACCCGAAGTGCGTCACGAACCGAGGTCCTGACAAGGTGTTCTTGTCTAAATGAATCCTGGGGAAACAGGTCGCACTGTCTGCGAGACTGTCTTTAGACCGGCGCAAGAAAGATGGAGGACACGGTGAAGGACTTAAAAGCAGGACTGTGATCTCATTTCCATTCTTAATGCCTGAGAATTTGCAAGTCAAATCTGGTATTTTTCAGGGTCCACATATATTCACATTACAAAGAAGGGAAAAATAGATCTTAGTATTTGTTGTGGATCAATACATTTCTACCACTTCAGAAGTTAAAAATCTGATTTGGTCTTGAATGCAACTCTGTGTATTTACTGGATGAAATATGCTTTTAAGTATCCTTACAACTTTCGAAGTAATGGAGCAGACAGACTCTAACTGTTTATTTGCATCCACTTTTTTATCAGCACTGCAGCTGACTAACCACTGACTGGCCAAAATACCATCAGAATGATAAAAGCTTAGGAACATTGGGATATTGGATCTGTACAAGTAAGTAAGTAATAATGGCTGCAATTCTTCACAGAGAGGCCATCTTTGCTCCTGAAGCATGACTAGGCAATTTTCTGAGATTCAATTAACTTGTGTATAAAGAGATGGAGAGTTTTGGCAATTGTGACTAAGGCTATCAAACTATCAAAGTGTCTTTGCAGGCTGTGGAGTTTTTATGCCTCTCGGTGACTCCTGACTGGCACTTTTTGACTCTAATGTTTGTTTCAAAGACAATTTAGCACATCTCTGCTAACACATTTCTGCGAGGTGAATGATAATAAACACAGCGCTGGCACTCATTAAGATGTGGATTGATGACTCATGTTGTGGCGAATCCCATCTGGAATAATTCAAAAAATTAAATCTGTCTTAATTTCACAGCCCATTTAAAAGCCCACCCACTCAAACTGTTGACAGATGCTACTGTACACAGATACTCTTTTCATTCTGTGAGTTATCACTCCATGCTGTCATCATTTATTTTCAGTTTCACGCAGCACAGTATGGTGTATGAGGCACATCACTCTGACATTTTACAGGTTTTTAGGTAGAGTCCAAGGTAGTTTCACATACATAATAAACTCACGTGTACGCACATTTGCTAATGAGTCTCATACATATCTGCACGCACAGTCCATTGTTTGCAGCAGAGGAACTGCAGAGAGAGGAGATAACTGAGTTAGCATGGGCAGACAGCAGGAGTGTGATTCATGGTGTTTTGACAGAAACTGTAGTGATTTGTCACCATGTTTCACCTGTCAGCAGAAAACATCTAGGTGGTTACTCTGTGGCTGCGTGATTCATTGGTAGGATGCGACATGAGCTTGTGCGTGAAACAGAGAAAAAGAGAGGAGACGGAGGAGAAAGAGAGAGCGAGAGAGGCTCGCTGTAAATGTGCTCACTCCTTCATGAGGCAACTCAGACGGGCTATCTTTAAATTAAGTTATTAATCAAAGACAAACAACCTGCCACAGCAGCACGTTTAGGACCGTACACACAAGTCAGCCAAGCATATGAGAAATATGAGAGGACCAGTAAAGGGAAAATACACCCTAAAATAGACTTTACACTGTGCTGGACCAATGATGTTAGACACTAAAGTCAATACCAGCAGACACAAACAAATGTCTCCTGTAGAAATGAGAGCATTGGGATTGATGAAGTAATTGGGTGATACTTTTTGGGGTTGTTTTATTGATTGAATGGACCAATAACAACTATATAATAAAAATATTACACCCTAATACAGAGTTCAAAGGTGTAGATCACTAACAGTCCTCACATCCATCATTCACTGTATTGTTTTATTTATCACATCAAAGTCAATATTATAATATAAGTAAATTAAAATTTTGACTACTACTGCAATTGGGTACTTTTATTGCCATATTATGTCACAAAAACGTTTTTTTAGTTCATGAAAGGAAGTTTTCTCCACAGCACACTGAGGATGGATGAGCACCTAATGTCATGCTAAAGGCCACTTCAGCTGCTCTGATGTTTGTTGACACTGGGCCGCGATCTTTGCCCTCCTAGTCAGAGGCCAGTTCCCTTGTCACTACGTCGTGCTGTCAGACCTGCCTTTGGTATAATGTCCTGGAATAGGTGATGCTTAATTCACCTTTATGAACTGTTTTTTTTTCTTTTCCTGTAACCTCTCTGTCCCACTTTAACAGCACAATCCATGAACTAATTAATATGACATCACTGTATTTACATACCAATTATTGGATGAGGAAGCCAAAGCAAAAAAAGACTGGATAAAAATATGAATTCATGCTTTCAGGTAGCATCCTGTGTTACGATACTGTTTGAATTCAATGTTTTGAGGCTGAATAAAAACTGAACCCATCCTCCACACTTCTTCGCACAGCTACTGGCAGCTCTCCTATTCACTACTGCACCTCGTGTGGATACAGTTTTCTTACACCCACATTTATAAAGGCGGTCAGTGGGTGGGACGGGGGTGACTGGTTGCTCTGTGGATGAACCACATACGGAGAGAGTGGTTGATGCGCTGCTGCTTACGCAACGCGAGTCGTAGGAGGTGCTTTAAAAAAAAAAAATTTGCAGTGACACCAGAAATGTCAGACTCAGCAGGCTTCTGGCACATTAGGAGATGACCTCACAACACTGAAAGCCTATTACAGTCCTCTCTAAAACGTTTCTCCTCATAGCTGCTCACTTGTAAGGAAATAATAACGCCAAACTTCATTATGAGTGTAACATTTTATATGTAGCCTTCAACTGTAAAATAAACACTGAATTTTAATGGATTTATAAGGCAATCTTCTACTGTATCTTTCCACCATACAAAGAAAAGAAAGACAGTACCTCTCTTTTTTTAAAGGCATTTTAACACCAGGTTTGTATTAGTTGTTGTGTTTCAGGTAGTACTTTAGGGTGGGTAACCTGCTTCCCTTTTGGGATTTCTTCTCTTCTCTCCTCTCTGCTGTTGCTCCACCACCACCACCTCCTCCTCCTCCTTTCACACACACTCCTCCTCCATCTTCTTCTCTCTCCTTTCCTTTCTTAGAATCAGCCTCTGCCTTCCTGCTGGCCTGCTTCCCTCTGTACGATCAGAAGAAATGTAGTTAGTTTAGCCGACACAAGTAACAGATACACAAGAAGGCGCGTGTTAGAATGAATAACATTATTAAGTCTGTGTTCATTTGTCCAGCATGATTACTTTATTACCCACAAAAACCAAGACAGTACACTAACTGCATAATTAAGTCTGATCCCAAAACATCTCATTAAGATTTTATTTACTCACAGCATGTCACACAGCAAATGTAGTTATGTGCCTAAGAGTTCAATAGATTGATGTTAGCGAGCCTTGTGCATAAGATAATCAATATTTTACTTTCTTTTCTGTGATGACTTATGAATTAGGTCTTCCTTCATTCTGAGGGCACACAAGAAGATCGCTCATAGCAAGTAGTCCCTTTGGAGAGTTAGCAGCTCTTTTTCAATTCTAATATTAACTTCGTAACCAAATAGAATATTAAGTTAAAAGAAGTAAATTTGTACTTACTGACTCTGCTCATTTTTTCACTTCAGCTGCTCCATGTATAGATTGTGTTTTAATTTTGTATGCAATTTAATAATTGTGTGTCCTGTGCCCGTTACTCATTTGTGCATATAATTGTATTTTATATATATATATGTATGTATGTATGTATATACACACACACCAAACAAGCGTTACCTGTGTGATGTTCTGTGTTATTAATTCATTCAGCTACACAGTCATTTTTGAGACAACAGTTTGCCCCATGCACAGCTGTTCATACTACTGTCTCCATCACCTGTTGTTGCTGTGTGCATCACTCACCCCCTCTCTTTGCTCTCTGCTGCCCTCTGCGGCTGGGTGGAGTACTGTCGTCTTTGGCCCTCCAGGGTGGAGGACAGCTGTGGCGGCATCGGACGCAATTCATGAGTCATTAAAGCGGGAGCATTTGCAGACACATCAAAGCTGTAAATAAGGATTTGCTTCTTGAATATAGACAGAGAAGTGCAGTGCGAGCTTCCTCGCAGGTGCGCCTGTTTCAGCCCTGCAGGAGCCGGTTTTGTGGCAGCATAAGGCAGAACGTCCTTGACTCACTTTTTTTGGGTTAAAAAAGAGACTAACACTATTATGTAAGATGAGAGAACAGAACAAGAGGATGAATGAGAAGTCATAACTAGGCCCGAAAGAGAAGAGCTACAGAGTGCGCTCTCTATACTGCACTATAGCACTTAAGCATGACAGCTCTTCTTCACTTTGGTATGTAATTAATTCTCAGTGATTAGTAGGGTGGTTCGAGAGCTACTTGTTTGACTCATCAGTAGTTATGAGCGCTACTTTTCACATGGATGAAAGAGAATGCTTACCTTGGCTATTTCTGAAAGGTATGCCCGCCTCTCATCATTGGTTTTATGAAATGCCTGATTTAGAAAGAAACAGACATGCCAATGTTGTCACTTTTTTTTTTCACGATCATGGCCTACACTTGTTCTAATCATCAACAATAATCTGTCTGCTCATGGGTGCACTACTTTGTTCTGCATTTGCTGCCCGAGTGTATCAGAGGAGTATTTCAGGAGGTCTTCAGTGTTAATGAGCAACAGATTAGAGCCTGGATTACTGGTTGCACATGCTGCGTGCTAAACCTTTATTCGACTAATATCTCGCTGTTTGTGGAGTGGAACAATAAACAAAGACCCAAGTTGCTGAACTAAGAGCGTGCTGGCCTTGCCGCAGCAGTACAGGACGAAGGTTAAGATACAATTTTTTTTTTTAATCAATTAAAAAATAAAGAATGCAAAACAAAAATATCAGCCAAATCTTTTTCAATCCCTTGCTAATGATGGGACTTTGTAGCTGAAATATTTATTACCTGGAAAAAATTTAAAGCCGCTTGTCTGAGAAGTAAACAAAACCAAGACCGGCAGCCACTGTGACCCTCAACAACAACAAAATCCCTAAAAAGCTGGAGCAGCAGAGATCCACACCTTTCCCTCCTGCGCGATCCGGAGATGGCAGTCCGTCAGCTGACTCTGGAGGTCACACTTCTCTTCCGTCAGGAGCTTCAGGCGCTGTCTCAACGTTTCCTGCAGCAACGCGTTTCCATTAATTAGCAACATTCACAACAAAGAGGCCACGTGGTGCAAAGGCGCTGTACCACCGATGTCTAATTACAAATCAATTTGTACTAGAATTACTCTGTTCTGTCTACTAAGATCAAACAATAACAGAGCAGCTAACGCAGAAAACACGAGCACAAAAAAACTGATTAAGCTCATGCATTATTCAACGATCATATAAACACATTAGAGTTGAGACATGGTGAGGCTACACGGGAGTTTGGGCACAGAGCAGAGAAAAGAGACGCAGTATATCACTACGTGTGGAACTCTTTCTTCCTTCTTCGTGTGCCCCAAAATAAGCATCTGTGGTCAGGTGAAATAAATGCACACAGTGTGTTTAAAGTTGCAGTGCTGTACATTCATCATACTGGCTGGTGTTTGCGGATCAGCCAACAGCTGAGGATTTTATTAATAGATAAATGTTACAGGCACAAAAACTTTTGCTTTTGAACTTAAATAAGTGAATTTGCTGAATCTGTTTATTTGCATACAATGTATATTCTAATCATCCTTGTCATTGGGTGGGAACCAGCTTCGCAGCAGAGAACATGCGCTAACCTACAGTCATTTTTCAGACAAAAAGCTCTCATAGATGTGAGCTGCAGCAGAAATGATGCTGCAGGCTGCATCAGAGAAATGGTCAAGCATCTTTCTTTAGAGCAGGTCTTAGAACAGAGTAGTCTAAATATTTACTCACTGCACTAATTAAAAATAATCTGAATTCCTCTGACAGTCTGTCCTACTGTCACTGTTACAGTTTGTCTGCAGATCTTCAGTCCACAATCTCGCTGTTGCTCCCTCCTTGGATGCACTAATGAGCATCTGTTAGTTCAGCCTTAAGGCACACACACACACACACACACACACATATTTAGACTGTATTGTGTAACCTACCGTGTGCGTTTGTGCGTGTGTATGTGTGTGTTAAAGCATTCTAATTAGTGTGCATTACTCTCCCATGGTTTGTAATCCCGTGATTACAGTGCTGTGATTAAACTCTGGTTTATTCAGCCTGCATCAGCTGGAGGATGGAGAGCAGCTGGCATTACAATCCTCTCTGTGCTGCCTCATTTTATGTCTCTGGCTCTCTCTGCTGGTAAAAAAAAAGAAGCAACCTGGCTAAATAACATCAGCATGACAAAACAAATCAAGGAAATGCTCAGCAGAAAATATGCATTTGCACTTACTACCGGCATGTCATCATAAGAGCGGATGGAGGCCAATCGATCTGTGAATAACAAAGAGTAGAGAAGAGAAGATCGACTTGGACAAGAGTCTTTAAAGGTCGCGTGTGGATGGGATGTTGGTTAAGTATTGGATGTGTCTGCCAAACAGCAGTGATTCACATGCAAAAACAAACCACTTATCCCATTTAATTCTATTTTTATATGCTTGATATGTCACCAACACATGTAATGTATACTGTTAACTTCAAGTTCAAACCTGAAGACATGTACTTCCATTTAAAAGCCTGCGGACTCACCCATGGGGTTTCCTCGTAGGTCCTCCAGCCTCTCGTGAATGAGTGACATCTGTCTTTCCAGCTGTCCCTTTAGCTCTGTCTGCGTCTCGTACCTCGTCTTCCACTCGTTTCCTGCATCCCGCATCGGAATAAAAGGAGGAGAGCGTCACACATACAGGCACGTTTGGGAGCAGGAAACCTTTCAGACTGGGTAAAAATTTGCCATGTCAAGATATATTGTGAGATGTACTGAATGTTACTCACCTTCCCCGTCAACACTGTGCAGTCTCTCCTGCAGTTCACACATGGTGCTCTGCAGATCAGACACCGACTCCTCAAGCATTTCTCTGTAATCACGAGCACCACAGTGACACTTTTGCTTTAGAAAAACAAACACATCTATGAAAGCATGCGTGGAATGTAAATTTACTCAAGAAATCTGTAGCTTACTATTACTATTTTATGCAACCATGAACTTTTACTCCAGGTGAACATTTAAAAACTACTGTTGCAGCTGTGAGATGCAACCTGCACAAGGACTATTTTTACACACTTGTACAATGCGCACTTCTTGTACAATGCCACACATGAAGTGCATTTTTGGGCTTTTACTTACCACTGAAGCATTTTCCCAATGTGGCTTTCCTTTTTTTTTTTTTTACATGAAGTTACAAGAAAATTCTTCCACCACAGTTTGCAAATAACAAAGCGACTTCAAACAAACTTACTTCATCTCTCTCTCCTGCTCGAGCTCGTCCTGCAGCCGTGTCAGGTCGTACTTGCTGTAGTCTGCAGACATGTTTCTCACATCAGTTTGTCACAAGTTTGTTCATCCGGGTTTCCATGGAGACCGGCGCTGCTTCCGGGCGGCCCCTCTCGGATGTGATGGCGCAGACTAGCGGGAGGTTTGAAAGTGAAAACCTCCCTCCTCTTCCTCCTCCTCCTCCTCTTTGGGGTTTTTAAATGCGACCGTACAAACAGCCCGTAAATTACATCTCCGTCTCCCACAGTGAGTCTTCGTGCGAGCCGCCGCTTGATGGAGCTCATTTCGCGCTAAATTAGGCCTGAAAATGGACTTCCTCTTCATTCAGCATCTGACATTAATGGCCCATAAATGCCGCTTGATTTATCTGGCAGAGTATCGGATTATAATTGGAAAAAACAACATGCGATCGGCCCGGCACAGCTCAGTAATGTGTGTCTGTGTGCAAATGATTTTGCAGATATGTTTTTGTTCGTTAACACCTTTTTACAACCTACATGAAACGAATCTCTCACATTCATGCTTAAAATGTGCTTTTTATATTTGAAACGTGCATGCTCTGAATTTAGAGCTGCAGTGATTGGTCAATTAATCGATTAGTTGTCGACTATTAAATTAATTGACGACTGTTCTGATGATCAATTAATCATTTGCAATAATTTTTAAATAAAAACTGAAAATTCTCCAAAATAACGCATCTGTCAACATGAGCGAGATTGATAAATCTTTTTTTTTTCCACAATTTTCTGGACCAAACAACTAATCAGTTAAGGGAAAGGTTGAGAAACTGATCGATAATGAAAGTTATACTTACTTTACATTATAATGGCTACTTTTATACCAAACATACAGGTGTTAGAGGTGTAAATCTTCTGTTTACTGGTATGGATACAAAATGTGTTGTCACATAAAACACAATATATGTATATATAAATATACAACAAAATAAAATCTTCAGGAATGAGCAGCCTGTTTTGCTGTGTAAGTGTGCAAATGAGGAGCTGATCCTTCAAACTGGCCTTCATTTAAAGCATTAACGTCCTATTTTTTCTTCTCCTCCTCTTTCTTCGGGGTCTCCTGTTTCTGCACTTCCTGTTTCTGCGCCTCCTCCTCCTTAGTGTCTGCCTTCTGTTTGTCCGACTCTTTGACCATGGCCTTGGCTGTCTGCTTGCCTGCAGTCTTCAGGATGGCTTTAAAGCCCAGATTGTCAATGTTGAATGCCGTCACACCGACATCGGTCACTGACTGGAGAGCAGTGTCCGTGGCTTGGCCTGCGTCATTGCCGTACCTTCACCACGAATAATATGGTGGAGTTAGAGAAAAGGCGTTGAGGGTGCGTGCAGATTTGAAATGGTAGAGCAATGTCATGTGTGATATTGAAAGTGTCGCACAGAAGGTAAAGGAAGAGCAGTCATATTTCACTTTGTAAGCTGTTTTATTAGTAACAAACCAGAAAAAAAGTGATTACAGATAGTTCGAACAGCAAGAGCACCAGCACCCAACACAAGCAGGCATGTAGCTGCATAACATATGTGAGGACAGACCCAGAAGGACAGACAACAAAAGCAGAAGCTTCAACTACATCAAGTCAAAAAAGAACCCAAAATAAATATTTTATTTGTCCAGAGACAAGTAAATCAAAGAAAATCACTTTATAACAACAATTCTGCGTTAGCGTTTGCATTAGACTTTGCGTATGTCTTTTTGGGGGTTATTTTCTGACTTGATCTGTGTTAATCTATGAGTGCACATGAAAGAGCTGAGCAGCGTCACTTGTTAGTTCACAAATCTTTGCCTTTACTCCCCCGTGCGGTCATATGTTGCTGGACATGTTTAATAGACTCCCTAAGCCCCTAAATCTGAAAAGAAACAGGTGTGAAAGCAGATCAGTTTCCCAACGCACCAAGAAGAAAGCAACAAAGTGTTGTTTAAAGTGGCCGAATAGACTGAGAAACAGCTTGGAAATAAAGCAACAGTTTATTAATGATGTGAACATTTCAAGAAGCAGAGATGGGAAATGTCAGTACTTACTTGTACGTCACAGTCGTGACAGTCTCTGCTGCAACGCTTTTGCCAACAAGCTTTGCTCCCGCCTCCAGACTAGACCAGACAGTAGAAAAACCTGGTCGGGGAGGAAATGAAAAATAACGTTTGAGTACTCTTTACGGCAGATAGAGCTAATGGTACCACAACAACAAAAGACAAAAGACGACATTCATGTTACTGTATGACTTTATGCATGATCCTGAAATTTTCAGCATGCCGCTGCGTACCTTGTACACTGCTGGCTGCCACAAACTTGGCTCCATCCAAGTTGGAAGCACGGCCGTCTTTGCTCTTCTTCATAGACTCCGGGACCAGCTTAGCTCCAGCTTTCTTCATGTGTGGAGCCATCTTCTCTACCACGTGTCCTGCCACCGTGCTCACTCCGTTAACTGTAAATATACACAGTTACACAGTGGAAGCAGCCATCGAGATGTATAGCCATGTTAGATCACAGTACTGAAGACTAGTAACATTCATTAACTGAAAAAAAGCAAGGAAAATAAAGCATTTATCTTCCTCAGCCATATGTAAAGTTCGTTTACCATGAAAAACGGTGGCCAACGGTGGCCAACTTCCCTCAGACTGAATTCTGTGCTTTGTATCGTTTGCATTAATGATTATATAT